>OY720441.1:136701516-137451516 GCA_963082915.1 Dolichopus griseipennis
AACACCAATAACCATGAAGTAAAAGTACTTGATTCTGAAATTAAAATCCAATGTAATTCTTTAAAACAATATGACATTTTAGTCAATACAAAAACAATAACAAAAGATAAAAAACGATTAGAAGAAATCTTAAAACTAATAAATATTGAAACAAATGATGTTCATGCAAAGGATACTTTGTTAAAAATATTTGAAAAATATCATAATATTTTCCATTTAGATAATGAACCATTATCTACAAATAATTTTTATACTCAAAATTTAAATACCGTAGACAACAATCTGGTATATATAAAGAATTACAGATTACCTCAATCACAACAAGAGGAAATCAAGAAACAAGTTCAAAAATTATTAGATGATGACTTAATAGAACCATCTATAAGCCCTTACAACTCACCATTATTACTAGTACCTAAAAAAAGTACTAATGATGAAAAGAAATGGCGTTTAGTAGTTGATTTTCGTAAACTAAACGATAAAATAGTAAATGACAAATTTCCTTTAACGCGTTTGGAAGACGTTCTAGACAAATTAGGAAGAGCCAAATACTTTTCAACTTTAGACATGACTAGTTATTTTCATCAAATTAAACTAAATAAGGACTCTAGACCACTAACCGCATTTTCGACCCAAGATGGTCATTTTCAATTCAAAAGGTTACCTTTTGGTCTAAAAATTTCATCAAACAGTTTTCAAAGAATGCTGACTATAGCATTAACCGGTTTAAATTCAAATGCTTTTCTTTATGTCGATGACATAATTGTTTTTGGTTGTAGTATAAAAAATCATAACGAAAATTTAATAAAAACTTTTGAAAGATTAAATAAATACAACCTAAAACTAAATCCAAATAAATGTTGTTTTTTTAAAACCCGAAGTTGTGCACTTTGGACATTTGATAACAAGCGAAGGTATAAAAACCGATCCCGCAAAACATAAAGCAATAAAAGAATACCCGGTACCCAAAAATGCTGACGAAGTTAGACGATTTGTAGCTTTCTGTAATTATTACAGAAGATTTATTGCAAATTTTGCAGAAACAGCTAAATGTCTAAATTCGTTATTAAAGAAAAATCAACCATTTATATGGTCAAATGAATGTGAAAATGCATTCATAACTTTAAAAAATAAATTAATGAGTCCACCTATTTTACAATATCCTAATTTTGATAAAACTTTTGTACTTACAACTGATGCTTCAGATTTTGCACTGGGCGCAGTTCTTTCGCAAGGAGAAATAGGAAATGACTTACCTATCTCTTATGCAAGTAAATCTTTAAATAAACATGAAATCAACAAACCAATTATAGAAAAAGAGCTATTAGCGAATCATTGGGGAATAAATTTTTTTAGACCTTACCTTTACGGTAGAAAATTTATTGTGGTCACAGATCACAGACCTTTAGTTTCGCTCTTTTCACACAAAAATCCATCTTCAAAATTAACAAGAATAAGACTAGATTTATCTGATTATGATTTCGAAATAATTTACAAGCAGGGAACAATAAATACTAACGCTGATGCGTTGTCTAGAATAAAAATTGACTCGGACATACTTAAGAGTATGATTCCGAAAAATAATGATGAATCCGTGAAAAAGATGTTAGTGATGGCTAGGGGGATGTCTGCTATAAAAAATAGAGGCATTGATAATAATAAAAATGATAAAAATAAAAGGGATGACAGTTTTCAACCGAAGCCTGCGCAACTTCATATCTGGGACTGTACATTAATATCTGACGTCAAAAATTTAATAAAATTAAAATTTATAGTTGGTTCAAATTGTAAGGTACCTAAAATAAATATAATTAAAAATGACGTATTAGTAAGATGTAGTGATAATCATGCGAAATCCGTTTCGACAGTTGAGAAGCTATTATCTGAAATATACAAATTAAAAATAAGCAAGCTTGCATTAAGTGATACTGATGATATATTCCAGTATATTCCGAAAATGGAATTTAAAAATTTATATAATAATCTGCAGAAAAATATATTGAATAATAAAAATAATATGAATCACTTTTCCACTAACATACTTATATATATACCCCCACAGAAAATAAATGATGCTATTATGCAATATAAATTATTTGATGAATACCATAATGCACCACACGGAGGGCATTTGGGAATAAGAAAAACCGTCATAAAATTAAAACAAAGATATATTTGGAAAAACATGTCTAAAATGGTAAAAAAGTACATTTCTAATTGCAAACTATGTGATTATAATAAACAAGTACGAAACGTAAAAGAAAAAATGGTGATAACTGATACTCCAACAACAAGTTTTGAAATAGTATCTATAGATACAATTGAACGGAACCATAGAGTTTTAAATGAATTTCTACTTGCATTTTCAAATGACAATGACTGGGACAACCTTACTACACTTTTGCATACAATACGACACCACATATAGACACAATTTACACACCATACGAATTAGTATTTGGAAAAATTGCATATTTACCAAATGACATTATAACGAGTAAAAATCCTGTGTATAATTTAGATGATTATAATAATGAATTAAAAGTTAGACTCCGTGAATTTATAAATAGAACACGAGAGATTATAAAGTAAAAATAGATAAATATAATTAAAAATGACGTATTAGTAAGATGTAGTGATAATCATGCGAAATCCGTTTCGACAGTTGAGAAGCTATTATCTGAAATATACAAATTAAAAATAAGCAAGGAAAAATTTGACGAAAATGTCAACCCTTCAAATTTTAAAGTAGGAGATTTAGTATTAGTTAAGTTAGGTAATAGAAAAAAACTTCAAACACCTTATCAAGGCCCGTACAAAATTATTAAACAAAATAACGTAAATTCGATTGTAGAAATGAACGGGAAAACCAAAGAAATACATAACAATATGCTAAAGAAATTTACAGAAATTACATAAAAAGTATTGTTTTTTTTTTCATTCTAACGATACTAACCTACATCAATTATAAATAATAAATTATTTGCTAAAAGCAAAAAAAAAAAAAAACAAAAAAAAAAAAAAATTTATGTAATTTAAAAAACATTGAAATATCACAATATTAAGTAACACAAAACAAAAAAAAAAAATAAATTTTAGTTTATAAATTAATTGAGATATCAAATTAAACTAGTTGTACTTCACATTATAAAGAAAAACATTTTACTATTGAAAATAATAATATTAAAATAAATAAATTACTAATTATTTCTAAAATAAAAATTACTTTAAAATTAATCAAAATAAAGATAAATGTAAGAAAAAAAAAAAAAAATATTTTTAATAATACAATTTTAAATAAAATTTTTATTTAAAAATAAAAAAAAATTTCAAAATAATTTTAACAAAAATAAAATAATAAGAATTTGTATAATGCTTAAATACAAAATAAAAAGTTATTTTCTATTCTTTCAAAAACAAAATAACTTTTCTCTTAAGGGTGAGGGTGTAGTGTATCTACATTCAATTCCATAATACACTGCAATAAGTTGTATTCCGTGATACACCGCAAATAATTGTTTAAGCATTATTGTGACAATTCTTATAATTAAAATAATTATATGCTACAAATTAAAGGATAATATTGCATTCTATATTTTTGTTTTTCTTTCTGTTTTCATTTCGTTCGTAATATGAATATACCATATGTTACTAATAATAATTATAAGCAATGCATTACATTGTGTGTGGTATATTCTTAGTGTTAATGAACGGAGTGTACAGAATACCTAGTGACCCACTTAAAGAGGTTCTTGGAATGCACTATGTGAATTATTATTTGTAGCATACCAATATATAAATAAATTTGGGTTAAAGTAACTAGAACCAAATTTTTAATGTAAGAACTAATTTGTATAATATTAATTGTATTAGTAGAAATTAGTAATCTTTATTGTAATTAATTTTTATGTATTTGTAATTAAAAAAAAGTATAAATACCAAGCGTTTTTGGTAAAATAAAAATAATGTTATTCTTGGCTTTGCCAACAGAAGAAATAATTGATTATTTATTTTTACACTGGATAGCGGCGCAGCACGCCTAAATGCTTGAAAAAGTGCATTGGATAATGCACTAAAAATTATCCAAATCAATTACGGAACTACACTGTGTCATAGGCCAACCTCTGATAGATTCACACAGTACCGTATTGATTTATCATCTTTAATAATAGCCACCCAACATTACAACATATCCATAAGCCATTTTAACACCATAAAAGCTGTTATTAATTTGATCGTAAGACATAGCTAACCAAATTAACTTTATAACACTAAAAACATTTTCTAATTACACTATCTATTAAAAAATATTACAGATTCTTACTAATTTATCTATTTAAAAATATTACAAAACAAAAAAACTTGAAATAAATGAAAATATATTTATTCCAATTCAATTACAAAATGAAAAAATTCTAATTATTAAATTTTGTGATAAAAAGATAATCAAAGCATAATGTATTTAATAATCCAAATTGTTCAAAATTGCAATTATTTTAAATGGTTAGTTTATATACCTAATAGAAAAGCTTATAAACGAAAAATATGCAATAAATGTACTTCTAAAATACAATTACAAATTCTGAACTTTTCGTATAATTTCTTTAAATATAAAAATAAATTTTACATACACGCAGTAAGTACCTTTGAACATAGCTGAACCACTACAATTAAGTCTAGATTTCGGAGACACATAGGACATAGGAAATATATTCTTTGGCTTCGAAATTAAACTCGACCACAACCAATTCCCATGGTACTTTCATTACTAGTAACCTAGAGTTTAAATTTCATCAAAATACCGGCATTATTTTTTGAGTTATGGTGTTTTTAAGATGTATGTTTGTTAGTCCTTGAACTTTTCAAGCGTTCCAGAACCCGAAATCATGGTACGATTTCGCACAGTCCCGTCATACTTTTAGTCCTAGTAACCTACAGTTAAAATTTCATGAAGATAGCTCCATTATTTTTTGAGTTATCGTGCCTACGGACGGACGGACGGACATGGCTATATCGACTCAGGCGGTCACGCTGATCTATACTTTTGTATATCTATGCTCTATATATCGCTGATCTATACTAATATATATACTTTTCCATATCTAGCTCGCTTCCTTTAGGTGGTTACAAACACCATACCAAAGTTAATATACCCCTTTACCTTATCTATAGGTGTAGGGTATAAAAAATCACGATAACTCAACAACTAATGACGCTATCTTCATGAAATTTGTGCTGTAGGTTATTGGTAATGAAACTAAGGCGGCGATTGCATACGGTAAGGATCGGACAATGGGTTCGGGACTTAGAACTTTCTGATCGAATTTAGTCCAAACTAGCATAATTCCGAAACCAATGAAGATAGAACCTCCAAATTTGGTATCAGGGTGTTGCTTTCGATTTCCTTAGCCTCCTTGAAATTTGAGCCCAATTGTAGTGGGTGGGGACCAGTCACTCAGTTCCGAGGACCTTAAAGCATATATTCGAAATTAATAAAGATAGTAACTTGAAACAAATGTAGAAACTTCAAATTAGGCACATGGGTGTTCTTTACTATTTCCTGCGTGTCCCTCTAATTTTGGATCAATTGGAGTGGTGGTTCAGTACCTCTCTTAGACCCCCCAATGTGTAAAAGCTTATCATCGAAATTAATAAAACTAGTAATTTAAAATTAAGATAGAACGTTCGATAGACCCTCGAACGTTCGATAGTACCTCTCTTAGACCCCCCAATGTGTAAAAGCTTATCATCAAAATTATTAAAACTAGTAATATAAAATTAAGATAGAACATTCCAATTGTGTGGACAGCATATGGGTTAAATCGTACCATTGTTTCGGGTTCTGGAACCTTTGAAAAGTTCAAGGGCTAACAAACATATATCTTAAAAACACCATAACTCAAAAAATAATACTGCTGTTTTGATGAAATTTAAACTCTAGGTTACTAGTAATGAAAGTACCATGAGAATTGGTGCTGGTCGAGTTTGGTCAATGAGTTCCGATTCTAGAAGATTTTGATCGTTTTGAGGCCGAACGAGTATAATTTCGAAGCCAAAGAATATATTTCCTATTTCCTATGTGTCCCCGAAATTTAGACTTAATTGTAGTGGTTCAGCTATGTTCAAAGGTACTTGCTGCATTTATGTAAAATTTATTTTTATATTTAAATGAATAATATGAAAAGCTCTAAATTTGTAATTGTATTTTGGAAATACATTTGTTGCATATTTTGCGTTTATAAGCTTTTCTAATAGGTATATAAACTAACCATTTAAAATAATTGCAATTTTGAAAAATTTGGATTATTAAATATATTATGCTTTGATTAGCTTTTTATCACAAAATTTAATAATTAGAATTTTTTCATTTTGCAATCGAATTGGAATAAATATATTTTCATTTATTTCAAGTTTTTTTTTAGTAAGAATTTGTAAAATTTTTTAATAGATAGTGTAATTAGAAAATGTTTTTAGTATTATAAAGATAATTTGGTTAACTATGTCTTACGATCAAATTAATAAAGGCTTTTATGGTGTTAAAATGACTTATGGATATCTTATTAAATTTGAACCAAATAGGTGTAGGGTATTTCTAAATCGGTTTTACCTACTGATTGTTTCGTTACTTGTTTACGTTCATTGAACCACGTAACGTTATTTTGCTCCAAAGTTGATTCACAAATAATTATTGCCTCACCAACTATAACTACCACTTTCTTTAAAAACTGGTTTTCTTTTTCTTCTGCAGTTAAAAATGACTGCATTTGAAGATCAGATTTTTTTAATGATCCATGATTAATAATGAAATTAAAAAATTCCTTATTGTTGGAACAGCTATTATTATTTTCATCTATTGAAGCAAAAACATTGCAGCTTCGTCCTTCAATGGGTTTTTGTAATTCATTTGAATTTAAAAAAAATTAGATTTTATTATATTTGTACCTGTATATATGTTTGAATAATTGTTTTAATATTTGTTAAAATTGAATTTATATATATGTACATTTCTTTTATTTAATGGTTCTGAAGCTTAGTCAATAATAAATAACTTAGTGGATCTGGATGCCCTGTACTCCTCATAGGAGTGGAGAAGAAAACAAAAACAAAAACATACCTTTAATCAAATTTCGAACGTATTTTTTTTTGCTGTTGTTCTAGAATAGTCGTTGATATTTTTGGTTGTTATTTGATATGGCACAGATCCTTGACAAAAACAGAATTATACTGGCCAGCAAACTCCTTACACCTTTTTCCCCATTTCTGTTTTAGTTGAATACAACTAAGTTGGGGTATTTAAGAATTTCTAAATTAATAATGTAACTTATTTTAGAATTTGTAAAATAATAAAATAAATCCTGATAATTTACCCAAGTATATAATACAAGCAAGCGGCAATATGCTTGCACTTTTCTCCTTGACCAGCCTTGCAGGAACAAATGCACTTCCAACATCCTTCAAAAATCCACAACTAAACTTCACGTGGATGACAAGGCCAATATTATATGACTTACTTTGTGCTTATCCCAGTTGTACGATCCATTCAGCATCAAGTTAGTGCTTGCCATATATTATTGGCCTAGATCTTCCTCCAAAATATTTTAACATATTTGTTTCGTCCAATTTGATTATGGTTTCTTTGTCCATTTTTCTTTACACAATTAAAAATGAAATAACTAGAAAATAAAAAGAGTTAAAAACAATTCTAAAATATTATTAAACCAATTTTTTATACGCATATACATTTTCTTTTGTGTATATAATTTGAATTGCTTTAGGTAAAATCTCAAACTTAAAAAAAAAAATCGTTAAAAGTCGTCAAAACTAATATTAAAGTATAGTACTTTTCGCTTAGTTGCGTTCACAAAAATGCACGATATTTTCCACAGTAAATCGGAGTGTTTAATTGAAAAAAAAACTCCATTCTGGTTTCACCTTTAATTGCGCAAAGAGCGCAATAACAAAAACTCGCCTAATACAAGTACAACGCTATTATAAAAACTTACTTAGTTGCGCGGTTAATGAATTAAAAAAAAAATCTAACTTAGCGGTTAGACTTCAATGTTTGGTACATGTTTCGTCAATGTTTCATACCCTTTGCAAAACTTAAAACATGTAATAGGTTAGAATCGAACGAAATTTCCAAAACTTAAAAAATTGAAAGGTCTTCAATTTTTTAAGTTCAGTTCTGTCATCTCAAACATGTTACTGTCAAAATATCAAAACATTTTACTGTCAAACCTCTAATTTCCCAATGTCATTAAATTAAATTGGGAATAGTTTGTATTTTGATCTGACGTTTATGTTTTGTTTTCTTTCGGCGCATTCAATATTTTAATATATTAACCAAATTTGTTAATACAATTAATGATGTGCTGACTCTATTTATTTGATTATCTTAATCAATAATAGAAAATGATTATATAAATCAAAACATTACATATAAGTTAAATTAATAAATTATTTATTTAAAGATCAAAAAATTACATACATATAAGTTATACTAAAAAAATTATTCAGGATCAAAAAATTACAGACATATAAGTTAAATTAATAAATTATTTATATTTAAAAGATTAAAATTTTACTTAAATAAAAGTTATATTAAAAAAATTATTCAAGATCAAAAAATTACTTGTGTTTGTTCTGGTTCGTCCATTTCCTCTTCTATGAGGCAAAGTAGGGCTCTAGCTAAACCAAGATGAACATTTTTATTTTTTTTATTCATTATATTAATTTATACTTAAATTTAAATTTATTAATCCTTTATTATTTCAATTTATATTTAATCCAATCCAATATTATATTTGATTTATATTTAATAATAATCTTTTAGAATAGCAGTTAAACAATCTATTGTCTTTACAAATGACAAATTTTTAACCGCCAAATTGTATTATTTACTACTTTAGTTCAAATAGCCTACTTACAATTTTATAAACTATTTTAATTTAATTTTTAAACGCTTCAACTTTTTATAATTTATTTTATGAACGGATCTATATAAAATTTGACAGATGCATCAACTTTTTAAGTTTTCATATTTTTCTGTCTAACCACTCAAACATAATACAAACTTTTGCAAAACTTAAATTATGTATTGCAAAAGTTTTTGTGGTACATAAAACATTGAAGTCTAACAGCGGCCTAAAAAAAGATTCAAATATTTTTGCTATGTTTTTTTTATTATAATATAGTTTCCATAGAATTAATAGTACTAGAATGGCAAAAGAATGTTCCCGACTCTTTTCTTCTAATGTGATTTCTATCCTGAGGTATTCAGACAAAAAAATTCATATGCAATTTCGTATGCGTATACAAATGGTACTGGCTCCGATTCAGTAAACCAAATAGATCATGTACTAATATCTGCTAGGAAATCATCTTCAATAATTGGAGTAAAAAGTTGCCGTGGAGCGAACTGTGATAGTGACCATTATCTAGTCAAAGTACGGTTTCGTCAAAGAATATCGAATGTAGCTGCCCAAAGAGGACTAAGAAAAAAGAAATGGGCAACAGATAAGTTTAAGGACAGAAATACTGTAGAAAATTTTCAATCCACTATCTATCAACTGATGGAAAATCGGAATACATCAACAATTGATGATGAATGGCAACAAATGGAAGGAGCGATAAACAGAGCTGCCAGTGTTAATATTGGTGTAAAATCTAGAGAGAGAAATGCTGAATGGTTTGATCAGGAATGTAGAGACGCGATTGAAGAAAAAAACACTGCTCCATCAAAAATGATGCAAAGAAATACAAGGTTAAATAAGGAAAACTATACTCAGAAAAGAAAAATTGCTAATAAAATATGCCGTAAAAAGAAAAAAAGGTATATGGAAAATAACATAATAAAAATTCAACAAGAACACAATAAACATGATATAAGAAAATTCTATTGTAATATAAAGAAAGAAATTAATGGATATCAGCCTAGATTAAATATTTGTAGAGATAAGCAAGGAAATATGCTCACGAGCGAAGACGACGTTACAAATAGATGGGTACAATACTTCGATGAGCTACTGAACGTGCAACAATTAGAAAGTCCAGCAGGAATTTATGATGTATATACTGCAGAGCCCTTGATACCCTCAATATCATTTGATGAAATAAGAACTGCAATACATAAGCTAAAAGATAATAAAGCCCCTGGAGAAGATGGTATAACAGCTGAACTGTTAAAAAAGGGAGGTGAATTTCTGCATCGTCAAATGCATAAACTAATATGCAAAATCTGGGATGAAGAACATATGCCAAACAAATGGAGAACAGGGTTGTTATGTCCCATTCATAAAAAAGGCGACGACAAAACTGAATGTACAAATTATAGGGGAATATCATTATTAAATACTGCATATAAAGTATTATCAAATATAATTTTCGAAAGATTAAAACCATATGCAGAGGAAATTATAGGAGAGTACCAGTGTGGATTCCGGAGCGAAAGATCAACAATTGATCAAGTATTTATATTGAAACAAACAATGGAAAAATGTTATGAGTACAATAAAGACATACACTTCTTGTTTGTTGATTTTAAACAAGCGTTTGATAGTGTAAGTAGGGATCAAATTCTTGCTTCCTTGTTAAGACAGGGAGTACCCAAAAAACTTGCCAACGTACCTATGATGACAATGAGCGAATCTAAAGCTAAAATAATGATACAATCAAAAATATCGACAGAATTTTATATTAAGTCGGGTGTAAGACAAGGCGACGCTCTCTCTGCCATGCTGTTTAACATGGTATTGAATTATGCAGTTGAGAAACTCGATAAGGGAGGAAACATATTTATAAAGTCTCATCAAATAATTGCTTATGCTGACTATATAGCAATCGTATCAAGAAGTTATAGAGATATGACTGAGGCGTTTATTGTGCTCGAAAGTGAAGCAAAAAAAGTTGGTTTAGCTATCAATGAAAATAAAACAAAATATATGAAAATGTCGCGAAATGAAAGTAGAAGATACCCACAGAATATTACCATTGGGGAATACAATTTCGAAGGTATTAAGAGTTTCTCATATCTCGGAGTAATAGTCAGAAATGACAACAGTATGCATCATAACGTACAAGATAGAATTAATGCAGGAAACAAATGCTACTACGTACATAAAAAGCTAATACAATCTAAATTAATAACCAGACAATCAAAATTAATAATTTATAAAACTATCATACGACCAGTGATAACATATGGCTGTGAAGTATGGAGTCTGACGGGACATGATGAAAATAGCTTAAGAGTATTTGAAAGAAAAATACTGCGTAGAATTTTTGGCGCAAAAAGACTCGAAAGTGGAGAATATGAAAGAAGAACTAATTCTGAACTCTCCGAGTTAATAGAAGGAAAAGACATAGTAAAATATGCAAAAACGCAGCGCCTAAGATGGGCAGGCCATGTTGCTCGAATGAAGGAAAACCGCGCTCAATATAAAATTATGTATGCAATCCCTGAAGGAACAAGAGCAAGGGGACGACCAAGAAATAGATGGGCTGATAATATTGATAACGATGCTAGAATTCTTAATGTCCGAAATTGGAGATCAGGAGCACAAAATAGAGAACAATGGCGAGCAGTTGTAAAGCAGGCCAAAGCTCACCACGAGCTGTAGAGCCATATGATGATGATGATGATACAAATGGTACGGCTACTTCATTTGTCATTGCTTAAATTTGAGTAAATGAGAATGTTTATTAGGAAGTTTCTCATTAGTTATTTGTTTACATTTTTACATAGAAATACATTTGGATTGGGCAGTTTGTATATTGTAAGTTATTTCGAATAAAGGTATTTACTATTTGATTTAATTTACTTTTATATATAATTGAGCAAAACATCCAGGAAAAAATTTGAATAATATTAGAAGAAATTGCAGTCAATTATTTTTAAAGATAATGGAATCTACAACAAGTATATTTTTAGTTTAATTTTAATTAACTTACATATCTATTTTGATTTATCTTAAGGTTAATCGTAGGTTTATTTATTCACCGTGGAAATGAAAATAAGTAAATCAAAAACAAATCATAATTTTTTGAACAAAACAAAAAGTATTTATATTCTTGTGAATATATAAACATTTTTAGCCATTTTTAAATATTAACGAACCTTTTGCAAGTATGAAATCTACATTTATGTTAACCGTAAGGAGAGTTTTGATTTCTGTTTCAAATAACTTAAAGTTTCCGAATAAAGAATTAAAAGGTTTTTTCTGTACCCTTTTTTTATTCAATCAAAATTTTACTTATTATTTAAAAATTTTAGCATTACAATATGATTTTCAATTTGATTCTATTCGAAAATAGACAATGTTTTCGTAAATTTATACAACGGTCATTTAATAATAATGAAAAATGGAAAGCATAAACCAAAAGGAAAATACATTTAAAATAATTTTAAAAAAATCGGCTGAATTTTGTAAAACCTCAAGAAATAAAAAAAAAAATTCTTTAAACAATACTTTCTTCCCATCTTAATAATCCTTTATTTAATTTAATGTTTTTTAACAAACTTCAAAAAGCACAACAACACACAAATTTTTTGAATATAATATTTTCTAATTTATTTTCATTTAATTTTAAGTTTGAAATCTTACTTAAATCGTACTTAAAAGTTTCTTTTATATTTCACGTTCAAAATTAAATGAATCGCGGAGAAACTAGTAAATACATACAAACGGTACACGTTCCAAATTTTGAAATTTGTCTGAAAATTTTTTCTCTATTGCCATTCTAGTACTAATAATTCTATGATAGTTTCTAATTCACAAATAAAAATAATAATATTTATTTAAATCCAAATGTTTTAAATTTAGCCCGTATTTGGTCAACTTGTTTTTAATTCAAAAATTAATCCTAATTATGTGTTAATTATTCTACTTAAAGTTTCTTTATTTATTTTTCAACATCTTTTATTAAAAAAATCATTACTCCTAATAAAGAATTTGCAAAATAACCAAGTTAACGTTGACTTGAATAGTTACCAAAAAAAAAGAAGCAGTATGAAAGCAAATTTAAAAATGACATGTGGTGGTATGAATTATGAAAGGTTGATAAATAATAAGTTTTTAAACAATGAGTAAAAAATATAACTACAAAAACTTTGAAACTAATTGAAAATCTGAGTCCAAACAACTAATAGTAAAAAAGATAATGGAAAATGTGAGCTTAAAAAAGTAGCAAAAAGGCAAAAAACTAGTTAAAATTCTATTGTAAGTTATTTCGTATTTACTAAAAGATATTTACTATTTAATGTAATTTACTTTTATTTTTAAATATTTACTTTTTAATATTATTCAACAAACAATATTAACAAACAAATTTGAATAATATAGGAAAAAGAAATTGTCAATTATTTTAATAAATAATGAAATTGCGATAAAAAAAATGTTCATTCTTCTTTTATCTTTTTTAGAATTTGTTCGAACGAAACATAAAAAAAAATGTATAAAATACTTTTAATGATCATTACATTAAACATCTCTATACCTATTTTATCAACTCTATATTTTTTAGTGAAATAACATTAAAAAGTATAAAACCCAGGAATTTTTTTTAATTGTAAAAAAAGTCATGATTCGCGAAGAAACTTAGAAACTATTCAACATAGAAACTGTACAGGAACATATTTTTTAAATTTGTCTGAAAATATTTTCCTTATTGCCTTTCTAGTACTAGTAATTTCTATAGGGAGAATACTTTCCCAATTTTATTGACAGATATCGTTGGTTTAATAATTTTACCATCTTGAGCCAGCGCTTTTAAAAATTCTTGAGTTCTATCAGAACATGGTAACCATACTTTTGACAGATTAGAGTTATGAATGCCATAGTATTTTAAAATTAATAGACAAAAAAAAAAATTTAAATACTTTAGTAGTTTTTCAAAATAAATCTTTATAACTAATAACTAATAACTAATAAAAAAACCTTATAACTAATAAATATCTTTAAAAATATTCTAACAAAATTATATATCTGCAGTTATTCATTTATGGAAATCATATATAAATATAATAAAAGACAAACTGCTGCTGATTTGCGTGTCCTATGTTATATTAAGTGTTATTCACATGTAACATACTTCTAATTACAAACCCTTACATACAAAAGGGAAAGAAAAAATGAAACTGATATAATGTAATTATGAACAGAATGAAAAAAAAATCAAAACGTATAAGAAATCTGTTAACAGGTAGATGGAGAAAATTATAATAAAAACGTATTAAACTTAAAGCTATTTTTTTACATTTCAGTATGTATATATTTACTGTTCCACCTACATGGCTGCATGGCTAAGGGGATGCTTAGTCGCGAGTATGCGGACTCTGGTTAAGTGGCGACAATCAGTTTTATTAGCCTTCTCTTGGTACAACGGAGCAATGCCAAGAGCGACGTGTCTCTCCAGCCGACTCCCAAAGGGGCTCACCTCACCAGAGGTGGAATTGGCTTAAGTACGACCCGTGATCCCCAGGAGCAAGGTCAGTGGAGTCAATGACTCCGGTAGGTCCAACCATACTGACAAGGTCCTGGGAGCAGGAAGGAAAAGCATAAAGGAGCCCCTTAGGATTTTACGGTAACGAACAAGGCTATGGATAAAGGTAATTCTTTGATACCTGATAATATAAACAACGAAACTTCTTTCCAAGTCTTTAGGCTATGGCTTAGCGCCAAGGAAAAGAAGTTAATCAGGCAATGGAGGCAGGACGGGAAGTCGGAGGAAACGATCAACACTCTTCTCGAACAGAGAAGGGAGTTGTCCCAACCTCAGGCAACCCCCCCTAATACCAGAGCCACAAAAAGGATACCAGTAATACGCTGGTATCAAAGAAAATCCAAAGCGGGACCAACCCGAAAGTGCTATCAAAAGGCAGTAAAACGCCCAAGATAGTATCAAAGGTTGTTCCAAAGCCTAGGAATGAAAGAGGTGTGACTGTCGTGCAAGGCTTGAATGCACCGAAGAGTGGTGGAAGCAATCCGGAGGTACTCTCCGAGGGCGCTAAAACGCCTACTCAAAATCGCTGAAGTTAGGCGCGGACAAATGAAAAGTCCTGAAGCGCGAGGTAAGACTGGCGGAAGGTCAATGGTTACACCTTGGAGTACCATTGACAGATTACCAAAGATTATAGGGAGTGAACGGGCAGACCAACTACTTATGTAGGAGACTGCGCGTGGTCACGATAAAGAGAAAAGGAGGTGACACACCTCCAGAAGATGCGGGGCCAGGTGGTCGAGCAGCTTTCTTGACTGGTGATAGAAGCCGACCTTGCTGACCCCGAGGTTAAACCGGTGTCTAAAGACATCGAAGGGAAGGATATGGCCATACAGGCCATGGAAGAAGACTCCGACTTAGAGGAAACAAGGTCGATGAATTTCTTCACGGAAACATCCGAACTGGGTTCATTCTTTGCGAAGCCGGATATCATGCCTGTGGAACAAAGAGAAGAGGAAAAGGAGAGTACAGCTCCGGATCCGAACTCTTCCAACGCAGGCAGAGTAAGTGGGAGGAGGGAGGAAATAACAAATCCCCTCTCAATAACACCTCCCAGAGACATGGCAGGGAAGGCTCTTAAGATCATCCAAGCCAGCCTGCACCGAAGCATCTTTGCTACAGAGATAGTAGCAGAAAGGATGCTAAGGGAAAATGTAGCCGCGTCTCTAATCCAAGAACCGAGCACGGCTAATGATCATCCTACAGGATGGAGTAGGAAACACTTCGAGTGTTTCTATAAGACCAATAAAGCGTGTATTGTTATAAGGCCAAGAGCGTGTATTGTTATAAGAAAATTACTTAAAGCTATATCTATGCCACAGCTAAATAGTAACGATCTGGTAGCCATCGAGATGTAGGAGGCTATCAAGGGCGAGAAAAAAAGCAGTTATCCTGGCGCGGGGTATCTGCCATATGATGAGGAGTATCCACTAACACAAGAACTCAGAAATCTGTTAAGTTACTCAGAATTAAATGGTTTACATTTAATTGTAGGATGTGATGCTAACGCCCACAACACGGTGTGGTGTAGCACCAACGTCAACGAGTTGAAACTTTGGTTCGTTCATTGTTTACCGATGTTGAGGTAGCATCAGCTGCTCTCTCAAAAAGGTAAGAGCAATCAAGAGTGCTGTCATCAGCAAAGCTATGAATTTTATTGGAGGTAATGGATAGAAGATCATTGATAAATATTAGAAAAAAGGTTGGTGATAGGACCGAGCCTTGAGGGACACCAGCATTGATTTAAAAATTTTTGGAAGTAAAACCATCCAATACAACTTGTATTGAACGGTGTGAAAGGAAAGATTCTATCCATGAATTGAAGATTTTCCCTAGACCAAATGCTTCTAGCTTTTTAGTAGCGCGGCATGCCAAACGCGATCAAAGGCTTTGGATATATCTAAGGCGATTATGTTCGTCTCGACATATTTTTCCAAGCAACAACCCCATTTTTCAGTCAAAAAAGTCAACAGGTCACCTGGTGATCTATTTGACCTAAAACCATATTGTTGGTCACTTATGAGGTCGTTACTCTCCAGATATCTTTTTAAATGGAAATTAATTATTAACTCCATAACCTTTGATAGTACTGATGTTAGAGCAATTGGTCTATAATTTTCAGGATTGCTCTGGGCACCCTTTTTTGGGATTGGCTAAACATAAGCAACTTTCTAAATAGAAGGGTAAGTTCCAGAAACAAAGGATATGTAAAAAAGTTTGCTTAGTGGACCAGCTAGGGTGTTTGCGCATTTTTGGAGGACAATTGGTGGAATATCGTCAGGACCAGCAGATTTGAGAATATTCAGACCCTTAAGAACTTTAGCAACAACTCGTGGGCGAAAAAAAATTTTTTTAGTTTTGAATTTGTTGGTACATAGACCGGAGGAGAGGCTGTTGTTGCCGGCAGTGTTGAATTGGCTGCGAAGATTTGAGCCAGTAAATTTGCCTTTTGTTCAGGGTCAGCAATGACAGCATTATTATAAATCAGTGGGGGAGTTATAGAAGAAGTGAAGTTGTTTTTTAATGATTTGGCAAATAACCAGAAACTCTTGCTGCCTTTAGGGAAGCGAATAACTTTTTGCCTTAGTAAAAAATCATGTTTAAATTTTTGCTGCCTTAAAATTCTTTTGAATCGCTTACTAACTTCTGTAAATGAGATTCGGTTGCTTTCGGTTGGTTGCCTTTTGAACTCAAAGAAAGCTTTATTTTTTTTCTTAATAGCTTGCCTGCATTTTTTGTTTAACCAATTCTGGTTGCGGTGTTTAGCACTTTTAATCTTACTTGGTATGAAAAGATTGATGCCAAGGAGAATAGCGCTAGTTAATGCGTTGGCAGCTACATCAACATTTCTATTGTTGAAAAAAAGAAACCAATTAAAGGTTTTGAAAAAGGAGTTTAAACCATCCCAGTTGGCTTCATTGAGGAGCCAAATTTTATGATTGGGAGGAACTTTTTGGTTAATTAAATTTTGGATTTGAAATCGAGAACTGATAAGGCAGTGGTCAGATCTGCCTAATGGACTAATGACAGAAATGTTGTATTTTTCCGGATGAGAAGTTAGAAATAGATCCAGAGTATAGGCACTATAGCTTGAACAATCTGGTATGCGATTAGGTTTTTTCACCAATTGTGTAAGTTGATGAAGAGCACTGAAAACTTCTACATATTTGCCTTCTGCCGATGTATGAGGAGAGTATAGAAGCCAATTATTGTGAATATTGAAATCGCCTGCTTCAACGATTTCAGTTTCGGGATTGTTCTGAAGGATGCTAATTATAGAATCCGATAAAATATCAAATTCTACAATTGTTTTCTCCTTCTAAATAATTGGACTTCTGTACAAAAAACAAAAATGCATTGAATGGCCACCAAAAATAATTTTGGTCCAAACATAGTTAAACTCTGGATTTGTGCTTATGTTATATTTATCCAGAATTTGGTAGGCCGTATCGTTACGAATATAAAGAGCAATATCTCTATGGGGACTAAAAAACGTTTCAAGTTTGTAACAAGGAATACTGAACTTAACCGTATCCTGGTTTGAAAAAACCTGAGTTTCGTTTAGTGCTAACATGGCTGGATTTTTTGACATAAGGTGAACATATACTCCGAAATAAATCTAGCCCTCTAATATTTGCAAAATTTATTCTGGTTTTACTCAGCATAAATCAGATTTGGTTCTCAAGAAGAATTTCAACTATACGAAATAATGAGTGGAATTTTTTTTTTTTTTTTATTCAGTCAAAACTATCAATCTAATTGCGTTAAATACAAAACCTACTTAAATACAAAAGCGAAAGAAAAAATGAAACTGATAAAATATAAATTATGAACAGAAAGAAAAAAAAATGAAAACGTATAAGAAATCTGTTAACAGGTAGATACAGAAAACTATAATGAAAACATATGAAGCTAATTTTTACATTTCAGTATGTATACTTCTATTTTATTAACACTTACAGAACTAAAACAAACTATTATAATGTTAACTTAATGTTCTTTAGGTAACGAATTTCCTTTTATTAATTCTGTAGCACAATAGTAGGAAAAAAAAATTATATATAAAAAGAGAAATTAAATTTATACCTGTCGTCCGACAGGCTTTTTTACTAGTATTATATAAAACGCTGTTAAAATATCAATATGTAATTTAGCACACTTTTACAATGCAAATGTATTCTATCAGTTGTTGTTTCGCAACAAAATGAAAATGAAACAACAGTTATATACTTATACGTTTCAAATTTATATTGTTGCTCGTTTAGATATCATGCTTCCCATACACGATGGACCGGGTTTTCAACTAGGTATGCGTACTTCCGAAATTGAATCGTGTATGGGCAAGTTGAAAGACCATTTTGAGATTGAAATGTTGGTTGGAAGAAAATCAACAAATTTTATTGTAATGGAGGAGTTTTATGGGGAGATTTTTGTAGAACACTCAGAAGATTTTTTGAAGACTAATAAACGTAGTTTTTTTTATAAAAATTGTTCGTGTTTTAATCTATAGAAAACATTGTTTCACATAATTTAAATATCCCTTCATTGAAGCAGGGAAAACAAAAGGATGGAAATATAGGTACCTAGATAATAATTCTTACTATTTCCAATATCAAGTTATTTTATTCAACTGTTTTTTTTTAGATCAAAATGTCCGCAACATGAATCAAAAAAAAATTTTCACTCGATGTGCCTCTATCTTTGCAAATGAAATAAATGAAATTCGTGCATCACTATTTATCTTTCCAGATGAAAACCATGAAACTGTTTCTTCGGCAAGTGGAAATATGAATATAAATTCAACAAATGTTCAGTCTTTCTAAAAAAATTGAATAAATAAATATTTCGTAAATTATAGGTTGAAACTGGTAAAGCTGAAAGGCCAAAGGGATGTAATTGAGTCAAAATTAAAATCAAAAAGTTAATATAATAGAACAGTTCTAGGGTTATCTATCAAAACATAACTACATTTTTGTTATTTCGAGTAAAAGACGATTGAATTTATTTCTGTGTTATTTTAGTTTTATAAAAAAAATTAAATCCTAAAAATTTAGTAAAAAGCGATTTATTTTGTGAAAATAAAATGTAATCTTAAAGAACTTTTTTTTTTGGTTAAATGTGAGCAAATAAAATATATATCTAAGAAATTTATGCAAGTTTGTGTAATTTTTTTATAAATTTTAAATGAAGTATAATTTTCCAAGTTTTCCAGTAAAACAAAGTGGTTTACTAAATTAAATATATACATAAATACATAAATACAAGTATAATTGATAAACGCTTCAATAATACCCATGCTAAAGCTCGTGGCTAAATTGAACGAACAATTGGAATGCTAAAGACACGCTGGAGATGTTTGTCCAGTGAAAGAAAATTAAGATTTTCTCCTGAAAAAGTAGCCAGTATTATTATTATGTTTGTGCCGCTCTTCATAATTTTTGTGCTGGTTATAAAATTTACATAGAACTACTTAAAAGAAATGAAGAAGTAGACGAAACGCCGATGGAATCAATTTTCAGCAGAGGAACAGTAGATGAGCAATGGAGAGCCAAAATATTAAGAGATAGCATTAAAAACAATTTATAAAAAATTAAAAAAGAAAAATAAAACTTTGATATTAAACATTTTATTGTGACAAAAAAATTTTTTTTAATTTAAACCAACAAGTTACAACTCATAAAAACTTCTTAATATTTAATTTTTTTTTTAAAGTAAAAACAATGGTTTTTCTTCAAACATAAACCTAATTAAATTTTTTAATAAAAATGAATAAAATAGTTTAATGATTTTTTTTAAAGAAACAAAAACAAGGATTTTTTAATTTAATGTTACTACTAAATAATATTTTTAAATTTAAACTTATTACGTCTTATACCCTATTCACACTACTCGAAAGTAACATGTTACCTGCGTTAACGTGTTACTTAGTTGTTAAAATTTCCAAGTAACTAGAAATTTGTATGAAAAAAAATTGTCAAAAGTATTGTGAAAGTAACATGTTACTCAGTTTAACATGTTATTTTTTAAGGTTGTGTACTTCATTTTTTTAATATAATCGATATTTTTTCGATTCATCGAAGTTTTTTTGAGTCTTCATACCCTTGGATTACAGCTGTTTTGAAATTTTAAATTTGAAATTTGAATCAATCATAGTTAATTATAAAAAAAAAATATAATTTGAATCAATAATTATTCGTTATTTGCAATATAGAAAGGTAAGTATATAATTTAAATTTGTAATAATAATTTTTAATAAAAATTATATATGTACGTGAAATATTAACTAAATTTTTATTTGCAGATGTCTGAAAAAAAAGAAAAAAAAAAGTGTTCTGGAATGATGAACAATTCAAAATTTTTATAAATATTTGGAAAGAGAAAAAAGGAGACTTAAACAAAGCTAAGAGAAATTCCCATATCATTTTAGAAATGCAAAACGAACTTGAAATCAATGGAATTATAGCAAGTGTGGCTGATATAAAATCGAGGATGCACAATTTAAAATCAAAATATAGGTATGTCATTTTTTTTTCAACATATTTTTATAAAAGTAACAAGATTTATTTTTAGGAAAGAAAATAAGGATATTGGTCCAACAGGAGGATCACCTTCTGAGTGGGAATTCTTCGATGATATGAAGGATATTCTGGGGTCCAGCAAATTCATAAATTCCATGGATTTTATGGGCGAATGCTTTGAAGGTAACAAAAAAATTTTTTTTTATATTAATATATGTTTTTATTTCAATGTTTTTTTTTGTAGATTCTACATTCGACATGGTAATGTCACCATCACCAGTGTTTTTATCACCATCACCACCACCAATATTTACATCTCCATCACCACCACCAATATTTACATCTCCATTATCATTACCACCACCAAAAGTATCTAAATTTAATTCATTACCATCAACATCAACAACCAAGTCATCATTATTTTCTACGACAACTACTACGTCATCATTGCCATCAACA
The DNA here is from genome assembly GCA_963082915.1 of Dolichopus griseipennis. NCBI lineage: Eukaryota > Metazoa > Arthropoda > Insecta > Diptera > Dolichopodidae > Dolichopus > Dolichopus griseipennis. The sequence continues at coordinate 136,722,990 of OY720441.1, forward strand.
TCAACTACCAAGTCATCATTATTATCTACGGCAACATCAAATTCATCGTCATCATCTACATCAAGCCCATCCACTGGAAGAAAAAAATTTAAAAAAAATGTTAATAATGAAGCTTTAAATAGCTTAGATTATGGAATAGCGGAAATGAAAAAATATATAGAGTTCAATGAGGAAAATGAAAAACACATAAGAGAAAATGAAAATAAGTTAATATCATTTGAAGAAAGAAAAACTATAACTTTAGAAAAATTATATGAAGAGACTGTTAAATTCAATGAATTATTGTTAAAAAAATTATAAATCCATAAAATGAAATAAAAAATAAACTTACTGAAATATAAACTAACAGCATTTCTTATTGAAATTCCGGTACGTGCATTTAAATTTACAGTTAAATCTGGTTGTGTTCTATTTAACATTCTTTCTATTTCCACCTGTTGTTGTATCCAATTAGGGTTAACTTTATCTTTATGGCTATTTAAAAAATTATTTAGGACACAGCAAGCCTTAATTATCATTGCTGTGTTCTATTTTATTATCGAGCCCTTTACCAACTCTCCGAAAACGTGCCTTTAAATGCCCAAAAGCATTTTCCACTACTCTTCGGCATTTTGATAAATTGTAGTTAAAAATTTTTTCCGAGTCCGCCATATCAATTTTGAATGGATAAGGTTTCATTACAAATTCAGTCAGTTTAAACGCTGAATCCCCTATCAATACTGGAGGTACACAAACTGATTTAATGGTTCTCGTATTTTGTTGCAGTATTTTGTTATTCATATGATGTATTTTTAACTGGGATTGCTCGTAAATCCCAGAATCATTACACCGACCTGGACAGCCAACATTGATATACATAAAATCATATTTATAATCTACAACTGCAAGCAAAATAGTTGAATACCATCCTTTAAAATTATAAAAGTCAGTTGCGTCATCCATGTGTGGTTTTACTTCAATATGGCATCCATCTAAAAGTAAATGTATTGTAAATTCTTATATATTAGTCGATTTTTTATATAACCTATAGCACCGATGCACTGTGGAAAGCCTAATCGCTCAAATCCTTTAATATTTTTTCTAACCGTTTCAGCAGTTAAGGGATATGAGTTGAGGTATTTCGATTGTAGCTCTTTCCAAATTTCAAAGCAGAAATCCAGAAGAATCTCACAAACTGTTGATACACCAACACCAAATATGTTTGCGATAGTTCTGTATTCTGCTGACGATCCTAATGTATATATTGCAATTGCAATTCTTTTATTTAATGGTATGGTTTGGCGAAAATGTGTTTCTTTCTTTTCCAAACCAGAAAGTAAACAACATAGCTCCTGAAAAGCTGAATATCCCATTCTCATATTTTCTTTAAAAAAATGTTCACCGTTATTAAACAAATCAAATTCAAAAAACGAGCTTAATCTATCCTAAAATTTTAGAAAAATTAGTAATAATTTTAACTTGCTTAAAGTGAAGATTACCTTTTCCCATATACGAATACTTTTATTTTTTAAAATATTCGAAGCCACTGAAAAAGAATTTGCATAGTATCTTAAAATTAAAAACTTTAGCATTTGCTTTCTTTTAAGGAGTCTCTTTCTCTCAAGTTTTATGTTATTAATTGAACTTGAAATGTTTCCAAGTTCATTAATTAAAACATTTCTTTTATTAAGAATATGCAATAATAATATATTTTTTTTAGAAATCATTTTTATATTTAATTATGAACTTCTGTTGATAAAAAACATAAATAAAAATTTTAAATCAAACTGTCAAATTTAACAACTAAAAACGTAGTCTGAAACGACTTTTACTTAACATGAAATATGACGCAGATAACATGTTACTTTCGCGTAGTGTGAATAGGGTATTATAAAATTGTACTTTGTAATAGTCTTATAATAGCAACAGTTCATCAATAGTCTTATAAAATATTGCAAAATATTTTTAGTTAAAGAGATTACAACAGACTAGCACAATTTAGGACAAATTTAATTGCAATCTTTTCAAGTTATTTTTCTCAATTAAGTTTTTTATTCGCATTTGGTTGAATTTTAATTTTTGTATTCGGTATTCTCTTAATTCTTCTTGTTGTTTCTTCTATTTTTAATTCTAGTTTATATAACTTTTCAGATAATTAATTTTTTTGTATTAATACTTTTTTTAAACTTCTATCAATACTTTTAGTTAAATCGACATATTTTTCCAGTAGATGTTTTTTTGTGACATTATTGTTTTTGACGTCGATGGTAGTGACGTCGATGGTAACAACCACCACCATGTTGTTGTATTGGTGAAAATGATATTGGTCTAATATTTTCTAAATTATCTTGTTCTATTTCGTTATCATTGTTGATGAAATCCAAATTTTCTTCCGGAATTGGTGTACTAGATCGCACCGACAACCCAAATGTTTTAACATTATTCATTCTACTCACGGTTGCTTCCAATCCCGCACAGTCAATAATTAATTCTTCTGAGTGTGGAAATTTTTTTTCCTTATGCGGACCACCACCCGTTTTCTTTTTATGTAATTTATTAAATACTTTAAATACTAAGTTTTTTCTTTACCTTGTATTTATGATCACTCCAACACTAAAAAAAAAATAAATTTAATAATTATATGTACATAAATACTTTATATGTACATAAAAAAATATTAAACGTACCTTTTTCCATTCATGTTTCTGTTTAATTAGTGGTCCAGCCTCATTTAAATTTTTTGAAAGTTGAGCCCATAGTAATCGCTTTTTCTACGACCTTGCAAGTTTTTTAATAGCCCCTTTGCTAAATCTAGTTTTGCAGCCATAAAATTTGCTAAAATCTCTGTTTGTTCCTTGTTAATTGTAATTTTGTCCCTAAAGTATTCCATAATAATTTTAAACAAATATTAAATAATATAATATGTATGAATTTCATATTAAAATCTTAAATTATATTTATGTACTTACATTCTAATTTAACTTTAACTTCAATTGTTAATAATTTTTGTTTAGCTACCTGAATGAAATTTGAAAGATAAATATAACAACACTGCCTACTTCATAACGGAAAAAACTTTTTTTTTTTTTATGAGTCACACAAAGGCATACATTGATGTATGTCTAAATTCAAAGTGGCATTCTGTATTTTCTTTCGTTAAATTTTTTTTTGTTTCATACCATTTCAGCGTTACAAAGTTGTGAATACAAAAAAAAAATTTCTTCGTTACTATTTTTAGCGTCACAAAATAGTGAATACCAAAAAAAATTTGTTTCATCAGTAGTTTGTAACAAAAAAAAAATTTTGTTTGAATATACGGAATACCACCCCAGGATTTTGAAAGTCCAAATTAAATTTAAGGGTTGTAACTAGGTTTTTGAACAATATTTTTTGATATATTTGATTATTGTTTGAATATTTTTTATATCCCTCCGTGATTTTGTTGTAAAATTTCATTGTTGTTTGAAAAAAACAGTGGACAGAAAACGAAATCAAAATTTTTTTTTAAGAATATGGAAGGAAAAAACTAGTAAAGAAACAGTCAGTCGGTGCAACCGACTTAGAAATACCCTACACCTATTTGGTTCAAATTTAATGGGAAGTTAATAAGTCATTTTAAAACCATAAAAGATTTTATTAGTTTGATCTTAAGACATGGCTAACCAAATTAACTTTATAGTACTAAAAAACATTTTCTATTTACTTTATCTATTCAAAAATATTACAAATTCTTACTAATTTATCTATTTAAAAATATTAAGAAACAAAAAAACTTGAAATAAATGAAATATATTTATTTCGATTCAAATACAAAAGTTAAAAAATTTGAATTATTAAATTTTGTGATAAAAAGCTAACCAAAGCATAATATATTTAATAATTAAAATTTTTCAAATCGATCAAAAGCTTCTATAATCCGAACTCATTGACCAAACTCGACCAGAACCAATTCTCATGATATTTTCATTACTAGTAACCTACAGTTTAAGTTTCTTCAAAATAACGGCATAATTTTTTGAGTTATGCTATTTTTAAGATATATGTGTTTGTTAGCCCTTGAACTTTTCAAAGGTTCCCGAACCCAAAACCATGGTACGATTTCGCCCATATGCAGTCCGCGCTGTATTTTAAATACTAGTTAACCCTTGTACACAATTGGAACGTTCTATCTTACTTTTAAGTTACTGTTTTTAATAATTTCGATTATAAGCTTTTAAACCTTGGAAGGTCTAAGAGGGGTACTGAACTACCACTCCAATTGATCCCAATTTAGGGGGCCAGACAAACATTAATGAACATCCTTGTGCTAAATTTGAAGCTTCTACATTTGTTTCAAGTTGCTATCTTTATTAATTTTATAGATATGCTTTAAGGTCTTCGGAAATGTGTGGCTGGTCCCCGACCCACTACTCCAAAAATCAAGTCCAAAACCAAGGACAATAAAGAAATAGGAATGAACACCTTGATACCAAATTTGGAGGTTCTATCTTCATTGGTTTCGGAATAATACTCGTTTGGCCTAAATTCGATCAAAAAGTTCTAGGTTCCGAACCCATGGTCGAATCTCTCAGTATACCTACATGACCCTTAATGACCCAGTATACCTACTTTATTCTTTATGCTTAATGAAAAAAATTGAAGACTATCATAAAAATTTTTATTTACAGCAAGTAAAAAAGTAGTAGAAAGCGTAAAAGGCATTCCGAATTGTGTACAAAGGTTAACTAGTATTAAAGGTATATCGGGAACTACACATTGTTGAAATCGAGGCATGGTTTCGGCATCAATTCAATTACAAAAGTGAAAAAATTTGAATTACAAAGCATAATATATTTAATAATTAAAATTTTTCAAAATTGCAATTACTTTAAATTGTTAGTTTATGTACCTATTAGAAAAGCTTATAAACGCAAAATATGCTATAAATATATTTCTGAAGTACAATTACAATTTTAGAACTTTTCATATAATTCATTTAAATATAAAAATACATTTTACATAAATGCAGCAAGTACCTTTGAATATAGCTTAAGTATTGTACACAATGTCTTAATTATATATCACCTTTGGTAATAATTCAATAAAATATTTGTAAGATTAACATTAAAAAAAAGGAATTTAACCGTTTATTAAAAAAATATTTTCTTTTTAATTTATAAAATATTATACAAAATATGTTTTACGGTAAACTTCTTAGCCTTTCAAAAGTATAAAAATGTTAAATATAAACGGAAATAGGAAAGAACCCTCGTGTATCAAATTTAAAGTTTCTATCTTCTTGAATTTCGAAGATAAGCTTTTTAGTTTTGGGATTTCTTAGGAGGCATCTGAACCAATACTACAGTTAAGTCTAAATTTCGGGGACACATAAGAAATAGGAAATATATTTTTTGGCTTCGAAATTATACTCGTTTGGCCTCAGATCGATCAAAATCTTCTAGAATCCGAACTCATTGTACGAACACGACCAGAACCAATTCCCATGGTACTTTCATTATTATACCTAGAGTTTAAATTTCATCAAAACAGCAGCATTATTTTTTGAGTTATACTGCTTTTAAGATGTATGTTCGTTAGCCTTCGAACTTTTAAAGGTTCCAGAACCCGAAACCATAGTACAATTTTCCCATATGCAGTCCCCGTCATACTTTCAATACTAGTTAACCCTTGTACACAATTGGAACGTTCTATCTTCATTTTAAGTTAATATTTTTATTAATTTCGATGATGCTTTTAAACCTTGGGGGTGTAAGAGGGGTACTGAACCACCACTCTGATTGATCCAAAATTAGAAGAACGCGCAGGAAATAGTAAAGAGCACCCATGTACCAAATTTGAAACTTCTAAATTTGTTTGAAGTTACTATCTTTATTAATTTTATAGATATGCTTTAAGGTCTTTGGAACTGTGTGGCTGGTCCCCAACCCACTACTCCAATTGGTCCCAAATTTCAAGGACACTAAGGAAATAGAAAGAGACACCCTGATACCAAATTTGGAGATTCTATCTTCATTGGTTTCGGAATTATGCCCTTTTGGCCTAAATTCGATCAAAAAGTTCTAAGTTCCGAACCCGTTGTACATTACCCACCGTACGCAATCACCACCGTAGTTTCGTTACCAGTACCCTATACCACAAATTATATGAAGATAACGTCATTAGTTGTTGAGTTATCGTAATTTTTTTGATATGTTCGTTAGCCCTCAGACTGATTAAAAGATCCAGAATCCGAACCCTTGGGATGATTTCGCCCATATGCAGTCCGCGCTATGCTTTAAATACCAGTTAACACTTGTACACAAGTGGAACGTTATATATTAATTTTAAGTTACTATTTTTAGTAATTTCATTTATAAGCTTTTAAACTTTGGGAGGACTAAGAGGAGTACTGAACCACCACTCTAATCGATCCCAAATTAGGGGGACACAATAAATAATAAAGAACACCCTTGTGCCAAATTTAAAGCCTCTAAATATTTTTTCAAGCTCTTATCTTTATTAATTTTAAAGATATTCTTCAAAGTCTTCAGAAATGTGTGGCCGGTCCCCGACTCACTACTCTAATGGGGCGCAAATTTCAAGTACACTAAGGAAAAATAAAGAGGCACCCTGATACCAAATTTGGAGGTTCTATCTTCATTGGTTTCGAAATTATGCTCGGTTGGCCTAAATTCGATCAAAAAGTTCTAAGTTCCGAACCCATTGTACATTACCCACCGTACGCAATCACCGCCGTAGTTTCATTACCAGTACCCTACAACACAAATTTTATGAAGATAGCGTCATTAGTTGTTGAGTTATCGAGATTTTTTATATATTTTCGTTAGCCCTTCGACCGATTAAAAGGTCCAGAATCCGAACCCATGGGCCGATTTCGCCTATTTGCAATCCCCGCCGTTCTTTCAGCCCTAGTAACCTAAAGTTTAAATTTCTCCAAGATAGCTCCTTTATTTTTTGAGTTATCGTGCCTACGGACGGACGGATGGACAGACATGGCTATATCGACTAAGGAGGTCACGCTGATCACAAATATATATACTTTTCCATATCTAGCTCGCTTCCTTTAGGTGGTTACAAACACCATACCAAAGTTAATATACCCCTTAACCTATTCTATAGGTGTAGGGTATAAAATGATATTAAAACAATTAAAGAAACAGTCAGTCGGTGCAACCGACTTAGAAATACCCTACACCTATTTGGTTCAAATTTAATGGGAAGTTAATGAGTCATTTTAAAACCATAAAAGATTTTATTAATTTGATATTAAGACATGGCTAATCAAATTAACTTTATAGTACTAAAAAACATTTTCTATTTACTTTATCTATTCAAATATATCTATCAAAAATAATAATTCTTACTAATTTATCTATTTAAAAATACTAAGAAACAAAAAAACTTGAAATAAATGAAATATATTTATTTCGATTCAAATACAAAAGTTAAAAATTTGAATTATTAAATTTAGTGATAAAAAAATAATCAAAGCATAATATATTTAATAATTCAAATTTTTCAAATCGATCAAAAGCTTCTATAATCCGAACTCATTGACCAAACTCGACCAGAACCAATTCTCATGATACTTTCATTACTAGTAACTTACAGTTTAAATTTCAACAAAATAACGGCATCATTTTTTGAGTTGTGCTATTTTTTAGATATAATTTTGTTAGCCCTTGAACTTTTCAAAGGTTCCCGAACCCGAAACCATGGTACGATTTCGCCCATATGCAGTCCGCGCTGAGATTTAAATACTAGTGAATCCTTGTACACAATTGGAACGTTCTATCTTAATTTTAAGTTACTATTTTTAGTAATTTCGATTATAAGCTTTTAAACCTTGGAAGGTTTAAGAGGGGTACTGAACTACCACCCCAATTGGTTCCCATTTAGGGGGGCCACACAAATAGTAAAAAACATCATTGTGCCAAATTTGAAGCTTCTACATTTGTTTCAAGTTGCTATCTTTATTAATTTTATAGATATACTTTAAGGTCTTCGGAAATGTGTGGCTGGTCCCCGACCCAATACTCCAAAATTCAAGCCTAAAAATCAAGGGCACTAAAGAAATAGGAATGGACACCTTGATACCAAATTTGGAGGTTCTATCTTCATTGGTTTCGGCATTATGCTCGTTTTGCCTAAATTCGATCAAAAAGTTCTAGGTTCCGAACCCATGGTCGAATCTCCCAGTATACCTACATGACCCTTGCCGACCCAGTATACCTACTTTATTCTTTATTCTTAATGAAACAAAATGAAGACTATCATAAAAATTTTTATTTACAGCAAGTAGTAAGTCTGCTAATGCAAAAAGTAGTAGAAAGCGTAAAAGGCATCCCGAATTGTGTACAAAGGTTAACTAGTATTAAAGGTATGGCGGGGACTACCTATTGTCGAAATCGGGGCATGGTTTCGGCATCAATTCAATTACAAAAGTGAAAAAATTTGAATTATTAAATTTTGTGATAAAAAGTTAATCAAATCATAATATATTTAATAATTAAAATTTTTCAAAATTGCAATTATTTTAAATTGTTAGTTTATGTACCTATTAGAAAAGCTTATAAACGCAAAATATGCTATAAATATATTTCTAAAGGACAATTACAATTTTAGAACTTTTCATATAATTCATTTAAATATAAAAATAACTTTTACATAAGTGCAGCAAGTACCTTTGAATATAGTTTAAGTATTGTACACAATGTCTTAATTATATATCACCCTTGGTAATAATTCAATAAAATATATGATATGAATAACATTAAAAAAAAGGAATTTAACCGTTTATTAAAAAAATATTTTGTTTTTAATTTATAAAATATTATACAAAATATGTTTTTTGCCTTTCAAAAGTATAAAAGTTTTAAATAAAATCGGAAATAGGAAAGACCCTCGTGTATCAAATTGAATTGAATGAATGAATTTCGAAGATATGCTTTTTAGTTTTGGGATTTCTTAGAAGGCATCTGAACCAATACTACAATTAAGTCTAAATTTCGGGGACATGTAAGAAATAGGAAATATATTCTTTGGCTTCGAAATTATACTCGTTTAGCCTCAGATCGCACAAAAGCTTCTAGAATCCGAACTCATTGTTCGAACTCGACCAGAACCAATTTTCATGGTACTTTCATTACTAGTAACCCAGAGTTTAAATTTCATCAAAATAGCGGAATTATTTTTTGGAGTTATACTGCTTTTAAGATATATGTTCGTTAGCCTTTGAACTTTTAAAGGTTCCAGAACCCGAAACCATAGTACAATTTTCCCACATGCAGTCCCCGTCATACTTTCAATACTAGTTAAGCCTTGTACACAATTGGAACGTTCTATCTTAATTTTAAGTTAATATTTTTATTAATTTCGATGATGCTTTTAAACCTTGGGGGTGTAAGAGGGGTACTGAACCACCACTCTGATTGATCCAAAATTAGAAGAACGCGCAGGAAATAGTAAAGAGCACCCATGTACCAAATTTGAAACTTCTAAATTTGTTTGAAGTTACTATCTTTATTAATTTTATAGATATGCTTTAAGCCACAAAAAAATATTTGTGGAGTTCCGTTAACCCATCGTGGCCCAACAGCTTTTTATAGGTTTTTTCGTTGCTTTGTTATATATTAGAAATGATTTAACCGATTAACTTCAAATTTTGTATATGTGTTCTTCTTTGAAAATGAAGTTCAATTTACTAACAGACTTGGAAGTTGTTAACCCCTGCCGACCCGACGATTGTTCAAAAAAAAATTTGTAAGTAAATTACGTCCAATTTCTGAAATTAGGTACAACTTCTTTGAATTAGGGGAATGCTAAAAAAAATGTTTTGTCGAGTTTTTTTAACCGATTGCGAAACAAAAACTTTAAAAAACAGTTTGAACGATTATCTCTAATTTTTCTATACATGGTGCTTCTTAACTATTTGGTGCTCCTTGACGTTAGAGTTGAGGATGTTAGTTTTCCGGCGAATAATGTTATCTGAATTAAAATGACTATTGGTCAAATGGAGATACTAAGTTTGCCATTATGTTATTATACTATGTCAATAGTAGTTTTCTTGAATTGCCAACATTTGAATAAAATATAGTCGATGGTTTAGAAAAGGTTTAAAAATTTGCTTTTCAACTTATATTTTGTTTAGTACTCACCTGAAAGTTGTAATACGCTCTTCCTCGTTTTTTTATGATTTTATGAGAGAAATGTAGGCTTATTTTTTGGAAAAACTGTTTTAAAATACTATGTTTTAAGCATTATATATAAGAAATTGAATTTTTTGATTTTTAGATTTCATTTGAAGAAAACTGAAATTTTCATTGAATCTTTGTTCAAAACGCACAAACAGGTCAAAACCAAATTAACCATGTGGGTTTTAATTAAAATGTTGGTACAAAATTTTCAATAAAATACTTTTAATCGTATAAGAAAATAAAATTTATAGAAAACTTCATGGCGTCGTCGTGGAAAACGGGTTAATCGAATTAACTAAAACTTTTTGCAGCCCTCTTTAGACTGCAAAATCAACCTGTAAAATTGGACACAAATCGAAAACACAAAATTTTTTGAAAGTCCGCCAGGCCGAAATGGGTTAAATTATTCGAACCAAATTTATACAACTAATTTCGGTTGCTAAGAGGAACATTTGTGCAAAATTTCAAGTCAATCGGTCAAACCGTTTTGACTCGACATCAAAAACATTGAAAAAGCTTCATTGGGCCCTCGTGCCCAAACGGGTTAACCGAACTCAACAAAAATTTGTGCCAGACTCTCTTTTCGACTGCGAAACCACCCTGTAAAATTGGACACAAATCGCAAACACAAAAATTTTTGGAAGCCCGCCAAGCCGAAATGGGTTAATTTATTCCAACCAAACTTATACAACTAATTCCGGTTGCTAAGACGAGCATTTGTGCAAAATTTCAAGTCAATCGGTCAAGCCGTTTTGACTCGACATCCAAAAAACGAAAAAGCTTAAAATAGCTCTGGAGCCGCAATCTGTTGACTTATAAAAATGTGACGTAGCCTATGTCACCCCCCGGGCTCTCAGAATTATTCCTTTAAAATTTTGGTTGTGGTTTTTTTGACCAGTGTTTTCACGTGAATCCTGGACAAACAAATAAACAAACAAACAAACAAATTTTCTTCTTTATATATTAGACTAGCAGATTTACCCGGCGTTGCCCGGAAGCTTGCAAATTGTAAAAACGCAAGCTTCAGCCAATTTTTTGAAATACTACTTTGCTTATAAATGAAGCCACAAAAAAATATTTGTGGAGTTCCGTTAACCCATCGTGGCCCAACAGCTTTTTATAGGTTTTTCGTTGCTTTGTTATATATATTAGAAATGATTTAACCGATTAACTTCAAATTTTGTATATGTGTTCTTCTTTGAAAATGAAGTTCAATTTACTAACAGACTTGGAAGTTGTTAACCCCTGTCGACCCGAAGATTGTTCAAAAAAAAATTTGTAAGTAAATTACGTCCAATTTCTGAAAGTAGGTACAACTTCTTTGAATTAGGGGAATGCTTAAAAAAATGTTTTGTCGAGTTCTTTTAACCGATTGCGAAACAAAAACTTTAAAAAACAGTTTGAACGATTATCTCTAATTTTTCTATACATGGTGCTTCTTAACAATTTGGTGCTCCTTGACGTTAGAGTTGAGGATGTTAGTTTTCCGGCGAATAATGTTATCTGAATTAAAATGACTATTGGTCAAATGGAGATACTAAGTTTGCCATTATGTTATTATACTATGTCAATAGTAGTTTTCTTGAATTGCCAACGTTTGAATAAAATATAGTCGATGGTTTAGAAAAGATTTAAAAATTTGCTTTTCAATTTATATTTTGTTTAGTACTCACCTGAAAGTTGTAATACGCTCTTCCTCGTTTTTTTATGATTTGATGAGAGAAATGTAGGCTTATTTTTTGGAAAAACTGTTTTAAAATACTGTGTTTTTAAGCATTATATATAAGAAATTGAATTTTTTGATTTTTAGATTTCATTTGAAGAAAACTGAAAATTTCATTGAATCTTTGTTCAAAACGCACAAACAGGTCAAAACCAAATTAACCATGTGGGTTTTAATTAAAATGCTGGTACAAAATTTTCAATAAAATACTTTTAATCGTATAAGAAAATAAAATTTATAGAAAACTTCATGGCGTCGTCGTGGAAAACGGGTTAATCGAATTAACTAAAACTTTTTGCAGCCTCTCTTTAGACTGCAAAATCAACCTGTAAAATTGGACACAAATCGAAAACACAAAATTTTTTGAAAGTCCGCCAGGCCGAAATGGGTTAAATTATTCGAACCAAATTTATACAACTAATTTCGGTTGCTAAGAGGAACATTTGTGCAAAATTTCAAGTCAATTTGTCAAACGGTTTTGACTCGAAATCAAACACATTGAAAAAGCTTCTTTGCGCCCTCGTGCCCAAACGGGTTAACCGAACTCAACAAAAATTTGTGCCAGACTCTATTGTCGACTGCGAAACCACCTTGTAAAATTGGACACAAATCTGAAATACAAAATTTTTTGGAAGCCCGCCACGTCGAAATGGGTTAAATTATTCCAACCAAATTTATACAACTAATTGCGATTGCTAAGAGGAACATTTGTGCAAAATTTCAAGTCAATCGGTCAAACCGTTTTGACTCGACATCAAAAACATTGAAAAAGCTTCATTGGCCCTCGTGCCCAAACGGATTAACCGAACCCAACAAAAATTTGTGCCAGCCTTTCTTTTCGACTGCAAAACCACCCTGTAAAATTGGACACAAATCGGAAACAAATAATTTTTTGGAAGCCCGCCGGGCCGAAATGGGTTAATATTTTCGAACCATCTTTATACAACTAATTCCGTTTGCTAAGAGGAAGATTTGTGCAAAATCAAGTCAATCAGTCAAACTGTTTCTGCTCGACATCAAAAACATTGAAAAAGCTTCATTGCGCCCTCGTGCCCAAACGGGTTAACCGAACCCAACAAAATTTTATGCCAGCCTCTCTTTTTGACTGCAAAACCACCCTGTAAAATTGGACACAAATCGGAAACACAAAATTTTTTGGAAGCCCGCCGGGCCGAAAGGGGTTAATTTATTCCAACCATCTTTATAACATTAATTCCGTTTAATAAGAAGAACATTCGTGCAAAATTTCAAGTTAATCGGTCAAACCGTTTCGACTCGACATCAAAAAAACGAAAAAGCTTAAAACGGCTCTGGAGCCGCAACCTGTTGACTTATAAAAATGCGACATAGCCTATGTCACCCCCCGGATTATACAAAATATGTTTTATGGTAAAATTCTTAGCCTTTTAAAAATATAAAAGTTTTAAATTAAAACGGAAATAGGAAAGAACCCTCGTGTATCAAATGCAAAGTTTTTATCTTCATGAATCTTGAAAATAAGCTTTTTAATTTTGGGATATCTTAGGAGCCACCTGAACCACGACTACAATTGGGAGCCACCTGAACCACTTTTTTCCGAGGTTTTCATCGGTACGGTTCGGTCGCAGAATTTGTTTAAACAAAAAATTCAAACTAAAATATTGAATTCTATATTACAAAAAATTAATTAAAATAAAAGAGTGTTTTTTTCTCGAGTTATGAATTATTTTATTATCTTCATCATTAATAAGACATTGGATATAAATATTTCTTTTATCTTTTTCTTAAATTAATTGTAATAGTGCACTTGACTTAACTGTAATAAAGAAAACTGTATTGCTGTGTAAAAAAAAAAAATATTTGGTCAATAGTAAACAATTTTAATAATAATTTTTTTTCTGTGCAAAGCTTAAAATATTTAACTTTCTATGCAGTAACTACAAATTTTTAACTTAATTTAATTTTATAATAAAGAGTGCATTAAAATAAACACTTAAAACTAATAATTAAAATAAATCAAAAATAACTATTAGATTGAATTCTATTAAACTAATAATATTTAAACACAAACGGTGTGAATGTATTTTTACTTTTTGTCCAACTGATCTTAATCAAATATTAAAACTGGACTAAACTAATAACAATAATTAAACTATATTTTAATATTTAACTTAAATAAACATAAAAAAACAATTTAATTTTGATTTTTACCGGCACAACTTTTGTTTTTGTTATCATTCATAGAACTGTCAACTGACCAAATATCATCCCTACTTGTTTTGTCATTATTATCACTACGAAGTAAAGTGCTGCCAGCATAAGATTTCTTTTATAAGATGTCTAATTTACTTGTTACGATCCAAATTAGTATTACCGCTTTGTAAATTATTTCGATTTACAATATTCGACATATGTATTTAAGTAGATTCATATTCCTACTTCCAAATTTTTAGTTTAATTTAAAATTATAATAAATATACGAGTATAACAAATATATCTAATATGGACAAGCAAATGAAATTAATATCCACTAGTACTAGTACTTCTTCATCAAAATCTGCTCCTTCACCCGTTATACCCTATTCACACTACTCGAAAGTAACATGTTACCTGCGTTAACGTGTTACTTAGTTGTTAAAATTTCCAAGTAACTAGAAATTTGTATGAAAAAAAATTGTCAAAAGTATTGTGAAAGTAACATGTTACTCAGTTTAACATGTTATTTTTTAAGGTTGTGTACTTCAGTTTTTTAATATAATCGATATTTTTTCGATTCATCGAAGTTTTTTTGAGTCTTCATACCCTTGGATTACAGCTGTTTTGAAATTTTAAATTTGAAATTTGAATCAATCATAGTTAATTATAAAAAAAAAAATATAATTTGAATCAATAAGTATTCGTTATTTGCAATATAGAAAGGTAAGTATATAATTTAAATTTGTAATAATAATTTTTAATAAAAATTATATATGTACGTGAAATATTAACTAAATTTTTATTTGCAGATGTCTGAAAAAAAAGAAAACAAAAAAGTGTTCTGGAATGATGAACAATTCAAAATTTTTATAAATATTTGGAAAGAGAAAAAAGGAGACTTAAACAAAGCTAAGAGAAATTCCCATATCATTTTAGAAATGCAAAACGAACTGGAAATCAATGGAATTATAGCAAGTGTGGCTGATATAAAATCGAGGATGCACAATTTAAAATCAAAATATAGGTATGTCATTTTTTTTTCAACATATTTTTATAACAGTAACAAGATTTATTTTTAGGAAAGAAAAAAAGGATATTGGTCCAACAGGAGGATCACCTTCTGAGTGGGAATTCTTCGATGATATGAAGGATATTCTGGGGTCCAGCAAATTCATAAATTCCATGGATTTTATGGACGAATGTTTTGAAGATAAAATAAAAATAAGTTAATATCTTTGAAGAAAGAAAAACTATAACTTTAGAAAAATTATATGAAGAGACTGTTAAATTCAATGAATTATTGTTAAAAAAATTATAAATCCATAAAATGAAATAAAAAATAAACTTACTGATAAATATAAACTAATAGCATTTCTTATTGAAATTCCGCTACGTGCATTTAAATTTATATTTATATTATATTAATTATTATATATATATATTATATTTCATTTTTATATTTAATTATGAACTTCTGTTGATAAAAAACATAAATAAAAATTTTAAATCAAACTGCCAAATTTAACAACTAAAAACGTAGTCTGAAACGAATTTTACTTAACATGAAATATGACGCAGATAACATGTTACTTTCGCGTAGTGTGAATAGGGTATTACGGGTAAAAATAAAGAGGTCTATAATAAGAATGTTAATGCATGCAGCAATGATTACCTTACCGAAATGCTTAACAAATTAATTGAACGTCTTGAAAGTTTTGAAGATAATATATTGAATGTTATTGATCAAAAATTTTCCAACCTAGAACAAAAAATTGATGATAAACTTGCTGATCTAGAGCAACGCTTAGGTGAGACTTACGCGGCAGATTTCAAACTTGAAGGTGAGAAAATTTGTGATAAACTGAAAATGATAAACGTAAAAAATATTGTTGAAGAAGTACCAAAAAGTAGCAATGTACAAAAGAAAAAGTTAACTCCTTTTTATTCTGATATGGTTAAAAAAAACCCTGTTGTATTGATAAAACCAAAACAAAACCAAAAGTCAGAAGTGACAAAGACAGCCGTCAAAAAAGTTATCAACCCAATAAACTACAAATTAAGTGGATTGTCTGAAAGAAGAGATGGCAAAGTAGCAATATTTTGTGAGGACAATAGTACTGTAGGTAACATTGAAAATGAAATTAAAAATAAAATGAATGAAAATTATGATGTCGTACAGATATATACAGAATAATCAAGTTTGTATAAACTGTAAAAGGGCGAATGAATCTCTGAATTTACAACTAGATATTTCACATAATGTTTTTGATAAAAATTGTCCATCATTGTTAAGAAAAATAAATATTGAAAAAAGAAAAATTTTTAAGTAGCAATCAATAGAAGATATTGTAGGAATTTATTTAAATTGTCAGGGTATTATAAACAATTTTTATGAATTTGAATTACTAACAATTAATAATATGTACTTTTGATTTCATTTGCTTATCTGAAACTCATCTTTGTGAAATGGACGAGGATAATTTAATAAACATTTCTGGGTACAGTTTAATAAGAATTAATTCAAGTTCACGTCATACGGGTGGATGTATGTTTTATCTGAAAAATTGTTGGAATTTCGAGTCAGTCAAAAAAGTCATCGTAGATGTTGAATTCTGGATTTTGATCATCAGAATATACAATATGACTAATGTGTTCTATCTAGTAGCAGTTTATAGGGCACCCCACTACTCCAATTTGAATTCTTTTATCAGTAATTTCAATTTGTTAATGGAAGAACTAAGCGAAATATCACATACAGTTTTAATAATGGGTGATTTTAATATTAACTGGCTGAATGATAATACTGAAAGAAATAAAATAAAAGACATAATTAATGAAACAAATCTTCAAACTTCTTCAAACAAATCGTTAATCAATATACTAGAATATCTAAAAACAGTAAAACATTAATTGATTATGTGATAGTAAACGATAATAATAATATTAAAGCATGCACTGAAGATAATTGGAAGATAAGCGATCATGAAACAATTAAAATTAGCATAAAAACCAATTTAAATAAAAAAGATAAAAAAGATAATAATAACAGCTTTAAAATATTAAAATATAGTAAAAATAGATTTATAAGAAAGTTAAACGGAAATGAAATTTTAACGGTATATAACTTTAACTGCAATATAAAAGCAGAAATTTTTAGTAAAGGCCTAAGAAATATTTTTAATGAATTTGTTGAAATAAAAACATTTAATCAAAGTAATAATAATAACTGGTTCACATTAGAACTGCATGAATTAAAAATAAAAAAAATTAAACAATACAAAGTTGGTAAATTTTTAAATAATGAAGAAGAATGGAATAAATATAAAAGTATAAGAAATGAATTTAAAAATAAAATTAGCAGTGAAAAGAATAAATATGTAAAAAATAAAGTAGAGAATTGCACAGATCAAAAAGATATGTGGGAAACAATAAAAAAATTAGTGTTAAATGAATCAAAAAACAAAATTAAACAAGTGAAATTTACCGATAATAAAATATACACAAATAACATAAAAATTGCTAATAAGTTCAATGAATATTTCGTTGATAGTATAGTTGATATTAAGAGCAGTATTCCTATAAAACAATATAATAATTTCATTGATAATATTTCCACTATATTTAAATTTAAATTAATCACGATAAATGATTTAAAAAAAATTGTAAATGAAATAAATAATAAAAAAGATATGAACTTAATTAGCATTACTGCAATTAAAGACGCGTTTGAACTTGTAGGAGAGAATTTATTATCAATTATAAATATATCATTAAATTCCGGCAGTTTCCCAGACATATGGAAAGAAACAATGGTAACACCCATACAGAAAGTTAAAAATACCAACATATGCAGCGAATTTCGACCAATCAATATGATACCAATTGAAGCAAAAATTCTAGAAAAGATAGTATATAACCAACTAGAAACATACTTTGAAAAAAATAATTTAATTTCTGAGTACCAATCTGGTTTTAGGAAGGGTCATAATTGTGAATCGTTACTTAATCTAGTAATTACAAATTGGAAAGTAGCAGTTAATGAGGAAAAATGTATTGTGGCAGTCTTTCTGGACTTGAGAAGAGCTTTTGAAACAGTGGATAGGAACATATTAATCAACAAGCTACATAAATATGGTATTCAAGAGAATGAATTGAATTGGTTTATATCTTACCTAAGTAATAGAAGGCAGGTTACGAGAGTAAACGAAGCTGTTTCGGATGCAATTAACATTCTCTTAGGAGTACCGCAAGGATCAATTCTTGGAGTGCTACTATTTTTGATATATGTAAATGATATGGAAAAAGATGTTTCGATGGCTAGATTAGTACTCTTTGCAGATGACTCGTTAATTTACGTCATTGATGAAAGCATTGAAGAATGTATTCGAAAAATTAATGAAGATTTAGGTAATTTAAACGAATGGTTTGAAATTAATAAGCTTAAACTAAATATCTCTAAGACAAACTGCATGATAATAAATGATGAAACACAAAGCAGCGTCAAAATCAATAATATATGTATAATACCGGTTAGAGAAATTAAATATTTAGGAGTGATTATAGACGATAAATTAAAATTCAAAGCTCATATAGATTATATATGTAAAAAAGCAGCAAAAAAAAGTTATTTCTTTTCCAAAATTAGAAAAAAACTCAGCCTTTCAACATCTATAAAAATTTATAACACCATGGTTAAACCACATTTCGAATATTGCTCATCAATCTTATTTACAGCCAATAAAGAAGACAAAAATAGGCTACAAAAGATACAGAATAAGGGAATGAGAACAATATTAAAAATGAACAGATATGCTTCCATTAAGTTCATGTTAGATTGCTTGAAGTGGGCTAGTGTTAATCAAAGAATATACTACAATGTGATAGTAATGGTTTTCAAAATTAAAAATAAACTATTACGTAACTACTTATGTGATAGACTAATTTATGTAAGTGATGTACATCATCACCATTTGAGAAACAGAAATGATTTTAGATTGGCAAATATAAGAAGGGAAGGAACGAGAAATATGCTAATGTATAAAGGACTTAAACTATTTAATGAATTACCACTTTATTTAAAGAATGAAATTAATATCAGCATTTTTAAAAAGAAACTCTTAATTCATATAAAAGCACATTTTGAATAATATACAAATTTAAACTTTATTATACTTATCTAAATAATTTGTAAATATTATATTCTTTGTTTTATATTTTTTGTTTTATAGTATGTAAGAATAAAAGAAAAAAATGAATTTTTATATAATAGTGAATTCACTAAATAAATAAATAAATAAAAAAAAAACAATTAAGACTAAATTTCGGGGACATAGGAAATAGGAAATATATTCTTTAGCTTCGAAATTATACTCGTTTGGCCTCAGATCGATCAAAAGCTTGTAGAATCCGAACTCATTGTACGAACTCGCCCAGAACCAATTCCCGTGGTACTTTCATTATTAGTAACCTAGAGTTTAAATTTCATCGAAACAGCGGCATTATTTTTTGAGTTATACTGCTTTTAAAATATATGTTCGTTAGCCTTCGAACTTTTAAAGGTTCCAGAACTCAAAACTATAGTACAATTTTCCCATATGCAGTCCCCGTCATACTTTCAATACTAGTTAACCCTTGTACACAATTGGAACGTTCTATCTTCATTTTAAGTTAATATTTTTATTAATTTCGATGATGCTTTTAAACCCTGGAGGTGTAAGAGGGGTACTGAATCACCACTCTGATGGATCCAAAATTAGGAGAACGCGCAGGAAATAGTAAAGAGCACCCATGTACCAAATTTGAAACTTCTAAATTTGTTTGAAGTTACTATTTTTATTAATTTCGAAAATATGCTTTAAGGTCTTCGGAACTGTGTGTGGTCTAGTACTCCAATTGGTCCCAAATTTCAAGGACACTAAGGAAATAGAAAGAAACATCCTGATACCAAATTTGGAAGTTCTATCTTCATTGGTTTCGGAATTATGCTTGTTTGGCCTAAATTCGATCAAAAAGTTGTAAGTTCCGAACCCGTTGTACATTACCCACCGTACGCAATCACCACCGTAGTTTAATTACCAGTACCCTACAACACAAATTTTATAAAGATAGCGTCATTAGTTGTTGAGTTTTCGTGATTTATTATATATGTTCGTTAGCCCTTATAAACGATTAAAAGGTCCACAATCCGAATCCTTGGAGTGATTTCGCCCATATGCAATCCATGCTGTACTTTAAATACCAGTTAACCCTTGTACACAAGTGGAACGTTATATATTAATTTTAAGTTACTATTTTTAGTAATTTCATTTATAAGCTTTTAAACTTTGGGAGGACTAAGAGGAGTACTGAACCACCACTCTAATCGATCCCAAATTAGGGTGACACACAATAAATAGTAAAGAACACCCTTGTGCCAAATTTAAAGCTTCTACATTTTTTCAACTGCTATCTTTGTTAATTTTAAAGATATGCTTTAAGGTCTTCGGAAATGTGGGGCTGGTCCCCGACCCACAACTCCAATGGGGTCCAAATTTCAAGGACACTAAGGAAAAAGAAAGAGACACCCTGATACCAAATTGGGAGGTTCTATCTTCATTGGTTTCAAAAGTATGCTCATTTGGCCTAAATTCGATCAAAAAGTTCTAAGTTCCGAACCCATTGTACATTACCCACCGTACGCAATCAACACCGTAATTTCATTACCAGTACCCTACAACACAAATTTTATGAACATAGCGTCATTAGTTGTTGAGTTATCGTGATTTTTTATATATGTTCGTTAGCCCTTAGACCGATTAAAAGGTCCAGAATCCGAACCCATGGGCCGATTTCGCCCATTTGCAATCTCCGCCGTACTTTCAGTTCTAGTAACCTACAGTTAAAATTTCATCAAGATAGCTATATTATTTTTTTGAGTTGTCGTGCCTATGGACTGACGGACGGACATGGCTATATCAACTCAGGAGGTCACGCTGATCACAAATATATATACTTTTCCATATCTAGCTCGCTTCCTTTAGGTGGTTACAAACACCATACCAAAGTTAATATACCCCTTTACCTATTCTATAGGTGTAGGGTATAAAAATTTGATTTTAGAAGAAAAATAATTGCAATCGAAAAAATTGCTGATAAATTATAACTTTTTTGTTTTTAATTTATGGAATTTTGTTTTTCGTTATGAATTATTTTTGTTTTGTTTGTAAGTAAATTATTATTGTTTTGTTTGTTAATGAATTATTTTTATTTAGTTTTAGCTTTTAAGTTTTTATACACATATTAAAAAAGAATGAATTTAACATAATGTTAATGAATTATTTCTATTAGTTTTAGCTTTTTAGTTTTTATACACATATTAAAAAAAAAAGAATTTAAAATAAGGTTTTTATTTTTTCATTACATTTATTTACATTTTAATTGCTGTTTAAAGTACAGATTAGGGCATCCAATACCGGTATACCGAAAACCGGTATCCCGGTATACCGGTCGTTTTTCCAATACCGATACCGAGCAACCAATACCGGTATATACCGGTATTTCAGTTTTTTTATACCCGTGCATACATATATGAACATCGGGTATATTAAAATTACTCCTCCGTTTGTAACGCATCGAAATATACCAGCTAGATATAGTGTCAAGGGTACGTATCGAATCAGCATCGAAAAGTGAATCGATCTAGCTATGTGTGTCCGCCCGTCCGTCAACACGATAACTCAAAAACTATAAGAGCTAGAGTTCTGAAACTTTCACAAAGTAATTTTTAGACAATTTGTAGGTTCCCTATTGTTTTTGGTTAAAATCGGAGAAAGGCTTCGGGTAGCTGCCATACAAATTTTTCGAAATTTTATGAATATTTTCAAAATTAATAACGAAATAGAAACCAAATATAAAAACAAACAAATTGTTGTCTAATTACTAATCGATTCATGGTGTAGTGGTTAGGACATGTTACTTGTAGCAAAAATGTCTCGGTTCGAATTCAGGCTAAGGAAAAATTTTTTTTTTTTTAAATTCATTTTTTGTTATCTATTTTCTTTTTAATAAAATATATGTATTTATTTTATGTATGAAAAATTTTATAGAAAATTTGACAGAAAACTCTCATATTTAAAATTATTAATTTTTTTAAATATTTCTATAAAAATAATTCAAAACTGTTATTTAAAACAAACAATTGATACCATAGCAACTACAATGATTTAAAAACTGTTTCTATATTCGAGGAAGACGGCACACGTGGTACCAACTTGAAGTTGGTATACGATTATATTCTAACAATTCCCCCAACGAGCGTAGAAGCTGATCTATTTTATGTATGAAAAATTTTATAGAAAATTTGACAGAAAACTCTCATATTTAAAATTATTAATTTTTTTAAATATTTCTATAAAAATAATTCAAAACTGTTATTTAAAACAAACAATTGATACCATAGCAACTACAATGATTTAAAAACTGTTTCTATATTCGAGGAAGACGGCACACGTGGTACCAACTTGAAGTTGGTATACGATTATATTCTAACAATTCCCCCAACGAGCGTAGAAGCTGATCGGGCTTTCTCTACTTCAGGAATGTTATGTACCAAAATTCGGTCATCTTTAAATGACGAAACTTTAAATAATTTATGTTTTTTGCGGGCTTATTTTAATAACAACAAATAATTTTTTTATGTATTTTGCTTTTTTCGTCAAATGAATTAATTTTATACTCATAATTTCGTAATGTATTTTGCTTTTTTCGTCAAATGAATAAATTTTATACTCTATATTATTTTAACTTAAACAATAAAATTTTTGAACAGTTTATTTGTTGTTTTGTGTTAACATTAATGTTTTTTTTCAGTGTTTTCTAAATACCGGTATTAATACCGGTATACCGGTTTCCACAAAATATAATACCGAAATACCGGTATTCACATTTTGGTCCGGTATTGGATGCTCTAGTACAGATATTTTTTTAATTGCATTACGAACTGCAATGCTTTCATTGGAAATTATAGGAAATGAAAAATAGGGTTGAGGACGATTTCTTGAGTTTTCTTCCGCAACTTGTTGACTAAACCAAATAGAATTTATGTTATCCCGTTTTGAAATTAAGGAAATTATGCAACACAATGTTGTATTTTCAATATGGTTATCCATACCCTTACTGAATCTCGCTTTTAAATTTCCAAATGCGTTTTTTTAAGTATAATTTTTTTCTGAAATATCTTGATCAATTTTGAATGGAAAAGGTTTAACCACGTATTTTGACAATTTGAAAACTGAATCAGAAATTATGCAACACAATGTTATATGTTCATTATGGTTATCCATACCCTTACCTAATCTTCTGAATCTCGCTTTTAAATGTCCAAATGTGTTTTTTTAATTATAATTTTTTTCTGAAATATCTTGATCAATTTTGAATGGAAAAGGTTTAACTACGTATTTGAACAATTTGAAAGCTGAATCAGCAATTATCAACGACAGCCAGTAGAATTGTGGAAAACACCCTTTAAAATTGTAATAATCTGTTGCATATTCTTTTGGTGGTTTTACTTCGATGTGGCACCCATCTAAAATAATAAGGATATTAAATTATATTCAAATTTTACATTTCTTTGTAGCTTACCGATTGCACCAATGCATTGAGGAAAACCAAGCTTTGCAAATCCATTAATGTTTAAATTTAAAACTACATCAGTTAACGGATAAAAATTCGTGTATAGTGGTTTTAACTGTTTCTAAACTTCTGAACAAAAATTCAGAACAATTTCACAAACTATGGAACGACCAATTCCAAATAAGTTTACTATTGTTCTATATTCTGCTGAAGAACCCAGGGCGTATAATACGGCTGCAATTCGTTTCTTTAGCGGTATAGTTTCTCTCATACGAGTGTTTTCTTTGGTTAAGTTGGAAGCAGTGTGTATAATTCTTCCAAAGATTCTGCATAAACCCTTAAATTTTCTTTCATGAAATTGACTTCATTTTTAAAAAGCTCGTTTTCATAAAATTTGTTATTTCTGTTCTAAAATTCGAAAAGTTATATATTTTTAGGAAATAAATAGTATAAATGACTTTACCACCAATAACAGTACAACTTTAATTCTTACCAGTTTCCAAATATTACTATTCCTCGGTATATATTTTGTAGCTAAGTTATGTAAATTTTGTAATGTTGCTTGGTTACCTACAATTGCTACAGCCAAATATATATTTCTTTGAAGCAAATTTTCGCTTTGTTGCCTTAAGGAATTTATTGAATCATCCAGTAATATTACTTGAACCAGTAAATAAATTTTTTCTTTGTTCATTTTTAATTTATTTTATTTACAGTCAATTTTGTTTATTTACTCTAAAAAATATTGCTGTTATGGAAACGTCAAATAATACTAGATTCATGTATAACGATAGTCTGAACGGTTGATTTTAAAACTAGGCTATTTAGTAGGTTTTTTGCGTAGTGTGAACATGATATTCTTTGGTTTCAATTCTTTATAGTACATTCACAAACACTTGATTTTGAGAAATCGAGATGATTTAGAAAATTAAGTTGATTTCGCTCTTTTTTTTCTTGATTTCCTATACATTTTTCAAATATTTATCTGTCAAAGAAAATCAGCTCGTTACTTGATTTCTGAAAATCACCTTAAAATCACGTTGTTCGTCCATGAATTTTCGATTTTATATTATTTTAAAAAATTTTTCACTACCCTTGCTTTTTTGAATTTGTTGTCAAAAATTTTGTTGATAGCAGCAAATTCAAACAAGAAATATTTTCTATTGTGTGAAGTTGACAAAAAAAAAAGAAATGGCAAAAAGAAGATACAAAAAAAAATTTAATTGAAAAGAGAATTCCATTAAACTTTTAATTGAAATTTGGACCGAAAAGAAAGAAGATTTGAAAAGAAATAGAAAAAACTCACATGTTATTGCCGAATTGAAAAAGTTTTTGGAAGACTGTGGAATTATAATTAATACAGAGGAAATAAAAAATAAAATGCACAACTTAAAGTCGTAGTATAGGTAAAATTTGAAATACTTGTTTATTATGTATGTATGTATAATATATGTATATTCTTTTAGAAGTAAAAAAAAAATTGTTGGCCCCAGCGGTGGGTCACCTTCAGAGTGGTTTTTCTATGATGCCGTTTCAATTAATTTTGAAAAGACTATGGAGGAAAGTTATGGTAAATTAACAAAAACATATTTATAGATTTTCCTTTTTTTTATTATTATTTTTATATACAAATGTCCTCTTTTATTTATTTTTTGATGATGCATTATTTCAGCCAACATATTCACCACCAGCTATGCCGGCAAGACCACCATCACCATCAACTGCATCATCTAAATATTAAAATTTTGGAAAATGATAGAGAAATGTTAATCATCCAAAAGGAAATATTGGCAAATGAAAAGGAAAGATTGTAATTTTAAAAAATATTTTGCATACTACACAGCATCAATTAGAATTCCAGAGACATCAAAAATTTTTTCATTTCGGAAATTACATGGGAATTTTTTCTACTTCTTTTCAAATCTTCTTTCTTCGTTCAAATTGCAATTAACAATGTAATAGAATTCTCATTCCAATTAAATTTTTTTGTAATTACTGAAGTTAAATTGTTTTTAGTTTTGTTTTATAGTTGTAGTTACTGAAGTTAAATTGTTTTTAGTTTTGTTTTATTTATAGTTTTGTTTTTTTTTTAGTTTTGTTTTATAGTTATAGTTCTTGTTTTTAGTTTAATAAAATGAATTTTTAAAAATTAAACTTACTTATTTCCATACTAATTGCGTTCCTCATTAATTGACCCTGACTTGTAGTTAATACAAATTGCTTATCTCTTGCATTTTGTGTGTTTGCACTTGTATTTTGAAGCCAACCTTGCAGCGGTTCGTCCTTTCTACTGATCAAAAAATTGTGAAGAACACATGCTGCTTTTACAACAGCTGAGCATTTTCAATTACATTATCAACCCCTTTGCCGATTCGACGAAATCTTGCTTTCAGATGTCCAAGTGCATTTTCTACTAATCTTCTGCATTTGGATAACCTGTAATTAAAATTTTTTTCAGCAGGTGAAGCATCAATGTTAAATGAAAATGGTTTCATTATTGGGAAGCTTAGTTTGAATAATGAGTCACCAATAAGGAACCGTTTAACGCTTACTGATTTTATATATTTTTTTTTTTTTAAATTGATATACTTTATTTAGCTTTCTTATTGTCTATTACAAATGCTTTTTTTTATAGTTTTACTTTTATATAACATATTATAATACTTTTTTATTTTTTTTTTTTTTAATTTTAACTGTGCTATAAACAAAACAATTGATTGATTTTGGTATAAAATAACACAGATTAACCTAAAACTAAACTAAATAAAGACAAGCAAAAAAATACATGTATACGTATATAATATATATCAATATATAAATATATATATATATAAGTTATTAAAGTTATATAATATTAATTAAATTATTATTATGTTAATACAATTATTCATTCTGCATAACGCTGTCAAACAATATGGTATCCCGCTTTAGTAGGTACTTCAGATTTTTAACAAATAATTTGATGTTAGAGGTCTGTTTAAGATCATTTGGTAGCTTATTATAGATTCTTATAGCTGAGGATAATCCGCTGCTGTGAGATAACTCCGTTCTAGATCTTGTATGATTTAAATAGTTCAGGCTTCTGGTGTTGTAGTTATGTACACTATTTCTTTTCGTAACATTAATATTCTTCCTGTAAATTCCTTTTTCCAGTTTAAAAATTAATTTGGCTTTTTCCATAATAATAATTTCCGGAAGCATCAAATATCCCGTTTTTTTATAAATTTCGACTGTTGGTGTCAGCCAGCTAAACTCGTATAAAAGTTTTATTGCTCTGTTTATCAAAGTACTGACCTTGTCTTTCAGCCATGTAGCGCAACTGGACCAATTACATATATTATACCTAATATGTGACATGATATGAGCATGATATATATTATTGGCAGCTTTCCTGTTTAATTTAATTCCACTTCTTTTAATGGCACCAAGCATTGGCGCAATTTTGGATGCTATTTTATTGATATGATTTTCCCATCTCAGTTTTTCATCAATTATTACACCAAGGTATTTATATGTATCAACTCTTTCAATTTGGACATTGTTTATTAATATTTTTAGATTTATATCAGCTTTATTCCTCATTTTATATGTGATAAATTTAGTTTTATCAGCATTTATACTTAATTTGTTGCCTTTAAGCCAGTTAATATATTTGTACAAATCCTCATTTATTATTATTTCTAATTCATCTCTGGTTTTAGCACTGTAAATGAGCAATGTGTCATCCGCAAATATCTTGTAATCGGCTTGTAAATTAGCACATTTGATGTTATGGATGTAAAGCAGATACAAAGTAGGCCCGAGCACTGATCCTTGTGGAACACCTATGTTTATACTACACTGGTTACTCAATACATCATTAACTCTTGTAGCTATTTTTCTATTTTGTAAATAAGATCTAAGAAGATCCAGAGCTGTTCCTCTTATACCGATTTCATAGAGTCTGTTTAACAGGATTCTATGATCAACTGTATCGAATGCTTTTTTTAAATCAACGAATACTGAACATACATAGTTCCCTGCATCTAATTTGCTTACTATAGAGTTTGTTGATGCTAAGACTGCCGAATCGGTTCCAATATCTTTTTGAAATTCAAATTGATTATCATCAAAACCTACTACCTTTTGAATAAAATTCTGTATTCTATTATTTATTATTTTTTCAAATATTTGTCCCAAGCAACTTGTTAAAGTAATAGGCCTGTAGTTTGATACATCATTGGTTGCTCCTGATTTGTATATTGGCACAACCATACTTGATTTTAGACATTCAGGATAAATACCAGTTGTTAAACAATAATTTATAAAGTAAGCGAGCTTGGGTGCTATAATGGTTGCCACATGCCTTAGATTTGATGCTGTTATGCCATCAACACCTGGTGAACTATTTTTTAGCAGCTTAATGATTTTTAATACTTCTATTTCATTTGTTTTTCTTAGAAAAATAGATCGTTCAGTAATTGTGTTTTTTACTGTGTAT
Organism: Dolichopus griseipennis; assembly: GCA_963082915.1. Taxonomy (NCBI): domain Eukaryota; kingdom Metazoa; phylum Arthropoda; class Insecta; order Diptera; family Dolichopodidae; genus Dolichopus; species Dolichopus griseipennis. Next base: position 136,751,152 of record OY720441.1, read on the forward strand.
TTTTCTGCATCAATAATATTATCCGCCAACTTGTTTCCAATTTCACTAAAATACGTGTTAAAAGTATTAGCAATACCGAAATTATCACATATTTTAATGCCATTGTTATTTATTTCATTGATAACTTTACTGCAATTAGACGACCTTTTTAGCATACAGTTGTTTAGCACGTCCCATATTTTTCTATGATCAGTCTCAGCTAAGTAGATTTTATTGTTAAAATAATTTTGCTTTTCTCTCTTTATTTCCTTAGTGACACTATTTTTCAATTTTTTAAATTTGGCTTGAATTTCTGGGGAGTTAGGGTTTTTCTTTAAGTTTTTAAATAATTTATTTCTTTTTTGGATGAGGTTCATTATTTCTTTAGTCATCCAATCATTATTTTTTCTTATTCTTATTACTTTTTTTTCAGTGGAGTTCTCTTTGGCCAATTGTAATATTTTCATGAGATTAATTACACTATCACAATTATTTGTTAAAAGTAGACTGCTAACTTGAGTTTTGTATTTTTTGATATCTGTAACAATTAGTTCCTTATTGAAAATGGGCTCACGTTTTTTTATAACTTTATTTATCCTTATTTGAATGGCTTTATGGTTTAAGTTAACAACATCTTCAGTAGAGATTTTAAAATCATACTTTTCATTTTTTAGATTTGATAGAACATGATCAATAATTGTGCAAGTGCTTTCTGTAACTCTAGTAGCATTTTCCTTTCTTAAATTGTTCTTTACATCTATAGCATTAGATTCTAGCATTGTTTTGTAGGATCTAGAGAGCTCCGTATCAGATAATAAATCAATGTTAGTATCGCCAACCATAACAATATTTTTATATCTATTAAAAATTGATTCTAAATGTGATATAAATGTATTATTATTTTCACTAGGACTTTTGTAACAAACCGCAAGTTTAATAACTGGACTAGTACCGCATAATGATATAATTATGGTATTGAACTGTTCTATGACTTCTAATATTTTATATTGTATGTTTTGTTTGACATAAATAGCAGCCCCGCCTCCTCTATTTAAATTATTTGAATTAAATAAAGCTGTATACCCAGGAATATTAAAAAATATCTCCTCATCAGAGTATATCCAAGTTTCACCAATCATAATTATGTCAATAAATTTTTTAATTTTTATAAATGATTCTATTTCGGTAATATTTTTTCTGAGACTTCTGGCATTAAAATGCACAATATTTAAATTTGAGAGTGTATTGAACATCAAGGTTTACTAATCATATAATTTTGCCAAGTTTCTCTTGTTTTCTGCAAATATTCTCTGTATTTATTATCAATATGCCTCCTGTAATAAGCTAGGTCTTGAATTGCTTCTTTTCTAGATACTCCTGTATTGTCATGATAAATAAAATAAAGTTGAGAAAGTTCTTTGTAGTTATTTGGCAATCCCTCTTGATGAATTAGTATTTTTAAACTAGTCTGAGTGACACCTTCATAGCAAATATCATCCTTGTCATGGAAATATGATAAAAACAGCCTTACATTTTTATAAATTCTGTGGTCTCTTAGTCTTGAAATTGCATAAACATTATCACCAGTATCAATTGCTTTTCTTGTTAGCCTAACAATAGGAGGGACCAATGGATCGATGTATGTTTTACTATTTCCCTGTACATTTTTTTCGATGTTTGGGCAGAGCGTTTCTCCCTTAGTCCAATTTGAATATTTGTTATCTGGCATTTGGAGTTTGCTTGGAGAAATGCAAGTTTTATTCTTTTCTTTATCTTCATTTTTTGGAACCACGCAATCGCTTTTTTTAATTTTATTTGGATTAGCTACATCAACTATAGATTCTTTCGCAGTAGTGATATTTTTATGTATTTTCTTTGTGAAAGATAAAAAATTTAAAAGATTTCTATTATTTTTGGTTTTAATATTTGATGAATCATCTTTTGGTTTGTCTATTTTTTTAACAGTTTTTATTACCGTCCCTGTTGTACTAATATCAGCAATTCTATCGTTATCAGTTTTATTATTATTATTAATATCATTATTATTATTATTATTATCATTATTATTATTATTATTATTATTATTATAATTTTTATTATTATTATTATTATGGCATTATACCTTGTATGGTTTGTTTTCCTTGCCTCATAAATTTTTATCACTTTCATCACACTATGTTCTAAGATAGGATTCTGAGCCTTTAATTTGTTTATTAATTCATCTTCTTTATAATTGACTCCCATGTGAATGATTTCCACTCTTGGTTTGGTTTCAATTGGCACTTTTATTTCATAATCTCCCATTTTTTTTTCTAACAAATTTTTTATTTTTTCACGTTCTTCTTTTGTTTCGGTTTCAATTAGTACCATACCATTTTTTCTATTTTCGACATTTTTGATTTTTAGATTTTTTGGGTCGACTTTTTTACTTAAATCCACTTTAGTTTGTTCACATTTTTGATTTTGCTTAGGTTTCACAATCAAAGGCACAACTTTTTTTATGGATGGCACAGTTTTTTTGCTGACACTTGCATTTTTTAATATTTCGGCAAACGATACATTTCGACCTACATTTTCATTTTTTAAATTTTTATTGCTATATGTTTGCAATTCAGTACACAGTTCATCGTTCTTGAGTATTGATGTTTTTATACTGTTATTTATTTTTTCACTTTCCATTTTGAATGCTTCCGTTAATTTATTCATTTTTTCAATTTCATATTTTTGTTCAGTTTTAATATGTTGTAACCGTTCCATATATCTTTCCTCTACCGCCTTTAGTAATCCAATTATTTCCCTTTCATTATTTTTAATAGCCCGGTCAAATTCCTCTTTGTATTCCACTAGATAATCATTGTTCTTTTTCACTGATCTTTCCATTTCTTGTAATACCAGATCAATATTTTGTATGTACATTATACATTCATCACATATATATTTTAAACGTGAATTTACGTCTAAAATTCCTAGAGTTGACTGGTCCAATCCAGAACATTTAGGTTGACAGTGGTAAATTTTACCACATACTCCAGCACATTTTACCCCAGTTTCTCCTCGAATTTTCACTCTGCATTTATGGCAATCCATAGTTGTTGGAACAACTATTAATATTGCTGATTTTTGCTTTTTTTTCCTTAATTAATTTTAGTAATAAAGATCCAATTTCAATATAAAAAGAAATTTATTTTCTTTTTTTTTTTTTTTTTCTACCCGTGATATTTAAATATACATTTTTTTTTTTATTACTTCTGTACTTAATGAATTATGAATTAAGAATGAAATATATTGAATGAATGAAATATTTATTTTGTTTTTTTCGATTATTTCATTTGTTTGCATGTATATATTTAACGACGAATTTTCATATATGCGGAGTCGTTACACCGATATGAGCAACCAATATTGATATATAAAAGTTTGCATGAAGAATCTACAGCAGCAAATAAAATAATCGAGTAAAATCCTTTATAATTATAATAATCAGTAGCAACTTTCTTATGTGGACGTACTTCAATGTGACAACCATCTAAAAATGTAAATATATAAATGATGAATTGAACATAATTTAAATCATATTTGTATACTTGCCTACTGCTGCAATGCACTGTGGGAAGCCCATTTTTTTAAAGTCATTAATTTTTTGCTTCATAACTTCTTCCTTCAGCGGAATGAAGTTAAGATATTGTGGCTTAAGAATTTCCCACACTGCTTTGCAAAATTCATTCAAAATTACGCAGGCTGTCGATTTTCCAACTCTAAAAAGAGTAGCAATTGATCTGTACTCCCCAGAAGAACCAAATGCGTACAGTCCAATTGCTATTCTTTTTCTCAAAAGGATTTTTTGGTTCTCATACCTAACTGTTTTGTCCATGGAATGCAGCATAGAACACAGTACATTAAAACTTTCTAAAAATACTCTGAGATTATTTTTAAAAAACAAATTTCCATTTGTAAAATGGTCGTTTTCAAAAAAAGAACTGGTTCTAATCTAAAATTAAGTTTGTTTGTTTGTCCAGGATTCACGTGAAAACCACAGGTTCGATTGACACCAAATTTTAGAGGAATAATTTTGGGAGTCCGGGGGGTGACATAGGCTATGTCGCATTTTTATAAGTCAACAGGTTGCGGCTCCAGAGCCGTTTTAATCTTTTTCGTTTTTTTTATGTCGAGTCGAAACGGTTTGACCGATTAACTTGAAATTTTGCACGAATGTTCTTCTTATTAAACGGAATTAATGTTATAAAGATGGTTGAAATAAATTAACCCCTTTCGGCCCGGCGGGCTTCCAAAAAATTTTGTGTTTCCGATTTGTGTCCAATTTTACAGGGTGGTTTTGCAGTCAAAAAGAGAGGCTGGCACAAAATTTTGTTGGGTTCGGTTAACCCGTTTGGGCACGAGGGCGCAATGAAGCTTTTTCAATGTTTTTGATGTCGAGCCGAAACAGTTTGACCGATTGACTTGAAATTTTGCACAAATCTTCTTCTTAGCAAACGGAATTAGTTGTATAAAGATGGTTCGAAAATATTAACCCATTTCGGCCCGGCGGGCTTCCAAAAAATTATTTGTTTCCGATTTGTGTCCAATTTTACAGGTTGATTTTGCAGTCTAAAGAGAGGCTGCAAAAAGTTTTAGTTAATTCGATTAACCCGTTTTCCACGACGACGCCATGAAGTTTTCTATAAATTTTATTTTCTTATACGATTAAAAGTATTTTATTGAAAATTTTGTACCAGCATTTTAATTAAAACCCACATGGTTAATTTGGTTTTGACCTGTTTGTGTGTTTTGAACAAAGATTCAATGAAATTTTCAGTTTTCTTCAAATGAAATCTAAAAATCAAAAAATTTAATTTCTTATATATAATGCTTAAAAACATAGTATTTTAAAACAGTTTTTCCAAAAAATAAGCCTACATTTCTCTCATCAAATCATAAAAAAACGAGGAAGAGCGTATTACAACTTTCAGGTGAGTACTAAACAAAATATAAGTTGACAAGCAAATTTTTAAATCTTTTCTAAACCATCGACTATATTTTATTCAAACGTTGGCAATTCAAGAAAACTACTATTGACATAGTATAATAACATAATGGCAAACTTAGTATCTCCATTTGACCAATAGTCATTTTAATTCAGATAACATTATTCGCCGGAAAACTAACATCCTCAACTCTAACGTCAAGGAGCACCAAATTGTTAAGAAGCACCATGTATAGAAAAATTAGAGATAATCGTTCAAACTGTTTTTTAAAGTTTTTGTTTCGCAATCGGTTAAAAGAACTCGACAAAACATTTTTTTAAGCATTCCCCTAATTCAAAGAAGTTGTACCTACTTTCAGAAATTGGACGTAATTTACTTACAAATTTTTTTTTGAACAATCTTCGGGTCGACAGGGGTTAACAACTTCCAAGTCTGTTAGTAAATTGAACTTCATTTTCAAAGAAGAACACATATACAAAATTTGAAGTTAATCGGTTAAATCATTTCTAATATATAACAAAGCAACGAAAAAACCTATAAAAAGCTGTTGGGCCACGATGGGTTAACGGAACTCCACAAATATTTTTTTGTGGCTTCATTTATAAGCAAAGTAGTATTTCAAAAAATAGGCTGAAACTTGCGTTTTTACAATTTGCAAGCTTCCGGGCAACGCCGGGTAAATCTGCTAGTTTAATTATAAAACCAAATCTATTTTAAATTTTTTGAAATATTATTTTATTTATTTACTTTTAACAAATAACTTAATTTTAACAATAACTTTTAACTTTTTATTTATATTTTAACTTTTTATTTACTTGAAACAATATAAACAAAAATATGTCAAATTACGTCCTTGACTTTCAAAAGCGGTTTGTGAACCCTTGATATTTTACTAGATTTTGTACATGATAACGAACTCGATTTCGGAGTTTGTGAACATACTATTAGGACCAACTACCTCATAATTTTTTGAGGTAGTTTTAGAGGTTTTTTTTTAATCATTTCGGAATACGTTGGTTTCATATTTTTGTTTAACTTACTAATATTTGCGTTTTTAATTGATTCGTCCACAATACTTTTAACATCTAAACTTTCCAATCGCTTACATATCTTTTCGCTCTCCGTCTTGTACGACGGGGCAACATCACATATATTTTTTATCTCTTTGTGGCTTTCCGTCCATGAATCATTCATTATACGGAGTGTCTTTATTCTTTCGATCTACCTGCTCAAGCAATGCTTTGATTTCATCTTCACTTTTTTTTAATGACTCATCAAATTCATTTTTATATTGTTTCAGGTGAATTTTATTTTCAGCTACAGTGTCTTACATTTCTTTGAGTACTAGGTCAACATTGTGAATATATGTTACACAGTCATCACAAATGAACTTAATCATATTTTTTGTATTGAAGATATTACTGCTATATGTATCCACTTCGCTACATTAAGTTTGGGTATGACAAATCTTCCCACACTGACGCATCTTATTCCTGTCTCCGCGTATTGCAACTTTACAGCTACTGCATTCATCCATATTATTAAAAAATGCATTTAGTTTTGGCAAAATAATTAATCAAATCAGAGATGAAATCTTTGGAATATTAATGAATTATTATTTTTATACCCTACACCTATAGAATAGGTAAAGGGGTGTATTAACTTTGGTATGGTGCTTGTAACCACCTAAAGGAAGCGAGCTAGATATGGAAAAGTATATATATTTGTGATCAGCGTGGCATCCTGAGTCGATATAGCCATGTCCGTCCGTCCGTAGGCACGATAACTCAAAAAATAATGGAAAGGTCTAAATTTGTAATTGTATTCGGTTGCATCGACTGACTATTTCTTTACTTGTTTTTATTTCTACTGCTCTACAGTAGACAAGTGTCGTCCGCAAAGATGTTGTAGGTAGCTTCCATGCCTGCAAATTTAAAATTGTGTATGTAGAGCAGGTAGAGGGTAGGACCCAGATTGGAACCATTCGGTACTCCATATTTAAGCACTGTCGAGTTGCTATAGCTGTTTTCTATCTTAGTTATCACCTCTCTATTTTGAAGATATGAATTAATGAGGTCATTGGGAGTACCTCTAATCCCCAGTTCTTGTAGCCTATACAGGAGTAGTGAGTGGTCAATGGTGTCAAATGCTTTTTTCAAATCTACATATATCGCACCAACATAGTATCCTTTGTCTAAATTCTCGTTAACAAATTTCAAGAACTCCGCTAAAGCAGCTTCCGTGTTCGACGAGCTTTGGAAACCATATTGATGTTGATCGCATTTACAATGAATGAAACAATTCTCTTATTGATAATCTTTTCACATATTTTTGAAAAAAGTACTTAGAATTGAGATCGGACAGTGATTAGCAACGTTTTCCTTGGATCCAGATGTGTCTTGGAAAATTCCAAGCGCAAGTATCTGATTGACGAGTGTAGCCAATGTAGGTGAAATACTTGTTTTTTAGCCCTTCTATTGACGCATTGATTTCTTCTACATCAGTAGGGTACAGGAACATGGAGCAAGTGTTTAGCTCATTTCTAGTGACATCAATATTTGAGCACGAATAATTTGAGGCTAGTGAAGGCCCTACTTGATTACAGTATCTATTGAACTCATTGGCCATCTGTTTTTCACTTTTTATCTCCTTTTTTATCGATGATTAAAGCAGTTTTGCTTTGACACTTTTTATCTTTTCTGCCCATAACCAACGAGTTGAGAATGCTCCATATCTTCTTTGTATTTCCACAAGCTTTTTGAGTTTGGTCATTGTAATTTTTCTGTTTAGCTTTTCGTACTAGGTAATTGGTTTTGTTTCCTTCCTCTTTGTACTTTTGCCTTATTTCATTGTTCAACCTGTTTTTTTTTAGCTTATTTGTACCAGTACTCCCTTTCTTTTATGGATTTCAGAATATCAGCATTTATCCAGCTATTCCCACGAGTTTTGCAAAACTTTATTTTAGTTCATTTTTCTTTGGCCTGGGTTACAGATTTTATTAAGCCGTCAAAATTAGTAATTGCTCTATTGATAATAGCAGCTTCTAGTACACTGCTCATTTTTGCATAATAATTTTTCCACCATAGGTTTGAGTGCTTGACGTAGCCTTTTGATACTAATTTTATAGCTTTGTGATCCAATACTGCAATATCATACATTTCCAGCGTAACTTCATTTTTAGTACTGCTTAAATTGATAACCACGTGATCTACGAGCGTGACAGATGTGTCAGTATCTCTCGTTGCATTTCCTGGATTAAAAATGTTGACAATTCTTGCAGTGGAGCTATTGATGCTTTCAAGGTAAGTTTTTGCAAGACTGCTATTTTTCAGTACATCAATGTTGGTATCCCCCACAAATAAAGAACCCCTTGAAACCTTCAATACCAAAATATTTGATATAATTTAAATAATAACATAAATCTCCAGAGGATGAAGTTTGAGAAATATAGCTATTTCATCCATTTTGTTCCTAATGCTTCTAAGATTAAAGTGGGCGATATAGATGATCTTGTTTGTATCCATCATTTTGATTTAAGAATGCTGCGTTGAAAATTGTACCCAATTTTGGGGCGAACAATCTCAATTTGATTAATGTAGGCCGGACATGTGCTACTTATTCCTCCATGGTCATTTCCTTCTAATTTTCTGGACTTGCAGTTAGAGCACTTCGTGGATAGACTTGTGCAGGCTGATGTTTCATGTTTTTCACTGCATTTACTGCATATTACCTCTCTAGAGCAGTTATGCTTGTAGTGTCCAAAGTCATTGCATTTCATACATCTCAGAGCATAGAGATGTTCAATAACAAAGTGGCTTCGCCAGTCCAGGTTAATGTACCTATTCACAATTTTCCTAAACGTACTCGGCTTACATTCGATAACGTATTTGTATCCAGACTCTAATTTTTTGCAATATTTAATCTCGAATTCGTCAGATTCCTCTATGTGGTAGCTTTGCGCAATGAGAGTTTTCTTAAGCTGCGAGGTGTCATCATATTTTACTTTTACCCTGCTAATGCGAATTCTCGGTTTGTGCACTTTAGTATCTCTCACTGTGTAGTCCGAACCTAGTACTCTAATCAGTTCAGTTTTTAGAGAGGTTGCATGTTCTTTGTCTTTTGATTTCATTAGCACTCCACCGCTTCGCATTCCTTTGATGCCATCTACCGCAATGTTCAACTCAGCCGGCTTTATACTTCGATTCATTTTGGAATCCTTTGGTTTGATTACTAAATTTTGAGTCTTTGGTTTTTCAATGCGGTTAAGACTGGTTTTTGCAGATTCGGCATATGTTAACGAACGGTTTCTAATGAGTTGTTGCTTTGTGGTATTAATGTACCAAAAACGTCAAACTGTCAAAATGTCGAATAAAGCTAATTGTTTTCGATGCAATAAAAATATTAATTTTCGAAAAGATAAAGTTATACAATGTGATGGAAACTGCAAAAAATGGTTCCATATTAACTGCTCCGGGCTGGGCATTGAAGACTTTAATAAATACTATGACGATCCACAAAAAATTTGGTTTTGTATAACCTGTAAGGATAAGCGGCAGTTTCGAAAGAGTTTAGCCTTAAGTCATGTGTCTAGCAACTTAGAATCCCCAGCAAGCAAGAGTGATGCAGCAAATGGTACAATCAGAAATTCCACAAATGATGACAGTATCCTGAAGAAATTAAATGAAATTATTACCAAACAAACAGAACACGACAAGCAGTTTGGAAACATTCATAAAAATATTAAGGAATTTCGTGAAATCCTGGATATAATCATAGAGGAAAATGTGCAATTAAAAAATGAAATTGCCATACTAAAAGAGCAGGTACACAATAACAAGATAGCAATTGAAATAATAAAACAAAAAAAGTACAAGAAACATCTTGAAATTTCTGGAGTAGGTGAAGTTCCTGAATTCGATGCAGAAAAAACGGTTGAAAAAATTGTTGCTGAACTAGGGATTACACTGGAAGCTGAGAGTATAAACAAAGCTATGCTTATATCCAAAGGTTCAAAAAATTCAGGTGAGCCAAAAATAATAAGTGTCCAGTTAAAAAACATTGAAACAAAAAAGAAAATTTTTAAGGCTAAAAAAAGCAAAACATTGCTATATAAAGATATTTTCAAGGCCCGGGAAGTTATCACTGATAATAGAATAATTTTTATCAATGAAAAACTAACGCCATACTTTAGTTTATTATACAAAAAGGCTAGAGATCTGAAAAGACAAAAGTTAATAAAATATGCATGGATTAATGATGGTAAAGTATTTGTAAGACAACATGATAGTACTAAAATCATACGTGTGTTATCGGATGAAAATTTACAAGAATTTAATTCAAACTAATAACATAAAATACAATACTTTACCCATTAATACGTGTTATAAAAATTTGAGTAATGGAATTAATGGAATTTGCTTGGGTAATAATTGCAAGCTGTTAAGAAAGGCTTCAAAAAATAAACATACTTAAATGTTGAATAGCGTGTCATACGACTTGCAGTTGAATACCCATATCACAACAGACATTTATACGGTGGATGATATTAGCTTTAGTAACAAAGAAACATTAAAAATTCTATACTTAAATGCGCGAAGTCTTAAGCATAAAATTGACGATTTAACATACATCCTAGATAAGTTTAACCAATTGATTCATGTAGTTGCAGTAACAGAAACTTGGATTCTCGACAATGAAGTTGACCTTATAAATATTAAAAACTATTCTAAAATATATTCGTGTAGGAGCATTAGGCGTGGAGGAGGAGCTGGCATATTTGTACACAAGAGCGTATCGTATAAAACTATTGAAACTTATTGTGACGAGTTTAACAGCATCATTAATATTGAAATTGTTGGCAAAAATCATAAATATAACCTAACTACTATTTACAGACCTCCAGAAACATCAATTTTGCACATAAACCAATTCCTTGAGAAACTTGATACAATTCTTGAGAACCTAAAAAATAAAACAAGTATATTGATTGGAGATTTAAACTTCAATATTAGAGATTTAGATGATGTAAATGTGCAATCCTACAAAACAACAATTGAATCAAATGGATTTTTTATTTGCAGCAATGAAATTACTAGACCTACATCTGGTACGTGTCTTGATCATGTTATTATAGGTAATCCTGATACTAAGGTTTCAATGTCTTTATTCCATCAAGACCTCTCTGATCATCTTGGTATTGTAGTAGAGTTAGAGGATATTCATTGTAAGTATAGAAATATTTTTGTAACCCAGCAGTCTTACAGCAAAATAAACTATAATAAAGTTAAAAGTAATTTACATAACCAAAATATTGTATCAACTGATGTCAATCAAATTGCAAATGAACTGGTATCAAAATGTCAAAATGCAATAAAAAGTGCTACCGTCGTGAAAAATATTAAAGATAGCAAAAGCAGTAGATTCGCAGCTGCGTGGATTGACAATGAATGTGCAGAAATAATAGAAATAAAAAATTACTGGTACAAAAAACATGTGCAAAGTAGAAATTCTATACAAATTAAAAATAAATATAAGTACTGGTTAAACAAGGCAACCCTGATGAAAAGAAAAAAAAGGAAACAATATGACCAGAGACAATTTGAAAAAGCAGAAAATGATCCAAAAAAATACTGGCGATATATTAAGAAACTAATTAGTGGAGAAAATAAAAATGATAATGAATTCTTTGTAGGTAATGAACTTAACAATGAAGAAAAATATGATAAGCTAAATAAATTTAATGAGTTCTATGCAACTATTGGGGCAGTGATGGCTGCAAACTTTGAAAGTGTTTATTTGCCTAAAAGCAGAACTGAAAAAGAATTCAAGTTTAAAACAATAAATCATAATGATTGTTTAAAGCTCATTAGTCGCTTATCAAATACCTACTCTGCGGGTGTAGATCAAATTTCACCGCAGTTAGTCAAAATCTGTAAGGATGAAATTGCTGACAACCTAAGGAAACTTATAAATCAGTCATTAATTCAGGCAGAAATGCCAGAATGTGCTAAATGTAGTAAAGTCATACCAATCTACAAGAAATCTGGTGATATTGCCGATATTAACAATTTCAGGCCTATCTCTATTTCTACAGTATTCAGTAAAGCTATTGAAACGTTGGTAAATGACCAAATCACCGCTCATCTGTATGACTCAAAAAATGTTGCTAAACAACAATATGGTTTTAAAACAAATTCCAGCACACAAGCAGCGCTATTTGATGTTGTTACAGAAATTCATTCTAAACTCGAGCTGGGTAGAAAAGTAGTAATGGTTTCAATTGATGTTAAAAAGGCTTTTGACAGCATTGATAGAAATATACTTATGCGAATACTTTATGAGCACGGCATAAAGGGTAATGAATATAAACGGTTCAAAAGCTATCTCAGCAATAGAATGCAGTATGCAGAATATGGTGGTTTGAAAAGTTGTCTTAAGCAAAATGAGTTTGGAGTTATACAAGGAAGCTCCCTTGGACCAACATTATTTTCCATATATATCAGTGGTCTATTAAACTTGAAAATGAACGGAAAAGTGTATATGTATGCTGATGACTTGGCAATAATTTATTCTGAATCTACATGCCAAAAGTTGCAAGATATGATAAATGAAGACTTGGAAAAAATTCAACAATGGATGAACCAGCATAAACTACATATCAACACGAATAAAACTCATTTCATGATATTTAAAAGAAAACTCATTGACAAACTACGAATTAAGCTTAATAATAATCACTTGGAAATGGTCAACCATATTAAATATTTGGGTGTAATAATTGATGAGAAGTTGTCTTGGGAAAATCAAATTACGGAACAACTCTCAAAAGCGAGAAAAATTGCTGGTATATTTAGATACATCAATAAAAGAGTTCCATACTGTATGAAAAGGTCAGTGTATTTTAGCATGTTTCACTCAACCATTACATATGACATACTTATTTGGGGAAATGCGTATAGCAAATATATCAAATTACTTCAAACTGCTCAAAATAAAGCAATTAAAAATCTATTTGGATGTGACCGCAGAACGGCAACGCGAGCAATTCATGTAAACAATAAAATACTGCCATTACATTTGTTGATAAACAGCAAGCTTGCTACACAAGTGCATTTAATTCGGCATAACAACCAACATACAAACATAAAGCCAGTTTTGAACAGTGAAGTACACTCTTATGGAACAAGAAATGCTAATAATATTCGTATCACTTCATCTAGAATAAGATTTAATAATCAAGATGCTATACATAACAAAGCTTACAAAATCTACAATGCGTTGCCATCTGAAATAAAGAATATATCTGATATAAATAAATTTAAGAACAAGCTCAGCGAACATCTTTTTAATTCTATATAAACTACATATATATATCTAAATTTCTATTTTATGCAAAAAATATTTTACTTTTAATTTTCTTGTTATAAAGTTTTTATCATTTACTGTTCTAAGTGTTGTGTAAAATTCCAATTTGCACATTGCTTATAATTAATATTTTGTTTTTTTTTCTCTTTCTGTATATTTGGTATGTTATCAATATAGTAATTTTTATTTTTTGTTGTTTTTATTGCTTTGAAATCTTTTTCTTATTTTTTTTTTTGTTATATATTGACATTTGATAGTTGTTTAAGTTTATTGTTAAATTGAATTACACTCTGTACGAGCTGAATAAGCTCACTTGAGTAAAGATGAAATAAATAAATAAATAAATAAAATAAAAATAAATAAATAAATGAGCACATCCAGCTTATGTTCAATAGCTTCCTTTTGCCTAGCAACTATGTCATGATTCTGGTCAACTTTTTCCACTATCTCATTGAATTTACTTGCAATCGTTTTACAGGTATTTTAACTGCCGCCCCCTTTTTGTATTTACTCTAATAATGTCGAATGCAAGTCCAGTGGTACCACGTTTTATAATTACCATCGCACTTAATAGCATCTTGTCCGCTAGAAACTGCCATCTTGCAAATTGAACATTGTGATGTTTATTTGCGTGACATTGTTTGCTGTGCCAATTTGCTCAGGTCGGTTGGAATTTACCTGAATTTATGTATCACACCTTAGTGAACACGTTAGTATACTTATAGGTAATTTTTTATTTTTGCAAAAATTATTTTAGACAAAATTTGTGTTTTTGGGAGTAAAATCTACTGCATAGATCTTTACTCCAACAGAGGAAAAACGATCTCTCCAATCTACTACTTGATCAGTTTGTATTGTAGTTAACACCAATCAGAAGTTTTATACCAATAAAATTACATATGGATGTTGATTGTTGGTCTTTTAGTAGTAGTTGTAATGTAAAATAAATTAATTAATTACTATTTAAAAAATTCGAGATTAAAAATTACACGACCAGTTCGACTATACTTCAAAATTTTTACAAAAAATTTTAAATATAAGAATAAAAATGCAGTTCTTAGGCTTAGAAACATCCGCAGTAAGGAATGCTTGGGGTACGAGTCCTCTAAAATCCAACGAAAATCCAGAAGCGACTGATCCAGAATGGACGGCTCTCTGGTCTGCGTCGGTTCCCCAAAGGGGCGGCAGCTAAAATACCTGGTAGTAGGTATAAATTACAAAATATAATAATATAAAATAATGAACATAAATAAAGATAAAAATATGGTAGGGATATCTATCAAAATGTCGGCAGAGACCACGGCTGCCGGCGAGGGCTTGGCTAAGTCCACAAAGGGATTAGTTAAGTCGCCAGAGGTTAAAAATGTATCTACGTTCAACGCAACTGACCCTTTTAAAAAGAGCGGTTTAGTGGGAAGATCACCACCTGCAGTTGAAAATAAAACCAGTGACAAAGCGGGAATCCAGGCTAATGTCACTAGAAATATTACTGGTTCGAAATTAATAAAAATTATGTCTAACGATGACGGTCAGAATAAACCCCTAGACGTGGGTATTACAGTAGAGAAACAGTTTCATTTAAGAATAAGTGAACTATAGAAGATGTGTAGCGACTTAATGAGTCAGATTCACACTCTAACCGAAGAAAATAAAATGCTAAAGAAAAAGCAATTAACTAAAAGTGCAGTAGAATACTGTACAGATGAAGAAGAACTAACTCGGGAAACCGAGTGGATTGTAAAACGTACAGGGAAAAAAAGAAAAGCGGAGCACTCACCAGAAATACACAAAGAAAATAGTGTAGAAAAATTAAAGGTGATTAAACCAAAAATTCCAATTGATAAACCCATCATTACAAGAAAAAATAAACCTCCTCCGGTTATCTTAAGTAATGTTGTAGAATACCCCAAAGTTAATAAAATACTGAAAGATGTACAAATTAACTATAAAATAAATATGATGAATAACCATCAACTGAAGATTAATGTTGAAAAAGAAGGGGAATACAGAGAACTAACAAAGATTATAAATGAAGCTAATTTAGAATGGCATACTTATGAAAACAAGTTGACCAGGCCAATTAAAGTTATGGCTAGGAACTTGCATCCTTCATGCGATCCTGAAGATATAAAGCAAAAGCTTAAATGTAAGGGTTTTCAAATCATTGAAGTTGTAAACAAAAGAAAAAAAATTAAAAAGAATGAGGAAGAAACTATAGTTAAACTACCTCTTTTTATGTTAACATTTGAAAATACTGAGGACATTGATAAGATTTATAAAATAGAGTTTATTCAGCATATGAGAGTGAAAATTGAAGCTCTGAAAAAAACAAATCTGATTCCTCAGTGTAAAAAATGTCAAAGATATGGTCACACACAAAAATTTTGCCAGCGTCTAGCTAAATGTGTAAAATGTGCAGGGTCACATCTATCAACGAATTGTGACAAAGACAAAAAGGTTACGCCGAAGTGTGCTAACTGCCTTGAGGCACACCCTGCAAACTATAGGGGGTGCGTAGTTGCAAAAGAATTACAAAAAAAAAAAGTAATCCAAAACATACCAAAGAAGGTGCGTCGAATTCACCTAACCCTAAATCTAGAAGCTTAAATCCTAGCAGGGTCATTGACGGTTTATCGTATGCCCAAGTATCACAAAATAGCATTAGAAAAATCAGCTGAAAAAATAATAAAACGCACTAACGTTAGGATTATAACTCATAGTACAAATAGCATTCATAAACCTAACACTAAAGCTGATAATAACATTTTAATGCAGATGATGCAAAATTTGTTAAATTCAATGAATGATATCTCTAAAAGAATAACTAATTTAGAAAACAATTCTAGCAAAAGCTATAGTGGTATTCCGAGAAAATTTCTAAATAATGGCCCAAAATAAAATTGGTATTGCTACATGGAACGCAAACGGCGTACTAAATAAAAAACTAGCATTAGAGCTATTTCTAAAAACTAAAAACATTGATGTATGTCTTCTATCAGAAACTCATATGACAAGACAGTCAAAACTAAAAATAATAGGTTTCACATGTTATAATGCGACACACCCTAGTAATAAACCGCGAGGAGGTAAAATTTTTTAAAGCACAGTGATTTTTATTTTTGTTTTTAATATTCTTATATTATTGTTTCCAATATATTATTGTAATGTAGGATTTATATAGGGAGATTTTTGGAGAACACTTAGAAGATTTTTTGGAAATAGTTCCAAGTCACCAATTCAAATTATTGACATTACTAAAGGCTAATTTTCATTACGGCAATTTACTGAGCAAAAGTTAGAGCATAGGCAGAAGATACAAAAATACTATTTGTGCGACAAAGAAAAAACGATAAATTACTGGGAGAAACATCCATATTCCTTGGAGAGTCATCCATAATCCTTAGACAAGTATTGAGAGAGTGCCATAATCTTTGGCAAAAAGATGTTCTCTAAGGTCTTTTTCCTATAAAGTTGCTACTACATACAAAACAAAAGTGTATTCTACACAAAAATTTTTTGAATACTATTACATATTTTTATGGATACAAGACATTTGAATTTTGTAAACAAACAAGAGAATGTAAACAAAGAAAAAAAACATTTTATATTATGGTTTGATGAACGAATTTTTATTTAAAATTATTTGAAATTGATTAAAATTTTATCATTTATTTTAAATTAATAAAATTTTAACTTTGAATTGAAAAATTCGCGAAATACAAATTTAAAAATTAAAAAATAAGGTTATGTAATTTGTTTTTGTCAAAAGATGTAAAAAAATTTTAATATAAATTTAATCATTTTACTCTTTCTCTCCTATTGAGAGTATACTAT
Organism: Dolichopus griseipennis; assembly: GCA_963082915.1. NCBI lineage: Eukaryota > Metazoa > Arthropoda > Insecta > Diptera > Dolichopodidae > Dolichopus > Dolichopus griseipennis. The sequence continues at coordinate 136,768,311 of OY720441.1, forward strand.
ATACCTCTCTTTCTAAAGTCAAGAATATTGGGCAAAATTTTCTCATGAAAACCTGCCTTAATACAGGTAGTTATGTTTATAATCGTGTTTTAATCTATAAAATTAATACAATTAATACATAAAATTAATGTGTTATTAGAAAACGTTGTTTCACATAATTTAAATATCCTGGATAAGCTGGAAAAGCAAAAGGATAAAAATATAGGTACCTAGATAATAATTAATAATTCTTACTATTTGCAATATCAAGTTATATTATTCAACTCTTTGTTTTTAGATCAAAATGTCTGCAACACGAATCAAGAAAAAACTTCCACTCAATGTGCATCTATATTTCCAAATGAAATAAATGAAACTCGTGCATCACCATCTATCTTTCCAAATGAAAACGACAATGAAATAAATGAACTCCAAACTAACACCTTCTATCCTTCCAGATGAAAACGCAAATGAAATACAACTAAAAAACAGGAATAAAGAGAACGATGTGATTTTGGGTTTTGACATGTCAACTATTCAAAACCAACGTAGGAGAAATAACAGCAACAATGCAAAGACTAATAGAAACTTAGGACTTGAATACACATCTTCATGGAATAATGAAGTGATACAAGCAGGATTAAGTAAAGCTCTACAAAATTGTCGAAAAAAGTGTAAAGAAAAAAATCAGTCGACATTCAGGAAAATCTTTTCCAAGAGTATTGGAATATGGGTTCTTATACATTACGTCAAGTTTATATGAAATTAATAAAGGTTACTAGTAAAAGCCAAATTACTAATTTAATATCTACGCTTAAAAACAGAGAAAATACAATATCTTGTGGTTCGATAAAAAAAAAAATGTAAAAGTATGTAAATCTTGCTTTCTTTGTATCTTTGGTGAAAAATAGGGTTTATTAATTACCTTTGCCAAAAAATGCAAAACAAAACTGTAATGAAAGGTTGCAGAGGAAAATCTAATTTTAAAAAGGGTATAGTTTCAAAAAAAAAAAGAAGGTGGATGACAACATTAAATTATTCCCAACATATATACCACACTATGGTCGTACTTATTCAGCAGATAAAAAATATTTACCGCCGGGATTAAACTTACAAAAGATGTACAAATTAAAGGTGCTTATCGTGATCAGCAACTGTCAACCAATTGACTATTGAAAAAATTATTCAATTGTCAATTACGTTCGTATCACGCACGACTTCAAATTGTTAATAATTTTTCTATTGTGAGTATTTGTTAAATTGACGTTTATGACTTTTGTTTCTTTTTTAGTTTAAAAAAGAAAATACATTATTAGTGTATCCAAAAAAATTACCAAAAACAAAAGAAAAATTATTAATAACAAATTTTTATTAAATACTTACATTTTATAGAAAAAATAAACCAACTGATTATAATACATATACCATGAATCTTTACACTGCAAAATAAAACTATCTAACTACTTTTTCTATTAACATTCTAATTTCAGTTCTAAATGCGGGAGTTCTCCAATTTTAAACCGAAAATAGTATTACTGTATAACAATTAATAGAGTTGGGTTGTTCAATTTAAAATGGAGCAAGATGTAAAAGACATAAAACAAAACCTATTTAAAAATATAAAATTAGCTTTTTAATCGAAATAGGGTGACATCGTAAATATCGTAAAAAAAAACTTCAACCTGATACAATGTGAAAATAACACAATGTGAAATTTCAAAACACATTTACCCCTATTCTTTATTCCGTCGTAAACCTTCTACGAAAAATTGGCTACGCTATGATCAAAAAGTGTAAGTGATTCTAAATTCCCTACTAAAAAATTAATGGCAACATTTTTTTTTAAGTAAAAATTATGATTATTGTTTTCAATTTTGTAGTATTAATTTTTGAAAAATATTTTGAAAAGAGTTAAATTTAAATATTTTTTTTTAAACAAAGTTAACTAAACAATTAAATAAAAATGTAAATTCATTTAAAACTTTTTAGTTATATGTATAAAAGTGAACTGATCACGATGCTAGCTTTTTTTTTTAATAGAAACAAGTATAAATAAGTATTTTCTACTAAAAAAACACAAAAATAGCCATATTTTATTTTGAAAATATATTCCTCAATTGCTAAAAAAATATTGAACCTAGCTGAATCAATTACAAATTCTCCATTGACAAAAACTATCAAAATACATTGTATTTTCGATACAATGTGTTCAGAAATTTTAAATTTTTTGTGACATCGTAAATGTCGTAAAAAATACTTCAAACTCATACAATGTAACAATGTTTTTTCTGAATGAACAAAAAATTTCTGAACACATTGTGCCGAAAAAACAATGTATTTTGTTTACAATTCCGATTGCGTCAAAATAAAATATCAAAAAATTAAATTTGAAAAGTATTAATTAATATTAACTTACTTTTCTTCCATACTTGTTTTTTTAAAATCAGGGACTTCACCACCACAAAAAACAAATTCAACTGACCAAAATTCAAATTAAATCTTCAAAATTCAAATGACTTTTAATTTTTTTATTTGTGTATCCACAAAATTTTCGATACCTACTCAATTTAACAACACGTATCGTGAAAACGGGTCGCGAAAAAATTTTATTTACGATCATGAAACAATGTAAAATTTTTGAAGTTTACATTTGCGATCATGCGACATTGTATTCATCACGTCGCAAACACATTTACGATGTCAGGGAGAGTAAGTTTGATGCTGAATACACGTTCACCGATATAAAGAAAGAAAGAAATCGAAGTGAAATACCACCATTGAAAATAATACGAAATTGTCCTTACACTATTTCAAAGGAAAAGAAGAAAGCTATTGTGAGCATGCTTGGAAGATTCCATCCATATTTCACAACTTCTACAATAATTTACGTACCGATGATTTGACGGAAGATGTTCTCTACGATATTGATGAAAATTAAAGCTTTGATGTAAATTTTTAAAATTTTTAAAAGTGACGTGTTATTTTATTTATTTATGTTATAATTTTGTATGTTAAATTTTGAAGTATAAATTAATTTTTTATTTTTAAAATAAAATATTTTTCAACTTTATGATGTAAATTTAATTAATTTTTTTATTTTAATTTCCTTTAAAATGTACAATGTGAGTGCATAAAGTAATCTGACTTAATTCTGAATTATAACAAATTTTAATTTTTTTCCTGATCTTTACTTAAATGAATAACTACAGTTATCTACTTTTTTTTGAAAAGTTTTAAAAGTCAAAAGCAAAGTATATATGTAGTTTCACTTGGTCACGTGATCAAAAATGTTCTTGCTAACTTTTACTCTTTACTCAAATTGTTGGAAGTAGATAGCAAAGTATATTGTTACTATTGTTAAGAAGTATGTTCACTCTTACCAAACTTTTACTAAACCTAATACATTTTTTACAGCAAAAAATTCTATGTGTATAAGCATACACAATATATTTTTTTTTGTTTCACATTCACTGTGTATAGGAAAAACATGTATGAAAAAAAAAACAACACTATAAATTTTTATAATGTAATTTTAAAGGCGGGTTTTTAACAAATTGTCCACGCAGGAGTATAATGTATCAGGTATAGGAACTACTGAAATCACGTGTATATAAAGTGGCGGGCTCGTTGGAAAATTTGTTTAGCTGATTACATGGTGTTAAATTGTTTTAAACGAATTAATCTTAGCAATAGTGAATATTTCAAATATTTAAATTACATATTTATAAGAGATTTTGTGAAAAATGGGTAAACATACTTTTAAATGTTTGTGGTGCGGTTTTAAAAGTGCTGAAACTGAAAATAATTTTTTTCGCTTACCGAAATCTAGTGAAAGGTAGATTTTTTAAATATTTTTTCTTATATTATGTGCTTATACCTATAATATGTAATGTCTTTATTTTTTTTTAGGAGAAATACGTGGTTAAAAAATTTAAATAGATTCGAATTGCTTAGCATTTAAAAAATAATTTCAATTATAAGTGTTGTGAAAAATATGATAATAATTATTTTATAAAAATGTACATTAGAATAAGAATATATTTTGTAATTAAAAATTTCAACAAAAATGTAAAACAATTTTATAATAAACATAAATATTTTAGAATGACACATTTATGATAATAAATTCGATTTAAATACATTTTAAAGGTTTTTTTTTGTAAACAGAGAGAAAATAAAATATATTAGTAAACTAAAGCTATAATAAAATTTTAAAGTCTTTTAAAAATTAAAATTTACATAGCTTATTATTTTAATTTACATAGCATTATTGGTTTATTACTTTCGACACACTACACAATTTTACTGTGTTTCAATTTAATTTTTTTTTTTTGTTAATTTTCCGTCTTTTTCTTGCATGAAATATTCTTATTACTTCTCAATATTATTAATTCTCAAATAATTTGTTTTCAAAATTTTTTTCAGTGCAAATACTATCGAATTTATTAACATTTTATCTTCTAATATTTTTAATGTATTAATAAAATCTTCAGGTTGTTTAATTAGCAAAGCGTTATCATATTCCTTGAATTCTATGAATTGTAAATAAATATTTTCATTTCCAATTAACTTTAAACTGCAATTATGATGTGCGCTATACTTTTTTAATAAGTACCCGCCGAAGTAATAAAATGCGATAGCTTCTCCAAAATCCATAGATTTATAGTCGTATTCTATTTTAAATGAATCAACTTGGTGTGAGATTCGTTGTGGTATGTGGAAGTCTGCATCATAAAAATCAGCAATTTCAAGATTTCCTGTTGGTTCACAGTTTGTGTCTGGTGTTATATCTTCCCTGTACTTTACAGAAAAATTTTTTTTAAATGCACAAGCAAATTGAAACGGTGTCAATAATTTTGTATTTCCTCCTGATTCAAATTGCGTGTTAAAAGAAATTTAAAGTTTTGTGATTATAAATCTTTATGAAGATCTATTAATACATTGATGTTCTGTAACCAGCTTTTTAAAAATTTTATTTTCGATGTAACTTTTTCTCCTGATCCATTAATAAAATCCATATTGAATATAAAAACTGTAAAAATTGTAATTCACATTCATTTCCGAAAAATGGCCTTCTAAATTTTTTTGTTTCATCAAATTTACAAGAACTAAAAATGTCAAATAATTGATCGAATTTTGCTATTACTTCACCTGTATTCAATGTGGTAGAGGTTGTAGTACTCCCACTTGCCAAAGTATAGAGGCCACTGGCGAATGTCCAACTAATAGCTTGAGCTGCATATGGTACTCGCATTTTCTGCCATGTGTTAGGAGCAATGTGTGTTACGGTCAATGTGGGAGCTAATTTAAATTGTTGAGTTTTACCAAATCTTCATTGCCAAAAACGATATCATATTTTATGAATTTTTTCCAAAATGATTTTAAAAGATGAGGTGTGTCATACATATAATATATATTATAGTTGTAGGCGATGAAGTACGGAAATGAAGATGAAGTCTCCAATAATTTATTTAATGCAATGAAATTCGCTCCTTGGTCAGAAAGGCCATTAAAAAGTGTTTCGTGCAGTCAAGGTCCAAATGCCAAGTGTTTAGTAAATCTCGTTAGAGTTGGAGTTAGAGTTAGATTTTTAGTTCTTGTAAATTTGATGAAATAAAAAAATTCATATTTTTAGCTAGAAAACTGTAAGCTCCTGGGGCGATGAAATATAGACTCAAGCTGAGTTTTTTCATGTCATTGGAATATCCCCTTCCTTGTTGTAGTATTTTGTTCTGTTTTTTCTGTAAAAATAATTTATTTATATAACGAATTTATTAAAATATTTTGATATTTTTTTTAATTAAATATTTTGATTATTAAATTTTCATCTATTGCAGGAGCTATTAAAATTTTTTCCAAAACTTTAACTTTTGAAAAAGATTTACTTACTTAATTGGAACTGCATTTCTTTTCAAAAACTTTTTTGATTTTGCCAGCTGGTCATCAGAAAAATGATTTTTGCATACACGGTAATCATTTGATATTTTCGTGTTAATCAGATCGGATCTATTTAAATTTTTCAACCATATGTTTCTCCTAAAAAATTACAAACATCATATATTATATATGCACATAATATTAAAAAAAATATTTAAAAAATATACCTTTCACTAGATTTTGGTAAACGGATAAAATTATTTTCAGATTCATCACTTTTAAATCCGCACTACAAACATTTTAAAGTATGTTTATCCATTTTTCACAAAATCTCATATAAATAAATATGTAACTATTTTAAATATTTGAAATATTCACTGTTGCTAAGATTAATTCGTTTAAAATAATTTAACTCAATGTACTCAACTAAACAAAATTTCCAACGAGCTCGCCACTATATAAACACGCGATTTCAATTTCAGGAGTGCCTATACCTGATACATTGTACTCATACATATACAATTTTCTAGGAGCCCGCCTTTAAAATTACATTACAACAATTTATAGTGTTGTTTTTTTTTTCATACATGTTTTTCCTATACACAGTGAATATGAAAAAAAAAAAAAATATATTGAATATGCTTATACACACAGAGTTTTTTGTTGTAAAAAATGCATTAGGTTTAGATAAATTTTAGTAAAAGAGAGTAAACTTACTTCTTAACAATAGATATACTTTGGTCAAAAGCATACTTCAAATCATTCATTATCGAATAACCGCTCTTACTCTTTAATTATTGAATATAGTTCCAATTGGCAAAACTGTATATCTTATTCGATATTTAGAAATAAGTATATGTTAAAATTTTAATACAAAGTAATATTTCGTAATATAATAATATTCTAAAATGTTAAATTTTTAAATATTTTTACTAAATTTTTAGGATTCAATGTTTTTATAAATATAGAATAACACTGAAATAAATTCAATCGTCTTTTACTTGATATAACAAAAATGTAGTTATGTTTTGATAGATAACCCTAGAACTGCTCTTTTATATTAACTTTAGCTGATTTTAATTTTGACTCAATTACATCCCTTTCAGCTTTAAGAATTTCAACCTATAATTTACGAAATATTTATTTATTAAATTTTTTTAGAAAGACTGAACATTTGCTGAATTTATATTTATATTAAATACTTATAGAAGGTTAGGTATATATGTATGTCAGAAATTATGAAAAGAATGATTTGCTTGAGAAAATTATTAAAAAAAATGAATTAAAATTTAAATCAGAAGTTAAAAGTAATTAGAGCTTATAAAAATAAAAAAGAACTACACAATGGAATTATTCAATTATACATTGAGGATTTATACATCTACGTACAAAGCTACGATGTACGTAGATGTTTTAAGTGTTCAGCGTGTGGACATAAAGTGATAAATGTACTATTAAAACAATAGTTTGTATTAAATGTGGAGGAGATCATACAGTAAAGGAGTGTGTGGAAAAAAATCATGTATGAATAAATTGTGTAAGAGCGAATGAACCATTAAAACTAACATTAAATATCGAGCATAATGTTTTTGATAGAAATTGCCCTACGTTAATGAGAAAAATAAGAAACAATTCAAATAGCAGTTAAAAAATGAATGATTAACAATTTTTGTGAAATAGAAAAGCTAATATTTGATAATAAGTTTGAATTTATATGTCTAACGGAAACACATTTGGATGAAGATAATTTAATTGACAGCCAAAATTTTAAAACTATTAGACTAGACTCTCTATTACGCCACACAGGCGGATTCTTGATATATACACAATAGATACAAAAACATTAATTGATTATGTATTAGTAAATGATAAATATAATGTTAAAACTTAGATCGACGAGAACAACTGCATAAATGATCATAAAACAATTAGAATTTGTATAAATACTAATTTAGATACAAAAAATAGGAAAGATAAAATATAAATATTAAAATATAACAAAACTGCATAAGAAAATTTCTCGGAAATGATATATTAACAGTATATAACTTGAATTTTAACATAAAAGCCAAAATTTTCAGCGAAAACCTAAGAAATATAATGAGTGATTTTATTGTAATTAAAGGATCATATTTTAAACCAAAAAGTGGTAAAATAATGAACTAGAAGAAATGAAGATAAATAAAGTACGCCAATATAAAACGGCTTCTATAATCCGAACTCATTGGCCAAACACGGCCAGAACCAATTCTCATGATACTTTCATTACTAGTAACCTACAGTTTAAATTTCTTCAAAATAGCGGCATCATTTTTTGAGTTATGCTATTTTTAAGATATATATTTGTTAGCCCTTGAACTTTTCAAAGGTTCCAGAACCCGAAACCATAGTACGATTTCGGCCATATTCAGTCGGCGCTGTATTTTAAATACTAGTTAACCCTTGTACACAATTGGAACGTTCTATCTTAATTTTAAGTTACTATTTTTTATAATTTTGATTATAAGCTTTTAAACCTTGGTAGGTCTAAAAGGGGTACTGAACCACCACTCCAATTGATTTAGGGGGCCACACAAATAGTAAAGAACATCCTTGTGCCAAATTTGAAGCTTCTACATTTGTTTCAAGCTGCTATCTTTATTAATTTTATAGATATGCTTTAAGGTCTTCGGAAATTTGTGGCTGGTCCCCGACCCACTACTTCAAAAATCAAGGACACTAAAGAAATAGGAATGGACACCTTGATGCCAAATTTGGAGGTTCTATCTTCGGAATTATGCTCGTTTGGCCTAAATTCGATCAAAAAGTTCTAGGTTCCGAACCCATGGTCGAATATTCCAGTATACCTACATGACCCTTACCGACCTAGTATACCTACTTTACTCTTTATTCTTAATGAAACAAAATGAAGACTATCATAAAATTTTTTATTTACAGCAAGTAGTAAATCTGCTAATGCAAAAAGTAGTAGAAAGCGTAAAAGTCATTCCGAATTGTGTAAAAAGGTTAACTAGTATTAAAGGTATGGCGGGGACTACACATTGTCGAAATCGAGGCATGGTTTCGGCATCAATTCAATTACAAAAGTGAAAAAATTTTAATTATTAAAGTTTGTGATAAAAAACTAATCAAAGAATAATATATTTAATAATTAAAATTTTTCAATATTGCAATTATTTTAAATTGTTAGTTTATGTACCTATTAGAAAAGCTTATAAACGCAAAATATGCTATAAATATATTTCTGAAGTACAATTACAATTTTAGAACTTTTCATATAATTCATTTAAATATAAAAATAAATTTTACATAAATGCAGCAAGTACCTTTGAATATAGCTTAAGTATTGTACACAATGTCTTTATTATATATCACCTTTGGTAATAATTCAATAAAATATATGATATGATTAACATTAAAAAAAAGGAATTTAACCGTTTATTAAAAAAATATTTTGTTTTTAATTTATAAAATATTAGACAAAATATGTTTTATGGTAAAATTCTTAGCCTTTCAAAAATATAAGTGTTAAATAAAAACGGAAATAGGAAAGAACCCTCGTGTATCAAATTTAAATTTTCTATCTTCTTGATCTTCGAAAAAATCTTTTTAGTTTTGGGATTTCTTAGGAGGCATCTAAACCAATACTACAGTTAAGTCTACATTTCGGGGACACATAAGAAATAGGAAATATATTCTTTGCTCGAAATTATACTCGTTTGGCCTCAGATCGATCAAAAGATTCTAGAATCCGAACATAGTATTCGAACTCGACCAGAACCAATTCCCATGGTACTTTCATTACTAGTAACCTAGAGTTTAAATTTCATCATCGGCATTATATTTTGAGTTATACTGCTTTTAAGATATATGTTCTTCAGCCTTTGAACTTTTAAAGGTTCCAGAACCCGAAACCATGGCATGATTTCGCCCTTGTACACAAATGGAACGTTCTATATTAATTTTAAGTTAATATTTTTAGTAATTTCGATTATAAGCTTTTAAACCTTGGGAGATCTAAGAAGGGTACTGGACCGCCACTCCAATAGATCCCAAATTAGGGGGACACACAAGAAATAGTAATGAACACCCTTGTGCTAAATTTAAACCTTCTACATTTTTTCAAGCTGCTATCTTTATTAATTTTAAAGATATTCTTCAAGGTCTTCAGAAATGTGTGGCTGGTCCCCGACCCACTACTCCAATGGGGCCCGAAATTTTAAGTACACTAAGGAAAAAGAAACAGACACCCTGATACCAAATTTGGAGGTTTTATCTTCATTGGTTTCGAAATTATGCTCGTTTGGCCTAAATTCGATCAAAAAGTTCTAAGTTCCGAAACCATGGTCCATTCCCGAACTGACGCAATCCCCGAAGTAGTTTTATTACTAGTAACCTACAACACAAATTTGATGAAGATAGCGTCATTAATTGTTGAGTTATCGTGATTTTCTTATATATATTCATTAGCCCTTCGATCGATTAAAAGGTCCAGAATCCGAACCCATGGGCAGATTTTGCCCACATGCAATCCCCGCCGTACTTTCAGTCCTAGTAACCTACAGTTAAAATTTCATCAAGATAGCTCCAGTTTTTTGAGTGATCGTGCCTACCGACGGACGGATATGGCTATATCGATTCAGGAGGTCACGCTGATCATAAATATACATATATACTTTTCCATATCTAGCTCGCTTCTTTAGGTGGTTACCAACACCATTTTTTTTTTTTTTTTTCTTCCTTTACATTTATTTCAAAACACGAATAATAATAACAAACTCCTTCCATCTAATTCGATCTTGCGATATTCGCCTGACTTCTGCCCAACTCTGCTGCCGGGACTCTGCTAAAACCGTTCTGACCCAAGTGTTGCGTGGTCTTTCAATATCATCATCCCACTTCCGCAGAGTGTGGCCTATCCACCGCCATTTTCTACATAGGATTTCTGTTGCTCTTGGTTTGCTGGTAGTAAGTTTTAGAAGATCCTGTTTTGAAATTGTATTAGGCCAAAATATCCTGCATATTCTCCTCAGACACCTATTAACAAAAGTCTGTAGTTTTCTGGATATGTTATCTGTGACTTTCCAGGTTTCGCAAGCGTATAGTAGAACTTGTTTAACGCTCGAGTTGAAAATTTTTAGTTTGGTTTTTCTATTAACGTTTCTACAGCGCCAAACGTTACTGAGTTTATGATAAGCATGTCTGGCCTTGTTTATCCGGGACTATATGTTCTTCTCCGCGCCACCGCTCTTTGTTATCATGCTTCCCAAGTAGCAAAATTCATCAACCTCGCCGATTACTATAGGTTTGTTGTTAATATCAATTGTTGGTGGTGTCTGGATACTTGTTTCTAGTCGCATTAGCTTCGTTTTGCTAAAGCTTATTTTTAATCCAACATTTTTAGCATTAATAATAAGTTTTTCTAATTTTGAGCTAATAGATGGTAAACTGTGCGACATGAGGCAAATATCATCAGCGTAATCAAGTTCACCTAGTTTTTCGAATGGGCGCCACTGTATTCCATCAGGAGTTTCGGCGTCGGTTTTTCTGATTACAGAAACAGTATGGGGGAGAGTACGTAACCTTGACGAACTCCGTTATTTATTGAAAATTCAGCGCTTGTTTTCCCTTTAAATCGTACTGTACAAGCGGTATCCCTATAAAGTTCTTTTATTAGTTCTGTTAACTTATCAGGGATTCCCAGAACTCTTAGCGCTTCCCAAATGGCATTTCTTGAAACGGTGTCGAATGCACGTTCAAAATCGACGAAGAGAAGGAACAATGGAGATTGCCATTCAGCCGACTGTTCGATGATGATTCGTAGGGTATTTATGTAATCAACACAAGACCTCTTGGGCTGAATCCCGCTTGCTCGCGACGCAGTAAGTTGTTGACGGTTGGAGAGATACGGTCTAAAATGATGAATGCCAGTAATTTTTCGACAGAATTTAAAAGTGTAATTCCTCGCCAGTTACTGCAGTTGCTAAGGTCGCCTTTTTTTGGAATTGGTACAATGATCCCTTCTTTCCAGCTTCTTGAGATTCTTCCAGTTGTCCATGTTTCCCGGCTAATTGGAACCAGGGATTTGGTTAGTACCTCGGGACCGCTTTTCAACAGCTCTGCTGGTAAATTATCAGGGCCCGAAGATTTGTTGATCTTTAATTTTGCAATGGCATTTGCTATTTCCTCTCTGCTTGGTGGTGCTGTAGAGATATTACGTCTGGGATTGCGTCGTCCTGTGATTTCAACTGGCAAACTGCTTTCCCCCCTCAGTTCAGTAGAGTCTTCGAAAAATTCCTTCCAACGGTTCAGTTGTTTTTCCTCTGTTGTGAGAATATTTCCGTTGCAATCTTTAAGTGGAAGTGCTTCGACTCTGGTTCTCGAAAGTTTGTTTATAGCAGAGTAGATGCTGCGTAGGTTGTTGCGGTATGCAGCTCTTTCTGCCTCTGAGCCGATGGTATTTACAAAACGCTCCCGATCTTTTCCCGCTGAAGCTTTTATTTGACGTTCGATATTGTTATATTCCCCTTTTAGTCGTTGTTTCTCCGCTGGCAATCGAGCTTGACCAAGCTGTGGTTTAAGTTTGCGATGTTTTTCTATTAGCTTCCACGTATCCTCTTCTATCCAAGGCTTTTTCTGGTGTTGTTGAGTGCCAAGGGTTCTTTGGGCAGCTGTTTTACAAGCACTTTCAATATTTTTCCAGGTGATCGGTTCATCCATGTTGTGCAGTGTATTGTTAACTGATTCTTTATATTCCTCTATCTTACCCGAATCTTGAAGTTTTGAAACATCATATTTTGTTCTACGATTATGACGTTGACGAATCGCAGCTGGGCGTAATCTAATTTCTCCTAGTAGTAGGTTATGGTCGCTGTAAATATCAGCGCCTCTACAAGCTCTGACATCTAGTAGGGAATTGTGATATGTTCTACTTATCAGGATATGATCAATTTGATTTCGCGTCGACCCATCTGGAGACTGCCATGTATATTTATGGATGTCGCGATGCGGAAATCTAGTGCCTCCAATGAAAAGATTATGTGCTGCGCACAGGCCGACCAATCTTTCTCCATTATTGTTCCGTATAGACCCGAGTCCATGACTACCCATGACTCTTTGGAGATTGGAATTTTTGTTACCTACCTTGGCATTAAAATCGCCAAGGATGATTTTGAATTCGCCTTCCCTCGTGTCGTTTAACGCAGCTTCTAGCTGGCTATAAAAGTTTTCTTTGTTCTCATCTTCATCGGGTTCAGTGGGGGGGGCGTAGCACTGAATAACAGCGATGTTTCGAAATTTGGAATGAAAACGTGCTGTGATGATACGGTCGGATATAGGTTTAAATTCCATTAGCGCCCTTTTCATTCTTCGTGTTATTAAAATTCCCACCCCGTTTACATGGGAGATGTTATTTCCACTATACATGAGGTAGTGTCCGGATTGTGCTTGAAAGCTTCCCTGTCCCTTTCATCTCATTTCACTTCATCCTAATATTTCGAGACAATAACGGTCCATTTCTCAGCATACTTGCGCAAGTTTTGATGGTTCCGTGAGCGTTCGAACATTCCATGTTGCAAATCTTGCCCTTTTACGAAAGCCAAAAGTCATTACGGAAGAATCTGTTAAATTTGCGAGGCTTGATTCCGTTTCATGTGTAAATTAATTTTACGGCTACAAACCCTGCGCAACCCATATGGGTGGCTCATCCGCCTTCTTCGCCGTTGGATTTTCATCTCATCCGCCTCCGAAGCCGTTGACCAGTTTTCACGTGTATCCTCGCCAGGAGCCCTCACAAGGTGCTATCAGCCGGGCCAGCTGAACCTAGGTTTTTTAACGAGGTTGGTACTCCTCCCCCTCCTCCTTTCTCATCCGGGCTTGGGACCGGCATTGGCGGAGTTTTACAAACACCATACTAAAGTTAATATACCCTTTTACCTATTCTATTGGTGTAGGGTATAAAAATAAAAAGTGTAAAGGAAATAAAGTACTTAAGGGTCATCATTGAAGAGGGAATGAAACATGGATTGCTGCTGGAAATACGCATAAACACTTTTTGAGGAATGTTAATCCGTCAAGCCACATGATGAATATGGGCAAGTTGCATTGACGTAATCTTCCATTATAAATAACGCAAGTGAATATTACTCAGTCCCACACGAGTGTAGTTTTAAGTGTTGTCACCAATTTATGAACTTATGAATGTATGTGTAAAATTTAGTTCATTCGAAGATAGTTATCGTCGGAGAATGTTTAGTCAACTGATTTTCAAAAGCGGAAAGTTTTTGTAATTTTTTATTCATATAAAAAAAAAGGTTTGTAGCTACCTAAATAAAAAAATGGATTCGTAGATAATATAAGAAATATACTTTTTTATTTACAATGAGTAAGTAGGTAATTTTATTTTACTTATATCATATCTAGGTCATTTAATAATGGATTATTATTTTAATTAACTTCTGTCGGACTGAGCAAACATTCATAATTATACAATTTTAAAATTAGGTTCTAAATCTGTTCCTTAAATTAATTGTCTTTTATATCATTAATTATTTTTTGTTATTATTTATATTAACTAAATTTTATATTTTATCAATCAAAATATATTTAATATAATACAAATATATTTGTTCATTTTTGTTTTTTTTTAGTATGTAGTTTGAAAGATAAAAAATAACAAATAGAAATAAAACCTAATATGGTAATCTTATATTGATTTTTATCAATTTCCAATACCAGAAATATTTTATATTTTGCCCGGTCTGAAATTTTTTTTATTTAAGATGCGCACAGTTCAAACATTTTTAAATAATGAAAAAAAAAGAAAAACAACAAAAAAATGAAAGAAAAAAAAAATCATTTTTTTGTTTGTATTGGTTAGTTCATCGAGTTTTACTAGTAAAATTTTGTTGCAATGAAACCGGTTTTTTGTGAATACAAGAACTACGAAACCGGTTTTGGTGTATACAGAATTTTCACCGATTACGTCAACATTACGTCAAAATACCCCGATGCAGCAGTTGATACCACCCATGTGGCTTGGCTGAATGACTTCAGATTGATTAATGTACCTAAAGAAAGAACAAACATATGCTGGTGTATAGGGGTTTGTATACCTGCACAGTTAAAGAATGAAACCAATTTAGCAATATTTAAAAAAAGATTATTGTTGCATATAAAATCAAATTTTGAATAGATTTAAATCAAATATTTAAATCTTAAAAAATTTTTTCTTTTTTTTCTTTTTTTTTTCTTTTTTTTTTTTTCTTTTTTTCTTTTTCTTGTTTCTTTTGATCTCTTGATATGTCGTTAATTTTGTTTACCTACCATAAAAGTTAAGTCTTGAATTAATTTTATAAAATTTACATACATTAAATTTTTTATTTTGTTCTTTTTGTTTTTATTAATTTGTATTATATTTTTGATTCTTTTTTTTTTTTTTTTTTGTTATGTTTTGAGAATAGTATAAATAACAATCTTTTTTTTTAAAAATTATTAGACCAAAAGGCTAAGGCTAGGGTCATAAAAAAATAATTATAGTTTATTAATTTCAAACAACATGAGTTGTATTATATTGTTAACTTAGTTGTATTATTATTGTTAACTTAATGAATTAAATTATGTATTGAATATATTATTAAATGAATTAAATAAAGAAAAAAAAAAAAAAAAAAAAAAATACGTATTAATAATGTAAGAATATATATTTAAGAATATTTATAAGAAGGTTTTTGTAAATTTCTTTTTCTAAAAAACTATTAAAAAGTAAAAAAAAAGTTTTTGGAGTGCTAAAAATTAAATGTAATAAATAGCTATTTGTATACGAAAAGTTTAAGTGTTTTTGTTGTTGAAATTACAAAAAAGAAGGAGTTCTCGTTTTTGACATCACTCTAAAAGGTTACAATTTTATTAAAGAAAGGTGTTGAGCAAACTATTTATTTTTATTTATGTATTTATTAATATATATTTTAGTTTGAAACAGTTACATATGTTTATACATTCTGATAATTTTTTTTTTTTTTACAATTTAGTATTATCTCTAGAGATGTTAAAAAGATAATTGTAATTTAATTATAATGTAGACTACAATTGACTAGAAGTATATAATTTGGTATATTTATAAGTTATAAGTTGATTTTGTGTATCTTAGAGATTTTTCTGATTAATAATGTAAAAATAATGATTGAAAAATAAAAAAGGGATAAAGTTTATAAGTATGAATTAATAATAAAAAAAAAGCAATTAAAAATTTTCAAATTTAGAAATTAAAAGAATTTAAAAATTTCAGAATCAAACATAAAAAGATAAATACATAAATTTTTAACAATTAAATGTTTGTGTTTGACATGCTATGAATATGATTGGTTATGAGTAGGGCAAATAAAAATATGCTCTAAAAAATCAGTTTTAAGCGCTTAAAATATGCTCTAAAAAATCTATTTTAAGCATTTAAAATATGCTCTATGCAAAGGATATCAAATACATAAAAAAAGATCAATTACTTAGAAATCTTCAAATAAAATAAGTATTAACAATGTTAGACTAGTAACACTATCTCCAAAAGTTGTTTAAATTTAATTTTAGTAAAAAAGTAAATAGTTTTTTACTTTTTCATATATTATTTTTATTATAATTTTTTATTTTAAAATTAAATTTAATGAATAAAATTAATTCGTGAAACTAAAATATTAAAAAAAGATAAAAAGATAAATTAGAGAGTAGAATAAGTTAAAATTAAATTAAATAAATAAACATAAATTAAGGAAACATTAATTAAATAAACATAAATTAAAATAAAAATTAATCCAAATAACGAAAATCTTACATCTAGTAAAATTAAAAACTAAGTTTAACTGAAATTTTTGTTGCAATATATCACAATCATTTCACTTAAATGTTTAAATAAGAAATTCTTCCGGTTCGATCGTAGGTCGTAGGACGCTTTTGTACATTTAAAATCTCCTTTCTACATTAACTGTGTTAATTGGTGCGAATTTAAATGCAATAGTTTCGTTTGTCGTGTAATTTATCGTAGCATTTAGAGTAGCGTATCGTAGCTTTACCAGTCAAAGCTGCAGATATAGTTTTTAATCAAGTTGAAAGTTTCTGAATCAAGTTGAAATGAATAATAAAATAAATATGTATATGTACATGCATAGAAAGAGATTTCTTTAAATACCTAATACCTACTTGTTTATTTTGAAAGAATGATATTTTAAATAAATAAATATCTAAATTACATCAATTTTTATGTTTTATTATGGAAAATATTTTAAATGCAAGAAAATTAAAAAAATTATGATATTTTGAACGAAAATTGTCAAAATAAGCCAAAATATGCTCTTAAAAATTAAAATATGCTAAATATGCTCTAACAAGTGAAATATGCAAAAATATGCCCTAACAAATCTAGCTTAAAATTCATAATTTTTGTTGAAACGAATTACTATCATGTTCATTTATCGATAAGACATAAGGAAAAAAACATGCTAATGCATATTTTTATTTGCCCTAGTTATGAGTTATTACTATTATAATTAGGTCTATGATTTTGTAAATCATATGTAATCATATCGAATATTTATCGAAAGTTCATATGACATCATATGACTTGACGAATGATTTCTTAATGATATCGAATGATGGCTATGAATATAATAGTTAGTTATATGAAAAGTCATACAATCGTACAAACTCATATGACATCACATAACTACTGTAGTTAGGGCATAGAATTACTAGTACTAGAATGGCAATAGAGAAAAAATTTTTAGGCAAATTTCAAAATTTGGTACGTGTACCGTTTGTATGTATTTATTAGTTTCTCCGCGATTTATTTCATTTTGAAAGTGAAATATAAAAGAAACTTTTAAGTACGATTTAAGTAAGATTTCAAACTTAAAAGTAAATAAAAACAAATTAGCAAATATTATATTCAAAAAATTTGTGAGTTGTTGTGCTTTTTGAAATTTTTTAAAAAACATTAAATTAAATAAAGGATTATTAAGATGGGAAGAAAGTGTTGCTTAAAGATTTTTTTTTTATTTCTTGAGGTTACAAATTTTTTTTAAACTATTTTAAAGATATTTTCCTTTTGGTTTTTGCTTTTCATTTTTCATTATTATTAAATGAACGTTCTGTAAATTTACCAAAACATTGTCTATTTTCAAATAGAATCAATTTGAAAATCATATTGTAATGCTAAAATTTTTAAATAATAAGTAAAATTTTGATTGAATAAAAAAAGAGTAAAGAAAAAACCTTTTAATTCTTTATTCGGAAACGTTAAGTTATTTGAAACAGAAATCAAAACCCTCCTTACGGTTAACGTTCGATCATATTTAAAAATGGCTAAAAATGTTTATATATTCACAAGACTATAAATACTTTTTGCTTTGTTCAAAAAATTATGATTTGTTTTTGATTTACTATTTTTATTTCCACGATGAATAAATAAACCTACCATAAATCTTAAGATAAATCAAAATAGATATGTAAGTTAATTAAAATTAAACTAAAAATATGCTTGTTGGAGATTCCATTATTTTTGAAAATAATTGACTGCAATTTCTTCAAGTATTATTCAAATTTTTTTCTTGATTTTTTGTTGAATTATATATATAAAAGTAAATTAAATCAAATAGTAAATATCTTTATTCGAAATAACTTACAATATACAAACTGCCCAATCCAAATGTATTTCTATGTAAAAATGTAAAAAAAATGATGGGAAACTGCTTAATAAACATTCTCATTTACTCAAATTTAAGCAATGACAAATGAAGTAGCCGTACCATTTGTATACGCATACGAAATTGCATATGCATTTATTTGATTAATACCTCAGCACGATAGGAAATCACATTAGAAGAAAAGAGTCGGGAACATTCTTTTGCCATTCTATTATAGTAATTCTATGATAGGGGTATTATACTTTCATTGCAATTTAATCAGCTGTTGGTAAATCGAAGTGTTGACAGGTTGTTCTTTTTTACCGCCAGATGTATTTAAAATTCTGAATACCGTCTGCGTTGATGTCAGATGTCAATTAATGGAATCGCTCATAGAATGATATCATATTTTAGTAGTTTCATGATGAATCACTATTTACGACATATTTGTATTTACTTTGCTTATGTTAATCTATAAACTATTCCAAGCAAACAATACACGCCTTTATCTTTCTTTCTTTAAAATTAAGGCAATTTTGAAAATTAATACTGTTTTTAATTAAAAAGAAAATATGTCGAAATTGCTTATAGTTCCATTAAAAAAACCAGCTGATGTTGATATTGTAAAACCACTTACAAATTTAATTAAAAGTTCTTATAGTGATGCAAGTTCTTTAAATGCACATTATACGGAAGCTGTTATTGAATTCAGTAAACAAAGAGTAATCAATTTTTATTTTAAATTAATTAAAAAAATATCAGTTATTTGTTTGTTATAGAATACAGCAGTATGGAAGTTTTTTGAAAAATATGAAAGTTCTTTAGATATAGTGTATTCGTAAGTATTTTTTCATTTAAATGAGTGGTCTCTGAAATATATTTACATAGGTATTTTGATCAGTTATGTTTTTTGGAAACGAAAATTTCTGTACAAGAATTGCAAATTCCATTTAAATGGAAAGATGCTTTTGATAAAGGAAGTATTTTCGGCAGTCGAATAAGCTTAAGTAAGTCCATAGAAGATTTAATCAAAAGATAATTGAATCAAAAGTTTTGTTTTTGTCTAGCTCACACAAACCTCGCGTATGAAAAAGTATGTGTTTTGTTTAATATCGCAGCTCTTCAGAGTGCTGTGGCCGCATCTCAACCAATTGATTCTGATGATAAATTAAAGCTAAGTGCAAAGTTATTGCAGCTAAGCGCTGGAATATTTCAACATTTGAAAGGAGCATCACCTGCGGCAATCCCATCAGAACCAACACCAGATTTAAATCCAGAAACATTAGGTATTTTAAGTTCTTTGATGATAGCTCAAGCACAAGAAGTTTTTATTACTAAAGCGATTCGGGGTAAAAATTACAAACTAATTTACGCAGGTTTTTCCTGTTTACAGTTAAAAATTTTTTAAACTTTTAGATAATATGAAAGATGTTATAATTGCGAAACTTTGTTGTCAAGCCGAAGAACTTTTTTCAGAAGTTCTTCAAGGAATGCAAAAAGAAAATTTGCGTAATTTATGGGAAAAAGATTGGATTTGCACTATAGCTGGTAAACAAGCAGGTTTTCATGGTATGTACCAGTTCTACCAAAGTTTGGCATGTAGGTCTGGTAAAAAAGTTGGTGAAGAAATTTCACGCTTGCAAGAAGCTGTTGACTTTTTTAAGGTGGTGCAATCTCGTTCAGGAAGTCTAACTTTATTTGAAGAGTATGCGAGTAGGGCTCAAAGAAATTTAAATGAATCAAAGAAAGATAACGATTTTATTTATAATGAGATGATTCCTGATGTAAAGTCTTTATCATCACCAGGAAAAGTTCAACTAGCTAAAGCTCTTCCAATAAGTTCACCAATGAATCCCTATTCACAAGATTTATTTTCGAATCTTATACCAGTTGTTCTTCATCAAGCTTTAACAGCTGCAGAAGTAAGAAAAAATGATGTTGTTAATGCGGAAATTATGAAATTACGTGGAGCAACTCAATCTCTTAATGGAATTTTATCTAGTTTAAACCTTCCTGCAGCTATTGAAGGCGTTGATATGGGATCTGGATTGCCACCATCTCTATTAGAAAAATCAAATGACTTAAAAGACAAAGGAGGAATTGAAAGTATTAATAAGTATATTAAAGAGTTACCAGAATTATTGACCCGTAACCGTGAAATTTTGGATGAAGCCGAACGAATGTTAGATGATGAAAGAGATTCTGATAATCAACTTCGAGCCCAATTCAAAGACCGATGGTCACGTATCTCATCGGAAAAATTAACCGAAATGTTTCGATCAAATTCTAGAAAATATCGGGAAGTTATAAACAATGCCATAGAAGCTGATAAAATTGTTAGACAAAAATTTGAAAAACATATAACGGGAATAGAACTTCTTTCAATGAATTTTGATCAAATCCAAGAAACAATTCCTTTGGCAAGTGCCAATGTAAATATAAATTCAGGAAATGTTGAAAAATTAAAATCGTTGATGGAATCTGTAAGTCTTTCTAACAAAATTGAATTAATAAATATTTCGTAAATTATAGGTTGAAATTGTTAAAGCTGAAAGGGATGTAATTGAGTCGGAATTAAAATCAGGAACAGTTAATATAAAAGAACAATTTTTGAAAGCTCTAGCTCAAGATGGTGTAATAAATGAACCTGCTATTTCTGTCAATGAAATTGGGAAAGTATTCTCCCCTTTGCAATACCAAGTGCAAGAAAGCATCGACCGACAAAAAATGCTAATTTTAGACATTCAAGACGCTAATAAAAAATTTGTTGCAGAAACTGGAAATACAGGCGGTTCTCGTGAAAATCTTTTATCTGAACTAGCTTCTGCATATGATAATTTTATTGAATTGCAAAGCAACTTACAGGAGGGTACCAAATTTTATAACGATTTAACACAGTTACTTCTTGTATTCCAAAATAAAATATCAGATTTTTGTTTTGCTCGTAAAACTGAGAAAGAGGAATTATTGAAAGATTTAACAACAGAATCAAGTCGTCAAAATCCGGGACCAACACCATCAGTTCCCAGTCATTATTCAACACCTAGATCAGGTGATAAGTTGAAATAAAATATTAACTTTGAATAAAATAAATAATACTTTTCTTTTAAGAATCAACGGATTCTAATTCTTATTCAATCGAACCGGTACACAATCCAGTAAGTGGCTCAACAGGAAATATACCATATCCAGCACAAGTTCATGGAATGCCTATGCCATATGGAACTGGACCAAATACACACTTTTCAGCATACGTAGCACCACCAATGCCGCAAGGTTTTAATCCTTATGCAACTTTACCGTATCCGAACTGTACGTTAAAAATATTGTAATTATTTTTTTTTTGAATATTTGTTTTTAGCTGGTTTCTATACTGGTTTTCCACAAGGTCCTCAACCAGGACATTATGGTACATATCCTGGTAGTTATGCAGCACAGCAACAAGGTGGTTATCTAAACACACAAAAGCCACCTGGTTGGTAAAATTATATTTGCATTTTGAAGAATGACATTAAAGATGAAATTATGAAATGCTGCACTTTTTTAAATGTTAATATTTGATCGAAATAAAAATTTCATTACATAAAATTGAAGAAATATAGTTTTCTATTATTTACATTTTTTTTTATAGTCTATTAGTTGCGTAAGTTAGTAAGAATGGAACAATTTAAAATTTTCGAAGTTAATTGTTATTTAAAATCTACTCACTGATCTTCTGTGCAATTGAAAATAAAAATTTTAATAATTCTAACTAAACTAGTTTGGTCTGTAAGCGTAATTGCTTAATCAATTGTGTAATCATTGCGTAAGCTGGAATTACTTGAAATGTAAAAACTCATTAACATAAAACTTCACGCTATATTTTCTGGTATAATATCCCACATGCTGTTTAAACTGACCTTGTTAATTTGAACTCTTACATCATTTACAGCTTTGGCTCTACTATGAATCAATGTATTCTTTCGGCAAAATTATCTGTTGAATTTGATACGACAAAATCCACACTATAATAACATTTTCCAGGTCTGTTAATTATTTTTTGAAGCAATATTTTGAAAATCATAAATCGTTCCCCAAAAACATGATTTATTTTTGATCCTATACAAATAAATTCATCAGGTATTTTAATAGTCTCTTGACTCAATTTAATGGGAACCTTTTTATTACAAAAAAAGTCATTTTGAAAAGTTTATCTCATTTGGATTTGATCTCATATTCCTCTTCAAGTGAATTAAAGTCACTTTAGCCTATATTACACTATTTTCTATACAACTTTTATTTTTATTTATTGTCAAAATCAAAAATAATAAAATATTCAAACAATTATAAAATTTGGTGTTATTCAATATTTATTTTATTATACTTAAATAGTTAACATTACTTTCTTTTAATTTAAATAATTACTCTATTTAATTATTTTATTTAATTATAATATTAATTTAAAATAATATGAATTTTAATATATTCCTTTTATTAAAGAAGGAACTGAGGAAGATTGATAACTTATAAGACTGATCTTTAATTGAAAGAACGTTAGTATTTATAATAAATAATTGTAAGAATCAGCATTTAATTTGTGAGAAAATTTATTGAACGCGATTTGATTTATCGCGAAAACTTTTGATGGGAAATTAAGAATTATAATAATGACATGATTAACGAATGAAGTGGGAGAGAGAAAGTGATTTTTATTTGTTTATGTATTATGATGGTCAATTCGAGGAATTAATAATTTACCGGTGACGAAAATATTAAGCGCGGTATCTTTTGTCGGAAGAATTAAAGAATGGGAAAATTGACAAAATAATAGATTGACCAGAATTAAATTACAATATGAGAAAATTTGTTAATAAATTTCTCATTGTAAAGAAATTTTAATTTTAATTTCATAACAACAAAAAATATGATTATTTAACGGGATATATGATCCCCCCATCGTTAAGTTGGACACTCTCCTGAGTGTTTTTTATTTTTGTATTAATTCGTTCTTTCTTTTTACAAATATTAATTTTTCTTATAATATATAAAATTACAATAATAATAAATGTTAATACAGGCAAACTTATTGAAACTAATAAATTTTTATTTGTTTTATTTTTAATTTTATGAATTTGTTTTAAATTTTTAGTTTGTTTTATATCTTCAATATTTAATTTTAAGCTTACATTATAAATGTTTAAATAATTAGGTACAATAGTGTGATTTTTTTAAATTTTTTCGTTATTTAAAAATGTTACATTATTTATTTTTCTTGAACAATTATGGAATTCTACAATATTATTTCCATTTAATATATGTTTTGAAAGATCACAATCATTTGTTAAAGAGTTATTTTTACAATTTTTAATTAACATCACGTGAGGAAAAATTTCAATAATTTCAAAATTATTTTTTATTATTTTCTTACAATTTTTATAATTTTCATTTATTAAATTATTAATACAATCATTAGCTAGTTTTAATTGTTTTATATATTTTTCATTATTGTCAATATAAATTTTATCCTTATATTGGATTACATTATTTTTTTCAATAAATTTTTCCTCAAAATTTCTATTTGGAGTTGGCAATATATATTCCTCTTCAAGTGAATTAAAGTCACTTTAGTCTATATTACACTATTTTGTATACAACTTTTATTTTTATTTATTGTCAAAATCAAAAATATTAAAATATTCAAACAATTATAAAATTTGGTGTTATTCAATATTTATTTTATTATACTTAAATAGGTAACATTACTTTCTTTTAATTTAAATATTTACTCTATTTAATTAATTTATTTAATTATAATATTAATTTAATATAATATTAATTTTAATATATTCCTTTTATTAAAGAAGGAACTGAGGAAGATTGATAACTTATAAGACTGATCTTTAATTGAAAGAACGTTAGTATTTATAATAAATAATTGTAAGAATCAGCATTTAATTTGTGAGAAAATTTATTGAACGCGATTTGATTTATCGCGAAAACTTTTGATGGGATATTAAGAATTATAATAATGACATGATTAACGAATGAAGCGGGAAAGAGAAAGTGATATTTATTTGTTTATGAATTATGATGGTCAATTCGAGGAATTAATAATTTACCGGTGACGAAAATATTAAGCGCGGTATCTTTTGTCGGAATAATTAAAGAATGGGAAAATTGACAAAATAATAGATTGACCAGAATTAAATTACAATATGAGAAAATTTGTTAATAAATTTCTCATTGAAAAGAAATTTTAATTTTAATTTCATAACAACAAATTAAATTATAATTATAATTATTTAACGGGATATATGATCCCCCCATCGTTAAGTTGGACACTCTCCTGAGTGTTTTTTATTTTTGTATTAATTTGTTCTTTCTTTTTACAAATTTTAATTTTTCTTACAATATATAAAATTACAATAATAATAAATGTTAATACAGGGAAACTTATTGAAACTAATAAATTTGTATTTGTTTTATTTTTAATTTTATGAATTTGTTTTAAATTTTTAGTTTGTTTTATATTTATAACTTCAATATTTAATTTTAAGCTTACATTATAAATGTTTAAATAATTAGGTACAATAATATGATTTTTTTCAATTTTTTCGTTATTTAAAAATGTTACATTATTTATTTTTATTGAACAGTTATGGAATTCTACAATATTATTTCCATTTAATATATGTTTTGAAAGATCACAATCATTTGTTAAAGAGTTATTTTTACAATTTTTAATTAAAATCATGTGAGGAAAAATTTCAATAATTTCAAAATTATTTTTTATTATTTTCTTACAATTTTTATAATTTTCATTTATTAAATTATTAATACAATCATTAGCTAGTTTTAATTGTTTTATATATTTTTCATTATTGTCAATATAAATTTTATCCTTATATTGGATTACATTATTATTTTCAATAAATTTTTCCTCAAAATTTCTATTTGGAGTTGGCAGTATAATATATTCCTCTTCAAGTGAATTAAAGTCACTTTAGGCTATATTACACTATTTTGTATACAACTTTTATTTTTATTTATTGTCAAAATCAAAAATATTAAAATATTCAAACAATTATAAAATTTGGTGTTATTCAATATTTATTTTATCAATATTTATTATCCTCTTCAAGTGAGTTAAAGTCACTTTAGTCTATATTACACTATTTTCTATACAACTTTTATTTTTATTTATTGTCAAAATCAAAAATAATAAAATATTCAAACAATTATAAAATTTGGTGTTATTCAATATTTATTTTATTATACTTAAATAGTTAACATTACTTTCTTTTAATTTAAATATTTACTCTATTTAATTAATTTATTTAATTATAATATTAATTTAATATAATATTAATTTTAATATATTCCTTTTATTAAAGAAGGAACTGAGGAAGATTGATAACTTATAAGACTGATCTTTAATTGAAAGAACGTTAGTATTTATAATAAATAATTGTAAGAATCAGCATTTAATTTGTGAGAAAATTTATTGAACGCGATTTGATTTATCGCGAAAACTTTTGATGGGATATTAAGAATTATAATAATGACATGATTAACGAATGAAGCGGGAGAGAGAAAGTGATATTTATTTGTTTATGAATTATGATGGTCAATTCGAGGAATTAATAATTTACCGGTGACGAAAATATTAAGCGCGGTATCTTTTGTCGGAATAATTAAAGAATGGGAAAATTGACAAAATAATAGATTGACCAGAATTAAATTACAATATGAGAAAATTTGTTAATAAATTTCTCATTGAAAAGAAATTTTAATTTTAATTTCATAACAACAAAAAATATAATTATTTAACGGGATATATGATCCCCCCATCGTTAAGTTGGACACTCTCCTGAGTGTTTTTTATTTTTGTATTAATTTGTTCTTTCTTTTTACAAATTTTAATTTTTCTTACAATATATAAAATTACAATAATAATAAATGTTAATACAGGGAAACTTATTGAAACTAATAAATTTGTATTTGTTTTATTTTTAATTTTATGAATTTGTTTTAAATTTTTAGTTTGTTTTATATTTATAACTTCAATATTTAATTTTAAGCTTACATTATAAATGTTTAAATAATTAGGTACAATAATATGATTTTTTTCAATTTTTTCGTTATTTAAAAATGTTACATTATTTATTTTTATTGAACAGTTATGGAATTCTACAATATTATTTCCATTTAATATATGTTTTGAAAGATCACAATCATTTGTTAAAGAGTTATTTTTACAATTTTTAATTAAAATCATGTGAGGAAAAATTTCAATAATTTCAAAATTATTTTTTATTATTTTCTTACAATTTTTATAATTTTCATTTATTAAATTATTAATACAATCATTAGCTAGTTTTAATTGTTTTATATATTTTTCATTATTGTCAATATAAATTTTATCCTTATATTGGATTACATTATTATTTTCAATAAATTTTTCCTCAAAATTTCTATTTGGAGTTGGCAGTATAATATATTCCTCTTCAAGTGAATTAAAGTCACTTTAGGCTATATTACACTATTTTGTATACAACTTTTATTTTTATTTATTGTCAAAATCAAAAATATTAAATATTCAAACAATTATAAAATTTGGTGTTATTCAATATTTATTTTATCAATATTTATTATGCTCTTCAAGTGAATTAAAGTCACTTTAGGCTATATTACACTATTTTGTATACAACTTTTATTTTTATTTATTGTCAAAATCAAAAATAATAAAATATTCAAACAATTATAAAATTTGGTGTTATTCAATATTTATTTTATTATACTTAAATAGTTAACATTACTTTCTTTTAATTTAAATATTTACTCTATTTAAATAATTTATTTAATTATAATATTAATTTAATATAATATTAATTTTAATATATTCCTTTTATTAAAGAAGGAACTGAGGAAGATTGATAACTTATAAGACTGGTCTTTAATTGAAAGAACGTTAGTATTTATAATAAATAATTGTAAGAATCAGCATTTAATTTGTGAGAAAATTTATTGAACGCGATTTGATTTATCGCGAAAACTTTTGATGGGAAATTAAGAATTATAATAATGACATGATTAACGAATGAAGTGGGAGAGAGAAAGTGATATTTATTTGTTTATGAATTATGATGGTCAATTCGAGGAATTAATAATTTACCGGTGACGAAAATATTAAGCGCGGTATCTTTTGTCGGAATAATTAAAGAATGGGAAAATTGACAAAATAATAGATTGACCAGAATTAAATTACAATATGAGAAAATTTGTTAATAAATTTCTCATTGAAAAGAAATTTTAATTTTAATTTAATAACAACAAAAAATATAATTATTTAACGGGATATATGATCCCCCCATCGTTAAGTTGGACACTCTCCTGAGTGTTTTTTATTTTTGTATTAATTTGTTCTTTCTTTTTACAAATTTTAATTTTTCTTATAATATATAAAATTACAATAATAATAAATGTTAATACAGGCAAACTTATTGAAACTAATAAATTTGTATTTGTTTTATTTTTAATTTTATGAATTTGTTTTAAATTTTTAGTTTGTTTTATATTTATAACTTCAATATTTAATTTTAAGCTTACATTATAAATGTTTAAATAATTAGGTACAATAATATGATTTTTTTCAATTTTTTCGTTATTTAAAAATGTTACATTATTTATTTTTATTGAACAATTATGGAATTCTTCAATATTATTTCCATTTAATATATGTTTTGAAAGATCACAATCATTTGTTAAAGAGTTATTTTTACAATTTTTAATTAAAATCATGTGAGGAAAAATTTCAATAATTTCAAAATTATTTTTTATTATTTTCTTACAATTTTTATAATTTTCATTTATTAAATTATTAATACAATCATTAGCTAGTTTTAATTGTTTTATATATTTTTCATTATTGTCAATATAAATTTTATCCTTATATTGGATTACATTATTATTTTCAATAAATTTTTCCTCAAAATTTCTATTTGGAGTTGGCAGTATATATTCCTATTCAAGTGAATTAAAGTCACTTTAGGCTATATCACACTATTTTGTATACAACTTTTATTTTTATTTATTGTCAAAATCAAAAATATTAAAATATTCAAACAATTATAAAATTTGGTGTTATTCAATATTTATTTTATCAATATTTATTATGCTCTTCAAGTGAATTAAAGTCACTTTAGGCTATATTACACTATTTTGTATACAGCTTTTATTTTTATTTATTGTCAAAATCAAAAATAATAAAATATTCAAACAATTATAAAATTTGGTGTTATTCAATATTTATTTTATTATACTTAAATAGTTAACATTACTTTCTGTTAATTTAAATATTTACTCTATTTAAATAATTTATTTAATTATAATATTAATTTAATATAATATTAATTTTAATATATTCCTTTTATTAAAGAAGGAACTGAGGAAAATTGATAACTTATAAGACTGATCTTTAATTGAAAGAACGTTAGTATTTATAATAAATAATTGTAAGAATCAGCATTTAATTTGTGAGAAAATTTATTGAACGCGATTTGAATTATCGCGAAAACTTTTGATGGGAAATTAAGAATTATAATAATGACATGATTAACGAATGAAGTGGGAGAGAGAAAGTGATATTTATTTGTTTATGAATTATGATGGTCAATTCGAGGAATTAATAATTTACCGGTTACGAAAATATTAAGCGCGGTATCTTTTGTCGGAAGAATTAAAGAATGGGAAAATTGACAAAATAATAGATTGACCAGAATTAAATTACAATATGAGAAAATTTGTTAATAAATTTCTCATTGAAAAGAAATTTTAATTTTAATTTCATAACAACAAAAAGTATAATTACTTAACGGGATATATGATCCCCCCATCGTTAAGTTGGACACTCTCCTGAGTGTTTTTTATTTTTGTATTAATTTGTTCTTTCTTTTTACAAATTTTAATTTTTCTTATAATATATAAATTTACAATAATAATAAATGTTAATACGGGCAAACTTATTGAAACTAATAAATTTTTATTTGTTTTATTTTTAATTTTATGAATTTGTTTTAAATTTTTAGTTTGTTTTATATTTATATCTTCAATATTTAATTTTAAGATTACATTATAAATGTTTAAATAATTAGGTACAATAATATGATTTTTTTCAATTTTTTCGTTATTTAAAAATGTTACATTATTTATTTTTATTGAACAGTTATGAAATTCTACAATATTATTTCCATTTAATATATGTTTTGAAAGATCACAATCATTTGTTAAAGAGTTATTTTTACAATTTTTAATTAAAATCATGTGAGGAAAAATTTCAATAATTTCAAAATTATTTTTTATTATTTTCTTACAATTTTTATAATTTTCATTTATTAAATTATTAATACAATCATTAGCTAGTTTTAATTGTTTTATATATTTTTCATTATTGTCATTTGTCAATATAAATTTTATCCTTATATTGGATTACATTATTATTTTCAATAAATATTTCCTCAAAATTTCTATTTGGAGTTGGCAATATCAAATATTTTGTACCAAGTTCCTTAGTGAGATTTGGAATTAGAATAACGAATATTAATTTATTGTCATATTTTAAAAGAGAACTTTTAATTTATTAATATTTAAATATATCATAATAAAATATGACATAATATTTTGTTGAATTCTATCTATTTTAGAATTTAATAAGTTAATGTCGGTTAGTAATGATAAGAAATGAAATTTTTTTATACTTTTGTTAGTAATATCTGTTGTGTGATTTAACGTTTGTAAAGGTTAATACTTGATTTTGCGTTATGCGATTTTTCAAAATGTTAATATTATTTTGAAGATCTGTGTTAATTTTAATTTGGTTATTTAGATTAGTTATAGAAAGATGATTATTAATATCAATGGTGTTTAGGTGTTGTTCGATTGCAGCTTTGTCGTCGCTGTCGATTGTGCCAAAAAGGCATTTAGCAATTTTCCCTCCTAAATTTATTAAGCCTCGTTTTCAGCGAAAGAGGGTTATAGTTTTTAGATTATGTTCTGTCTTTTGAACTTGTATTTGGAGTTGTTTGATTAGGAAATGATCTTCTTTTAATGAGAAAATTGTTATAATATAATAACAATTGTAAGTTATTTTTAATTTCGTCTAAAGTTAACTGAAATTCGTTTGTATTTATTATGTGAAGTATTTTTGAATAGTTTAATATTGATTGCGTTTTTGTTAATCTTATTATTTGAAATCCTCCTTCATTTTCTAATTTTTCTATCGAAATTGTTGAGGTGTTAGTAAGTTGCAGTGTTAATAGAAATATAATTAGTTGAAGAAGTTTGACCAGGGATGTTTTTGGTCTTGCTTTTATTGTTGTCTTGATTTTCTGTAAAGAATTTAAAGTTTCGTTTTATTCTTGTTGGGTGGATGTTTTTGTTTCTAAGATCTTTTAACCTATTATTGTCAAGTTTAGTTTTTATTTTAATGTATTTATGTAGATGTTTATAGCGAACGGCTTCGGGGTTTTCTATAAGTATTTCAGCTTTATTTTCAGGTGAGAATGATTTTCTCTTTTCATTTAATTTTGCGATTGTACTATATTTTACTTTATTTAATCTTTCTTTGATAATGTCTAAATTAGTAACTTTATTTTTTGAATGAATTCTATTATTATAGTTTTCCGCAGCAAATAGAACTTTTTCATATGGGGTTAATTTAGATTTTTGAGCTTCTAAAATACGTAAGTGCTCATTTAAGGTTCCATGAACTCTTTCAATAGGCGAGTTGCCAGTATGAGATCGAGGAGAAGTAAAGTGTGATTCTATATTTTCTACCCTTAAAAAGTCTTTTGTATTAATTGTATTGAATTCGTTATTAAATACGAATTTTTTGGGTTTACCGAATATTGCAAATCTATTTTTTAGAGCTTGGATTATTGTAATCGAATTTCGATCATTTAACTTTTGAATCATAAGATGTTTGGTAAATTTATCTAATATTGTTAAATAGACTTCCTTGTAACAGAAGAATAAATCTCCATGAATTATTTCATTGGGTTCTGAAGGGGTTTCGGTGATTTCGAATTTGTATTTGTCAGGTTTTCTGTCATATTTTGCTAAGTTACAAATATCACAGTTGTTGACATATTTATGAATTAGCTCTTTGAGTTTTGGATAAAAGTGGGTTGTTCTTAATTTGTTATAATTTTCTAAAATCCCTCTGTGGTTTGTTGTTTTGTGTGTCTCGTCAATAATTTTAATTGCGTCATTTTCACTGTCTAATTCGAAAGCTTTATTATTACATTTTATAAATTTTATAGTTTTATCATTAGAAAATAATTCAATTAATTTTCGTTGTAAAACGTTATATTTTGGGTTTTCTAATTCAGAATAAATTCCTGTAGTACCTTTTCTAATATATCTTCTTAATAGGTCATTTAAAATGTTATTATTATTTAAATCACTTTCAGAAACATAGATTTGTCTGAAGTGGTTGTATTTCATTATTAATTCTTTATGTTTTTGTTTGACTAAATGAATTTGAGTATGGAATTTGTTAATAATATTTTCTGAGATAGGAATATGGTCACCCAAATCTTAGGCACCACTATGAATAGTTGCTAACTCAGAATCATTTTTATTTAAAACATTTATTCCTATTTCTTTAGGTTTTAAATTTGCATATAACCTCATACGGTCTAAGGTCTGTGGTTCGTTCCACACAGGGTTGATAGGTGTTATTTTAAATTTTTTGTTTGATTTAACTTGCTTTGGTTTTATATGAGCGTATAATTTCATACGTTTTAGAGTTTGTGGTTCATTCCAGACTGGGCTTATAGGATGTATTCGACGTTTTTTAGTCAAAATATTTATTTCAAATTTATTTGAGTCAACACGATTCAAGAAGTCTGCGACTTTGTTTTCTTTTCCTTTTACGTATTCAATGGTGTAATCATATTCATTTAATTTTATTCGCCACCTTTGTATCTTCGCATTAGGTTCTTTAAGAGAGCTTAATCACACTAAAGGTTGATGGTCAGTTTTAATTGTGAATGTTGTACCGTACAAATAGGGTCTGAAGTATTTGGTTGCCCAAATAATGGCAAGCAATTCCTTCTCTATTGTTGAATATTTAGTTTCATGATCGTTTAACGTTCAGTTCGCAAAGCAGATAGGGTAGCCGTCTTGTTGTAAAACTGCACCAATTGCATAGTTTGATGCGTCTGTAACTAAAGTAAATCTTTTTTTGAAGTCGGGGTAACGTAGAATAGGTGGACTTGTAATTAAGTTTTTAAGTTTGTTAAAAGAGTCTTTATACTGTACATCATTTACATTTATTTTACTATCTTTTTTAAGGCATTTTGTAAGGGGTTGTGCTACCTAAGCATAATCTTTTATGAACTTGCGGTAGTACCCTGTTATTCCAAGAAAACTTTTTATTTGTTTACGAGTTTTAGGGAGTTCTAAATTTCTAATAATTTCAATTTTTTTATCATTTGGTTTTATACCTTCTTTAGTTAAAATGTGTCCCAAATATTCGGTAGATTTTGCAAAGAAATTGCATTTATCAACTTGTATCTTTAAGTTATGTTCCCTTAATTTTCTTAATATTTCTGTTATTGCTTCAACATGCTCTTGAAGAGATGTTGAGGATAGCAGAATATCGTCGAGATAGACGACACAAATTTTATTTATATAGTCCCTCAGGACATGATTTATCATCCTTTGGAAGGTCGCGGGTGCGTTTTTGAGTCCAAACGGCATTCGTTTAAATTCAAAATGACCCTGTGGTGTTGAGAAAGCAGTTTTAGTCCTATCTTTTTCATCAACCAAAATTTGGTGAAAGCCCTTAGCAAGATCTAAGGTCGAAAAGTATTGGGCGCGACCAAGTTTGTCAAACAAGGATTCGATGTTTGGAATAGGGAATTTGTCATTGATGGTAATTTCATTTAATTTGCGGTAGTCAATTAACTATGAAGTAGACTCATTGAATTCGTCTGGTATTTTTGTTATACTTAATTTCATTATGAATAATTTGACTACCAGTAATGGTTTGTAATTCTATAGGGTTAATTAATTTATTATATCTTTTTGAGGGAAAAATGTTATGGTCTATAATAGAAGTAGCTGCTCCTGTGTCTATTAGGCAATCTACTTTTTGTCCCTCTATAGTCAAAGTTGTTATGGGTAGCCTATTGTTGGAGGCGTCAAAGGAAAATTTTCAACACGTTTTGTTGTATTATGTTCTAATTCCATTGAATTAGGGTTATAATAAACCACGTCCATTGCGTTTGAATCAGGATTGTTATAATAGTTTCTATTGTTTCTAAAGTTTCCAGAATTAAACCTTTGGGTACTTCTATAATTACCCGATTGGTTGTGGTAACGGTTAGAATTGTTAAAATTATTTTTGTTGTTAGTGTGATGAAAACGATTAAAAGCAGGATTGTTATTAGTCCTGTTAGTATTTTGATTAGAATAATTGTTATTAACTTTGTGATTTTGTGAATTATTATGATGCTTTTTAGGTCTATATGAGTCATTATAAGTTTTCAAACTCGTCTCGACTAAGGCTTGATATGCTTCCTCTAATGTATTTAAATTCCTGGATCTAATAAACATGGAATCCACCCTGTCAATTTTATTAAGAAATTTATCTAAAATTGACCTTTCGTTGTTTCTGGGTTGGGATTCCGCAGGATGACTAGGGTCCAGTGAATATTTCATATTTAATTTGTCTAGTATTAAAACTAATTTAGAATAAATTTGACTTACATTTTTATCTGGAATTTGATCCGCTTTTTTTTTTTATTTTTTTTTTTGATTTTTGATTTTTAACAAAATAGGAACCGATTAACTCCTTGATAGGAGACACTACACTAATCACTTTTATATAAATGATGTAAAGTTTTTTTTTAAAGTTAATGTAATGTCGGCAATCCTACCGACTGCACCACTTTTATTTTTATTTATTGTCAAAACCAAAAATAATAAAATATTCAAACAATTACAAAATTTGGTGTTATTCAATATTTATTTTATTATACTTAAATAGTTAACATTACTTTCTTTTAATTTAAATAATTACTATATTTAATTAATTTATTTAATTATAATATTAACTTAATATAATATTAATTTTAATATATTCCTTTTATTAAAGAAGGAACTGAGGAAGATTGATAACTTATAAGACTGAATTATGATGGTCAATTCGAGGAATTAATAATTTACCGGTGAGGAAAATATTAAGCGCGGTATCTTTTGTCGGAAGAATTAAAGAATGGGAAAATTGACAAAATAATAGATTGACCAGAATTAAATTACAATATGAGAAATTTGTTAATAAATTGAAAAGAAATTATAATTTTAATTTCATAACAACAAAAAATATAATTATTTAACGGGATATATGATCTACATGCTTCAACTATTCTAACTCTGTCTCCATGGAAAACAACTGAAAGGATTTGTCGAAAATCACCCCCAAATACCATTACTTTTCCACCCATTGGTTCATTACATTGAGTTATATTTTTCAACAAACGATCGGTACAATTAACTGCTAAGCCGGAATCATTGAAGCCTCATCAATTAAAATAAGATTTGCTTGACGCAGGACATTAGCTTTTTGAGAACTCACTTTTGAAAGTAACGTATGTGTTATTGGAATTAGTAAACCAAACGTTTTATGTAATGTTTTAAATCTTGTGATTAAAAAGAAAATAGTGTTTCATCTAGATTCACTCAATATGTTGCAAATCTACATGAATATTAAATATTTTTTTTAATTTTGTTTTATATGAATATATAAATGTATGCATAGGTATTTGTGCGATGTTGTTGTTGTTTAGACTTGGGGGAAAGCGAGTCTCCTTTACACCTAGCCCTTGCGGCCCGTTGTGCACCCCTGCTCTCAGAGTCACTCGTAATACTTACAGCGCCTCATTGAGCCATTCTATATCCTTCATGAAGCTTATCAATTTTCCCTGGTCTAACTCCCTTACCGTGCTGAAGTCGTCCCAATACCTTTCTCCTAAGATTCTTAGTCTTAGGTTTTCAAAAGTTTCGCATTGGCATAAAACATGGAGAACCGTTTCGTCCGCCCTTCCACAGCCTCTGCATATTCCCGTCGTTGCCCTGCCTATTTTAGCTGCATGGGCTTTGAGCATTAAGTGGTCCGTGCCTATCCCTGTCATTAGTCTAAGATCCTCCCTTTTTAGTTTTAGGATCTTTTTCGTTTTCTTGCTACTTGTTTCTCTCCAGAAACTCTTGGTATGAGTTGATCCGGTGGAGTTTAGCCATTGTTCATTAGCCTGGGTTTTAGCCCAGGTTCTTGTAAACCCTATTGGTTCTGTATCCGTCCTATGTTCTCTTATAGCACTCTTCGCTATTTCATCTGCTTTTTCATTGCCGGGGAAACCTGAGTGGGCCGGGATCCAGTGCAGTCTAACTGCATTGAATTTTCCCAGCTCGTTCAGAGTCTTCCAGCAATTCAGTGTAGACTTTGATCTATGCAGACTACCCTCCATTTTATTTATAATGGATTTACAGTCTGTGTAGATATTTATCATTTTGCCTCTGACGAAGACGACTTCGTTGCAATTCTTCCACTGCTTTCTCTATAGCAGTTGCTTCTAGTTGACGAACCATTGCGTGGCTTGCTATTGGTGTGGCAATCCTTACAACTGGTTCGTCACATATTATCCCTATACCGCAGCGGTTGTATGTTTTAGCCGCGTCGGTATAAATGTCTTCCGTATTTGGTGGCGTTCTATTGTTGATAGGGGTTATTTCCGTTTCAGTATCAAATTTCCCATCTAGCCTGAGTTCCCCTGCCATGTCATCCTATATGAGTTAGCTTTATTATAGCTTATTTTATTTGGTTTTGTTAGAAAGATTACTTTTGATTCTTTTCAGCTCCGCGGCGTATAACTTAATCTTATGCAACCTTTGTAGATTGCTTTGATTTTCCTCTTCAGGAGACCTAAGCCTTCCTGAATCTGTTTTGGGTAAAAGTTGTCTGGCCTTGACAGATTTGTACGAGTCAAATGAATTCAGTGCCCATGTGGCCTTTTTATCTGTTATCAGTAGATCAATCTTTTGTTCAAGATTATCTACTGGTCTATCATCTAGGTTCGTGTTTGTCATTTCTTTCTGTGAGGTCTCACTATCTAGTTCCTCCTCAGGGAAGTTCTTTGTAATAAGGATATCTAGGGATTCTTCCATTGTCAACGACATGGTTCCGTTTTCCCTTTCAATCAATTCTGCTTGTGAGTGGCCTTTAGACAATATTTTCCTGAGTTTTGGGGCTTCACTGGTCTTCTCTATTTGCTCTGTGTAATTTCTCCAGAGCTTTCGTTTCACAGATCTGCATTCTGATTTGTACTTCTTCAGTGCAGTTCTGTATTCTAGCCAGTGGGCTTCTCTGTTAGTGCTCATGGCTTTATTAAATAATCTTTGCGTATAGCTCCTGATTTCCATCAGGTTGCTATTCATCCATCTGTATTTGAATTTGTTTGACAGTTTGATCCGAAAGGGATATCGCGTTCGAGACATGCCATTTGAGGATCTGTTTAGTCCATTGTCAGCTAAGCTTATATCTATAACCTCCCTGCGATTCCTGTTAATAAATAATAAATATGTAAACCATTTAATTCTGAGTAACTTACCAGATTTCTGAGTTCCTGTGTTGGTGGATACTCCTCATCATATGGCAGATACCTCGATGCCAGGATAACTGCATTTTTTTCGCCCTCGATAGCCTCCTCCATCTGGATGGCTACCAGATCGTTAGAGTTATCTTGGATTAGAGCCACGGCTAAATTTTCCTTTAGCATTCTTTCTGCTACTATCGATGTAGCAGAGATGCTTCGGTGCAGGTTGGCTTGGATGATCTTAAGAACTTTCCCTGCCATGTCTCTTGGAAGTGTTATCGAGAGGGGGTTAGTATTTCCTCCCTCCTCCCACTTACTCTGCCTGCGTTGGAAGAGTTCGGATCCGGAGATATACTCTCCTTTTCCTCTTCTATTTGATCCACAGGCATGATTTCCGACTCCGCCAAGAATGAACCCGGTTCGGATGTTTCTGTGACGGAATTCATCGACAGGGTTGCCTCTAAGTCGGAGTCTTCTTCCATGGCCTGTACGGTCATATTCTTCTATTCGGTGTCTTTAGACACCGATTTAACCTCGGGGTCAGGAAGGTCGGCTTCTATCGCCAGTCGAGAAAGCTGCTCGACAACCTCGCCCCGCATCTTTCGGGGTGTGTCACCTCCTTTTCTCTTAATCATTCTAACCTTTGGTAATCTGCCAATGGTACTCCACCTTGGCTTATGACACGTCTGTCGTTAGCCAAAGGATGGTACCTGGCTAGGGTTCTAGTATACTCAGATTTGCCGTGAGACATGATCACAGACGCTATCTGACTATACCAGAGCCAATATTGGCCTTTGTATCATCCAAGATTACCGAGCTCCACCGCGGGGAGGTGACAGATTGTATTCTATAGTTAGAACCCTTAAACCATTTTGTGCGATAGTGATGTTTTTAAGTTGGTTTTATTTTATTCGAAAATAAGTTTGTCAAATGTCGTGTTAATTAATT
This sequence comes from Dolichopus griseipennis, assembly GCA_963082915.1. Lineage (NCBI taxonomy): Eukaryota > Metazoa > Arthropoda > Insecta > Diptera > Dolichopodidae > Dolichopus > Dolichopus griseipennis. The sequence goes on from OY720441.1 coordinate 136,806,418, forward strand.
GGTTTCGATTGCGTTATTTTAAATATTATCTCATTTACTGTTTATTTTTATATGTTATATTATTTTATCATAGTTTAATAGTTATATTTTTATATCATCTGTTTATGATTTTTATACCCTACACCTATAGAATAGGTAAAGGGGTATATTAACTTTGATATGGTGTTTGTAACCACCTAAAGGAAGTGAGCTAGATATTGAAAAGAATATATATCTGTGATCAGCGTGACCTCCTGAGTCGATATATCCATGTCCGTCCGTCCGTCCGTAAGCACGAAAATTCAAAAAATAATGGAGCTCTCTTGATGAAATTTTAACTATAGGTTACTAGGAGTGAAAGTACGGCGAAATTGTAAATGGGCGAAATCGGCCCATGGATTCGGATTCTGGACCTTTTACTCGATCGAAAGGCTAACGAACATATATAAAAAATCACGATAACTCAACAACCAATGACGCTATCTTCATCAAATTTGTGCTGTACGTTACTAGTAATGAGACTATGGCGGAGATTGCGTACGGTTGAGATTGAACCATGGGTTCGGAACCTAGAACTTTTTGATCGAATTTAGGCCAAGCGAGCATAATTCCGAAACCAATGAAGATAGAACCTCCAAATTTGGTATCAGGGTGTCGCTTTAGATTTCCTAAGTGTCTTGGAAATTTGGGCCCCATTGGAGTAGTGGGTTGGGGACGATCCACACATTTCCGAAGACCTTAAAGCATATCTTTAAAATTAATAAAGATAACAACTTGAAAAAATGTAGAAGCTTCAAATTTGGCACAAGGGTGTTCTTTACTATTTTTTGCGTGTCCCCCTAATTTGGGATCAATTGGAGTAGTGGTTCAGTACCCCTCTTAGACCTCCCAAGTTTTAAAAGTTTATAATCGAAATTACTAAAAATAGTAACTTAAAATTAAGATAGAGCGTTCAAATTGTGTACAAGGGTTAACTAGAACTATAAGTATAGCGCGAATTGTATAACGGCGAAATCAGCCCAAAGGTTCGGATTCTGGACCTTTTAATCGGTTTCAGGGCTAGCGAACATATATAAAAAACGAGGAAGATTATAGTTGCCCTTGTCAACTTTTAGATACCCGTGCGTGTATTAAATAAATAAGAAATTCTTATATTGCAATTGAACTGTTTGACAGAAAATTCAAAATATTTGTTTTTTTATATTTAATTACAAAAAAAATTAATAAAAAAAAAATGAATCAAAAAAAAAGATGAATTTAAAAAAAAATATGCTCTCAACGAGATTCGAACCCACACTTTTCAATTAAAATGTCGACGTCTTAACCACTAAGCCATCGACTTTATATTCATCTCAATTTTTTTTTTAAATTATTATAGTTACGATGGTATCAATTGTTTGTTTTGAATAACTGTTTTGAATTTTTTTAATTTATTTAAAAAAAAATAAATAATTTATAAATAAGGGTTTTAAAATAAATTAAAAAAAAAAAAATTTTTTGCCCCAGCCAGGAATCGAACCGAAATGTTTTGACTACTAGTCCCATGTCCTATGCACTATACCATAGAACAATTAATAATTTGTTTACAAAACGAGTTTTTATTTATCTCATTATTTTTTTTAAATAATTGTAGTTGCTAAGGTATCAATTGTTTGTTTTAAATAACAGTTTTAAATAATCGTAGTTGCCATGGTATCAATTGTTTGTTTTAAATAACAGTTTTGAATTTTTTATAGAAATATTAAAAAAAATTAATCATTTTTAATATAAATGAGAGTCTTCTGTCAAATTTTCTATAAAATAAAATTTTTTCAAACATAAAATAAATACATATATTTTATTAAAAAAAAATAGATAAAAAAAATGAATTTAAAAAAAATTAAAAATTTTCCTTAACGTGAATTCGAACCGAGACATTTTTGGTACAAGTAACATGTCCTAACCACTACACCATGAATCGATTAATAATTGAGCAACAATTTGTTTGTTTTTATATTTGGTTTCTATTTCGTTATTAATTTTTAAAATACTCATAAAATATCGAAAAATTTGTATGGCAGCTACCCGAAGCCTTTCTTCGATTTTAACCAAAAACAATAGGGAACCTACAAATTGTCTAAAAATTACTTTGTGAAAGTTTCAAAACTCTAGCTCTTATAGTTTTTGAGTTATCGTGCTGACGGACGGACGGACGGACGGACACACATAGCTAGATCGATTCACTTTTCGATGCTGATTCGATACGTACCCTTGACACTATATCTAGCTCTTATATTTCGATGCGTTACAAACGGAGGAGTAATTTTAATATACCCGATGTTCATATATGTATGCACGGGTATAATCACGATAACTCAACAACTAATGACGCTATCTTCATGAAATTTGTGCTGTAGGTTATTGGTAATGAAACTACAGCGGCGATTGCGTACGGTGAGGATTGGACAATGGCTTCGGAACTGAGAACTTTTTGATCGAATTTAGGGCAAACTAGCATAATTCCGAAACCAATGAAGATAGAACCTCCAAATTTGGTATCAGGGTGTTGCTTTAGATTTCCTTAGTCTCCTTTAAATTTTTGCAGAATTGGAGTAGTGGGTGGGGACCAGCCACTTAGTTCCGAGGGCCTTAAAGCATATTTTCGAAATTAAAAAAGATAGTAACTTGACAAAAGATAGTAACAAATGTAGAAGCTTCAAATTTGGCACATGGTGTTCTTTACTATTTCCTGCGTGTCCCTCTAATTTTGGATCAATTGGAGTGGTGGTTCAGTACCTCTCTTAAACCCCCCAATGTGTAAAAGCTTATCATCGAAATTAATAAAACTAGTAATTTAAAATTAAGATAGAACGTTCCAATTGTGTACAAAGGTTAACTAGTATTGAAAGTATGACGGGTACTGCATATGAAATCTTACCATGGTTTCGGGTTCTGGAACCCTTGAAAAGTTCAAGGGCTAACAAACATATTTCTTAAAAACACCATAACTTAAAAAATAATGCCGGTATTTTGATGAAATTTAAACTCTAGGTTACTAGTAATGAAAGTACCATGGGAATTGGTTGTCGAGTTTAATTTCAAAGCCAAAGAATATATTTCCTATTTCGTGTTTGAATGATCAATTGGGATTGATTGATTACATGTTAATCAGAACGGACGTGTTTCTTAATTATCGGTTAAAATTTACTTTGAACAATACAAATCGTTTAAAATAAATTTAATTAATAAACAGAAAAAATTAAAAATAAAAAAACTTTGTAATATGATACATATATGTATGCAACATAAAAAAACAAATTAAATAAAAAAAAATATTCTAAGTGCTAAATATTTTGTATGTTCCAAAACATATAAAATAAAAAAAAAACAAAAAACAAAAGAAATATGGTGTCCTGTAATAAAGGCAGGGGTACAATAAAAGGTGAAACGGGAATTCAATGTTCGGGAGTGTGTAAAAAAGTTTTTCATGAAGCTTTGAAGTGTTCAGGATTGGATCTATCGACAATTAATAATGTGTACGCAAATAACAATTTAAGATTTATTTGTGACGATTGTATCCTGTACATACAAAATGTGGATTTGGTTCTGCAAAACATGGACTCCGCGGTAACAAAAAATAGTGAACATCTAAAGGAGTATAAAAATGAATTTGCTCTTAAAAGAAATGAAAGTGAAGTCATAAATTTACTTAGAGCTATAGAGTCAGGTTTTACAAAGAGATTGGAAGAAATTAAAAGTGAACAACAAATGGAGCTACGTAAGATGGAAAAAATTACTGAAGTCTTTCAAATACAAAGCGATAAGGTGAATGAATCGTTTAATAATGTATTGAAACAAAATGATGAGGTATGCAAAAAAATGAATAATGTAATTAACGAAAATAATATTAATGTGGGTCAAACTGTATCATTTGCTGATATGGTAAAAAATAAAAAAAATATTGGAATGAAAATGAAAAAAGAATTACCTTTGATTGTTAAGCCAAAAAATAAACAAAAAAGTGAAAAAAAAAAAAGTGATCAAATACAAAGGTTGATCCAAAAAATCTAAAAATCAAAAATATTGAAACTAAAACCAATGGAGCAATATTAATTGTAACAGACACAATTGAAGAACGTGAAAAAATAAAAGTTGAATTAGAAAAGAAAATGACAGACAGTTACGAGATAAAAATACCAACGGTCATTAAGCCACAAATTGAATTGGTTTATATGAATAATAAATTTAGTGATGCCGAAATAGTAGAAAAACTCAAAAAGCAAAATTCCTTTTTAGAAATATGTGATATGAAAGTAGTAAAAACATACGAGTTGAATAAATATAACAAAGTAATATATAATGCAGTAATTGAAGTAGATAAAGAATTTTTCCCAAAAATACTTGCGAACGAAAAATTATGTATAGGATGAGAAAGATGCAAGGTATTTGATGCTATAAATATACAAAGATGTTACAAATGTAAAGGGTTCAACCATAAATCAGTGGATTGCAAGAATTAAGAAACGTGTCTAAAATGTCATCAAGAACATAAAACAAACGTATGTAACAAAGAGGAAATAAATAAGTGCATAAACTGTATAAAATACAACGAGAAACTAAAATTAAATATGGATATTAATCATAAGACTCTTAGTAAACTATGTCCTGCATATCAATATAAACTAGGTTTAAAAAAAAAAGCCATTGGATATTAGCAACTAAAGAAATTTATCTTAATACCAAAAAATTTATCTTAATACCAAAAATTTAAAAAAAGATAACGTAATTAACACCGAAGCTAAATTAAAAGAAGATATTAATGTTAATAATAAATTTGATAGTAATCATGATAATATTGATAATATCGATAATAACAATAAAAACAATAATAATAATAATAGCAATAATAATAATAACAATAATAATACAAATAATAACAACAATAATAATTATAATAATAAGAAGAATAATAATAAAAGCAGTAATATTAAAAATACCCATCATGCTATTTACAAAAAAAATAGTTTATTTTCAAAATTAATACATTTTAGTAAAAATAAACCTGGTAAAACTAATAATTTAATAGATAAAGATTCTAAAAACGATAATAAAATCTCACATAGTTTGAAGGATCGAGAAATCGTGTCAGTCAATAAAAACATTAGATCAAAAGAGCTTCTAAGTAATGACTACTCAAATTGGGTCAAAGGCGAAACCATTAACATTCAAAGCTATTCTAAACTGGGTAAAACTAATGATGAAGCTAAACGTTTAAGTACAGAAGACAGCAGGAAAAGTTTTGTTAACCCCATGGTTCCACCAATTGTTAGATTAACAAAAAAAACGATTGAGTCTGGTGAAAATACGTATGCCTTATCTAGATTAAGAGAGCACAGGATTTATAACAATGTAAGGTTATTCTTATCTTATTTCCATGATAAAGATGACATTTGTTATGATGGTATTACTCAAACTAGTTTGAAAGTACTTATTCATCAAGAAGGGTTGCCAAATAACTATGAAGAACTTAGTCAGCTATATTTTACTTATCATGATAACACAGGAATACCCAACAAGGAAGTACTTAAAGATTTAACTTATTATAGAAGACATATTGATAATAAATACAGAGAACACCTATTCTCCATCTTTAAAAATTGCAGTTTGTTACAAAAAACCAAGTGATAACAACAGCGATTTATTAGCACATCTAGATTTAATTTTTGATAAATATAAGAATATAGTTCTGATGGGTGATATAAATATTGATTTATTAACGGACACAGAGCTCTCCAGATCATATAAATTGATGTTAGAATTTAACGGAGTAACTATAAGGAACGTACTAAGTTATAAATCTGCTACTAGAGTGACTGAAAATACTTCTACGATCATTGATCATATTCTGACAAATATAGATAAGTTTGACTTTGATATTAAGCTTCACGATATAGTAAATCTAGATCATAAAGCTATTAGTGTCAAATTAAATAAAGTTTTAAAAAAAGTTGAGCCTATTTTTAAAAGGGAATTCTACACCACAAATTTTAAGAAATATAAAGAAAATGTAAGAAAACTATTTGAAATAAATAAATGTCAAAATGTGGATGACCTTATTAAAATATTACAAAAAGCGAAGGTTAATTCTACAATTAAAACGCACAGAAGAGTGAGGAACAACAGTCATTGGATGACAAAGGAATTATTGAATATGATCAAAAAGGAATAACCTGTTCAAAAAGTTGAAAAAGCAGCCTAACAATATAGATATTCAAGCAAGTTTTAAAAATGCAAAGAACAAGGTTAATTATGAAATAACTAAAGCCAAACAAAATTATTTTAATGATAAACTACAATTAGCTGGTGGTGATCAAAGGAAAATTTGGAAAGTACTAAATAATCTCATCTTGAAAAAATCAACTGAGTTAAGCAAGGTTATCAAAGAAATAAACAGTAATGGAATCAGAACATGCGATAGTTGAAATTGCAAATTTATTCAATTCTTACTTCAGTTCTATCGGAAACAAACTAGCTGATAAAATTGTTGATGCTGAAAAATACATAATAAAAAATAGATTTGTTGAACAGTCTATTTTTCTTAAACCAACAGATGAAACGGAAATACATAACATTATCATGCAGTTAAAAAATAGTTCTCCAGGAGGTGATAATATTTCAGCTTCAGATTTAAAACATGTTGCAACTTTAATAACACCTACAATTGTATGCTTGATAAATAGGTGTCTAAATACTGGTATATATCCCGAGTGTTTAAAATCAAGTATTGTTGTACCTATATTTAAATCGGGATCAGCCTCAGATGTATCAAATTATAGACCGATTACTCTCTCAAGCTGTATTGGAAAAGTATTTGAAAAGGTAATTAACTCTAGAATGCAGGAGTTCGTGCAAAAAGTTGTAGGATTTGATATAAATCAATTTGGTTTTCAAAAGAAAATTGGAACTGACTCTGCAGTCCTTGAATCCACCAACTCAATTATAAATAAACTGGATCAGGGAAATTATGTATGTTCGGTATTCGTTGATCTAAAGAAAGCCTTTGATACAGTGGACCATAATATTTTACTTGACAGATTGCACGAAATCGGAATAAGGGGTACTGCTAATAATTTACTTTCCTCATATCTTAATAATAGAAAAACTATGACAAAAATTAATGGAGTTTTCAATAATGAAATTATTATAAATATGGGTGTTCCTCAAGGATCAGTACTTGGTCCCACACTGTACTTACTTTATATTCATAATATCCAGTATACGAATTTGAGGGCTGACTATAAGATCTTTACTGATGATACTCTAAGTACTTATTTATAATGCTAGAACCTGTGAAGAACTTGAAAGTCTTGTAAATACTGATTTGGGGATATATGAAAGTTGGCTTAAAGGTAATAAATTAACTATTAATGCGGAAAAAACAAAATATATAGTATATAAAATAAAAAATAAAATTGATATAAATCCGAATCTATTGGTAAATAAGACTAAAATTGAAAGAGTTACTACTTATAAATACCTTGGGGTTGTAATAGATGAAAAACTGAAGTGGGAAGATCATATTAATAGATTAGTAAAAAAAATTGTGCCTCTGCTTGGTGCCTTCAAAAGAAGTGGAATTATGTTGAATAAACAAACTGCAGATAAGCTTTATTATTCTCATATTATCTCGCACATCAGATACAATTTATGTAATTGGTCCAGCTGTTCATTACGGTTGAAAGATAAAATTTGTGTTTTAATAAACAAAGCCATAAAATGCTTACATAAGTACGATTGGCTTACCCCAACAAACGAAATTTTTAAGCGCACCGGATATCTGAAGTTACACGAACTCATCATTTTGGAAAAATCTAAACTAATTTTCAAAATAGAAAAAGGGGTTTATAAAAAAAACGTCATAATTACCAAAAGAAATAATATTCATAATTAAAATACAAGAAGGTTGAACAATTTAAATCATGCCCAATCAAGAATAGAGTTATCACGCAATAGCTGTCTCTCGTCATCAATAATAATTTATAATAAATTGCCAATGGATTTAAAAAGAAGCTCAAACTTGAATATTTTTGTCAAAAAACTGAAACAATTACTAAAGAATAATGCTACATTTGTAAATGGCTTAACGCAGGAGTGAAACAATGCTTATAGCATATAATGTTATGAGCTACGATATTGTATTTATGTAATTATATATGTATATATGTAAATATATTAAAATTTTAAATTTACTTTGTTAATAATATTAGGAAGTAACTGCGATGTTTTATACCAAAACTATAAGTTTTGTTTATATCAAAGTTAAAAAATAAAATTACAAAAATAAATACTGTACTTTTAAGGGGAAAAAAAAAAAAATGTAAAAAAAATATGTATACCACTAAGTAAGTTTAAAAAATAAATAAATAAAATAAAAAAATTTCCTATGTGTCTCCGAAATTTAGACTTAATTGTAGTGGTTCAGCTATGTTAAAAGGTACTTGCTGCATTTATGTAAAATTTATTTTTATATTTAAATGAATTATATGAAAAGGTCTAAATTTGTAATTGTATTTTAGAAATACATTTATTGCATATTTTGCGTTTATAAGCTTTTCTAATAAGTACAGAAACTAACAATTTAAAATAATTGCAATTTTAAAAAATTGTAAAATATATTATGCTTTAATTAGCTTTTTGTCACAAAATCTAATAATTTAAATTTTTTCACTTTTGTAATTGAATTGAAATAAATATATTTTCATTTGATTCAAGTTTTTTTGTTTTTTAATATTTTTATTCGATAAATTAGTAAGATAATTAGTAAGATAGATAAAGTACCGACTGATACTTGCACCGACTGATTGTTTCTTTACTTGTTTTTTTGTTATTTTGATCATATAATTTTTCAGTAATTAATTAAAGTGTATGTGAATATAAAAATTTTGAGAAAAAACTCCATACCGAGTGTCTCACATATATGTGATACACTTTCAAATAATCGAGTTATCATTATTTTTATATGGATATTTCTAACTTGTATATGACGATGTTACGTCTAAAAACTGAACGCTTTTCAATAATTTTTTTTGTTTTATAAATATTTTTCTTTAGTATCGAATCTTTGAAATTTTCAAAACATAAATAAGTTATATTTAATATTTTGTTATATTTTCTAAAATTTAAACGAAAATACCTGGAAAACCATGTATAAAACTGTGTAAAAATTTCATTTTAAAAATCTATATCATGTCGTTTTCAGAAGTTAAAAATATCACTGATCGACAGAGCATTTTAAATTTTGATAAAGAATTTGTTTCCATTTCATTAATCAACTTCATATTCTATGCTTGTTTAAGAAACTGATATAATTATTTCTATTTCATTATTTATTGTTTAACTATTTCATACTTGTTCTTCCTGCAGGCATATCATAATTGTACAAAAAATTATTAATGATTTCCGGAAAATTTGAGTATTACCATAAAGAAATCATATACATAGAGTATTCATCTAGTAGAACAAAAAATGTTAGTCAATTTTGTTGATTTAAAATCACCCCAATACGGTATTCACCGCATTATCGTAAAAAGATGACCGTATTTTTGGTATACCCAGTAAAATCAAATTGAGATTGTTTCTTTGCTTTATTTTTATTTTGTTTGTTTGTCAATCGATGTATGTACAATTGTTTATATTTCCTTATCAAGTTGGACGATTTCTTTTTAAAAAATTTTATTTAATATTTTTATTGTTGTTTTTTTTTTATTCAAGCACTAAATGCTATTCTAACAAAAATGTAAGAAATTTGAATGTACTTTTTGAAAGTTTTTTAACTGTCTCGTCAGATGAAAAAAGTTTGTTTTGCAGGCATTGTTTGAAATTTTAGAGGAGTGCAGATTTTTATTTAAAATTTAAAAGTTTTTGACAGTTCTTAAAAGGTTAGCTTTCTTTAAGAAACAAAATTTAATTTAAAAAAAAAACATTATTTACGTAAAAAGTCAAAATAAAAAGTAAAGGCAAAAATTAAAAAAAGAAAAACAGGATTTATCTTTATGTAGCATTATTAATAGACAGTTTCACTTGTGTATCGAAGCCAAACAATTTTTAAAAATGAAGTTTAAAAGTGTTAGTAAATGGTCCGAAGATGAAAAAAACGTAGCAATAAATATTCATTTTATTTCACCAAAAGGGTTATAAATTTTTGAGAAATGAAGTAAAGCTTAATTTGCCCCATTTTAGTTCCCTTAATAGATGGATCCCCATCAAACATTTAAATATAGGTCTTAACGACAAAAATATAAATGAGTTAGGAATTATATTCTCAGAAAAAGATTTAATTGAAAGGTTGGCTGTATTGGTATTCTATGAAATAGCCATTAGAAAGCTATACTATAATAGTGCTTTAGATGAAATTAGTGGTTTTTCTGATTATGGTTCCGGCAGAACAAAAGAAATCGCAAAATACATACATATGTATATTTTATAATGTGTATTTACATACTTAAAGGGTTTTTTATGCCGAATGGAATATGAATTTTGAAAGTTTATTTATATACTTTTCCATAATATATTTTACCCAACATTTCCCCTTTTAGAATTCTAAATTAAATAATAAAACAAATTTTCAATAAGATAAACAAAAATTTTTAATTATATTTTTTTATTAGGTAGTTAAAAACCTAAAAATTTTACATACCTATTTTAAACTAACGAAAATTTAAAATACATAGGTACATTAGAAGACAATTTATGGAATTATTTTCTAACGATTTGAAAGATTTGGAATAATGCAAGTAAAAAAATATAAAGCAAAAAAAAAAAATTTCATTCTTCTTTTTCTATCAATATTTTTTTTTTATAATCAAAATATACACAAACTGCGTACGTATACATGATACAGCGATTGATATGATATACATACAAAAAAAAAGAGAAGAAATATATTCAAATGTAAACAGAACGATTGACATACAAACAAAAAAAAAAAAAACTAAAAATTAAAATAAAAATAAACTAAAATACGATAAAGTTGATTTTAGGAAATACAAAAACTAGTCTAACTTTTTTATTCTACATGAATACTCTATGTATATAGTTACTTTATGGTATTACATATATGTGTGTTCATATAAAAATATATATTTAAAATAAGTTTTTTTCATAAGCGATAGTGTTGCCGATGTTAAACAATATGGTTTTAATTTTTTTTAAGCAGATGTGTGTTTATAATAGGGAATATGTGTGTGTTAATACCTGGGCCTTGGTAAAGTAGTTTTTCTTCCTAGAATAGATGTTAATTTAAATAAACTCTATTTAAATATGCCATCCAATAAAGCCTTTTCCTATTAGGATATCTTTTGTGACGAAACTAAAGCACAAAGACAATCTTTTGACAAAATCGGGATTTATTTACCTCAATCTGTATTTACCCATAGACAACGTAACATTTAGTAGAGCCAAACCTGCAAATGAAGTGGGATTTCTAATTGACAAAACCAATTTACAAGGTCAGTTGTAGCAGCACGTGGGATATTATACAAAAAATGTAGTTTAACGCGAATTTAATGATTTTTTACATTTCAAAGGAAGAAATAATTCCAGTTTGCGCAATGTTGATTACGCGATTACGAGTACAGGCAAACATATTAATATGTCTATAAAGATATAGATTATTTTAATATTGCTCTATATTTAAAATTTAACTTAATTTAAGATACAGATTGTTTGAACATTGTTTGATATATTAAAAATTTAAGTTTAAGTACTGAATTCATAATTCATTAAGTACAGAAGTAATAAAAAAAAATATATTTAAATATCACGTGTAGAAAAAAAAAAAAGAAAATAAATTTCTTTTTATATTGAAATTGGATCTTTATTACTAAAATTAATTGAGGAAAAAAAAGCAAAAATCAGCAATATTAATAGTTGTTCCAACAACTATGGATTGCCATAAATGCAGAGTGAAAATTCGAGGAGAAACTGGAGTAAAATGTGCTGGAGTATGTGGTAAAATTTACCACTGTCAACCTAAATGTTCTGGATTGGACCAGTCAACTCTAGGAATTTTAGACGTAAATTCACGTTTAAAATATATATGTGATGAATGTATAATGTACATACAAAATATTGATCTGGTATTACAAGAAATGGAAGATCAGTGAAGAAGAACAATGATTATCTAGTGGAATACAAAGAGGAATTTGACCGGGCTATTAAAAATAATGAAAGGGAAATAATTGGATTACTAAAGGCGGTAGAGGAGAGATATATGGAACGGTTACAACATATTAAAACTGAACAAAAATATGAAATTGAAAAAATGAATAAATTAACGGAAGCATTCAAAATGGAAAGTGAAAAAATAAATAGCAGTATAAAAACATCAATACTCAAGAACGATGAACTGTGTACTGAATTGCAAACATATAGCAATAAAAATTTAAAAAATGAAAATGTAGGTCGAAATGTATCGTTTGCCGAAATATTAAAAAATGCAAGTGTCAGCAAAAAAACTGTGCCATCCATAAAAAAAGTTGTGCCTTTGATTGTGAAACCTAAGCAAAATCAAAAATGTGAACAAACTAAAGTGGATTTAAGTAAAAAAGTCGACCCTAAAAATCTAAAAATCAAAAATGTCGAAAATAGAAAAAATGGTATGGTACTAATTGAAACCGAAACAAAAGAAGAACGTGAAAAAATAAAAAATTTGTTAGAAAAAAAACTGGGAGATTATGAAATAAAAGTGCCAATTGAAACCAAACCAAGAGTGGAAATCATTCACATGGGAGTCAATTATAAAGAAGATGAATTAACAAACAAATTAAAGGCTCAGAATCCTATCTTAGAACATAGTGTGATGAAAGTGATAAAAATTTATGAGGCAAGGAAAACAAACCATACAAGGTATAATGCCATAGTAGAAATAGATAAGGACACTTTCCCAAAGATAATTGGAAATGAAAAGGTCTCAATTGGATGGGAGCGCTGCAAAGTCTTTGACGCTATACGGGTTCTACGCTGTTTCAAATGCAAAGGCTTTAACCATAAATCTGCGGATTGTAAAAATGATGAGATTTGTGTCAAATGTCATCAGAAGCATAAAAGTGCTGAATGTAAAAAGGATGACATCAATAAATGCATAAATTGTCTAAAAGTGAATGAGAAGCTAAAACTTGGTTTAAATGTTGATCATAATACTTTTAGTGTGATGTGTCAGGTATATCAAAAAAAGCTGAGTATTAAAAAACAATAGATTGGATATTAGCAATTAAAGACTAATTTTACGGAAAACAACAACTTATCTAATCTTGATAATTTTGATATGAAAGAAAATGGGAATAAAACTAATAATAATAATAAAAATTATAATAATAATAATAATAATAATAATAATAATAATAATAATAATAATAATAATAATAATAATAATAATAATAATAATAATAATAATAATAATAATAATAATAATAATAATAATAATAATAATAATAATAATAATAATAATAATAATAATAATAATAATAATAATAATAATAATAATAATAATAATAATAATAATAATAATAATAATAATAATAATAATAATAATAATAATAATAATAATAATAATAATAATAATAATAATAATAATAATAATAATAATAATAATAATAATAATAATAATAATAATAATAATAATAATAATAATAATAATAATAATAATAATAATAATAATAATAATAATAATAATAATAATAATAATAATAATAATAATAATAATAATAATAATAATAATAATAATAATAATAATAATAATAATAATAATAATAATAATAATAATAATAATAATAATAATAATAATAATAATAATAATAATAATAATAATAATAATAATAATGATGATAATAATAATAATAATAATAATAATAATAATAATAATAATAATAATAATAATAATAATAATAATAATAATAATAATAATAATAATAATAATAATAATAATAATAATAATAATGATATTAATAATAATAATAAAACTGATAACGATAGAATTGCTGATATTAGTACAACAGGGACGGTAATAAAAACTGTTAAAAAAATAGTCAAACCAAAAGATGATTCATCAAATATTAAAACCAAAAATAATAGAAATCTTTTAAATTTTTTATCTTTCACAAAGAAAATACATAAAAATATCACTACTGCGAAAGAATCTATAGTTGATGTAGCTAATCCAAATAAAATTAAAAAAAACGATTGCGTGGTTTCAAAAAATGAAGAAAAAGAAAAGAATAAAACTTGCATTTCTCCAAGCAAACTCCAAATGCCAGATAACAAATATTCAAATTGGACTAAGGGAGAAACGCTCTGCCCAAACATTGAAAAAAATGTACAGGGAAATAGTAAAACATACATCGATCCATTGGTCCCTCCTATTGTTAGGCTAACAAGAAAAGCAATTGATACTGGTGATAATGTTTATGCAATTTCAAGACTAAGAGACCACAGAATTTATAACAATGTAAGGCTGTTTTTATCATATTTCCATGACAAGGATGATATTTGCTATGAAGGTGTCACTCTGACTAGTTTAAAAATACTAATTCATCAAGAGGGATTGCCAAATAACTACAAAGAACTTTCTCAACTTTATTTTATTTATCATGACAATACAGGAGTATCTAGAAAAGGAGCAATTCAAGACCTAGCTTATTACAGGAGGCATATTGATAATAAATACAGAGAATATTTGCAGAAAACAAGAGAAACTTGGCAAAATTATATGATTAGTAAACCTTGATGTTCAATACACTCTCAAATTTAAATATTGTGCATTTTAATGCCAGAAGTCTCAGAAAAAATATTACCGAAATAGAATCATTTATAAAAATTAAAAAATTTATTGACATAATTATGATTGGTGAAACTTGGATATACTCTGATGAGGAGAAATTTTTTAATATTCCTGGGTATACAGCTTTATTTAATTCAAATAATTTAAATAGAGGAGGCGGGGCTGCTATTTATGTCAAACAAAACATACAATATAAAATATTAGAAGTCATAGAACAGTTCAATACCATAATTATATCATTATGCGGTACTAGTCCAGTTATTAAACTTGCTGTTTGTTACAAAAGTCCTAGTGAAAATAATAATACATTTATATCACATTTAGAATCAATTTTTAATAGATATAAAAATATTGTGGTTGGCGATACTAACATTGATTTATTATCTGATACGGAGCTCTCTAGATCCTACAAAACAATGCTAGAATCTAATGCTGTAGATGTAAAGAACAATTTAAGAAAGGAAAATGCTACTAGAGTTACAGAAAGCACTGGCACAATTATTGATCATGTTCTATCAAATCTAAAAAATGTATGATTTTAAAATTTCTACTGAAGATGTTGTTAACTTAGACCATAAAGCCATTCAAATAAGGATAAATAAAGTTATAAAAAAACGTGAGCCTATTTTCAATAAGGAACTAATGGTTACAGATATCAAAAAATACAAAACTCAAGTTAGCAGTCTACTTTTAACAAATAATTGTGATAGTGTAGTTAATCTCATGAAAATATTACAATTGGCCAAAGAGAACTCCACTGAAAAAAAAGTAATAAGAATAAGAAAAAATAATGATTGGATGACTAAAGAAATAATGAACCTTATCCAAAAAAGAAATAAATTATTTAAAAACTTAAAGAAAAACCCTAACTCCCCAGAAATTCAAGCCAAATTTAAAAAATTGAAAAATAGTGTCACTAAGGAAATAAAGACAGAAAAGCAAAATTATTTTAACAATAAAATCTACTTAGCTGGGTCTGATCATAGAAAAATGTGGGAAGTGCTAAACAACTGTATGCTAAAAAGGTCGTCTAATTGCAGTAAAGTTATCAATGAAATAAATAACAATGGCATTAAAATATGTGATAATTTCGGTATTGCTAATACTTTTAACACGTATTTTAGTGAAATTGGAAACAAGTTGGCGGATAATATTATTGATGCAGAAAAATACACAGTAAAAAACACAATTACTGAACGATCTATTTTTCTAAGAAAAACAAATGAAATAGAAGTATTAAAAATCATTAAGCTGCTAAAAAATAGTTCACCAGGTGTTGATAGCATAACAGCATCAAATCTAAGGCATGTGGCAACCATTATAGCACCCAAGCTCGCTTACTTAATAAATTATTGTTTAACAACTGGTATTTATCCTGAATGTCTAAAATCAAGTATGGTTGTGCCAATATACAAATCAGGAGCAACCAATGATGTATCAAACTACAGGCCTATTATTTTAACAAGTTGCTTGGGACAAATATTTGAAAAAATAATAAATAATAGAATACAGAATTTTATTCAAAAGGTAGTAGGTTTTGATGATAATCAATTTGGATTTCAAAAAGATATTGGAACCGATTCGGCAGTCTTAGCATCAACAAACTCTATAGTAAGCAAATTAGATGCAGGGAACTATGTATGTTCAGTATTCGTTGATTTAAAAAAAGCATTCGATACAGTTGATCATAGAATCCTGTTAAACAGACTCTATGAAATCGGTATAAGAGGAACAGCTCTGGATCTTCTTAGATCTTATTTACAAAATAGAAAAATAGCTACAAGAGTTAATGATGTATTGAGTAACCAGTGTAGTATAAACATAGGTGTTCCACAAGGATCAGTGCTCGGGCCTACTTTGTATCTGCTTTACATCCATAACATCCAATGTGCTAATTTACAAGCCGATTACAAGATATTTGCGGATGACACATTGCTCATTTACAGTGCTAAAACCAGAGATGAATTAGAAATAATAATAAATGAGGATTTGTACAAATATATTAATTGGCTTAAAGGCAACAAATTAAGTATAAATGCTGATAAAACTAAATTTATCACATATAAAATGAGGAATAAAGCTGATATAAATCTAAAAATATTAATAAACAATGTCCAAATTGAAAGAGTTGATACATATAAATACCTTGGTGTAATAATTGATGAAAAATTGAGATGGGAAAATCATATCAATAAAATAGCATCCAAAATTGCGCCAATGCTTGGTGCCATTAAAAGAAGTGGAATTAAACTAAACAGGAAAGCTGCCAATAATATATATCATGCTCATATCATGTCACATATTAGGTATAATATATGTAACTGGTCCAGTTGCGCTACATGGCTGAAAGACAAGGTCAGTACTTTGATAAACAGAGCAATAAAACTTTTATACGAGTTTAGCTGGCTGACACCAACAGTCGAAATTTGTAAAAAAACGGGATATTTGATGCTTCCGGAAATTATTATTATGGAAAAAGCCAAATTAATTTTTAAACTGGAAAAAGGAATTTACAGGAAGAATATTAATGTTACGAAAAGAAATAGTGTACATAACTATAACACCAGAAGCCTGAACTATTTAAATCATACAAGATCTAGAACGGAGTTACCTCACAGCAGCGGATTATCCTCAGCTATAAGAATCTATAATAAGCTACCAAATGTTATATAAAAGATCTTAAACAGACCTCTAACATCAAATTATTTGTTAAAAATCTGAAGTACCTACTAAAGCGGGATACCATATTGTTTGACAGCGTTATGCAGAATGAATAATTGTATTAACATAATAATAATTTAATTAATATTATATAACTTTAATAACTTATATATATATATATTTATATATTGATATATATTATATACGTATACATGTTTATTTTTGCTTGTCTTTATTTAGTTTAGTTTTAGGTTAATCTGTGTTATTTTATACCAAAATCAATCAATTGTTTTGTTTATAGCACAGTTAAAATTAAAAAAAAAAAAAATAAAAAAGTATTATAATATGTTATATAAAAGTAAAACTATAAAAAAAAAGCATTTGTAATAGACAATAAGAAAGCTAAATAAAGTATATCAATTTAAAAAAAAAAAAAAAAAAAAAAAGTTTATATTGTGTGTTATTAAAATGATAAAAAAATCCATATTTTTTCATAGACAACGACTCGTATCCAAATGGACGACACAGAAAAAGAATTTACAAGGCAGATGAGCATAACTAGGAGGAACATTGGATATTTATCGAATCCTTTGGGACGAAATAACCAAAAGTCAGTTAAAGCATTTTTTCAAATGAGAGAGCTAGTTTTGGAGCAGATTTCTCTGGCAATTTCTAAATTAGAGATTAAACGGCCTATTTATTTCTCGCCTGTACTTACGACTTTAATCCTTAAAAAAATTTAATATTTATTAATTAAAAGTTAAATATAAATTTTTCTGCTCAAAAATTTTTTTATTCAAATCTAACAACCAAAAATTTTTTATTGATGTAATAATTGACAACGGACAATTAGATTGTATTTCGCAATAGTAATTTTTAGTTGATGGTTGATGGTTGATAATTGAATTCACAATTTTTTCAACATAGTTGAAAAGTTGCAATTCACAATACCATTTCAAGAAATTGATTGATACTTTTCAACTATCAAGTTAGTTGATATTTGACTGGCCTTGCACCATCTCAATCTTTAAATCAAAGTATGATTTATGAAAATCGGGCTTATAATTTCAAATTTTCAATCTCAAATTTTTCCGGCTTACAAAATTATATAAGTTATTTTTACCTTGTTCACCCTGATTTTGTAAGTGTAAATCTTTTAATTTTATACTAAAATTCTTTTTAAATAATAACACTAAAGGTTTTCGTTAAAAAACACAAAAATTCTTTATTATGGTGTTTTACTATTTGAAAATCAAAACTAATCAATTTAAAAAAATAAAGCTGATCTGAACACACACATTAGCAATTAACCTTAATTAATTTAAAATTATGTAGAACTCATTCCCCTTTTGATAAATAAATTAATTGTAAACAGGAAATGCAATTTAGCACTTCTTTACTGTCTTTAAAAACATTTGTAAAAACAACAAATCCTTACGCATTTCGAAAATTAGTATTGAGTGTTGTTATACCCTACACCTATAGAATAGGTAAAGGGGTATATTAACTTTGGTATGGTGTTTGTAACCACCTAAAGGAAGCGAGCTAGATATGGAAAAGTATATATATTTGTGATCAGCGTGCCATGTCCGTCCGTCCGTAGGCACGATAACTCAAAAAATAATGGAGCTATCTTGATGAAATTTTAACTGTAGATTATTAGGACTGAAAGTACGGCGGGGATTGCATATGGGCGAAATCGGCCCATGGGTTCGGATTCTGGACCTTTTAATCGATCGAAGGGCTAACGAACATATATAAAAAATCACGATAACTCAACAACTAATGACGCTATCTTCATCAAATTTGTGCTGTAGGTTACTAGTAATGAAAATACTTCGGGGATTGCATAAGGTCGGGATTGGACCATGGGTTCGGAACCTAGAACTTTTTGATCGAATTTAGTCCAAACGAGCATAATTCCGAAACCAATGAAGATAGAACCTCCAAATTTGGTATCAGGGTGTCCCTTCCTATTTCCTAAGTGTCTTGGGAATTTGGGTCCCATTGGAGTACTGGCAGCCACACATTTCCGAAGACCTTAAAGCATATCTTTAAAATTAATAAAGATAACAACTTGAAAAAATGTAGAAGCTTCCAATTTGCCACAAGGGTGTTCTTTACTATCTCTTGCGTGTTCCCTTAATTTGGGATCAACTGGAGAGGTGGTTCAGTACCCCTCTCAGACCTCTCAAGTTTTAAAGGCTTATAATCGAAATTACTAAAAATAGTTACTTAAAATTAAGATAGACCGTTCAAATTGTGTACAAGGGTTAACTAATACTATGAGTCAAGCGCGGGCTGTATAAGGGCGAAATCAGCCCATGGGTTCGGATTCTGGACCTTTTAGTCGGTGTCAGGGATAACGAACATATATTAAAAATCACTATAACTCAACAACTAATGAGGCTATCTTCATGAAATTTGTGCTGTAGGTTATTGGTAATAAAACTACGGCGGTGATTACGTACGGTGAGGATTGGACAATGGGTTCGGAACTGAGAACGTTTTGATCGAATTTAGGCCAAACTAGCGTAATTCCGAAACCAATGAAGATATAACCTCAAAATTTGGTATCAGGGTGTCCCTTCCTATTGCGTAAGTGTCTTTGAAATTTGGGCCCCATTGGACTAGTGGGTCGGGGACCAGCCACTCAGTTCTGAGGACCTTTAAGCATATTTTCGAAATTAATAAAAATAGTAACTTGAAACAAATGTAGAAGCTTCAAATTTGGCCCAGGGTGTTCTTTACTATTTCTTCCGTGCCCCCCTAATTTGGGATCATTTGGACTGGTGGTTCAGGACCTCTCTTAGACCCCCCAAATGTGTAAAAGCTTATCATCGAAATTAATAAAACTAGTAACTTAAAATTAAGATAGAACGTTCCAATAGTATACAAGGGTTAACTAGTATTGAAAGTATGACGGGACTGCATATGGGCGAAATCGTACCATGGTTTCGGGTTCTGGAACCCTTGACAAGTTCAAGGAGTTAAAAACATATATCTTAAAAACACCATAACTCAAAAAATTTTGATGAAATTTAAACTCTAGGTTACTAGTAATGAAAGTACCATGGGAATTGGGTCTGGTCGAGTTTAATTTCAAAGCCAAAGAATATATTTCCTATGTCCTATGTGTCTCCGAAATCTAGACTTAATTGTAGTGGTTCAGCTATGTTCAAAGGTACTTGCTGCATTTATGTAAAATTTATTTGAATATTTAAATGAATTATATGAAAAGGTCTAAATTTGTAATTGTATTTTAGAAATACATTTATTGCATATTTTGCGTTTATAAGCTTTTCTATTAGGTATATAAACTAACCATTTAAAATAATTGCAATTTTGAAAAATTTGGATTATTAAATATATTATGCTTTGATTATCTTTTTATCACTAAATTTAATAATTATAATTTTTTCATTTTGTAATTGAATTGGAATAAATATATTTTCATTTATTTCAAGTTTGTTTGTTTTTTAATATTTTTAAATAGATAAATTAGTAAGAATTTGTAATATTTTTCTAATGTAATTAGAAAATGTTTTTAGTATTATAAAGTTAATTTGGTTAGCTATGCCTTACGATCAAATTAATAACAGCTTTTATGGTGTTAAAATGACTTATGGATATGTCCTTAAATTTGAACCTGCACCTAGGGTATTTCTAAGTCGGTTGCACCGACTGACTGTTTCTTTACTTGTTTTTTATTTATGTTAAGAAATGCTTATGTTGACAATAAATGTAATTTGTAAATTTTTATGGTATTAAATAAAATATATAAAATAAAGCAGTCTTAAGACCACAATACAAGAATAAAGTTGTTTTATTTAAATGTTAACAATTTTAAGGTGTCGAAAAATATTTAAAACATAACTCGCGTAAAATTTTATTTTGGGAAATTAATTTTGAACTGGTTTCTCAAAGTAATTTGATAATACGGCAGGTTAATGAATTCAAATAAAAAGAAAATTGAGAAATAAAAAAAAATTAAATGTGTTATTTGATTGAAAAGTTAACTGTTGTTAACTCTCCCTCACTTTCGATCTATAAAAGTTGAATTGTGTAAATTTCGCCTGGGAACTGCATGGATCCTGATTTGTGTTGATTTTTTTTGGATATGGTTGGTTTTTATGTTTCACAGATTTTATGATACTCTCTTCTCTAATTTCTGTTGCTTGGCCGTTATTTGTGATTGTTTCTAGTGGAGTACCCTTCTCGATTCGTAAGTTAGTCGTTCCGACACCTTGCCTCTTTTTCTTTTGTACCTGATGATAATTAACGAGCATAGTCCCACCATAGATGGTATCCCTGGAATAACACTAAACATACTTCATATTCGAGACATTAGATTATGTTCTTTTAATAATTTAATAGCATTCGTATTATTTATTGAGATGAAGATTTTCGAGGAATTCGAAAGATTTGCTGTTATAATTGTTTCTTAATAAATTTTGGTTGTAAAATTGCTGATGAAGCAATAGTATTCTAGCTAGGCTGTTATAACTTGTTTTGATGTGTATACGCTGTCATTAATTTCTATTGTAGAATTTTGAAATTTAAGTAGAAATGTTCCTTGGATGTTTTTTGGTTCACCGTCAATTTTCATAGTCCCATTAAACTGGTTGAGTAGTCACGTTGCATGTCGATACCCTTCCTTCTAGGACGTTGGGGATGCAGGTAGAATTTGTTATATCTGTAATTTCAATTTATATTACATATAATTATTCAATTTATTTGCTTACAAATTTTGTTAGTCCCGTACAATTCTTTGTCATTAGATAGTATCAAATTTAATCATACTATTGGTTAATATTACAGGTTTAATAATAATTCTTTTAAATACAGTAGATTTTGATAAAGAAATTTCAACGACATAGATCAAGTAACTACCGTTTGTTTCAACTTAAACGTTGGAAAAATTTAATGCTTCTTCAGCATCTGTATACGGAGAAATTTTCTTTATCAAAAATATAATTTATTATTTCTATCTCTGAGTTAGAGAGCAAAATTAAATTAATAATACCTACTTTAGCCCAATGTACAACGTATTTTAAATTGACTATCTCTTCTTTAATAAATTTTAACTTATTTGTAATTTTTGGATAGACTGATAATTCCATTAGCAGCCTAACCTAAATTCGTCCAGCAGGTTTGGAACTTGTAAAGCCTCGAAATTTAGATATTTATGCAGGTGATTTATCTTTATAGCAGTAGACCACAGCAAAATATTAATTATACTGTAAGTTCATTGAATTTTTAGTTACTTAAAATAAGAAATAAAAAAAATTATTAAAACAGAAAAGAATTTTTAGTTTGTTTGGAAAGTGTGAATTATGACTGTGTTGTTATTTTCATTAACTATGTCTTTTTTGAAGCGATGTGTTAATTTAGAACCGATTCTTTTGTTATGCTTTACATAAATTATTTCACCTGGTTTTTAATGTTTAATTGTTTCCTTCATTTTGTTTTTCGAAGTTTTAGATCCTTAGCCTGCTTCTTCCTTAATTTTTGTTGTTGTTGTGCCTGGTATTCTCAAATTCTTCAGATGTTATGTAAGGCACTATACCAAAGAACAACTCTACAGGTTTTCTCTTGGTCACTGAATGTATAGTTATATTTGTTGACCGCTCTTTGTAGAAGTTCTTTAAATTCGAGAGGAGCTTAGCTTTAAGGCAACGAATGAGCTCTGACAAAGTTGAATGAAAACGTTCTATTTATCCATTCACTTCACTTTTGTGTGGAGGCGTCGTGAAAACCTTAATTTTCATTTCGTCCTCCATCATTGATTATATTGAAGCCCAATTAAGGGATTTCTCATTTTCTATGACGACCCATTCTGGGACACCATAGTAAACCAGAATATCTCTCAATGCTAACCTGACATTTTCTGTTAATCTGCATTTTATGACTCTCGCTTGGGCGAATTATGTTGTCGATCGCTGTCAAAGTCAACTTGAATTCATTTGAGAAGATATCTATACAAACAGTATGAGCAGCAAAGCTCGGAATTGGGTTGTTAGGATACCGATCATTGGTTTTCCTTACATTCGGTGCAAATCTTAACCAATTTAGTTATTTTTCTACTCATTCCAGGAAAATAGTAGTTTTGGATTATTTGGGCTTGTTTTCCTATGCGTTCCTATGAGCGAGTCTATGGGTATCCAGTATAAATTCAGTCTGATTGTCATCCAAGATATCTTTCACAAATTTTCTAGTGAATCTAATTTTATAACACTCGAAGTGTTTAGCATATATTTGTTGTATGTTACCCATGATATCTTTTTCTGTTATAATCGCATTTATCGTTTTAGGGTTTAAGAATTTTTTTAAGATGTTCACAAGCTCCTTTTCTGTGTATCCTGTTCTGGTTTCTATGTGTCGGACGTATCCTAAGAAGGTGTTATTTATTTCATAGTTTATTTCGTTTCCTGATTTTAATATTATTTCATTTCTGAAGGCGTTAATAGGAGCCTCTATAAATTGAACATAATTCTGCGATGAGCTCTCATCACTATGCTGCGTTGTTATCAGCGTGTTTATTTCCGATTTCTGGATTATCCTCGATAACGTATCTTCCACAACATTCGACTGGTCAGACTTGTACCTTAGTTCGTAGTTGTACATTTTAAGGATCGCCTTCCACCTCTTTTGTTTGCTATTGGAGTTTTTGGTGCTTAACGCATACGTGAGGGGTGGGTGGTTTGTGTAGATTATTAATTTTTTTGATCCCTACAAGTAATGCCTTAATTCTATTAGTGCCCATACGATGGTCAGCATTTCATTTTGGTTTTTCGCATACGCTTCCTCGGTCTTTGTGAGGATTCTGGATATGAACGTGATGATTTTCTTCCTTGATCTAACATGGCTCCGATGGTGCAATTAGCAGCATCCGTCGTTAGCTCAAACTCTTTATCAAAATCAGGACACTTCAGGATAACCTCATCAGATATTAGTGCATTTTTTAACAGGATAAAATCTTCTTCAGCTTCTTTATTTAGTGTGATGGAGTTAGTTTTTGATTGGTTTTTGGAAACACGTCCTCGTTCCTCTCTAGACGGGATAGCAGTGGTTTCCCGATCTTGGTAAAGTCGCAAATGAACCTTCGGTAGTATCCTGACATACCTAAGAACAATATTAATCTTAATTCTTTCAAGGTTTCGGGATGGGCATGTCACAGATTGTTTTAATCTTCTTGTGTTTAGTTTTAACTCCTTCCGCGGAAACTATAAATCCTAGAAATTCAAGTTCTTCCTGTAGGAATTTATTTTTATCCAATTGAATTTTCATATTAGTTGCTTCGAGTGTGCTGAGAAAGGTATATCTCAGATTTTCAAAGTGGATTTCCCTATTTTTTCATTAATATAATCATAGCAGCATTTTCCAATGTGTTCCCTTAGAATGTCATCAAGGGTCCTTTGAAAAACTGAGGGTGCTTTCTTCAAACTGAACGGCAATCTGATAAATTCGTATTTTCCATTGTTTACGGTTTTCTCTGTGTCACTTACCTTAATCGGTATTTGATGGAACCCACTTTTTAGGTATATTATTGAAAACAGGTTGTTTTTCCCTAAATTTGCTCAAACTTCGTTGATTTCAGGGTTCGAGTACTTATCTGCGATGGTGATTTTGTTCAGTTTCCTGTAGTCGATCACCATCCGATATTTCTTCTTTCCCGAAGCATCCTCCTTTTTTGGGAAAATCCATATGGGAGAATTGTATGGTGACCTTGGTTGTTTAATTATTCCGTCATTTAGAAGTAGCTTGATTTGATCGTCTATCTCGCTTTTTAATGCAGTAGGGTGCGGGTACCGCCTTGAATATACCGGTTCCGTAATTGTTTGGATTTCCGCAATGACTCTAGCAGTGTAAACCAACTTTTCTTCAGTATCAGCGAATAAATTGGTAAATCTGCTTATTAACGATCCAAGTTTTTCTCCATCTTCCTTGTTCAGATGGGAAGTTCTCGATTCGATCTTGTTTACGAATCCTGACGTTTGCTGTTTTAATGGAATCCATATGTTAGTTCCAAGTATTTTTCGTCTATATGAATGCTTTTATCGTTTTTAATGTATCGTTCCCTATTAAGCCCTGAAAAAAAGTTAAGTTCGGTAGCAGATAAAATTTAATTTTTGGAGTTTTGTTTTTGAAAAAGTCTATTTCAGCGTGATAGGTAATTTTATCGTCACCACCTATAGAGTTAGCATAGAATGTTGTTAGGTTAGGTATGGGATTCTTTTTGAATTAAGGTTGAATGTAGTTCTGGTTTTATTAGGTGTCTATTAATAGATTTTTTTGTTCCCCATTCCATGCAAGATGTTCTGTATAGGAAAGTGAGGAGCATTCTAATCTAAAAAAGAAGTTTCATTATCATTGTAGTTGTTGGAGTTTTTATTATGCTGCAAGAACAATGGTTGCCTTTTTTTCCTGTATCATGTTTTAGCTGACCTTCATCTACTTTTTATCAGATTTAATGTAGTTAATCCTTTGGGTTTTATTGCTATTGTATTTTTCATTTGGATTTAGTCTTTTATTATCAATACTTTTATTTGGGCGTGATTAGGTCTGTAAGAGTTCCGATATCATTGGTATATACTGTCGGGTTCCCCTTTAGTTAATTTGTCATTTTGAGGAGTATCCTGATTTGGCACCCTCTATGCATTTTGTTTTGGTCTTGTGTAGAAACGTTGTTGTGGAGTTGTATAGAAACGTTGTTGTGGATTTTGTTGATAAAAATTATTTCCATAACGGTTGTGATTGTAGGGATTCCTATTTGGTTGGTTTGGTTGCTAAGTATTACTTCTTGCTGGATTATGTTGATGATGAGTACTTCTATTATATTTTTGTTGATATGAACTATTTCTGGAAGCTGCCATGGATGAATTCACTATTTGCTTGATGTTGTTATTTTGGTTTGGTTTGACTTCTTTTTCATGCTATCAATCCTTAAGCCTATGTCATAATATAGAAATAGTAAACATAAAGTACTCATCTAGAACAAAAAATGTTAGTCAATTTTGTTGATTTGAAATCACACCAATACGATATTTGAAATCACCGCATTATCGTTAGATTACCGTATTTTTGGTATACACAGTAAAATCAAATTGAGATTATTTCTTTGCTTTATTTTTATTTTGTTTGTTTGTCAATTGATGTTGATCCTTATCAAGTTGTCCGATTTCTTTCTAAAAAATTTTATTTAATATTTTTATTGTTGTTTTTTGTTTAATCAAGCACTAATTTTTATTTCAAAAAGTATTCGACAGTTTTTAAAAGCTTAGCTTTCTATAAGAAACAAAATTTAAGTTAAAAAAAAACATTATTTACTTAAAAAATAAAAAGTTAAGGCAAAAATTAAAAAAAGAAAAACAGGATTTATATTTATGTAGCATTATTAATAGGCAGTTTCACTTGCGTATCGAAGCCAAGCTAATTTTAAAAATGAATTTTAAAAGTGTTAGTAAATGGTCCGAAGATGAAAAAAACGTAGCAATAAATATTCATTTTAATTCACCAAAAGGGTTATAAATTTCTGAGGAATGAAGTAAAACTTAATTTGCCCCATTTTAGTTCCCTTAATAGATGGATCCCTATCAAACATTTAAATATAGGTCTTAACGACAAAAATATAAATGAGTTAGACATTATATTCTCAGAAAAAGATTTGATTGAAAGGCTGGCTGTATTGATATTCGATGAAACAGCCATTAGAAGGCTATACTATAATAGTGCTTTGGATGAAATTAGTGGTTTTTCTGATTATGGTTCCGGTAGAACAAAAGACATCGCAAAATACATACATATGTATATTTTATAATGTGTATTTACATACTTAAAGGGTTTGTTTATGCCGAATGGAATATGAATTTTAAAAGTTTGTTTATATAGTTACGTAAGCAAAATGCATACATCTATTTAAACAGTCAATTTATAAACTGTACTTTTAAATTTTAATTGCATTCCTTAAAATGCATAACTGTACTTTAACTATCAAATTTCGTAAACGCTAATTTACGAAAATAACAAAACAAAAAACCAAACTTGATTATAATCGTATGATTCTAATCAAGTTAAATATTGTCATGTATTAGAATTTTGCTTACGTAGTATTTTATCCATTCAAACATAAAATTGAATTATAAAATAATTTGTATTAAAAAATGAGTCTGTAAGAACAACTCAAAGAAACAACATAAAAATGAGTCTGTAAGAACTACTCAAAGAAACAACATAAAAATGAGTCTGTAAGAACAACTCAAAGAAACAACATAAAAATGAGTCTGTAAGAACAACTCAAATAAACAACATAAAACAAAATTATGTTTTATTCTAATTATAAAAGAATATAATAAGAAACAACATAAAACTAAATTATGTTTTATTCTAATTATAAAAAAATATAATAGGAAAAAAACATAAAACTGGCGCAATCGGTGAAATAAAAATAAAAAAAAAAAACTAATTATAAAAGAATATAATTAGTATAAAATAAAATTATAAAAATTATGAAATAAAAATAAAACAAGTAAAGAAACAATCAGTCGGTGCAACCGACTTAGAAATACCCTACACCTATTTGATTCAAATTTAATGACATATCCATAAGTCATTTTAACGCCATAAAAGCTGCTATTAATTTGATTGTAAGACATAGCTAACCAAATTAACTTTATAATACTAAAAACATTTCCTAATTACACTATCTCTTAAAAAATATTACAAATTCTTACTAATTTATTTATTTAAAAATATTAAAAAACAAAAAAACTTGTTATAAATGAAAATATATTTATTCCACTTCAATTACAAAATGAAAAAATTCTAGTTATTAAATTTTTTGATAAAAATCAGATCAAAGCATAATATATATAATAACCCAAATTTTTCAAAATTGCAATTATTTTAAATGGCTAGTTAATATACCTAATAGAAAAGCTTATACGCAAAATATGCAATAAATTTATTTCTAAAATACAATTACTAATTTACACCTTTTCATACAATTCATTTAAATATAAAAATAAATTTTACATAAATGCAGCAAGTTCCTTTGAAGAAAGCTGAACCACTACAATTAAGTCTAAATTGCGGGAACACATATGATATGATTTCTATTCTTTGGCTTCGAAATTGTACTCGTTCGGCCTCAAATCGATTAAAAGCTTCTAGAATCCGAACTCATTGACCAAACTCGACCAGAACCAATTCCAATGGTACTTTCATTACTAGTAACCTAAAGTTTAACTTTCATCAAAAAAGCGGCATTATTTTTTGAGTTATGGTGTTTTTAAGATATATGTTTGTTAGCCCTTGAACTTTTCAAAGGTTGCAGAACCCGAAACCATGGTACGATTTCGCCCATATGCAGTCCCCGTCATACTTTAAATACTAGTTAACCCTTGTACACAATTGGAACGTTCTATCTTAATTTTAAGTTACTAGTTTTATTAATTTCGATGATAAACTTTTACACATTGGGGGGTCTAAGAAAGGTACAAAATTAGAGGGACACGCAGGAAATAGTAAAGAACAGCCATGTGCCAAATTTGAAGATTCTACATTTGTTTCAAGTTACTATCTTTATTAATTTCGAAAATATGCTTTAAGGTCTTTTGAACTGAGTGTCTGGTCCACACGCAGTACTCCAATTGGGCTCAAATTTCAAGGACACTAAGGAAATCGAAAGCGACACCCTGAAACCAAATTTGGAGGTTCTATCTTCATTGGTTTCGGAATTATGCTAGTTTGGCCTAAATTCGATCAAAAAGTTCTAAGTTCCAAACCCATTGTCCAATCCTCACCGTACGCAATCGCCGCCGTAGTTTCATTACCAATAACCTACAGCACAAATTTCATGAAGATAGCGTCATTAGTTGTTGAGTTATCGTGATTATTTATATATGTTCGTTAGCCCTGAAACCGATTAAAAGGTCCAGAATCTGAACCTTTGGGCTGATTTTGCCCTTATGCAGTCCACTTTTAACTTTAAGCACTAGTTAACCCTTGTACACAATTTGAACGTTCTATCTTAATTTTAAGTTACTATTTTTAATAATTTCGATTATAAGCTCTTAATACTTAAGAGGGTCTAAGAGGGATACTGAACCACCACTTCAATTGATGCCAAATTAGGGGGACACGCAAGGGATAGTAAAGAACACCCTTGTGCCAAATTTGAAGCTTCTACATTTTTTTAAGTTGTTATCTTTATTAATTTTATAAATATGCTTTAAGGTCTTCGGAAATGTGTGGCTGGTCCCCGACCCACTACTCCAATGGGGCCCAAATTTCAAAGACATTAGGAAAGTAGGAAGGGACACCCTGATAAAAACTTTGGAGCTTCTATCTTCTTTGGTTTCGGAATTATGCTCGTTTGGCCTAAATTTGATCAAAAAGTTCTAGGTTCCGAACCCTTGGTCCAATTCCGAACTTACGCAATCCTCGAAGTAGTTTCATTACTAGTAACTTACAGCACAAATTTGATGAAGAAAGCATCATTAGTTGTTGAGTTATAGTGATTTTTTATATATGATCGTTAGCCCTTCGATGGATTAAAAGGTCCAGAATCCGAACCAATGGGCCGATTTCGCCTATGTGCAATCCCCGCCGTACTTTCAGTCCTATTAACCTCCAGATAAAATTTCATCAAGATAGCTCTATTATTTTTTGAGTTATCGTGCCTACGGACGGACGGACGGACGGACGGACAGATGGACGGACGGACGGACGGACATGGCTATATCGACTCAGGAGGTCACGCTGATCACAAATATATATACCTTTCTATATCTAGCTCGCTTCCTTTAGGTGGTTACAAACACCATACCAAAGTTAATATACCCCTTTACCTATTCTATAGGTGTAGGGTATAAAAAAAAAACTAATTATAAAAGAATATAATTAGTATAAAATAAAATTATAAAAATTATAAAAAAAAAATAAAAAAAAAAAAAACTAATTATAAAAGAATATAATTAGTATAAAA
The DNA here is from genome assembly GCA_963082915.1 of Dolichopus griseipennis. Taxonomy (NCBI): domain Eukaryota; kingdom Metazoa; phylum Arthropoda; class Insecta; order Diptera; family Dolichopodidae; genus Dolichopus; species Dolichopus griseipennis. Next base: position 136,836,861 of record OY720441.1, read on the forward strand.
TAAAATTATAAAAATTATAAACAAAAATAAAAAAAATAATAAAACAAGTAAAGAAACAGTCAGTCGGTGCAACCGACTTAGAAATACCCTACACCTATTTGGTTCAAATTTAAGGACATATCCATAAGTCATTTTAACACCATAGAAGCTGTTATTAATTTGATCGTAAGACATAGCTAACCAAATTAACTGTATAATACTAAAAACATTTTCTAATTACTCTATCTATTAAAAAATACTACAAATTCTTACTAATTTATCTATTTAAAAATATTAAATAACAAACAAACTTGAAATAAATGAAAATATATTTATTTCAATTCAATTACAAAATGAAAAAATTCTAATTATTAAATTTTGTGGTAAAAAGATAATCAAAGCATAATATATTTAATAATCCAAATTTTTAAAAATTGCAATTATTTTAAATGGTTAGTTTATATACCTAATAGAAAAGCTTATAAACGCAAAATATACAATAAATGTATTTCTAAAATACAATTAAAAATTTACACCTTTTCATATAATTCATTTAAATATAAAAATAAATTTTACATAAATGCAGCAAGTACCTTTGAACATAGCTGAACCACTACAATTAAGTCTAGATTTCGGAGACACATAGGACATAGGAAATATATTCTTTGGCTTCGAAATTAAACTCGACCACAACCAATTCCCATGGTACTTTCATTACTAGTAACCTACTGTTAAATTTCATCAAAATACCGGCATTATTTTTTGAGTTATGGTGTTTGTAAGATATATGTTTGTTAGTCCTTGAACTTTTCAAGGGTTCCAGGACCCGAAATTATGGTACGATTTCGCCCATATGCAGTCCCGTCATACTTTCAATACTAGTTAACCCTTGTACACAATTTGAACGGTCTATCCTAATTTTAAGTAACTATTTTTAGTAATTTCGATTATAAGCCTTTAAAATTTGGGAGGTCTGAGAGGGGTACAGAACCACCACTCCAATTGATCCCAAATTAGGGGAACACGCAAGAGATAGTAAAGAACACCCTTGTGGCAAATTGGAAGCTTCTACATTTTTTCAAGTTGTTATCTTTATTAATTTTAAAGATATGCTTTAAGGTTTTCGGAAATGTGTGGCTGGTCCCCGACCCACTACTTCAATGGGACCCAAATTCAGAAGACACTTAGGAAATAGGAAGGGACTGATACTAAATTTGGAGGTTCTATCTTCATTGGTTTCGGAATTATGCTCGTTTGGCCTAAATTCGATCAAAAAGTTCTAGGTTCCGAACCCATGGTCCAATCCCGACCTTACGCAATTCCCGATGTAGTTTCATTACTAGTAACCTACAGCACAAATTTGATGAAGATAGCGTCATTACTTGTTGAGTTATCGTGATTTTTTATATTTGTTCGTTAGCCCTGAAACCGATTAAAAGGTCCAGAATCCGAACCAATGGGCCGATTTCGTCCATATGCAATCCCCGCCGTACTTTCAGTCCTAGTAACCTATAGTTAAAATTTCATCAAGATAGCTCCATTATTTTTTGAGTTATCGTGCCTACGGACGGACGGACGGACGGACATGGCTATATCGACTAAGGCGGTCACGCTGATCACAAATATATATACTTTTCCATAACTAGCTCGCTTCCTTTAGGTGGTTACAAACACCATACCAAAGTTAATATACCCCTTTACCTATTCTATAGGTGTAGGGTATAAAAATAATAATTAAAACAAAAAAATCTGATCATCACCAACAACAATTGGATCTCCCGCAGCAAAAGTATTCATAACAAATAATTCATCTGTGTCAGCATCCACCAATTTCGGATAATATTTTGATCATCATCATCATCATCAACAGCAATATCAGCAACAACAGCAATATCATTTGCAACAACAAAGACAACATTTACAACAACAATTTCAACAAACCACAAATACAACAAATAGCTAGTTAATTGGTTCACAAGGGCAAGAAACAGCAACATTGGTAACAACAACATTGGTAGCAGCTACATTTGTAACAACATTTACCAAACAAAAGTTAAGTAATATTTTAAAATTTTTACTATTAAAATTTGCAAATAAAAGGAAAATAAAAATCCTCAAACCTTATTATTATAAAAAAAAAAAAAACAAGGCAAAAAAATAAATTAAAGTGTTAATTCTCTTCTAATTAAATTAATAAACATTTTTTTATTTATTTCTATAAAAAAAAATTATTTAAAATTTTAAACCTTATTATTATAAAAGTGTAAATATTTTATCCCAATATTATTTCAAATAGAGGGAATAAATATTATTAAAATTCGTGTCTTAAATAAACTTCAAAAAAAAAAAAAAAATATTGTAAATAAGATCTCTTTTTTAAAATATTTCTATGAAAATTACAATTACAAAAAATAAAAGTAAATCGTTCTATAGTGAATTTTACGAGTTGAATTCAATTATAATTCTTTTTATAATTTGAGTTCAATCTTTTAAATTTTTAACTCTAGTTCAATTAAAGTTTAATTGTGAATTCTTTCTACAATTGTTGAATTTTAATTTAATTTAAATCTATCCTACTACTAAACAGGATATGAAACTTACTTTAATTTAATTATAATTTATAAGTCTTCATTAATTTTTTATTATATTTCTCTATTGCTAACGTCTTTTTTGACAATTTTACAATTTTAATTTTGTTACATGTATTGTTTTCGAATACAGTTATTTTTCCTTTTTGGTTCATCTAGAAAACGAATTGTGAATCTTTCATAATTTTGTTTTAGTTACAGTTTATAGGTTCAAGTATATCCTTAACTTCTACGTAAATACTTTGAATTTTTTTTTTGAACAAAATCGTTAAATAAAAAAATAATAAGGCTCTTTATTTTATTTAGCTATTATTAGAATAAATTGCATTGAATAAAAATTTCTTTGCTTTACTACTATTTTATTTTATTAAACCTAAACAATTTTAAAAATGTCTAACGCCAATGAAAGCGAAATTCCTAACTTCAACCTAATTGTGAAGTGCATCGCCCAGTTACCACCTTTTACTGGCGATCAACGCGACTTAACTAATTTTATACAAAGGATAGAATCCTTTATCCCACTTATAGAAGATCTAGCGGGGTCTCAGTATAAAAAACTTCTTTTCGGACATATCCAAGATAAAATAATAGGAAAAGCTAAACAAATCTTACTTTCTCACGGGCCAGTCGAAACATGGACCGAATTAAAATCAATACTAATAAAAAACCATGGAGACACCGTCCCAGTTTCACGTCTTGTAGACAACCTAATATTAGTTAGGTGTACGTCCACAATAAAAAATTTCTATGATGAAATTAACTTTAAACTAACACGTATCAATAACGCGTATTTGCTCCAAGGGGGAGACAATAAAGAAAAAATAGAAGCAAATAAAAGAATTGCTCTAAACACATTTAAAGATAATTTACCCGAACCAGTAAGGGGAATTATTGTTAATAGAAACCCTACAATGCTATTTGACGCTTACGAGACTATAGCACAAAATGACTACTTATACTTTAAAGGTATTCAAAATAAAAATAATTATCCGAATAATAATAATGGAAATAAACAAAAAAAATTTAATAATTTTCTAGGGAAAAATTACAACCCTAATAATAATCAACAGCAAACCAATTTTAAAAATTCAAATTTCTCTACAAATAACCATCGCAACAATGGTTTCAATAAACGAAACTCATATAATTTTAACAATCAACAAGATACCAATTTCAAGAATTCAAATCTGCCTACAAATAATTATCACAATAATGGTTTTAACAAACGAAATTCACAACAAATTCACCATAATTATTCAAATCAGAATAGATATAATAATTATGATTCTCAATCAATTAATCGTCCATCTAACATACAACCTTCTAGGTTTAATAGAACAAATAACTATTCAAACAATTATAACCGAAATCTAAATCTAGAACCAATGGACATCTCTATGAATTTAAATAATGAGACAAATACTGACTCAACTAATTTTCGCGTCAATGCCTCAAACAACTACCCTATATGAAAATTAAACAAAAAAATCGACTACTTAGATTCATTATCGATACCGGTGCAGAGTATAGTATCATTAATACCAACCTCTGTAATCCTAAATGGAAAACCGTAATTAAACCTGTCCCACTTACGGCTTTCAATAGGAAACTTTCTTTAAATATTAGATGTAGGTTCCCTCTCTTTCAAATCTTTAATGAACCTAACTTCTTCGTTGATTTCCTGGAATTTCCGTTCCATAACTATTTTGATGGCCTAATAGGTAATAACATTTTGTCCACACTAAACATTAACATTGACTATAAAGAAAGGTTACTTATAACACAAAAAGCTTCTATCCCGTTCTTCCTAAATTATGAAGAAAAACAGTACTATGAAAACAAATATGTTGATGATTCTATTAATGTTTTCAGTTTTAACCAGTGTGATTCTGATAACGGACTTAACTTTAATTTTCCATCTCACCTAAATAACAAAAATATTGCACAAATTAAATCGCTCTTAAATTATTTTAAGGATATTTTTCATCAAAAGAATGAAAAACTTAATTTTACAAGGGCAATTAAACATAGAATAATAACAAAAAACGATATACCAGTTTATTCAAAAGGATACCGTTATCCTGAAATCCATAGAGACGAGGTCGATCGTCAAATTAAAGAAATGTTACATCAAGGTATAATCGTTAATAGCATGTCACCATACAACGCACCTACTTGGATTATTCCTAAGAAAATGGACAATTCTAACAAACAAAAGTGGAGAATTGTTATTGATTATCGTCGACTTAATGATAACACAGTCGATGACAAATTTCCAATACCCAACATCGAGGATCTTTTTGGGAAATTGGGAAATTGTCGCTATTTCAGCACGTTAGATCTGGCGAAAGGGTTTCATCAGATTGAAGTCCACCCAGATGATCGATGCAAAACAGCATTCTCAACTAGAAGTGGCCATTATGAGTTCACTCGTATGCCCTTCGGCTTAAAAAACTCACCCTCCACCTTTCAAAGATTAATGAACCATGTATTAAGCGAATTTATCAATAAAATATGCGTTGTCTACTTGGATGACATCCTAATCTTCTCGTCATCATTCGAAGAACACTTAGTTTCAATAAAAAAAATCTTAACCAAATTGCGCGAAGCAAACTTAACGATTCAAATAGACAAATGTAATTTTGCTCAACTGTCTACTAACTTCTTGGGTCATGTAATCACCCAAGGAGGTATAAAACCTGATCCATCAAAAATCAGCGCTATTCAAAATATTCCTCTTCCATCTTCACAAAAAGAGATAAAATCTTTTCTAGGATTAACCGGCTACTACCGGAAATTTGTAAAGGATTACTCCAAAGTAGCTTATCCGTTAATACGTTATTTAAAAAAAAAATCTAAAATTAGTAAAAATGACAAAGAATACATCGCTTTTAAAAAACTAAAAACTCTATTAACAACAGAACCCATTCTAAAAAACCCAGACTTTTCTAAACATTTTACACTAACCACGGACGCGTCTAACTTCGCTTTAGGCGCCGTACTAAGCCAAAATAACCACCCGATAGCCTATGCCTCGAGAACACTGAACAACCATGAAATAAGATACTCGACGATAGAGAAGGAACTTCTCGCTATCGTTTGGGCTACCAAACATTTTCATACTTACCTTTACGGTAGAAATTTTACTGTTGAATGTGATCATAAACCTTTGGTATGGCTTAACAATCTTAAAGAACCAAACATGAAACTACAAAGGTGGAAGATCAAATTAAACGAATATAAATTTACAATAAACTATCTTAAAGGGAAAGACAATAAAATCGCTGACGGTTTATGTCGACTCCCTTGCACAAATGAAAACTCTTGCGACAAAAGCGAGTCAATAATCGAGCCCTCAATTTTACAATTTTTAAACGAAGTAGAGACACATAGTGCACCAAACATTGACAATAATGATGAAATTATGACCACTAACGTTACGATGCACTCTACAACGAACAATGATAATAATGATGCAATCATGTCTACTGCAGCTACAGTACATAGCGCAAATGAAGATGACCTATATCATATTAAAATAACAGAAAAACCTGTTAACTTATTCAAAAATCAAATTTACCTAATCTTAAGTAATAACGAAAAATTCACCACGAAAATTATAAATAAAAAATGTCAAAATCTTCTCTATGTTACTAAAGATACTAACTTATTAGAAAAGATGAAACGCTGTCTACCCGAAAAAGGATTAGTATGTGTATACAGCGATAACATTGATATCTATCTCAACTTTCAAAACCTCTATCTTAAATTCTTTGCTAATAATCAACGTCTAAAAATATTAAAATCTAACAAAAAACTACAAGATATAACGGATAAAAATAAAATTCTTGAAATAATAAAAGCTGAACCCCTTCGCAATAACCACCGCGGTATATCGGAAATTTTTTCCGAACATAAGGAAATGTACCATTACCCTAAACTGCAATTACAAATACAAAAATTCATAAACAATTGTGAAGTGTGTACCTTAGCGAAACATGATAGGAGACCTTTAAAACTCCCATTTGAGATCACACAATCTCCTATACAATTTAAAGACATCGTCCACATGGACATTTGGTTTCCATGCAGGAATGTTATGTATCTAACTATGATAGACAAATTCTCTTAACATGCTACCATCCACAAACTTAATGATAGAACGTGGATCTCTATTTTAAAAGCACTAAAAGAAAGGCTAATTTATTTGGGAAACATGAAAAAATTAATAACAGATAACGAAAAGTGCATAATACACAGTGCCATAGAACAATTTCTTATAGAAAACCAAATCGAATTTCACCAAACTACACCTGGGAATAAAACCGGCAATTCAGACGTTGAACGGTTACATGGCACACTAAACGAACATATTAGAATTTTAGAAATTGACAAAACTAATGAAACTGAAGACTTAAACGATAAAATCTTTAAAATTATCATGACATATAATAGAACAATTCACTCTACCACGAAACGTAGACCAATAGACTTTTTAAATAAAAACATTCCAAAAGAGGAGATCGAAATTTTAGCAAAATGATTTGAAGAAGAAAAAAGAAGAAGGTTAGCAAACTTAAATAAGAATAAAACTTTAAATGAAAATTTGCATGCAAACATTGTCGTTAATATAGATGTAGGTAAATGTAAACCTAAGTATAAAATTCTGAGAAACTTTAAAGTAGACGGCAAATACATAGTCGATACGAGCAATAAAAGGAAAACTAAATATTGCAAAAAGCAACAAAAACGAAAGTTTAAATTTCAATAAAATCGTAATAAAATAGGTAATAGGTAACCAAGGATTAGATGCTTTATCATCACCATCAATTTTTATTTTTATTATTAATTTTTTTACCAACTGAAAATATAGAAGTCTCTTTCGAGGTATACTTCTTAAGTTAATTTTTATTATTGTTTTTCTCTCTATTCCAAATCCAATAAAAACTTCTTTTATAATTTTAGGAAATGGAACTACTACTTCTACTCATTCTCTCTATTCCACAAGCGTCGCTCCAATCTATACAAATAAGCCAACTCAAGGATGAAAACGGTTTTGCTATTATAAAATTGGAAGAACAAAAAATTTTTAATAACTACACAAAAACTTTACACATTGTAAACCTCACTGAATACCAAGAAATAATTGGAAACTTGTACCATAATTTCTTAATCTAAAAGAAACAAGCACAGAACACAATATTTTAACATTAGAATTGTTAAATTTACAACACACTCTGAACTTTTTTATTTAAGGACGGCCTTATAATAATCGTCCTATTCCTTCCAAACTTCACTATCGAAACCTATTTTAAAGCTATAGTCATACCATTCCCGAACGATAAACATGTGCAATTAGACACACCTATAATAAATATTATTTTAAAAGATAAGGAAATATTTGAACAAAATAATAAAAAGGAACTGTTAAAGAAAAACTTACAATATCCAAATAATAATTGTATTAAAAACTTACTAAAAGGAAACAGTACATGTAACTATGAAATAAATGAAATAGAATCTATAGAAAAAATTAACGACGAATTAATTGTAACTTTAAACTTAGAAAGAACAAAAATTGTACAAAACTGTATTAACCAAGAAATAATTATTAAAGAAAATAATTTAATTAAATTTAGCAATTGTAGTTTGAATATTAAAAACAATGAATTTTCTAATAAAATTGTAAAATTTAAAGATTTACCTATTATACCAATTGTAAATGAATTAAATATAACAAAAATTATAAATAACTTTACTCTTAAGCAAATTCATGTAAACCAAATTGAAAACTTAAAAGCTATTGAATACTTAGAATATAAATCTAAGGTTAATTTTTATACTTTACTAACGGTTAAAACCCTATTTGTAATAGTAATTGTAATTATGATAATAAGCTACTGTTATAAAAAAACAAAGTTAAATGAAAATATTAAAATAAGTATAAATCAATCAGATGTAAAACCAAAGGAACTTGAAACAAGTCCTTTTTAAATTTTAAATTTTGGAGACCAAAATCTCTTAGGGATGGAGGTGTTACGTAAGCAAAATGCATACATCTATTTAAACAGTCAATTTATAAACTGTACTTTTAAATTTTAATTGCATTCCTTAAAATGCATAACTGTACTTTAACTATCAAATTTCGTAAACGCTAATTTACGAAAATAACAAAACAAAAAACCAAACTTGATTATAATCGTATGATTCTAATCAAGTTAAATATTGTCATGTATTAGAATTTTGCTTACGTAGTATTTTATCCATTCAAACATAAAATTGAATTATAAAATAATTTGTATTAAAAAATGAGTCTGTAAGAACAACTCAAAGAAACAACATAAAAATGAGTCTGTAAGAACAACTCAAAGAAACAACATAAAAATGAGTCTGTAAGAACAACTCAAAGAAACAACATAAAAATGAGTCTGTAAGAACAACTCAAATAAACAACATAAAACTAAATTATGTTTTATTCTAATTATAAAAGAATATAATAAGAAACAACATAAAACTAAATTATGTTTTATTCTAATTATAAAAGAATATAATAGGAAAAAAACATAAAACTATATACTTTTCCATAATATATTTTACCCGGCTTTTTCCCTTTTAGAATTCTAAATTAAATAATAAAATAATAAAACAAGCAACAAGCAAACAAACAAGTTGAAAACCTAAAAATTATAAAAAAATTTTACGTACCCAATTTAAAGTAACAAAAATTTAAAATACATATGTACATTAGAATAGAATTTATGGAATTATTTTCTAACGATTTGAAAGATTTGTTATAATGCAAGTAAAAAATTATAAAGCAAAAAAAAGAAATTGCATTCTTCTTTTTATATCAATATTTTTTTTTTATAATCAAAATATACACAAATTGCCTACATACATGATACAGCGATTGATATGATATACATACAAAAAAAAAACGAGAAAAAATATATACAAATGTAAACAGAACGATTGACATACAAACAAAGAAATAAAAAAAACTAAAAACTAAAATACGATAAAGTTGATTTTAGAAAATAAAAACTAGTCTAACTTTTTTGTTCTACGTGAATACTCTTTGTATATAGTTACTTTATGCCTATGTGCAATGCTTGCGGAAAACTTTGTGGTTCGTGGATTTATTTCGCATCATTTTGTTTGCGATAGTTTCTTGGATTTGAACCACACTATTCAAATACTAAAAGACGTGTTGATGGTTACTACTAATGATATCAAAAGATACCACCAAGATTTCACGGCCAAAGCAGTAAATGCATTAAAAATTCCTAATGCGTTATGCAGAAAAAAAAATATTAAAAACTCTTTGACAGATCTCATAAATGATCTCAAGGTTGAACTTCTTTTGCCAACTTCAAAAGAGCTGGTTGGCATTTAAATGTGATACTGCAATTTTCAAACAAGTAAAGAAACAGTCAGTCGGTGCAGCCGACTTAGAAATACCCTACACCTATTTGGTTCAAATTAAATGGGAAGTCCATAAGTCATTTTAAAGCTATTAAAGCTATTATTAGTTTGATCGTAAGACATAGCTAACCAAATTAACTTTATAATACTAAAAACATTTTCTAATTACTTTTCTAATTTATTTACAAATTCTTACTAATTTATCTATATAAAAATATTAAAAAACAAAAAAACTTGAAATAAATGAAAATAGATTTATTTAAATTCAATTACTAAAATGAAAAAATTTTAATTATTAAATTTTGTGAAAAAAAGCTAATCCAAGCATAATATATTTAATAATTAAAATTTTTCAAAATTGCAATTATTTTAAATTGATAGTTTATGTACCTTATAGAAAAGCTTATAAACGCAAAATATGCAATAAATGTATTTCTACAATATAATTACAAATTTAGAACTTTTCATATAGTTCATTTAAATATAACAATAAATTTTATATAAATGCAGCAAGTACCTTTGAATATAGCTTAAGTAATGTACACGATGTCTTAATTATATATCACCTATGGTTTTTAATTTATAAAATATTATACTAAATATGTTTTATGGTAAAATTCTTAGCCTTTTAAAAATATAAATGTGTTAAATAAAAACGGAAATAAGAAAGAACCCTGGGGTATCAAATTTAAAGTTTCTATCTTCTTGAATTTCAAAGATAAGCTTTTTAATTTTGGGATTTCTCAGGAGGCACCTGAACCACGACTACAATTAAGTCTAAATTTCGGGGACACATAGGAAATAGGAAATATATTCTTTGGCTTTGAAATTATGCTCGTTTGGCCTCAGATCGATCAAATACTTCTAGAATCCGAACTCTTGTCCGAACTCGACCAGAACCAATTCCCATTGTACTTTCATTACTAGTAACCTAAAGTTTAAATTTCATCAAAATAGCGGCATTATTTTTTGAGTTATGCTGTTTTTAAGATATATGTTCTTTAGCCCTGAACTTTTCAAAGGTTCCAGAACCTGAAACCATGGTACGATTTTGCCCATATGCAGTCCCAGTCATACTTTCAATACTAGTTAACGCTTATACACAATTGGAACGTTCTATCTTAATTTTAAGTTACTATTTTCATTAATTTCCATGATATGCTTTTAAACCTTGGGGGGTCTAAGAGGGGTACTGAACCACCACTCTGATTGATTCAAAATTAGAGGAACCTCACAGGAAATAGTAAAGAGCAGCCATGTGCCAAATTTGAAACTTCTAAATTTGTTTGAAGTTAATATCTTTATTAATTTCGAAAATATGCTTTAAGGTCTTCGGAACTGTGTGGCTGGTCCTCAATCCACTACTCCAATTGGTCCCAAATTTCAAGGAGGAAATAGAAAAAGACACCCTAATACCAAATTTGGAAGTTCTATCTTCATTGGTTTTGGAATTATGCTTGTTTTGCCTAAATTCGATCAAAAAGTTCTAAGTTTCGTACCAATTATAAGCTTTTAAAACTTAGTAGGTCTAAGAGGGGTACTGAACAACCATTCCAATTGATCCCAAATTAGGTGGACACGCAAGAGATAGTAAAGAACACCCTTGTGCCAAATTTTAAGCTTCTACATTTTTTCAAGTTGCTATTTTTATTAATTTTAAAGATATGCTTTAAGGTCTTCGGAAATGTGTGGCTGGTTCTCGACGCACCACTCCAATGGGGCCCAAATTTCAAAGACACTTAGGAAATAGGAAGGGACACCCTGATACCAAATTTGGAGGTTCTATCTTCATTGGTTTCGGAATTATGATCGTTCGGCCTAAATTCGATCAAAAAGTGCTAGGTTCCGAACCCATGGTCCAATCCCGAACTTACGCAATGCCCGAAGTAGTTTCATTACTAGTAACCTGCAGCACAAATTTGATGAAGATAGCGTCATTGGTTGTTGAGTTATCGGGGTTTTTTATATATGTTCGTTAGCCCTTCGATCGATTAAAAGGTCCAGCATCCGAACCCATGGCCCGATTTCGCCCATATGCAATCCCCGCCGTTCTTTCAGTCCTAGTAACCTACAGTTAAAATTTCATCAAGATAGCTCCATTATTTTTTGAGTTATCGTACCTACGGACGGACGGACGGACGGACATGGCTATATCGACTCAGGAGGTCACGCTGATCATAAATCTTTTCCATATCTAGCTCGCTTCCTTGAGGTGGTTACAAACACCATACCAAAGGTAAATGGGTATACCTATTCTATAGTTGTAGGGTATAAAAAGTAACTCCCAAGAGGATCCGGAATCCGAAATACCTTTCATTTAAAGGCTCCGCTCTTGATAGCAAGATCGAGAAGGTAAGAAATCTTAAATAAATTTCTAAATTTCGGGATGTTAGAAGTAATACCAATAAATATAAAAGTGATTATAATAAAAATATTGTTAGTAATAGTTAAAATAAAAATAACAAAAGTAATAAAATTTGTAAAAATAAACATGGTAATAATAATAGTAAAAAAAAACCGATAAAAATATTAATAGTAATAATAATATTAACAACAATAATAATATTAACAATATTAATAATAAAAATGATAATAATAATAAAAATAATAATGTTAATAATAATAGTTCAATAATTTTTCTGACAACATTATGTTAATACAGTAACTGTTGATTCTATTAATAGCGAAACTGTTAACAATTCAATTAATACTTCTTCAACAGACACAAATAAATCCGTAAACACAAATTTACATACTAACACTGCTTCAAATATAAATCAGAAAAACTTATGTCATAACAACAATACTATTCATAACAATAATTATTTTTTTTTTTTTTTTTTTTTTTTTTTTTTTTTGTCTTGGGGTAAGGATGGTGGAAATCGTCGAAAGATACTGAGCGCAACCACAGTTATGTGTGACTTTAACAATAATAATAAAACAAATCCTTTAACACCTCATCAATAAATAAAGAGCCTGAAATTTCTACTTCAAATTCTGTTTCAGTTAGTGAACTTCCTCCTTATCCTTTGACTTCTACAAACAATCCTTCTACATCCAAATTCATAAATTTTGTTCGAGGTGAAACCCTTCAACCTTTAATTATTAACCCACTTTTACCACCAATAACAAGAATGATACAACAATATCTTGCTTACGACGATTATACAATCGCCATTTCTAGGCTTAGAGATGGTAAATTATTACATAATCAGATTATATTTGTCATACATTTGTTTGATGATGAATATAATAAAGTATTGGAAGGTAAGACTAGAACAAAAATAAAAGTTTTATTGATAACGAAGGTTTACCAACCGGATACAAAGAATTATATATTAAATTTCATGAAACTAAAGGTATACCTTCCAAAGATGTTTCTGACGACTTAAAGGTATACCGTAGTCTTTGTAGTAGTAATTATTACAATCACTTACAGTTTTCAAATGATAATTTTAATAATTTTTGTTTGTGTTAAAAAATAATTTAAATAAAACCTCTACATCTTTGATTGATCCTTCAATTTTGATAAATTTATCATAATACTATCAAAATGTCAGAGGTCTTAGAACAAAAACAAGACAAGTCCTACTTAACTCAATAAATTTAAATTTTGACGTATTTGCTTTAACTGAAACTTGGCTAATTTTTCTATTAACAATCTTGAGCTTTTTGATAGCTCATACTCTGTTTTTAGAAAAGGCAGATACTCTCAACTTAATGTATCTAATTGTTACAATCCTAAGGGGGGTGGAGTATTGATAGCCGTTAAAAACTTTTTTGCATGAGTTTGAGTTTGAGCAAATGAAATTTCTAACGCGGATTATCTTGAAATAATAGGTGTGAAAATAAAGTTTTCAAATAAAAGTGTTCGAATTTAAATAGTTATATTACTCTTTCAAACGTAATAAATTCGATATTAATGAATATAACAATTTTGTCATATTGTTTGAGAATTTTAAAACCTCATCTGATCTACTTTATAATAATTACATTTAACCTAACGGCAACTAAATTAAAGTCTGATCCGAAAAAAATTTTGGAAATTCATAAACTGTAAACGTAAATGTGATGATTTTTTATTTTAGAACATTTATGAATTTCAATTCTCTTTCTAGTAATGATCCTTCAACTATTTCGAAATATTTTATAATTTTTATATAATATAAAAATATATTTTATTTATATATAAACATATATCTTAAAAACGGCGGCATGACATTTGTTAACGGCGGCTGCCGCCTCCAAGCCCCCGCTTAACAAATTATTGAAACCCTGATTTTGAACCCAACTCTAAAATCCCTCCTAATTCAGAATCTCACGTATACAAATATATAAATATTCTGGAAAAAACGGCAATCCTGATTTTGAATCCAAGTCTAAAATCCCTGCTAATTATTTTTTACATGCATATTTCAACAAATAAAAATTTAAAAATAGTGGGGGCTACCGCCCCCAAAACCCCACTAAACAAATTATTGAAACCCTGATTTTGAATTCTAAAATCCCTTCTAATGAACTCTAAAATCCCTTCTAATTCAGAATCTCACGTATACATATAAATATTCTGGAAAAAGCGTATAATCCTGATTTTGTAACAAACTCTAAAATTCTTGTTCGCTAAAGCTATGGAAATATTTTTTGTGGATTTTTTTTTTCTTGGAATTTTGTTTTGGAATTTTTTTTTTTGGAATTTTTTTTTTGGAATTATTTTTTTTCTTCTTTGGAATTTTGTAAATTTGGAATTTTTTTTTTGGAATTGTGACACCATCCCGTTATTGCGTTTACTTAAATCAAAAAATTTTAAACTTACAATATGTATACGGTTTTTAAAAATAAATTTGAAATATCGTTATGTTTGCAATTATCAAACAAAATTTTTAAATTATTTAGGAAATTCTGATTTGCGTATATTCAGTGTCATTACTCCCCCGGGGAGTGATGACAAAATCTGATATGTCATTTCTCCCCGGGAACTATTGGCACATTTGAGTGTGTCATTAGTCCCTTGGGGACCAATGACAAGGGGACAAATGTCATGCCACCGTTAAAAACACCATAACTCAAAAACTAATGACGCTATTTTGATGAAATTTAAATTCTAGGTTACTAGTAATGAAAGTAATATGGGAATTCGCTCTGGTCGAGTTCGGATTCTAGAAGCTTTTGAACGAATTGAGGCCAAAAGAGTATAATTTCGAAACCAAAGAAGATAGAGCCTTATATTTGGAGCACAGGTGTTTCTTCTTATTTGTTTTGTGTACGTGAAATTTTGGTTGAATTGGAATAGCGGTTTGTGTACCCTCCCTACTACTCCCAAGACCTTAATGCATATATTTGAAATTAATAAAGATTGAAACTTCAAATTTGATACACTATTTCCTATTTCGGTTCTCATACACTTTTATATTTTTAAAAGGCTAAGAATTTTACTATAAAACATATTATGTATTATATTTTGTAAATTAAAAACCAAATATTTTTTTAATAAACGACGAAATTTTTTTGTTTTAATTTTTATTACATCATATCTATATTTTATTGAAATTTAACCATAGGTAATATATAATTAAGGAATTGTGCACGATATTTAAGTTGTAAAATTTATTTTTATATTTAAATAAATTATATGAAAAGTTCTAAATTTGTCATTGTATTTTAGAAAAACATTTATTGCATATTTTGATTATTAAATTTTGTGATAAAAAGCTAATGAAAGCATTAATGGTTTTAATTAACATTAAAAACCATCAAATTATATAAACTGTTATATTTTTAATATTTTAAATGAATATTTCTTTCGAATAACTTAGAGTTTAATTATATAGAACATTAAAAAATAATTAAATTAAGAGAATATTTAAAACTAAGATTTAAAAATTATTTAAAATTGAAATATTTAATTAAGGGTACTAAATCATTTAACAGTAAATACACTACAGCTAAAAATCCTGAAAAGAAGTAATTGCTGCATGTGTGTAAAATTTTATTGAGTTGGATAAAATTTTTAAATATTTAATTTTGTTTTTGCATTTTACGAATTCATTTTTAAATAGATAAATTAGTAAGAATTTTTAATATTTTTGAATTGGTAAAATAATTAGAAAATGTTTTTAGTATTATAAAGTTAATTTCGTTAGCTATTCTCTTACGATCAAACTAATAAAAGCTTTTATGGTGTTAAAATGACTTAAGGACTTCCCATTAAATTTAGACCAAATAGGTGTAGGGTATTTCTAACTGACTGTTTCTTTACTTTTTTTAAATTATAAAAGTGTTGGATTAAATTCAATTAGTCAATTCAAAAATTATTGTGAAAATGTGTTCTAAATAAATAAATTTGTATAACAAAACAACAAAAATCAACTTTAAATACATGAAAAATCAAATTTGAATACATCAAAATTCAACTTTAAATACAACAAAAATCAATTTTAAATACAACATATATCAACTTTAAATACATTAAAAAATCAACTTTAATTACAACATAATCAACTATAAATGCATAAAAAAATCAACTTTAAATACAACAAAAATCAATTTTGTATCAGACAATTGTCTGAAAATACACTGAAAGTCATCATTTATAAGTTAGTGTGTTAGTAAAATAATGCTACTCTACTATTAAAACTGTAAAATAAAGTTAAATAAACTAAGCTAATAAAATAAAAGAAAAATAAACTTAAAACTCATACCAACAACACAGAGCCTAGCATTACAAATGCAAGTTAATTTACGAATGCTAGATCATTTATACTAACTACGAGTACTACACATACTTGCTTAAAGTCTGGCTCTCAATGTTAATTACGTTAGTATCAATTAGCTCATACCTTAAGTTAGTCTCTCTTAACATACGCGAAATTGGCTAGAAATTAATGTAGTCTGTAGATTGGTGTGAGATGTTAAAGAGCTCGACCGATCTTAAATTATTAAAATTTTCCCTAAATAAATTTCAGTAAGTTCACGAATAACAGGTGAATTATTTTCACTGCGAATAATTTGTTGAACAAATATTATAATAGCCACCAGACGGCGTGATTGAAAGGAGTTCATATTAATTAGTTTAGCTTCATATGGCGGAAGACGTATTGGATCTGCGCAAGCAAGATCGCGTATAGCGAAACGGAAATTCTGGTATCATCAGCAAAACTAAGAAGATAGGAGTGGGATAGACTTCGGGGACTGTCATAGGTCGAAACTATGAAAATTAAGGGACCTAGATGGCTTTCTTGCGGGACTCTTGAGTTAGCGACGTAAGCCACTGAAGTTGTAGATCTAAAAGCACTTGGTAAGACCAATATGACAGATGTGATGAAAGCCATTTTAGGCTACGATTTGAAAATCCTAATATTTTATGCTTTTCAAGAATAATTTTATAGGGGATCTGGTCGAAGGCCTTACTGATATCAGTGAATACCACGTCCACCTGATTTTTTACTTATCAGAAACAAATTTGGTTAGATTGGTAACCATAGACTTACCCTTTTGAAAGCCATGCTATTCTGGTGGTATAAATTGTTGACAATAGTCAACGAAGTGAGAGCAAATTATTTTTTCAAGCAATTTAGGAGTTACTAACATCATCACAAGACCTTTTCTTATGTACTGGGTTGATAAGCGAAAGTTTCCAGGACTTGAGGAAGTAGCTATATTGAATGGGCAGATTAAATAGTTTAAAAAGAGGTTCAATCAAGTGTTGGGCACATTGTTTTAATATTATTGGTGGAACCCCGTCGGGGCCGTATCAGAAGTAATCTTTTAAAGCCAAGAGGTGAGGCATTAAAATGTCTTTTGTTATAAGAATATTCTTAATGTCAAAATTTGAATGAGTTGGAGGAATTAAACTATTTAAATACGACTAATTCGGTTCAAATACCCTATTTTGGTAGGTTTTGGAGAAAAATGTGGCAAAAAAGTTAGAAACAATCTGCGAGTTATTTGAGGTTTCATTTTCGTAACGTAAAGTAGATGGATACCCATCAGTCTTACGTTTATTGTTGACAAAATCAAAAAAATTAGAAAAAAGATTTAATTCGTGATAAAACGTAAATCTTCAGGTTACCCAAACTCTATGTCTTTGGATGGTAAAATCTCAAAATGTTTACCGTCAGTCACAATTAGGACAAGCAAACGTGGCTTTCCAATCCTTAAGTAATACTATCCCCCTTATTCAAAATCTAAATTTATTATTTGAAGATGTCTTTTCAGAAATTAGTAATTTAGATATTAAAAAAGGATCTGGGCCCGATCTTCTTCCTCTAATTTTCTTATACAACTGTGTTTATAATTTAACTGGTCCAATCACATTAATTTTTAAAAGATCTCTCACATCAAGTAAATTAGGTAAATTTCCACAATTTTGGAAAACCTCATACCTTATTCCCATCCATAAAAAAGGTGATAAAACACTAATAGATAATTATAGAGATGTAGCAATTCAGTCGAATATACCTAAATTATTTAGTGCACGAACACAGATCTGGGAATAATTTTGAACAACAAATTGAATTATAATCTGCACTATGAATCAATGTTATCAAAGGCCAACAAAACGCTCGGTTTCATCAAAAGAAGAGCAAGAGAGTTCAACAATATTTGGATAACAATAACTTTGTTTTGCTCACTCGTGCGTTCACTATTAGAATACGGCAGTATTATCTGGAATCCTGCTTTTCTCATTCACAGTGTAAGTGCATACACAGTGCAAGAATTGAATCAATTGGACCAGTTCCTTCTTTTTGCTCTAAGACATTTACATAATCCCAGAGACTTTCATAACCTTTCATCATACCATGATAGGCTACAATTAGTTAACTTACTGAGCTTAAATTCTCGTAGAATCTTACTCTCGAACTGTTTTACGTTCGATGTCCTATTCAATAAGATCAATGTCAACCTTATTAAAGATAAAATGAAAATAAATAATAATGTTAGGCCAACAAGACATACCAAATTTTTAATTGAAACAACTCACAGAACTGAATATGGAAAAAACTAACCCATAAACAGGTGTTGCATATTATTTAATCAATTCAACAACCTTTTCTGTGACACAATTTCAAAAAATGTTTACAAATCTAAATTACACAACTTTCTTAAAAACTCGTAACACATTAACATGCTTTAATTTTAAAATGACATAATTTTAAATAATAACACTAAACTTAGTAACATTTATATAAATTAAATAAAAACAAAAAGAAGAAAAAAGATATTAATAAATTCCATAGTAATTACAATAGTTCAGCTTACAAAATAAAAAAAAAAAATTAAAATCAAATAAGTATACTAAACTAATTTGTATTTTGTATGTTAATTTATGTTTTTTATTTTTTGTGTGATTCATAATTTTTGAAATGTAACAAAAAACAATGTAACAAAAAAAAAAAAAGTAAATAACTTTGTTGATAATGTACTATGCATTATTGTGTAGTTCTAAGTCAGCAATTTATTTTTTTTGTTTTTTTATTGTATATGTTATAATACTAGTAATTATAAGTTTAAATTTAAAAACAACCTTGCTTTGGTTTAATAATATATAAATAAGTAATCTTTACAAAGAATATCAGATAATTACTTGAATCTATTTTTTTTTTTTTTTTTTTTTTTTTGTCCTTATTACTCCTCTTGGGAGCATAGGATATCTACTAGGCATCTCCATCTGCTTTTTTTCTTATCCGAGGCTCTGCCTTGTGTTTCGAATCGTTTTTTCCTTTTTTTTTTTTTTCAATTAAGTAAATGATTGGTCTACTGTAATCTATCTACAAGATGTCGCTTCTTAATTTTTTCCCTAGTGTCATCTATCGGTCAAGTAGAGAAACCGTGTAATTTAGGTGCGTACTGCTATTGTAATTGCATATGACAGTTGCAATTACATTATCGTTCAATTACATATAGGTTATTGTTTATTCAGTATTAATTATTAGATTATAGAGTATAGCTGGAAACACGATTATAGGTATATTTTTATATTATTTGTTACTAATTATTTATTATTGTATTTTTAGGTATAGAATTATTATATTATAATTTATTATATATTAATTTATTACAATTATTAATTTTACTGGATATGGTATCTCCCACCAGGATTCGAACCCGGGACTGCCACAGTGTTTAGATTGCATGGTTGCGCTCTAACCACCTAGGCTAAGGAGGAGATCTATTACAGAATCTATTACAGATGTCTAAAAAGTATTATAGTGGTCAACGGAATTAGTTTCAATATATTTTTTTCACGCAGAATTACGTTTGTTCCTCAAAGAACTCAATTCGTTGCATGACCAAGGAACTATTATATTTTAGGCAGGTGTTTATGTCTGATGAAAAGAACATTGATTCCAAATCAAGGGAGTCTAAGAGAGAAAATTAAACTTTGCATAATTCTCTGAAGGAAAGGGTTCATTAGATTGATTTATATTGAGAATTATATCTATTGGAGGATGACATTCATTTATATTTGTGAATGTCAATTCGCTATGGAATGCCTAACAATTTTCATAGTTTGAAGAAAAAATAAGGTATAATTTTCTGCCAAGCTTATTATTAACAGAAATGATTTGTTGCAGATCTAGACTATTGGGCAATCAATAAAAACTGATTCAAAGTTAAATGAGACATTATCTGCAATTAAGAAATTGTTTGTATCAGACCATAACCGACTATAAAAGACTATCAAAAGTTGTGAATTTGGAATGAATGTTGTTAATGGCAATAATGAGCTCACTATAACACTGAACTTTATTTACATTACTGGGAGATATATAGGCCAATAAAATGAATAAATTAGCATTTGCGAGACTAAAAGAAATTTGGCTACAAATTACTTCAAATAGGTTAGAAGATGAAATCAACTAAGCTGCTCGTTAGTGTTGTATTAACAGCTAACAGAACTCCACCGACGCGTTGGTCATGAGGGGGAGAAATATTTTTATCCGTACGATAGACTGTTATGATTATTATTATGATTATTATTATTATCATTATTATTATGGTTATTATTATTATTATTATAATTATCGTATAATTATTATTATGATTATTATTATTATTATTTGTACATTTATTATTATCATTATTGTTATTATTATAATAATTATTATAACTTTAAATACATCAAAAATCAAATTTTAATACATCAAAACTCAACTTTAAATACAACAAAAATCAACTTTAAATACTTCAAAAAATCAAATTTTAGTACATCAAAGTTTAACTTTAAATACAACAAAATTCAACTTTAGACTAAACTACTACAACATCTCCATTCAACCTAAAATAATAAAGAAGCGTACAAAGTAAAAGTAAAAATAAATAATAAAATAAAATACTATTATCTATATTTTGAACCTTAAAATTTTTTTTAAAAAGTTTTATATTATACTAGCAGATTTACCCGGCGTGGCCCGGGAGCGTGCAAATGTAAAAAAGCAAGCTTCGGCCAATTTTTCAAAGTACGGTTTTGGTTAAAAAGAAAGTCTAAAAAAATATTTGTGGAGTTCCGTTAACCCATTGCGGCCCAGCAGCTTTTTATAGGTTTTTCGTTACTTTGCTATAAAATAGCAATGGTTTAACCGATTGACTTCAAATTTGGTATATGTGTTTCTCTTTGAGAATGTAGTTCACTTAATTAACAAACTTGAAATTTGTTAACCTTTGCCGCCCGACAATTGTTCAAAAAAAAATTTTGGAAGGAGAGATATTACGTCCAATTTGGCGAAATATTGCTTGGTCCAAGTCTCGAAAGCAGGTTTATTGAGTTCCGTTACCCATTGCGGCACTCCAGCTTTTTACAGATTTATTCGTTACTTTACTCTTAAGCAGAAACGGTTTGACCAATTGACTTTAAATTTTGTATGCTTACATGTATATACTTATCATTCCTACGATTATTAAAAAAAAAAATAAAAATTTTGTAAGTAAATTACTTCCAATTTTTGAAAGTAGGTAAAACTTTTTTGAATTCGGGGAATGTTTAAAAAAAAGTTTTGTCAAGTTCTTTTAACCGATGCGAAACAAAACCTTTAAAAAAAAGTTTGCAAAACAGTTTTAACGGTTATCTCTAATCTTTTTATACGTGTGCTCCTTGACAATTTGGTGCTCCTTGACGATGGAGTTGAGGAAGGTGGGTTTCCGGCGAATAATGTTAACAGAATTAAAATTTTTTTTTTATTATTATTTAATACTTATGAAAAGTTTCAAGTGAAATGTGATAAATTTATTGAAAAATTGCTAGAATAATCCTAAAAAATTGTTTTAAAAAATTTGTATATATCAAAATTGCTATAATCGTTTGACTATAGGTCAAAAGGGTATACTAAATTTGCCATTATGTCATTATAATATGTCAATAGTAGTTTACTTGAATTGCCAACGTTTGAATAAAATAAGTCGATGGTTTAGAAAAGGTTTAAAAATCTGCTTTTCAACTTATATTTGGTTTTTTACTTACCTGAAAGTTCTACTACTCGTTTTTTTTAAATTTTATGAGAGAAATGTAGGCTTCTTTTTTAGAAAAATGTTTAAAAATACTATATATTTAAGGATAATATAAACCAAATTGAATTTTTTAATTTATAAATTTTATTAGAAAAAAAACTGCAATTTTACACTGAAATCTATTTTCAAAGAACAACAACTGCAAAATAGATTAAAAACAAAGACAGAAAATAGATAAAAAACAAGTAAAGAAACAGTCAGTCTGTGCAATCTAAAAGCTTTCATTAGTTTCATCGTCAGACATGGCTAACCAAATTTACCTAATAATACTAAAAACATTTTCTAATTATTTTATCATTTCAAAAATATTAGCAATTCTTACTAATTTATCTATTTAAAAATATTAAACAACAAATAAATTTGAGATAAATGGATTTGTAAAATGCAATTAAAAAATTACATATTTAAAACTTTTATCCAATTCAATAAAATTTTACACACATGCAACAATTACTTCTTTTCAGGATTTTTAGCTGTAGTGCATTTACTGTTGAATGATTTAGTACCCTTGGTTAATTATGTCAATTTTCCATAATTCTTAAATTTATTCTCTTAATTTACTTATTTATTAATGTTCTATATAATTAAACTCAAAGTTATTCGAAAGAAATATTAATTTGTAATAAAATAAATATAAAGGTTTATATAATTTGATGGTTTTTAATGTTAGTTAAAACCATTAATGCTTTCATTAGCTTTTTATCACAAAATTTAATAATCAAAATATGCAATAAATGTATTTCTAAAATACAATGATAAATTTTGAACTGTTCATATAATTAATACAAAAATAAATTTTACACCTTAAGTATTGTACACAATTTCTTAATTATATATTACCTATCTATGGTAATAATTCAATAAAATATAGATATGATATTATAAAAATTAAAAACAAAAAAAAGTTCGTCGTTTATTAAAAAAATATTTAGTGTTTAATTTATAAAATATAATACATAATATGTTTAATAGTAAAACTCTTAGCCTTTTAAAAATATAAAAGTGTTAATAAAGAACGGAAATAGGAAATAGTGTATCAAATTCGATTTTTTTTATCTTTATTAATTTCGAATATATTATGCTTTAAGGTTTTTTTATGCGTTAAGGGGAGTAGTGGGGATGGCACGCAAACCGCTATTCCAGTTCATCCAAAATTTCACGTACACTAAACAAAGAAGAAACAAGAAGAAACACATGTGCCCCAAATATAAGGTTCTACCTTCTTTGGTTTATAAATTATACTAGTTTGACGTCAATTCGATCAAAAGCTTCTAGAATCTGAACGCGACAAGAACCAATTCCATGGTACTTTCATTACTAATAACCTAGAATATAAATTTAATCAAAATAGCGTTATTAGTTTCTGAGTTTTAGTGTTTTTAAGATATACTTTTGTTGGCTTTTGAATTTTTCAAAGGTTGTAGAACCCAAAACCATGGTACAATTTCGCCCATATGCTGTCCTTGTCTTACTTTTAATATTAATTAAACCTTGTACACAATTGAAACATTCTATATTAATTTTAAGTTATTATTTTTATTAATTTCGATGATTAGCTTTTCAACTTTTAGTGATCTAAGACAGTA
Source organism: Dolichopus griseipennis (assembly GCA_963082915.1). NCBI lineage: Eukaryota > Metazoa > Arthropoda > Insecta > Diptera > Dolichopodidae > Dolichopus > Dolichopus griseipennis. The sequence goes on from OY720441.1 coordinate 136,860,943, forward strand.
ACCTGAACCACCACTCCAATTGATCGCATTAAGGAAACACCTAGGAAATAGTAAAGAAAAGCCTTGTGCGAAATTTGAAGCTTCTAAATTTTTTTGAAGTTACTATCTCTATTATTTTCGAAAATATGCTTTAAAGTTTTCGCAACTATGTGCCCGTTTTTCAATTGGTTCCAATTTTCGAGGACCCCAAGGGACACCCTGATACCGAATTTGGAGGTTCTAACTTCTATAAATTCGGAATCATGCTCGTTTAGCCTAAATTCGATGAAAAAGTTCCATGAACCGAACCCATGGTCGGATTTCGCCTATATGCAGTCCGCGCCGTTCTTTCAATACTAGTGAACCCTTGTACACAATTGGAACGTTCTATCTTAATTTTAGGGTATTTTTTTTTTTATTAATTTCAACGATAAGCTTTAAGGCCTTCAGAACTGTGTGGATGGTCCCCGACCCACTGCTCCAATCTCCTCTCTTCCTAAATTTCCAGGACTCTAAGGAATTATGCTTGTTTGGCCTAAATTTGATAAAAAACTTCTAGGATCCGAACCCATGCTCCAAACTCGTTCGTACGCATTCCCCGCCATAGTCTCATTACTAGTAACCTACATCGCAAAATTCATGATTGTAACGCCATTAGTTGTTGAGTTATCCTTGTTTTTTTAAATGTTCTCTGGCCCTTAGAAAAATTAAAAGGTCCAGAAGCTGAACCCATGGGTCCAGGTCCAGAATCTGAGACATGGCTATATCGACTAGGTCACGCTGATCACAAATATATGCACTTTTCCATATATAGCTCGCTTCCTTTAGGTGGTTACAAACACAACACCATACCAAAGTTAATATACCCTTTTCTTATATCATAGGTGTAGGGTATAACTTAACTATAACTATAACTAGGCTTTTATAATTAAAATGGTGGTTCAAAGATTTCAATAAAATTCATTTAATCGTTTGAGCAAATAAAATTTATAGAAAACTTCATGGCGTCGTTGTGGCAAATTAGTTAATCGAACTTAACTAAAATTTTTTGCGGCCTCTCTTTTGGACTACAAAATCCACCTGTAAAATTGGACACAAATCGGAAACAAAACATTATTTGGAAGCCCACCGGGCCGAAATAGGTTCATATATTCCAATAAACTTTATACAACTAATTCCGTTAGCTAACGGCTCGACATCTAAAATGTTGAAATAGCTTCATTGCGCCCTCGTGCCCTAACAGGTTAACCAAACTAAACAAAAATTTTGTCAGCCTCTTTTTTCAACAGCAAAACCACTCTGTAAAATTGGACACAAATCGGAAACAAACTTTTTGAGCTTTTAGAATAAATGTTAACTTTTTATACCCTACACCTATAGAATAGGTAAAGAGGTATATTAACCTAGGTATGGTGTTTGTAACCACCTAAAGGAAGCGAGCTAGATATGGAAAAGGATATATATTTGTGATCAGCGTGACCTCCTGAGTCGATATAGCCATGTCTGTCCGTCCATAGGCATATAACTCAAAAATATTATATTTATATGTATTTTTAATAGATAAATTAGTAAGAATTTGTAATATTTTTTAATAGATAGTGTAATTAGAAAAGGTTTTTAGTATTATAAAGTTAATTTGGTTAGGTATGTCTTACGATCAAATTAATAACAGCTTTTATGGTGTTAAAATGACTTATGGATATGTTCTTAAATTTGAACCAAATAGTTGTAGGGTATTTCTAAGTCGACTGACCGTTTTTTTACTTGTTAATACCAAATATTTGAAAATTTCATTGAATCTTTGTACAAAACGCTTGAACAGGTCAAAACCAAATTAATCCTGTGGGTTTTTATAATTAAAATGCTGATACAAAATTTTCAATAATATTCTTTTAATCGTTTAAGCAAATAAAATTTATAAAAAACTTCATGGAAAACACCGTGGGGGAAAATGGGTTAATCGAACTTAACTTAACCTTTTTGCAGCCTCTCTTTTGGACTGCAAAATCAACATGTAAAATTGGAGACAAATCGGAAACACAATTTTTTTTGGGTCGCGCAAGAACGAAATGTGTTAATTCATTCCAACCAAATTTATACAGCAAAGTCCGGTTGCTAAGAGGAACATTTGTGCATAATTTCAAGTCAATTGGTCAAATAACTCAACTAAAATTTTTGCCAGCCTCTCTTTTTGACTGCGAAACCACTCTGTAAAATTGGACACAAAGTTTTTGGAAGCCCGCCAGGCCGAAATGGGTTAATTTATTCCATCTAAATTTATACTACTAATTTCGGTTGCTAAGAGGGACATTTGTGCAAAATATCAAGTTAATCGGTCAAACCGTTTTGATTCGACATCAAAAACATTGAAAAAGCTTCATTGCGCCCTCGTGCCCAAACGGATTAACCGAACTCAACAAAAATTTGTGCAAGACTCTCTTTTCGACTGCGAAACCACTTTGTAAAATTGGGCACAAATCGGAAACACAAAATTTTTTGGAGGCCCGCCAGGCCGAAATGGGTTAATTAATTCCAAGCTAATTTATACAACTAATTCCGGTTGTTAAGTGCAAAATTTCAAGTCAATCGGTCAAATCGTTTTGACTTAACATCCAAAAAACGAAAAAGCTTAAAACGGCTCTGGAGCCGTAACCTGTTGATTTATAAAAATGCGACGTTGCCTATGTCAACCTCCGGACTCTCAGAATTATTTCTATAAAATTTTGTGGCAATCGGACCATTTGTTTCACGTGAATCCTGGACAAACAAACAAACAAACAAACAAATTTTCTTCTTTATATATATGATTATGCCCGTGCATACATATATGACATCGGGTATATTAAAATTGCTCCTCCGTTTGTAACGCATCGATCTAGACGAGCTAGATATAGTGTATCGGCTCAGAATCGAAAAATGAGTTGATCTAGCTATGTGTGTCTGTCCGTCCGTCCGTGTGTCAGCACGATAACTCAAAAACTAAAAGAGCTACAGGTTTGAAATTTTCACAAAATATTTTTCAATCAATTTTTGGTTAAGATCGGACCAAAACTTCGGGTAGCTCTCGAACAACTAACTTTTTTAACTCCAATATTTTCATATAAAAATTTGAAATTTTGCTATGCATCTTGTATTTAACATGAAATTATATGAATTTGTTTTTTTTTTGTTTTTTTGTTTTTTTTTTTTGTAGATAACGATTTCGAGTTACGATTTCATATGATTTAACAATTACAAGACTCTTGCTTTTAAATTAAACAAAAATCTAATTTGGCTTATGATAGATATCTCACTAACGTAGGCAATAAATTAATTACAGATCCTAAAAAGTTTTTTGACTTCGTTAACACAAAACGTAAAACTTACGGTTATCCAAGCTTAATGTCAAAAGACAATACGTCTTCTAATTTTCCTAAAACGATCTGCAATTTCTTTGCTAAATCTTTTCAAAAAGTTTATCGTCTAAACGAGTCTCCAATTAATTTCGATTTCTCTAACTTAATTAATAACTCAAATCCTATTATTACGGATTTATACCTTTCCGAAGTTGAAATATTTGAAGCAAAACTTGATACCAAAAAAGGTATAGGACCTGACCTGATTCCACCTACTTTTTTATTCAACTGTGTCAGTTATCTCACTTATCCGCTTCATTTTATCTTTAATAAATCTCTTTCATCAGGTATTTTTCCTCTTTTCTGGAAATCCTCTTATCTAATCCCTATCTACAAAAAGGGTGATAAATCATACGTTGAAAATTACCGTGGTATAGCTATTCTATCAACTATTCCAAAGTTGTTTGAAAAAATTATTGTAGGTAGCCACTTGGGTCCACTCTTGTTTAATATATTCATTTCCGATCTTTCTAGTAAACTTTCCGGTGTGTCACATGTTGCATTTGCTGATGATCTCAAGATTTATCATGTAATTAAAAAGAGTTCCGATGTTGGACTACTTCAGACAAATCTCATTAGTCTGCAAGAATGGTGCTTCTCTAATAAGTTAGAACTAAACATTGAAAACTGCAAGGTTATAAGTTTTACACGTAAGAGATCTACCATTACTTTCGATTATAAAATAAATAATGTAAACCTTGAAAGAGTTTAAAATATTACCGACTTAGGGATCCTTTTGGATGATAAACTGAACTTCCATCTTCATTATGAGCATACAATTTCTAGGGCAAACAAAATGCTCGGGTTCATAAAAAGAAGAGCTAAAGAATTCAGCAACATCGCTGTAACTAGAGCTCTTTATTGCTCCTTAGTACGATGTATTATTGAATATGAAACAGCTGGGTGGCACAGTGGTTAAGTGCCGACCTTTCATGCAGAAGGGCCCGGGTTCGAATTCGTTCCACAACAACAAACCTTTTAGTTTACACTTCTGAAATCCTTAATGAAATGGAAAATGGGCACCAAGTTGATGCTATTTACACGGACTTCAGCAAAGCATTCGATCGTGTTGATCACAAAATTCTACTTAACAAACTTGCAGCCTTAGGAATTTCCGGCCCTTTTCTTTATTGGATATTCTCCTATATTACAAATAGGACGCAAAATATAAAATTTCAAGGATTTTTCTCGGACTCAATCAATGTTACATCAGGAGTACCGCAAGGTAGCCACTTGGGTCCACTCTTGTTTAATATATTCATTTCCGATCTTTCTAGTAAACTTTCCGGTGTGTCACATGTTGCATTTGCTGATGATCTCAAGATTTATCATGTAATTAAAAAGAGTTCCGATGTTGGACTACTTCAGACAAATCTCATTAGTCTGCAAGAATGGTGCTTCTCTAATAAGTTAGAACTAAACATTGAAAACTGCAAGGTTATAAGTTTTACACGTAAGAGATCTACCATTACTTTCGATTATAAAATAAATAATGTAAACCTTGAAAGAGTTTAAAATATTACCGACTTAGGGATCCTTTTGGATGATAAACTGAACTTCCATCTTCATTATGAGCATACAATTTCTAGGGCAAACAAAATGCTCGGGTTCATAAAAAGAAGAGCTAAAGAATTCAGCAACATCGCTGTAACTAGAGCTCTTTATTGCTCCTTAGTACGATGTATTATTGAATATGAAACAGCTGGGTGGCACAGTGGTTAAGTGCCGACCTTTCATGCAGAAGGGCCCGGGTTCGAATTCTAGTGAAAGTGAAAAAACTTTTCTGGTTTTCGACTCGACTCAGCTACCATTCGCCATTGGGTTCAAATTAATGGCATAATCAATAATTAATAATTATAAATCTTTAATAAAAAATACTTTAATATAAAAATATAAACAAATGCAAAATATAAACAAATAATTTAATTAAAATAATATAACTCGCAGATATAGAATACCATATAATTAAAATATAAAATATTACAATATAAACAAAAAATAGAATTGTAAATATTGAAAATCTAAGACGTTTCTACATGTTATAAGGCCTAGTACTATCTCATGTTTAAATTGTATGTGGAATTCAATAAGACCAATTCTAATAACACGAATATAATATGACCCCCTGTTCCAACATGTACCTACGGTATAGACAGGCTTATTAGCCTAACAGTTGAACAGTTAGCGCTTAAAAAAAAAAAAAAAAAAAAAAAAAAACATTGTGTGGGATCCCGCATTTCAAATACATTCTGATAGAATAGAATCCGTGCAAAAGCAATTTCTTTTATTTGCTTTGAGAAATCAATATAATCCTAGAGATTATTCAATTCTGCGTAGCTATCTCGTAAGACTTAAATCATTAAATATCTTAACTTTATCCTCACGCAGGCAAATTTTTTCTTCTTGCTTTACTTTTGACGTCTTAAGAAAAAACATTGACGTTCAGTTTTTAGCAGATAATTTTAAAATAAATAATGGGGGCAGAAATACGAGAAGCGCTAAATATTTAGTTGAAAATACTCATAGAACTGAATATGGAAAAAATGAACCAATAAACAGATGTTGCATTACATTCAATAAACACAGTCATCTTTTTTCAACACAAATTTCTAGATACACTTTTAAAGGTAAATTAAAATTAAAATTTCTTAATGACCTACAACAATAATTTTAACCTTCAATATATTATACTCATATTACACTTCAAGTTCACATAATTTTATAATTCTATAATTTAGTTATTTTTGTTTTTTTTTTTTACTTTGTAAATTCATTTTAACTGTGTTTTCGCTATGTATGCATTTTTTACAATCAACAAAAAAAAATAAATAAATAAACTTTTGATTTTTATGTATGTAAATTTATGTTTTGTAATCAAATTTCATGTTAATTTTAAGTTTTACCTATAAGAATTTTTTGTAAAAACCTTGTTTTGGTTCAAAATAAAATAAAATAAAATAAAATAAATGATGCGTAGTTTATTTAAGATAAGCAAAAAAGAACACAAAGATTTGTTTTAAGTAAATGGCTTCATAAATAATATGTATATGTGTAATATTTTGCATGCTTTGTATATTTTGATATTGATAGATATAATCATTATGAATATGATGATTATTATCTATCATGATGATCATTATATGAATATGATCATATGAAGTTGATTTTGCTTAAGTTTAATATATTCGTGAATTAAAAATTAATTTTAAGAGATAGAATTGAAAAATTAGAGCTAGAGTTTTGAAATTCATACAAAACATTTTTGGTTAAGACCAGACCATGGCTTCGGGGAGCTGCCACACAACTTATTTAAACCAATATGAATTTTTTCAAAAGTAATTATACCAGGAAGATGCAAATTACACACGGTTAGTTTTATAATGATTCAAGAACTTATATGAAGTTTCAAAATGTTACGACTTCATTTTCGGGGAGCTGCCATACAACTTCTTTGCACCAATATGAATTTCTTGGAAATTGATTATACTACAAGGATGAAAATTATACACTGTTAGTTATATAATGAATCGAGAACGTATATGAAATTTCAAAATGTTACGGCCCCGTTTTCGGGCAGCTGCCATACAAAGTTGTCAATTCGATAACTGTGAATCTAATGAAGCTACGAGGTTAAAATCAAAACTGGGCAGATAAAGTAATAGGGCAAGTTAGTTGGCAAAGTTGGAAATCACTCGGACCAACTTTTAGGGTGGGTTTTTTTTTTTTTTTTATGGTATAATAAGTTAATCAAAAATTATGGGATAATAAGTTAAATTTTTTTTTAACTATTTTACTTTCTTATATTTTTTTTGTAATGTTTATAATAGCATAGGGGAAATAAATAACGGTTAGTGGGTATGCACGGATATCTAAAAGTTGACAAGGGCAACTATAATCTTCCTCGTTTTTTGTATATTTTCACCCGTATGAATGTAGGTCAAAAGGTTATACTAAATTTGCAATTGGGTTTGTGGCGCAGAGAAAAAGGGGAGTAGATATAGACTCAAAGGTAAATCAGATCAGAATCAAAAAGTGAATGCATCTAGCTATGTATGTTAATTCATCCTTAGGATTTTTGTACTCCTGGACAATATCATTAGTTTTAGTATTGGTTATATTATTGATTATTTTTCCTTTTCTACTTTTACTTTGTAGAATTACAAAAATTAATAAAATTACAATTATAATTATTATAACAATTGTATTAGTATGAGTTAAATTATCATAAATTTTTCTTTTATAGTTAATTTCAAAAATTTCTCTATCATTTTCTGATTGTTTTAAATTTAAAGTTTCAAGTTTAACAGTATTATTTATATTTTTAATTGTTATATAATTAGGTATTACAATATTATGTTTGAATTCTTTGTTTTTATTAGAAAATTTAGTGTTATCGATTTCGATATTACAATTATTAAAATAAATAATATAGTTTTTGTTTAAAAGATAATTCATATTGTTACAATTGTTTGTTAAATTTTTATTTTGGGCATTTTTTATTAATATTACACCTTGATCCAATTCCATTATTTTAAAATCTTCTTCGATAGTTTTAGAACAGTTTTTATATGATTTAATAAAAAGATTTGATTTACAGTTTGAGGTTGGTGTTAGTTTGTTTTTATATTTTTCTTGAGTAATATAATATGTTTTATTTTCAAATAAGATAATATCAGAATTTGGTATATCAATTTGTTCTAATTTTGAATTTGGTAATGCAAATATTTTATATTTGGTAGCATTTTCTTTACTAAGTACTGGTATTTCAAATATAAATATCAATTTATTAGTATTTGTTGTTGCAACTGAACTCTTAAGTTCTGGAATTTTGAAAATATCTATGTTATAAAAATCTATTTTTTCTGGTGTTAGAATGGACCTACTCATTATTTGATGTTTAGCAAATATGACATTTTCTTGAATTTTTTGGACTTCTTCATTTAGAAGATTAATGTTAGAAATTATTTGTAAGTATTGGAGTTGTTTAGTAATATGTTTAGAAGTTTTTCAATTTTTATTTGATTGTTATTAATGGTTTTTTTCAGGATTTCAATATTATTTTGAAAATTGTCGTTTAATTTTATTTGTTGGTTATGATTAATTACAAGATTATGGGTATTTTGTTCAAGGGTTTTTAGATATTCTTCTATTTCAACTTTATCATCTTCGTCCATTGTACCAAATGTCCATTTTAGAAATGAACCGCCAATATTAGGTAATGCTCTTTTATGTCTATAGGGAATTAAAGTTTTGAAAGTATGTTCTAATTTGTTTATTTTATCTTTTAATGTTTTCAAAATAATTTCATCTTCTATGAAATAAAAATAATGTTTTAACTCTACAAAAGTCCTTTAAATTTAAACTATTGAGTTCATTGTCAAATACAAATGTTTTTGGTTTACCAAACACAGAATTTCTTAATCTTAAAGCTTGAATTATGGTAAGGTTATTTCTATCATTTAGTTTAATTATTGATAAGTGTTTTGTAAATTTATCTATATAGTTGTTAAAAATACTTCTTTTTTTAAATAGTAAGTGTCTCCGTGAACTATTTCATTCGGTTCAGAAGGTGTTGCAGATATATTAAAATTATATTGATTAGGTTTCCGATCATACTTTGCTAGATTACAAATATCACAGTTATTTATATATTTGTAAATACGGTTTTTCTTTTTTGGAAAATAGTACTTGTCTTTCACTTCATTAAAATTTTCTAAGATACCTCAATGATTTGTTTTTTATGAGTTTCTTTTATTATTTTTAGTAAGTCGTTTTCGCTTTCAATTTCTTGAGCTAGTTTAGTACATTTAATAAATTTTACCTTATTATCGTTACTGAATAATTCTATTAATTTTCTTTGTAATATTGCAAATTTATTATCGTTTAATTCTGAATAAATTGCAGTAATACCTTTTTTTATGAACTTTCGTAGTAAATCATTTAAATAAATTTGATTTTTTAAATCGTTTCGGATATAAAAATTTTTTTATATTTGTTATATTTAATAATCGATTCACCTGGTTTAGTTATTACTAGGTGGATTTGATTAAAATATTTGTTTACTATATTTTCTACAATTGGGATGTGGTCATCCAAATTTTCGATGCCACTATGAATTGTAGCTAAATCACTTTCAATCTTAGAAGACTCATTCAATTGAAAAATGTTATTTATTGCATTTTTATCAATATTGATTCTGCTAAGGAAATCAGTCTCTTTATTGTCTTTTCCTTTAACATATTCTATTTGAAAATTAAATTCATTTAATTTAATTCTCCATCTTTGGAGTTTTGAATTTGGTTCTTTTAATGAATTTAGCTAAACTAAAGGTTTATAATTCGTTTTTATTGTAAACCTAACGCCAAAAAATAGAGTCTAAAATACTTAGTTGCCCAAACAATTGCCGAAAGTTCTTTTTCGATAGGACTATAATGATTTTCGTGATCATTTAATGTTCTACTTGCAAATGTAATTGGGTGTCCATTTTGCGATAAAACAGCCCCTAAAGCAAAGTCACTTGCATCAGTAGTTAAGGTAAATTTTTGATTAAAATTTGGATACTTTAATATTGGGTCACTACTAATGATTTCTTTAAATTTCTCGAATGCTTGAATATATTTAAGATTTTTAATGTCAATTTTATTATCTTTCTTTAGGCAAAAAGTTAGTGGCTGAGCAATTTTAGCGTAGTCTTTAATGAATTTACGATAATACCCGGTCATACCTAAAAAGCTTTTAATAGATTTTCGAGAGTTTGGTAGTTTTAATTTTTTTATCATTTCAATTTTTTTGGGTTTGATTTGATTCCTTTATCTGTAAGTAAATGTCCTAAATATTCCGATTCTTTAGAAAAAAATAGACATTTATCTAATTGTATTTATAAATTAAATTTTCTTAACCTTTCAAATATTTTACTAATTGCATTTTCATGTTCTTGTAGTGACGTACTGAAAATTAGTATATCGGCTAAATATAAAACACAGATATGATTTATAAAGTCACGTAAAACATAATTTATCATTCGTTGGAATGTTGCAGGAGCATTCTTTAATCCGAATGGCATCCTGACAAACTCGTAATGACCTTGTGGGGTCGAAAAAGCTGTTTTTGGTTGATCTTTTTTATCTACAAGAACTTGATGAAATCCTTTAGTGAGATCAATAGTAGAAAAATATTGGGCTTTACCTAATTTATCAAAAAGAGATTCAATATTAGGAATAGGAAATTTATCTTCAATATTAACCTCATTCAATTTCTTATAATCTACGACTATTCTCCATTTTTGTTTTCCTGATTGATCTAATTTCTTGGGAACAACCCAGATAGATGAATTATAAGGAGAGTTACTATGTTTTACTATTCCTTGATATAACATTTCGGAAATTTGTTTTTCCACCTCATGTTCATGAATCTTAGGAAATCTATAAATTTTTGAATAGATAGAATCACTATTTTTTGTGATAATTTGATGTTTAATACAATTAATATTGGTTAAGGTCTGACCCTCTTGATAGAAAAGATCTTTATTTTCTGTTATAATTTTTTTTAATATTTTATTTTCTTCATTATTAAGATGATTTGTTTTTATAAAATCAAATATATTTGTTTTTAAATCTGACGAATACAATTCATAAGCGTCATTATAAGGACAAGCATTTTTAAATTTTGTTATTTTTCCCATTATTTCCATAGTTTCGTTTTCAAAGTCTATTTTTGCTCCTACGGCTTTCAATACGTTTTGTCCTATAATCGCGTCAAATTGTTTATTATTAAGTTTTAATACTTTCCAAAGAATTTGTGCTGAATGATTAAATTCTATTGGAACGTCAGTAGTTAATGTATAAAAAATTTTATTAGAACCGAATAATGTAAGAATTTTTAAGGGATTTTTCAATTTTTCTTTTTTTATTTCGGGGAATAAGGTTTCATTGATAACTGATGTTGTAGCACCTGCATTAATATTATTTTGAAAATTGTCGTTTAATTTTATTTGTTGGTTATGATTAATTACAAGATTATGGGTATTTTGTTCAAGGGTTTTTAGATATTCTTCTATTTCAACTTTATCATCTTCGTCCATTGTACCAAATGTCCATTTTAGAAATGAACCGCCAATATTAGGTAATGCTATTTTTGTTCATAGGGAATTAATGTTTTGAAAGTATGTTCTAATTTGTTTATTTTATCTTTTAATATTTTCAAAATAATTTCATCTTCTGGAGTTTTAAATGAATTTCTTATATTAATTTTTATCATATTTATTGTATAATCAATTTCATTTGATTCAATAACGTGAAGGATTTTAGTATAGATATCGATAATTGAGATTCTCCTGTTGGATTAAGGAATACCCGGATTCATTTTCTAATTTTTCTATATTAATTGTTGCTTCAGCTTTATTTAGAATTATAAAAAGCATAAGAATTTGAATAATGACTTTAATGGCAGTTGTTATTTGTTGAGTTACCTGAAACGAATTTATATTTTCTTTTAACTCTTGTTGGATGTATGTTTTTATTTTGAAAATCAGTAATTTTATTGTTTATTTTCTTAATTTTAATTTTCTTATATCTAGCCTGTTCTTTATACCGTACTGTTGCAGGGTTTTGTATTAGAATCTCGTTATCATTAGGGAGTTCAAAAGTTTTTCTATTTTTGTTTAATTTAGAAATAATTTTCTCTTTTTTATGTAATAATCTGTCTTTCTTCTAAACTACGAATTTTATTATTGGTAAAGTCAATGGGCCTTACTTCAGTTACAGAATGTAGTGCATTATTATAATCTTCAAAAGCTTTTAATATACAACTTTCAGTATCAAGGTTGGAATCAGTTAATGCTAAAATCCTAATATTTTCTGTAATTGTTCCGTGAGCTCTCTCTATATCGGAATTACCTGTTTGACTTCTGGGAGACGTAAAGTGGATTTTTATATTTTCTACTCTACAAAAGTCCTTCAAATTTAAACTATTGAGTTTATTGTCAAATACAAATGTTTTTGGTTAACCGAACACAGAATTTCTTAATCTTAAAGCTTGAATTATGGTAACGTTATTTCTATCATTTAGTTTAATTATTGATAAGTGTTTTGTAAATTTATCTATTGTTGTTAAAAATACTTCTTTTTTCAAATAGTAAGTGTCTCCGTGAACTATTTCATTCGGTTTAGAAGGTGTTGCAGATATATTAAAATTATATTGATTAGGTTTCCGATCATATTTTGCTAGATTACAAATATCACAGTTATTTATGTATTTGTAAATACGGTTTTTCTTTTTTGGAAAATAGGACTTGTCTTTCACTTCATTAAAATTTTCTAAGATACCTCTATGATTTGTTTTTTCATGAGTTTCTTTTATTATTTTTAGTAAGTCGTTTTCGCTTTCAATTTCTTGAGCTAGTTTAGTACATTTAATAAATTTTACCTTATTATCGTTACTGAATAATTCTATTAATTTTCTATGTAATATTTCTATTAATTTTCTTTGGAATATTGCAAATTTATTATCGTTTAATTCTGAATAAATTGCAGTAATACCTTTTTTTATGAACCTTCGTAAATCATTTAAATAAATTTGATTTTTTAAATCGTTTCGGATATAAAAATTTTTTTATATTTGTTATATTTAATAATCTATTCACCTGGTTTAGTTATTACTAGGTGGACTTGATTAAAATATTTGTTTACTATATTTTCTACAATTGGGATGTGGTCATCCAAATTTTCGATGCCACTATGAATTGTAGCTAAATCACTTTCAATCTTAGAAGACTCATTCAATTGAAAAATGTTATTTATTGCATTTTTATCAATATTGATTCTGCTAAGGAAATCAGTCTCTTTATTGTCTTTTCCTTTAACATATTCTATTTGAAAATTAAATTCATTTAATTTAATTCTCCATCTTTGGAGTTTTGAATTTGGTTCTTTTAATGAATTTAGCTAAACTAAAGGTTTATAATTCGTTTTTATTGTAAACCTAACGCCAAAAAATAGAGTCTAAAATACTTAGTTGCCCAAACAATTGCCGAAAGTTCTTTTTCGATAGGACTATAATGATTTGCGTGATCATTTAATGTTCTACTTGCAAATGTAATTGGGTGACCATTTTGCGATAAAACAGCCCCTAAAGCAAAGTCACTTGCATCAGTAGTTAAGGTAAATTTTTGATTAAAATTTGGATACTTTAATATTGGGTCACTACTAATGATTTCTTTAAGTTTCTCGAACGCTTGAATATATTTAAGATTGTTAATGTCAATTTTATTATCTTTCTTTAGGCAAAAAGTTAGTGGCTGAGCAATTTTAGCGTAGTCTTTAATGAATTTACGATAATACCCGGTAATACCTAAAAAGCTTTTAATAGATTTTCGAGAGTTTGGTAGTTTTAATTTTTTTATCATTTCAATTTTTTTGGGTTTGATTTGATTCCTTTATCTGTAAGTAAATGTCCTAAATATTCCGATTCTTTAGAAAAAAATAGACATTTATCTAATTGTATTTATAAATTAAATTTTCTTAACCTTTCAAATATTTTACTAATTGCATTTTCATGTTCTTGTAGTGACGTACTGAAAATTAGTATATCGGCTAAATATACAACACAGATATGATTTATAAAGTCACGTAAAACATAATTTATCATTCGTTGGAATGTTGCAGGAGCATTCTTTAATCCGAATGGCATCCTGACAAACTCGTAATGACCTTGTGGGGTCGAAAAAACTGTTTTTGGTTGATCTTTTTCATCTACAAGAACTTGATGAAATCCTTTAGTGAGATCAATAGTAGAAAAATATTGGGCTTTACCTAATTTATCAAAAAGAGATTCAATATTAGGAATAGGAAATTTATCTTCAATATTAACCTCATTCAATTTCTTATAATTTACGACTATTCTCCATTTTTGTTTTCCTGATTGATCTAATTTCTTGGGAACAACCCAGATAGATGAATTATAAGGAGAGTTACTATGTTTTACTATTCCTTGATATAACATTTCGGAAATTTGTTTTCCCACCTCATGTTCATGAATCTTAGGAAATCTATAAATTTTTGAATAGATAGAATCACTATTTTTTGTGATAATTTGATGTTTAATACAATTAATATTGGTTAAGGTCTGACCCTCTTGATAGAAAAGATCTTTATTTTCTGTTATAATTTTTTTTAATATTTTATTTTCTTCATTATTAAGATGGTTTGTTTTTATAAAATCAAATATATTTGTTTTTAAATCTGACGAATACAATTCATAAGCGTCATTATAAGGACAAGCATTTTTAAATTTTGTTATTTTTCCCATTATTTCCATAGTTTCGTTTTCAAAGTCTATTTTTGCTCCTACGGCTTTCAATACGTTTTGTCCTATAATCGCGTCAAATTGTTTATTATTAAGTTTTAATACTTTCCAAAGAATTTGTGCTGAATGATTAAATTCTATTGGAACGTCAGTAGTTAATGTATAAAAAATTTTATTAGAACCGAATAATATAAGAATTTTTAAGGGATTTTTCAATTTTTCTTTTTTTATTTCGGGGAATAAGGTTTCATTGATAACTGATGTTGTAGCACCTGCATTAATATTATTTTGAAAATTGTCGTTTAATTTTATTTGTTGGTTATGATTAATTACAAGATTATGGGTATTTTGTTCAAGGGTTTTTAGATATTCTTCTATTTCAACTTTATCATCTTCGTCCATTGTACCAAATGTCCATTTTAGAAATGAACCGCCAATATTAGGTAATGCTCTTTTTGTTTATAGGGAATTAATGTTTTGAAAGTATGTTCTAATTTGTTTATTTTATCTTTTAATGTTTTCAAAATAATTTCATCTTCTGGAGTTTTAAATGAATTTCTTATATTAATTTTTATCATATTTATTGTATAATCAATTTCATTTGATTCAATAACGTGAAGGATTTTAGTATAGATATCGATAATTGAGATTCTCCTGTTGGGTTAAGGAATACCCGGATTCATTTTCTAATTTTTCTATATTAATTGTTGCTTCAGCTTTATTTAGAATTATAAAAAGCATAAGAATTTGAATAATGACTTTAATGGCAGTTGTTATTTGTTGAGTTACCTGAAACGAATTTATATTTTCTTTTAACTCTTGTTGGGTGTATGTTTTTATTTTGAAAATCAGTAATTTTATTGTTTATTTTCTTAATTTTAATTTTCTTATATCTAGCCTGTTCTTTATACCGTACTATTGCAGGGTTTTGTATTAAAATCTCGTTATCATTAGGGAGTTCAAAAGTTTTTTTATTTTTGTTTAATTTAGAAATAATTTTCTCTTTTTTATGTAATAATCTGTCTTTGATTTCTTCTAAACTACGAATTTTATTATTGGTAAAGTCAATGGGTCTTACTTCAGTTACAGAATGTAGTGTATTATTATAATCTTCAAAAGCTTTTAATATATAACTTTCAGTATCAAAGTTGGAATCAGTTAATGTTAAAATCCTAATATTTTCTGTAATTGTTCCGTGAGCTCTTTCTATATCGGAATTACCTGTTTGACTTCTGGGAGACGTAAAGTGGATTTTTATATTTTCTACTCTACAAAAGTCCTTCAAATTCAAACTATTGAGTTTATTGTCAAATACAAATGTTTTTGGTTTACCGAACACAGAATTTCTTAATCTTAAAGCTTGAATTATGGTAACGTTATTTCTATCATTTAGTTTAATTATTGATAAGTGTTTTGTAAATTTATCTATAGTTGTTAAAAATACTTCTTTTTTTAAATAGTAAGTGTCTCCGTGAACTATTTCATTCGGTTCAGAAGGTGTTGCAGATATATTAAAATTATATTGATTAGGTTTCCGATCATACTTTGCTAGATTACAAATATCACAGTTATTTATGTATTTGTAAATACGGTTTTTCTTTTTTGGAAAATAGGACTTGTCTTTCACTTCATTAAAATTTTCTAAGATACCTCTATGATTTGTTTTTTCATGAGTTTCTTTTATTATTTTTAGTAAGTCGTTTTCGCTTTCAATTTCTTGAGCTAGTTTAGTACATTTAATAAATTTTACCTTATTATCGTTACTGAATAATTCTATTAATTTTCTTTGTAATATTGCAAATTTATTATCTTTTAATTCTGGATAAATTGCAGTAATACCTTTTTTTATGAACCTTCGTAGTAAATCATTTAAATAAATTTGATTTTTTAAATCGTTTCGGATATAAAAATTTTTTTATATTTGTTCTATTTAATAATCGATTCACCTGGTTTAGTTATTACTAGGTGGATTTGATTAAAATATTTGTTTACTATATTTTCTACAATTGGGATGTGGTCATCCAAATTTTCGATGCCACTATGAATTGTAGCTAAATCACTTTCAATCTTAGAAGACTCATTCAATTGAAAAATGTTATTTATTGCATTTTTATCAATATTGATTCTGTTAAGGAAATCAGTCTCTTTATTGTCTTTTCCTTTAACATATTCTATTTTTTATTTTTATTTTTTTTTATTTATTTATTTCAGATCTCAAAAGAGCTAATATAGCTCGTACAGAGTTTTATAGTTCATAAAGTAAATAAATTTGTAAATCAAATCCTATTATAATTATAATACATTAATTATATACATAAATTCTTTTTTTTTTTTTTTTTTTTTTTTTTAATTCAAAATACAGTGATAATTCAATAATAAAATGCAATAAAAAATTAGTCCTACTAACTACATTAATTCAATAACAATATTATTGTCGCTAATCATATCTAAGAGCCAATGAAATAGAAAGAAATGCAAAATGTACAGAAAAAATAAAAATAAAAACTTAAAAATTATTAAGAGTGAAACTAAAAAAATAACATTATATTAAAAATTCATAATTAAAGTCAAAACACAAAATTGATAACTACTAAGAAACAATGTAGTCTTTTTGTTTTTTTCCCTTTTTTTTTATTTTATTTTATTTTTTTTTTTTTTTATTATTTATTTACTTAAAGTTAACTGTTACTAATATTCGAAAAACAACAAAAAGTAACTATTGACATTGTTTTTAAATTTCACAAAGTTATTTATTTGTTTAAGTTCTGTTGGCAAATCATTATAGATTGCATAAGCCTTGTTGTATATTGTATCTTGTTTATTAAATCTCATTTTAGACAATGTAATATGTATTTTCTCAGCATTTCTGGTTATATATTTATGTACTTCACTGTTCAGACTGAATTTGACATTTGTGTTAATGTTGTTAGCACACATAGCATGAACATGCATTGCCAGCTTACTTTTAATCAATTGATTTATAGGTAGAATATTATTCTCAATATAGATCTGTTGCCGTTCTGATTTTATAACCAAATAATTTTTTTATGGCTTTGTTTTGAACAGTTTGAATTAGTTTAATGTACTTGTTACACACATTTCCCCATAAATGTATACCATACGTAACTGTTGCATGAAACATACTGAAGTATAATGAACGCTTTAGTTTATGTGGGACTCTATTTCTAATTAATTTAAATAAACCTGCAGACTTTCTAGCCTCAGTTAGTTGTTCTCTAATTTGTTGCTCCCAAGTAAGATTTTCATCTATAATAACACCCAAGTATTTATAGCATCTCACTAAATCTAAGTCATAACAGTCAATTTTGGTATGAAGCATATCAGTTACTTCCTCTTGAATATTATATATTTAGTTTTATTTGTATTTAGAGTGAGCTTGTGTTGATTCATCCATTCCTGAATTAATACTAGATCTATGTTAATTGCTTCTTCTAGTCTCTTGCAAGTAGTTTCAGCATATACTATAGCCAGATCATCTGCATACATATACGGCTTTCCATTTAGCTTTAAATTAAGTAAACCGCTTATATAAACTGAGAATAATGTAGGGCCTAGCGAACTCCCTTGTATAACACCAAAGTCATTTTTCTCTAGGCCACTGGTCACGCCATCACATTCAGCATACTGATTTCTCTGAGAAAGGTAACTTTTGAACCATTTGAATTCATTACCTTTTATGCCATGTTCGAATAGAATTCTAAGTAATAATTTCCTGTCAACACTGTCAAAAGCTTTTTGAACATCGAAGAAAACTGCTGCAACTTTATTCCGTTTGTCAATTGAGGACTGAATATCGCTAATCACATCAAATAGAGCAGCTTGAGTGCTAGATCTTCTTATAAAACCATATTGTTGTTGTTTGTTTAATTTGTTTTTATATAAATAATCCGTAAGTTGGTTGTTGACTACGGTCTCCACAATTTTGCTAAATACTGATGATATAGCAATAGGTCTATAATTATTGAAATCAGAAGTATTTCCTGATTTTTTATAAACTGGAATAATTTTACCGAATTTAATACATTGCGGAACTTCTGCTTGGGTTAATGAATAATTAATCAGTTTCGTTAAATTATTAGTCAGTTCATTTTTACATATTTTGATTATGTGTGGTGAAATTTGGTCCTGACCTGCTGCATACGTGTCTGATAACCCATTTATTAATTTTAAGCACTCTTTTTGGTTAATAGTTTTAAATTTAAATTCTGAAGTTGTTCTAGTTTTTGGTACATATACTATGTTATTAAATTTACCAGCCATTTTTTCACCTATGTTTGCATAAAATTTATTAAAGCTGTTGATTTTATCATATTTTTTGACTTTATTTTGGCTTTTTGGAATTGCATTTCATCATATAACTTCATTTTTTTTCTTTTCAAACTTGTTGTTAAGTTCAACCAGTATTTATATTTGTTTTTAATTAAAATTTGAAAATTAAATTCATTTAATTTAATTCTCCATCTTTGGAGTTTTGAATTTGGTTCTTTTAATGAATTTAGCTAAACTAAAGGTTTATAATTCGTTTTTATTGTAAACCTAACGCCAAAAAATAGAGTCTAAAATACTTAGTTGCCCAAACAATTGCCGAAAGTTCTTTTTCGATAGGACTATATTGATTTTCGTGATCATTTAATGTTTTACTTGCAAATGTAATTGGGTGTCGATTTTGCGATAAAACAGCCCCTAAAGCAAAGTCACTTGTATCAGTAGTTAAGGTAAATTTTTGATTAAAATTTGGATACTTTAATATTGGGTCACTACTAATGATTTCTTTAAGTTTCTCGAATGCTTGAATATATTTTAGATTGTTAATGTCAATTTTATTATCTTTCTTTAGGCAAAAAGTTAGTGACTGAGCAATTTTAGCGTAGTCTTTAATGAATTTACGATAATACCCGGTAATACCTAAAAAGCTTTTAATAGATTTTCGAGAGTTTGGTAGTTTTAATTTTTTTATCATTTCAATTTTTTTGGGTTTTATTTGATTCCTTTATCTGTAAGTAAATGTCCTAAATATTCCGATTCTTTAGAAAAAAATAGATATTTATCTAAATGTATTTATAAATTAAATTTTCTTAACCTTTCAAATATTTTACTAATTGCATTTTCATGTTCTTGTAGTGACGTACTGAAAATTAGTATATCGGCTAAATATACAACACAGATATGATTTATAAAGTCACGTAAAACATAATTTATCATTCGTTGGAATGTTGCAGGAGCATTCTTTAATCCGAATGGCATCCTGACAAACTCGTAATGACCTTGTGGGGTCGAAAAAGCTGTTTTTGGTTGATTTTTTCATCTACAAGAACTTGATGAAATCCTTTAGTGAGATCAATAGTAGAAAAATATTGGGCTTTACCTAATTTATCAAAAAGAGATTCAATATTAGGAATAGGAAATTTATCTTCAATATTAACCTCATTCAATTTCTTAAAATCTACGACTATTCTCCATTTTTGTTTTCCTGATTGATCTAATTTCTTGGGAACAACCTAGATAGATGAATTATATTATAAGGAGAGTTACTATGTTTTACTATTCGTTGATATAACATTTCGGAAATTTGTTTTTCCACCCATCATGTTCATGAATCTTAGGAAATCTATAAATTTTTGAATAGATAGAATCACTATTTTTTGTGATAATTTGATGTTTAATACAATTAATATTGGTTAAGGTCTGACCCTCTTGATAGAAAAGATCTTTATTTTCTGTTATAATTTTTTTTAATATTTTATTTTCTTCATTATTAAGATGGTTTGTTTTTATAAAATCAAATATATTTGTTTTTAAATCTGACGAATACAATTCATAAGCGTCATTATAAAGACAAGCATTTTTAAATTTTGTTATTTTTCCCATTATTTCCATAGTTTCGTTTTCAAAGTCTATTTTTGCTCTTTACGTTTTGTCCTATAATCGCGTCAAATTGTTTATTATTAAGTTTTAATACTTTCCAAAGAATTTGTGCTGAATGATTAAATTCTATTGGAACGTCAGTAGTTAATGTATAAAAAATTTGATTAGAACCGAATAATGTAAGAATTTTTAAGGGATTTTTCAATTTTTCTTTTTTTTATTTCGGGGAATGAGGTTTCATTGATAATTGATGTTGTAGCACCTGTATTAATATTATTTTGAAAATTGTCGTTTAATTTTATTTGTTGGTTATGATTAATTACAAGATTATGAGTATTTTGTTCAAGGGTTTTTAGATATTCTTCTATTTCAACTTTATCATCTTCGTCCATTGTACCAAATGTCCATTTTAGAAATGAACCGCCAATATTAGGTAATGCTCTTTTATGTCTATAGGGAATTAATGTTTTGAAAGTATGTTCTAATTTGTTTATTTTATCTTTTAATGTTTTCAAAATAATTTCATCTTCTGGAGTTTTAAATGAATTTCTTATATTAATTTTTATCATATTTATTGTATAATCAATTTCATTTGATTCAATAACGTGAAGGATTTTAGTATAGATATCGATAATTGAGATTCTCCTGTTGGATTAAGGAATACCCGGATTCATTTTCTAATTTTTCTATATTAATTGTTGCTTCAGCTTTATTTAGAATTATAAAAAGCATAAGAATTTGAATAATGACTTTAATGGCAGTTGTTATTTGTTGAGTTACCTGAAACGAATTTATATTTTCTTATAACTCTTGTTGGATGTATGTTTTTATTTTGAAAATCAGTAATTTTATTGTTTATTTTCTTAATTTTAATTTTCTTATATCTAGCCTGTTATTTATATCGTACTATTGCAGGGTTTTGTATTAGAATCTCGTTATCATTAGGGAGTTCAAAAGCTTTTCTATTTTTGTTTAATTTAGAAATAATTTTCTCTTTTTTATGTAATAATCTGTCTTTGATTTCTTCTAAACTACGAATTTTATTATTGGTAAAGTCAATGGGCCTTACTTCAGTTACAGAATGTAGTGTATTATTATCTTATATTATTATCAAAAACTTTTAATATACAACTTTCAGTATCAATGTTGGAATCAGTTAATGTTAAAATCCTAATATTTTCTGTAATTGTTACGTGAGCTCTTTCTATATCGGAATTACCTGTTTGACTTCTGGGAGACGTAAAGTGGATTTTTATATTTTCTACACTACAAAAGTCCTTCAAATTTAAACTATTGAGTTCATTGTCAAATGCAAATGTTTTTGGTTTACCGAACACAGAATTTCTTAATCTTAAAGCTTGAATTATGGTAAGTTATTTCTATCATTTAGTTTAATTATTGATAAGTGTTTTGTAAATTTATCTATAGTTGTTAAAAATACTTCTTTTTTTAAATAGTAAGTGTCTCCGTGAACTATTTCATTCGGTTCAGAAGGTGTTGCAGATATATTCAAATTATATTGATTAGGTTTCCGATCATACTTTGCTAGATTACAAATATCACAGTTATTTATGTATTTGTAAATACGGTTTTTCTTTTTTGGAAAATAGTACTTGTCTTTCACTTCATTAAAATTTTCTAAGATACCTCTATGATTTGTTTTTTCATGAGTTTCTTTTATTATTTTTAGTAAGTCGTTTTCGCTTTCAATTTCTTGAGCTAGTTTAGTACATTTAATAAATTTTACCTTATTATCGTTACTGAATAATTCTATTAATTTTCTTTGTAATATTGCAAATTTATTATCGTTTAATTCTGAATTAATTGCAGTAATACCTTTTTTTATGAACCTTCGTAGTAAATCATTTAAATAAATTTGATTTTTTAAATCGTTTCGGATATAAAAATTTTTTTATATTTGTTATATTTAATAATCGATTCACCTGGTTTAGTTATTACTAGGTGGATTTGATTAAAATATTTGTTTACTATATTTTCTACAATTGGGATGCGGTCATCCAAATTTTTGATGCCACTATGAATTGTAGCTAAATCACTTTCAATCTTAGAAGACTCATTCAATTGAAAAATGTTATTTATTGCATTTTTATCAATATTGATTCTGCTAAGGAAATCAGTCTCTTTATTGTCTTTTCCTTTAACATATTCTATTTGAAAATTAAATTCATTTAATTTAATTCTCCATCTTTGGAGTTTTGAATTTGGTTCTTTTAATGAATTTAGCTAAACTAAAGGTTTATAATTCGTTTTTATTGTAAACCTAACGCCAAAAAAATAGAGTCTAAAATACTTAGTTGCCCAAACAATTGCCGAAAGTTCTTTTTCGATAGGACTATAATGATTTTCGTGATCATTTAATGTTCTACTTGCAAATGTAATTGGGTGTCCATTTTGCGATAAAACAGCCCCAAAGCAAAGTCACTTGCATCAGTAGTTAAGGTAAATTTTTGATTAAAATTTGGATACTTTAATATTGGGTCACTACTAATGATTTCTTTAAGTTTCTCGAATGCTTGAATATATTTAGGATTGTTAATGTCAATTTTATTATCTTTCTTTAGGCAAAAAGTTAGTGACTGAGCAATTTTAGCGTAGTCTTTAATGAATTTACGATAAAAATGCTGCATACGTGTCTGATAACCCATTTATTAATTTTAAGCACTCTTTTTGGTTAATAGTTTTAAATTTAAATTCTGAAGTTGTTCTAGTTTTTGGTACATATACTATGTTATTAAATTTACCAGCCATTTTTTCACCTATGTTTGCATAAAATTTATTAAAGCTGTTGACTTTATCATATTTTTTGACTTTATTTAGTTCACAGCTTGCAAAAAAATCATTTTCTTTTTTGTTTTCACAGCATAAAATATTTTTAATGTATTTCCAGTTTTTCTTAGGATCATTGTTAGCTTTTTGGAATTGCATTTCATCATATAACTTCCTTTTTTTTCTTTTCAAACTTGTTGTTAAGTTCAACCAGTATTTATATTTGTTTTTAATTAAAATTTGAAAATTAAATTCATTTAATTTAATTCTCCATCTTTGGAGTTTTGAATTTGGTTCTTTTAATGAATTTAGCTAAACTAAAGGTTTATAATTCGTTTTTATTGTAAACCTAACGCCAAAAAATAGAGTCTAAAATACTTAGTTGCCCAAACAATTGCCGAAAGTTCTTTTTCGATAGGACTATAATGATTTTCGTGATCATTTAATGTTCTACTTGCAAATGTAATTGGGTGTCGATTTTGCGATAAAACAGCCCCTAAAGCAAAGTCACTTGCATCAGTAGTTAAGGTAAATTTTTGATTAAAATTTGGATACTTTAATATTGGGTCACTACTAATGATTTCTTTAAGTTTCTCGAATGCTTGAATATATTTTAGATTGTTAATGTCAATTTTATTATCTTTCTTTAGGCAAAAAGTTAGTGACTGAGCAATTTTAGCGTAGTCTTTAATGAATTTACGATAATACCCGGTAATACCTAAAAAGCTTTTAATAGATTTTCGAGAGTTTGGTAGTTTTAATTTTTTTATCATTTCAATTTTTTTGGGTTTGATTTGATTCCTTTATCTGTAAGTAAATGTCCTAAATATTCCGATTCTTTAGAAAAAAATAGACATTTATCTAATTGTATTTATAAATTAAATTTTCTTAACCTTTCAAATATTTTACTAATTGCATTTTCATGTTCTTGTAGTGACGTACTGAAAATTAGTATATGGGCTAAATATACAACACAGATATGATTTATAAAGTCACGTAAAACATAATTTATCATTCGTTGGAATGTTGCAGGAGCATTCTTTAATCCGAATGGCATCCTGACAAACTCGTAATGACCTTGTGGGGTCGAAAAAGCTGTTTTTGGTTGATCTTTTTCATCTAAAAGAACTTGATGAAATCCTTTAGTGAGATCAATAGTAGAAAAATATTGGGCTTTACCTAATTTATCAAAAAGAGATTCAATATTAGGAATAGGAAATTTATCTTCAATATTAACCTCATTCAATTTCTTATAATCTACGACTATTCTCCATTTTTGTTTTCCTGATTGATCTAATTTCTTGGGAACAACCTAGATAGATGAATTATATTATAAGGCGAGTTACTATGTTTTACTATTCCTTGATATAACATTTCGGAAATTTGTTTTTCCACCCATCATGTTCATGAATCTTAGGAAATCTATAAATTTTTGAATAGATAGAATCACTATTTTTTGTGATAATTTGATGTTTAATACAATTAATATTGGTTAAGGTCTGACCCTCTTGATAGAAAAGATCTTTATTTTCTGTTATAATTTTTTTTAATATTTTATTTTTTTCATTATTAAGATGGTTTGTTTTTATAAAATCAAATATATTTGTTTTTAAATCTGACGAATACAATTCATAAGCGTCATTATAAGGACAAGCATTTTTAAATTTTGTTATTTTTCCCATTATTTCCATAGTTTCGTGACTTTAATGGCAGTTGTTATTTGTTGAGTTACCTGAAACGAATTTATATTTTCTTTTAACTCTTGTTGGATGTATGTTTTTATTTTGAAAATCAGTAATTTTATTGTTTATTTTCTTAATTTTAATTTTCTTATATCTAGCCTGTTCTTTATACCGTACTATTGCAGGGTTTTGTATTAGAATCTCGTTATCATTAGGGAGTTCAAAAGTTTTTCTATTTTTGTTTAATTTAGAAATAATTTTCTCTTTTTTATGTAATAATCTGTCTTTGATTTCTTCTAAACTACGAATTTTATTATTGGTAAAGTCAATGGGCCTTACTTCAGTTACAGAATGTAGTGTATTATTATAATCTTCAAAAGCTTTTAATATACAACTTTCAGTATCAAGGTTGGAATCAGTTAATGTTAAAATCCTAATATTTTCTGTAATTGTTACGTGAGCTCTTTCTATATCGGAATTACCTGTTTGACTTCTGGGAGACGTAAAGTGGATTTTTATATTTTCTACACTACAAAAGTCCTTCAAATTTAAACTATTGAGTTCATTGTCAAATACAAATGTTTTTGGTTTACCGAACACGGAATTTCTTAATCTTAAAGCTTGAATTATGGTAACGTTATTTCTATCATTTAGTTTAATTATTGATAAGTGTTTTGTAAATTTATCTATAGTTGTTAAAAATACTTCTTTTTTTAAATAGTAAGTGTCTCCGTGAACTATTTCATTCGGTTCAGAAGGTGTTGCAGATATATTAAAATTATATTGATTAGGTTTCCGATCATACTTTGCTAGATTACAAATATCACAGTTATTTATGTATTTGTAAATACGGTTTTTCTTTTTTGGAAAATAGGACTTGTCTTTCACTTCATTAAAATTTTCTAAGATACCTCTATGATTTGTTTTTTCATGAGTTTCTTTTATTATTTTTAGTAAGTCGTTTTCGCTTTCAATTTCTTGAGCTAGTTTAGTACATTTAATAAATTTTACCTTATTATCGTTACTGAATAATTCTATTAATTTTCTTTGTAATATTGCAAATTTATTATCTTTTAATTCTGGATAAATTGCAGTAATACTTTTTTTTATGAACCTTCGTAGTAAATCATTTAAATAAATTTGATTTTTTAAATCGTTTCGGATTTAAAAATTTTTTTATATTTGTTCTATTTAATAATCGATTCACCTGGTTTAGTTATTACTAGGTGGATTTGATTAAAATATTTGTTTACTATATTTTCTACAATTGGGATGTGGTCATCCAAATTTTCAATGCCACTATGAATTGTAGCTAAATCACTTTCAATCTTAGAAGACTCATTCAATTGAAAATTGTCTTTTCCTTTAACATATTCTATTTGAAAATTAAATTCATTTAATTTAATTCTCCATCTTTGGAGTTTTGAATTTGGTTCTTTTAATGAATTTAGCTAAACTAAAGGTTTATAATTCGTTTTTATTGTAAACCTAACGCCAAAAAAATAGAGTCTAAAATACTTAGTTGCCCAAACAATTGCCGAAAGTTCTTTTTCGATAGGACTATAATGATTTTCGTGATCATTTAATGTTCTACTTGCAAATGTAATTGGGTGTCCATTTTGCGATAAAACAGCCCCTAAAGCAAAGTCACTTGCATCAGTAGTTAAGGTAAATTTTTGATTAAAATTTGGATACTTTAATATTGGGTCACTACTAATGATTTCTTTAAGTTTCTCGAATGCTTGAATATATTTAGGATTGTTAATGTCAATTTTATTATCTTTCTTTAGGCAAAAAGTTAGTGACTGAGCAATTTTAGCGTAGTCTTTCTTCAATGAATTTACGATAATACCCGGTAATACCTAAAAAGCTTTTTATAGATTTTCGAGAGTTTGGTAGTTTTAATTTTTTTATCATTTCAATTTTTTTGGGTTTGATTTGATTCCTTTATCTGTAAGTAAATGTCCTAAATATTCAGATTCTTTAGAAAAAAATAGACATTTATCTAATTGTATTTATAAATTAAATTTTCTTAACCTTTCAAATATTTTACTAATTGCATTTTCATGTTCTTGTAGTGACGTACTGAAAATTAGTATATCGGCTAAATATACAACACAGATATGATTTATAAAGTCACGTAAAACATAATTTATCATTCGTTGGAATGTTGCAGGAGCATTCTTTAATCCGAATGGCATCCTGACAAACTCGTAATGACCTTGTGGGGTCGAAAAATCTGTTTTTGGTTGATCTTTTTCATCTACAAGAACTTGATGAAATCCTTTAGTGAGATCAATAGTAGAAAAATATTGAGCTTTACCTAATTTATCAAAAAGAGATTCAATATTAGGAATAGGAAATTTATCTTCAATATTAACCTCATTCAATTTCTAATAATCTACGACTATTCTCCATTTTGTTTTCCTGATTGATCTAATTTCTTGGGAACAACCTAGATAGATGAATTATAAGGAGAGTTACTATGTTTTACTATTCCTTGATATAACATTTCGGAAATTTGTTTTTCCACCCATCATGTTCATGAATCTTAGGAAATCTATAAATTTTTGAATAGATAGAATCACTATTTTTTGTGATAATTTGATGTTTAATACAATTAATATTGGTTAAGGTCTGACCCTCTTGATAGAAAAGATCTTTATTTTCTGTTATAATTTTTTTTAATATTTTATTTTCTTCATTATTAAGATGGTTTGTTTTTATAAAATCAAATATATTTGTTTTTAAATCTGACGAATACAATTCATAAGCGTCATTATAAGGACAAGCATTTTTAAATTTTGTTATTTTTCCCATTATTTCCATAGTTTCGTTTTCAAAGTCTATTTTTGCTCCTACGGCTTTCAATACGTTTTGTCCTATAATCGCGTCAAATTGTTTATTATTAAGTTTTAATACTTTCCAAAGAATTTGTGCTGAATGTTAAATTCTATTGGAACGTCAGTAGTTAATGTATAAAAATTTTTATTAGAACCGAATAATGTAAGAATTTTTAAGGGATTTTTCAATTTTTTTTTTTTTATTTCGGAGAATAAGGTTTCATTGATAACTGATGTTGTAGCACCTGTATAAATCAAACAATTTATTTTTTTATTATTAATAGTAAATTGAACTTTTGGTAAATTGGTTTCCGAGGCACTGAATGAAAATTTTCTTCAGAATGCTCATTTTGATTATCTAAAACAACATTGTTAAGATTAGCATCATAAGTATCCATTGGCTCTGTAGGTTGATTATAATTATTATTTGTAAAATTTCCGCTTTTATTACGACGGAATCTACTTTGCCCTGAATTGTTTAAATTAGAATTATTTCTATTAAAATTGTTATTGGGATTATTGTTGAAATTATTATTATGACGTTGAAAATTATTGGATTGATAGTGATTAGAATTATTGCTAAAATTATTATTATGACGTGGAAAATTATTAGAATGATAGTGATTGGAATTATTATTGTAATTATTATTCATAAAATTTCTTGAGTGATTGCTATTTAAATTTCTATTATAATTATTGTTTAAATTAGAATTAGTATTAGGGCGATTATTATTGTTTTTATTTCTATTATCACGCGAAAAATTTTGATTTTTATTAAAATTATAATTATTATTGTTAATGGAAATACCAGTTTGTAGAAGCTCATGATAGGCTTCTTCTAAATTATCAATATTTTTAAGTCTTAAATACATGTTATCGGATCTAAGAAGTTTATTGAGAAATTTTTCTAATAAACTTTTTTCATTGTTTGATGGTTTAAAATCAATAGGGAAACTTGGAAAAAGTTTATATTTTAAATTTAACTAATCTGATATATCTGACAATTGATTATAAAATTGACTTACATTTACTAATTTAACTTCATCTGCTCGCTCTTTCAGCCTGAGGTAATCTTCCTGAATCCCAAATGATCTCTTTAATTGGCTTTTAATATCGTTCCATGTCGCGTTTTCTGATCTTCGTATACTGACAGCTGATGCACCTTGTATCTTGGATAAAATTATACTGCCCAGATAAGATTTTAAGTCTGAATCTGGTGTTAAACCCATGACGTTGTCAGCTTCTTTAAAAAATGATGTTAATTCGAAGTTTCCATCTGCTCTAAACACTGGAATTGATCTAGCTTCGGATATTAGATCATTTGTTGTAATTGTGTTAAGTGATAAAGCCATTTCTGCTGTTTCACTTGTTAATTTAATATTGTTTAAAATACTATTATATTACCTAATAGTTTCGAGTTCAAGTTTTTGTTTATTCTTCAAAGAGATTCGATGTGGTTTCATTCACTAAAACAAAATTTTACTTTTGTCACTTTAGTTTTTTTTTTTATACCATGTAATTCAATATAAATTTAAGAGTTAATTGAAGTTATCTTGATTTAACTTTTTGTATTAATATTGAAAAAGTTTCTTTTTTTTTTTGTGAAGCTTTATTATTTAATTTAAATGTTTTCTCTCAATGAAAATGTCTAAAGTTAAATGTCATTCACTTTTATTTATATATTTTATCTACCGTTATCAGACGTCAGTTAGCGATCCTACCGAATGCGCCAGTTTTATTATTTTATAAGATGGAATTTTATAAAATAATAATTTTTTTTTTTACAGAATAGTTCTTATTTATTGAATTAAAACACAAAAAAATATTTTACTTTTAAAATTCTTTATTTAATGTGAAACGTTACAAATCTAGGCTTAAACTAATTTTTTAATTTTACAAATTTTATAATTAACATTCAATTTTTAATTATTGATTATTATTAATATTTTACAAAGAAAAACAAGAAAAAGGAATTTATTACATTTTCAAGTGCTTTTCATAATATTGCACTTGACAACAAAAAAATTATAATATCAACTATATTGAAATACTTGATTTTCAATGTAATTGATTAATATGAAAGTAATAGAAAGAATTATAAATATTAGTTTATTGATTAGACCTCCTAGAAATTATATCTTCTAAGAATAGGTTTGCTGGATATATGACTTGCCCAAACGGATTAACCGAATTCAACTAAAATTTGTGCAAACTCTCTTTTCGACTGCGAAACCACTTTGTAAAATTGGACATAAATCGGAAACACAAAATTTTTTGGAAGCCCGCCAGGCCGAAATGGGTTAATTAATTTCAAGCTAATTTATACAACTAATTCCGGTTGTTAAGTGCAAAATTTCAAGTCAATCGGTCAAATCGTTTTGACTCGACATCAAAAAAACGAAAAAGCTTAAACGTTGCCTATGTCACCCTCCGGACTCTCAGAATTATTCCTATAAAATTTTGTGGCAATCGGACCATTTGTTTCACGTGAATCCTGGACAAACAAACAAACAAACAAACAAACAAATTTTCTTCTTTATATATATGATTATACCCGTATGACTATATAGTCAAAGGGTTTAATAAATTTGCCATTACGTTTGTGACGCAGAGAAGGAGGGGGGGTAGATATAGACTCAATTGTATGGATCGGATCAGAATCGAAAAATAAATCGATTTAGCTATGTATGTCCGTCCGTCACCACGATAACTCAAAAACTAAAGGAGCTAGGATCTTGAAATTTTCGCAAATTCGTTTTTTTGCAATAGCCGTCATCGCTATTTAAATCCAGCCATTTTGGTCGATGGGTTCGGGTAGCTGCCATACAACTTCTTTTTTTATATGAGTATTACTCTGTACCTATTACAGCTGCGTGTCTGAAATTTTGCCAAAAGTAGTTTAGTTTTATGGCCAAGTTTTTGCAAAATTTGGTTGGTCTGCTACAGTGGGTTCGAGTAGCTGCCATACAATTTCTTATTTTTTATGAGCATTACTCTACACCTAATGAAGCTGGGTGTCTGAAATTGTGCCAAAAAAAGTTTAGTGTAATGGCCAAAGTTACTGCACAATTTGGTTGGTCTACTGCAGAGGGTTTGAGTAGCTGCCATACAACTCCTTCTTTTATATGAGCATTGCACTACACCTAATAAAGCTGGTATGTTTGAAATTTCGCCAAAAGTAATTAATATTTAAAATAATAATGATATAATGTTTATATAACGGTCATACGGGTATCCCAGAGTTGACACAGTTTACTCTACCACACTCTTTCTCGTTTTTTGTATATTTTCACCCGAATGTAGGTCAAGAGGTTATACTAAATTTGCCATTGAGTTTGTGGCGCAGAGAAAAAGGGGAGTAGATATAGACTCAAAGATCAGAATCAAAAAGTGAATTCATCTAGCTATATATGTTAATTCATCCCCACGATAACTTAAAAAAAATATAGGGCTACAATTCTCAAATTCGTTTTAATCAAAGAGCTGTCATCGTTTTTGCAATCCAATAAGTTAGCTCTAAGGGTTAACATTTGGTTGGTCTGCTGCTGTGTTCGCGTAAGAGCATTACTTTACACCTAATTAAGCAGGGTTTCTGAAATTTCCCCAAAAATATTTTAGCTTTATTGCCAAAGTTAGTGCAAAATTTAATTGGGCTAGTGCAGTGCGTTCGGTTTGATGCCTTCTTCTTGTTTTATATGAACATTACTTTATGTCAATAGTAGTTAAGTTGAATGGCCAACGGCTGAATAAAAATAGTCGTTGTACTGGAAAAGATTTAAAGAGCCACTTTTCCACTTATATTTTATTTTGTACTTAACTGAAAGTTCAACTACACTTTTTCTGGTTTCTTATGATTTTTTATACGACATGTAGGCGTTTTTTTGGAAAAAGGTTTTAAAATACCATGTAGTTAAGCGTAATATATACGAAATCGATCTATTTGATTTTTGGATTTCATTAGAAAAAAAAAGAAAACTGCATTTTGACAGTGAAATCTATTTTTAGAGAACAACAAAAGTAAAGTAGATAAAAAATAAAGACTTACGAAAAAATCCAGAGATGAAAAATGTTATGTTACTTAAATTTAAGGATATTTTTATTCGCGTTCCTTATTAGCTTTATTTTTAATATTTTTAATATTAGAAATTTTTATTTAAAATTTTTTAATCGAATAAGAACTTTGCAAAAATTTAAGAGTTTAAAAAATATTGTTATAAAACTTTAGAAAAAGTCATTAGGTATCGTGACCAAACGGGTTATTATATCCCAAATAAAGTATCTCATTTAGTTTTTACACTATTTAAGGAGATCAAAAAAATTACTTTTATTATGTAAGTGAGCTTTTTGAATAAAAGTTAACTTGCGTTAATACCAAAAATTCGAAAATTTCATTGAATTTTTGTGCAAAACGCATAAACAGGTCATAACGAAACTACCCCGGTGGAATTCAATAATTAAAATCAATGCTGGTGCAAAATTTTCAATAAAATTCATTTAACCGTTTAAACAAATAAAATTTAAAGAAAACTTCATGAATAAAAATATTTTGCAGCCTCTCCTTTGGACTGCAGAACCATTGCAAAATTGGACACAAAAACCGAGTTCCTTTAACCCATTGTGGCCCAACAGCTTTTTATAGGTTTTTTCGTTACTTTGCTGTAAATTAGAAATGGTTTAACCTATTGACTTCAAATTTTGTATATGTGTTTCTCTTTGAGAATGGAGTTCACGCTATTAACAGACTTGGAATTTGTTAACCCACGCCGATCCGACGATTGTTCAAAAAAAAATTTGTAAGTAAATTACGTCCTATTTTTAAAAGTAGGTAGAACTTCTTTGAATTAGGGGAATGTTTAAAAAATGTTTTGTCGAGTTCTTTTAACCGATTGCGAAACAAAAGTTTTAAAAAACCGTTTGCAAAACAGTTTGAACGATTACCTCTAATTTTTCTATACGTGGTGCTTCTTGACAATTTGGTGCTTCTTGACGATAGAGTTGAGAATGGTGGGCTTCCGGCGAATAATGTTAACTGAATTAAAATTTAATTTATTTAATAATTATCAAAAGTTCAAGTGAGATTTGATAAACTTGTTGAAAAATTGCAAGAATAATTCTAAAAAAAGCGTTTTAAAAAAATCTCTTTTTACATTTTAAAATTAACATGTACAACATCTGTAATTTTTGTGTTAACTTTTTTCAATAATATCAACTTAAATTAAAACTACATTGAGTGGCGGGCAACGTGCGCCGGTAATAGCTAGTTTACATATAAGTATTATTATACCCGTTCGACTATAGAACAAAAGGGAATACTAAATTTGCCATTATGTCATAATACTATGTCAATAGAATTTTTCATGAATTGCCAACGTTTGAATAAAATATAGTCGATGGTTTAGAAAAGGTTTAAAAATTTGCTTTTCAACTTATGTTTTGTTTTGTACTTACCTGAAAGTTCTACTACGCTCTTCCTCGTTTTTGTATGATTTTATGAGAGAAATGTAGGCCTCTTTTTTGGAAAAACTGTTTTCAAATTATTATTAATATATTTGTCTCGAATGAGGTGGTAACAAACGCATTCAATAAAATGTGTTTTGTTGGATGTGTTTAATTGTTTTGTTGGATGTTTTGTATTTTAGAAAATAAAATATCCAAAATTATCATAAGCAGGCCAAAAAATATTTTATTTATTTTTAATAAAAAAAAAAAATTTTTGATGAAATAAAATTTATTAATTAGTTTATGAATTAATTCATTTCCGCTTTAAAAATCACATACGATTTTCTGGAAATTTTAAATAAATAGTAAAAAATTTTGTTAATAAAAATTAAGAAAACTATGCTTCACATTTGTATAGAAAGGCTTAATTATTCGCTTTGATGCATTGCTTGCTTTGCTTAAGCAATAAACCAAGCAATGTATCAAAGTAATTTCAAAGTTTCCCTCATCTCTTCCATATCTCACTCTTAACTCTCCCTCATCTATCACCCATCCTTGCATCTTTCCCTCATAATTTTGTAAATATTTTTCTATTTAAAATAAGTTAAAAATGAAAGAAAGTGGTGCTAAGTTTGGGCAAGTGGCATTGGGTATACAATCTGAGTTTAATGTACCATAGAATCCAAATAAAATAAATTTTTTTTAAACTAAATTAGGTATATTAAAATAATTCCAAATAAAATTTATAATTTGCATTTTATAATGCAAAACTTCAATTCAAAAATCAACATTTATTTTACGTACATATAAATAATAGATACATTATTTAGCAAGGTTGAGTAGGTACATTATAGAATGCTAGCAACAAACAAGTTTTTCGATTTGAATCTAAACAAAGGAAACAAAGCGCGCCAGGACGAAATAGGTTAATTCATTACGCAAAAAATTCCGGTTGCTAAGAGAACATTTGTGCACAATTTCAAGTCAATCGGCCAAACCGTTTTGACTCGACATCAAAAACATTGAAAAAGCTTCATTGCGCCATCGTGCCCAAACGGGTTAACCGAACTCAACAAAAATTTGGGTCAGTTTTGATTTGGCCTTGAAGTTTTCTATAAATTTCATTTGCTTATAGTAAGTAAATAGCAGTTTGCTTGAATTGCCAGCGTTTGAATAAAATATAGTCGATGGTTTAGAAAAAGTTTAAAAATCTGCTTTTCAACTTATATTTTGTTTAGTACTTACCTGAAAGTTCTACTACGCTCTTCCTCGTTTGCTTATGATTTTATGAGAGAAATGTAGGCTTCTTTCTTGGAAAAACTGTTTTAAAATGCTATGTATTTAAGCATAATATATATGAAATTGATTTTTTTTTGATTTTTAGATTTTATTTGAAGGCAACTGCCATTTTACACCGAAATCTTTTTTTTAAAAAACAACAACTGCAAAGTAGGTAAAAAACAAAGACTTACGAAAACATGTAGAGGAGGAATATGTTACGTTATGTAAATTTAAAGATATTATTATTCGGGTTCTTTATTAGCTTTATTTTTACTAATATTAATATTATCTCATTTAGCTTTTGCACTATTTGAGACTATTTTAGAGCAATAAAAAATAGTATTATTAATTAAGTGAGCTTTTGGAATAAAGGTTAACCTGCGTTAATACCAAAAATTAGAAAATTTTATTGAATCATTGTGATTTTTATTGAATCAACAATTTCAAGTCAATCGGTCAAAACGGTTTGACTCGACATCAAAAACATTAAAAAAGCTTCATTGCGCCCTCGTGTCCAAACGGGTTAACCGAACTCAATAAAAATTTGTGCCAGACTCTCTTTTCGATTGCGAAAACACCCTGTAAAATTGTACACAAATCGAAAACACAAAATTTTTTGGAAGCCGCCAGGTCGAAATGGGTTAATTTATTCCAACCAAATTTATAAATAAACATTGAAAAAGCTTCATTGGACCCGATCCCAAACGGGTTAACCGAACTCAACAAAAATTTGTGTCAGCTTCTCTTTTCGACTACAAAATCCCCCTGTAAAATTGGACACAAATTGGAAACACAAAATTTTTTGGAAGCCTGTCAGGCCGAAATGGGTTTTTTTTATTCCAACCAAATTTATGCAACTATTTCAGGTTACTAAGAGGAACATTTGTGCAAAATTTCAAGTCAATCGGTTAAACCGTTTTGCCTCGACATCCAAAAAACGAAAGAGCTTAAAACGGCACTGGAGCCGCAACCTGTTGACTTTTAAAAATGTGACATAGTCTATGTAACCCCCGGGCTCTCAGAATTCCTTTAAAATTTTGTGTCAATCTGACCAGTGGTTTTCATGTGAATCCTGGACAAACAAACAGACAAACAAACAAACAAATTTTCTCCTTTATATATTAGACTACCAGATTTACCTGGCGTTGCCCGGGAGCGTGCAAGTTGTAAAAAAGCAAGTTTCAACCAATGTTTTGAAGTACTACTTTGGTTAAAAAGAAATCCTCAAAAAACTATTTGTGTAGTTCCGTTAACCCATTGTGGTCTAACAGCTTTTTGTAAGTTTTTTCGTTAGTTAGCTATAAATTAGAAATTGTTTAAGCTATTGAATTCGAAATTTGTATATGCGTTTCACGCTATTAACAGACTTGGAATTTGTTAAGCCATGCCGACTCGACGATTGTCAAAAAAAAAATTTGTAAGTAAATTACGTCCTATTTTTGAAAGGAGGTTAAACTTCTTTGAATTAGGGGAATTTAAGAAATTGTTAGTTTTTTTAACCGATTGCGAAACAAAAACTTCAAAAAATAGTTTGTAAAACAGTTTAAACGATTTTCTCTATCATTTCTATACGTGGTGCTCTTTGATCATAAAGTTGAGGATGGTGGGCTTCCGGCGAATAATGTTAACTGAATTAAAATTTTTTTTATTATTATTTAATAATTATGAAAAGTTTCAAGTGAAATTTGATAAAATTATTGAAACATTGCAAGAATAATACTAAAACAAGTAAAGAAACAGACAGTCGGTGCAACCGACTTAGAAATACCCTACACCTATTTGGTTCAAATTTAATGGGAAGCCTATATTTTAAAACCATGGAAGCTGTTATTGGTTTGATCGTAAGACATAGCTAAACAAATTAACTTTATAATACTAAAAACATTTTCTAATTACTTTTCTAATTTATTTACAAATTCTTACTAATTTATCGATTTAAAAATATTAAAAAACAATAAAACTTGAAATAAATGAAAATTTATTTATTTAAATTCAATTACTAAAGTGAAAAGATTTGAATTATTAAATTATGTGATAAAAAGCTAATCCAAGCATAATATATTTAATAATTAAAATTTTTCAAAATTTCATTTATTTTAAATTGAGAGTTTATGTACCTATTAGAATAGCTTATAAACGCAAAATATGCAATAAATGTATTTCTAAAATATAATTATAAATTTAGAACTTTTCATATAGTTCATTTAAATATAACAATAAATTTAACATAAATGGACCAAGTACCTTTGAATATAGCTTAAGTATTTTACACGATGTCTTAATTATAAATCACCTATGGTATTTAATTTATAAAATATTATACTAAATATGTTTTATGGTAAAATTCTTAGCCTTTTAAAAATATAAAAGTGTTAAATAACAAGTAAAGAAACAGTCAGTCGGTGCAACCGACTTAGAAATACCCTACACCTATTTGGTTCAAATTTAAGGACATATCCATAAGTCATTTTAACACCATAAAAGCTGTTATTAATTTGATCGTAAGACATAGCTAACCAAATTAACTTTATAATACTAAAAACATTTTCTAATTACACTATCTATTAAAAAATATTACAAATTCTTACTAATTTATCTATTTGAAAAATTCTAATTATTAAATTTTGTGATAAAAAGATAATCAAAGCATAATATATTTAATAATCCAAATTTTTCAAAATTGCAATTATTTTAAATGGTTAGTTTATATACCTAATAGAAAAGCTTATAAACGCAAAATATGCAATAAATGTATTTCTAAAATACAATTACAAATTTAGACCTTTTCATATAATTCATTTAAATATTCAAATAAATTTTACATAAATGCAGCAAGTACCTTTGAACATAGCTGAACCACTACAATTTAGTCTAGATTTCGGAGACACATAGGACATAGGAAATATATTCTTTGGCTTTGAAATTAAATTCGACCAGAACCAATTCGCATGGTACTTTCATTACTAGTAACCTAGAGTTTAAATTTCATCAACATACCGGCATTATTTTTTGAGTTATGGTGTTTTTAAGATATATGTTTTTTAGTCCTTGAACTTGTCAAGGGTTCCAGAACCCGAAACCATGGTACGATTTCGCCCATATGCAGTCCCGTCATACTTTCAATAATAGTTAACACTTGTATACAATTGGAACGTTCTATCTTAATTTTAAGTTACTAGTTTTATTAATTTCGATGATAAGCTTTTACATATTTGGGGGTCTAAGAGAGGTTCTGAACCACCACTCCAAATGATCCCAAATTAGGGGGGCACGGAAGAAATAGTAAAGAACACCCTAGGCCAAATTTGAAGCTTCTACATTTGTTTCAAGTTACTATTTTTATTAATTTCGAAAATATGCTTTAAGGTCCTCGGAACTGAGTGGCTGGTCCCCGACCCACTAGTCCAATGGGGCCCAAATTTCAAAGACACTTACGCAATAGGAAGGGACACCCTGATACCAAAGTTGGAGGTTATATCTTCATTGGTTTCGGAATTACGCTAGTTTGGCCTAAATTCAATCAAAAAGTTCTCAGTTCCGAACCCATTGTCCAATCCTCACCGTACGTAATCACCGCCGTAGTTTCATTACCAATAACCTACAGCAAAAATTTCATGAAGATAGCCTCATTAGTTGTTGAGTTATCGTGATTTTTAATATATGTCCGTTATCTCTGACACCGACTAAAAGGTCCAGAATCCGAACCCATGGGCTGATTTCGCCTTTATACAGCCCGCGCTTTACTTATAGTACTAGTTAACCCTTGTACACAATTTGAACGGTCTATCTTAATTTTAAGTAACTATTTTTAGTAATTTCGATTATAAGCTTTTAAAACTTGGGAGGTCTGAGAGGGGTACTGAACCACCTCTCCAATTGATCCCAAATTAAGGGAACACGCAAGAGATAGTAAAGAACACCCTTGTGGCAAATTGGAAGCTTCTACATTTTTTCAAGTTGTTATCTTTATTAATTTTAAAGATATGCTTTAAGGTCTTCGGAAATGTGTGGCTGGTCCCCGACCCACTACTCCAATGGGACCCAAATTCACAAGACACTTAGGAAATAGGAAGGGACACCCTGATACTAAATTTGGAGGTTCTATCTTCATTGGTTTCGGAATTATGCTCGTTTTGCCTAAATTCGATCAAAAAGTTCTAGGTTCCGAACCCATGGTCCAATCCCGACCTTACGCAATTCTCGAAGTAGTTTCATTACTAGTAACCTACAGCACAAATTTTATGAAGATAGCGCCATTAGTTGTTGAGTTATCGTGATTTTTTATATTTGTGCGTTAGCCCTGAAACCGATTAAAAGGTCCAGAATCCGAACCCATGGGCCGATTTCGCCCATATGCAATCCCCGCCGTACTTTCAGTCCTAGTAACCTACAGTTAAAATTTCATCAAGATAGCTCCATTATTTTTTGAGTTATCGTGCCTACGGACGGACGGACGGACATGGCTATATCGACTAAGGCGGTCACGCTGATCACAAATATATATACTTTTCCATATCTAGCTCGCTTCCTTTAGGTGGTTACAAACACCATACCAAAGTTAATACACCCCTTTACCTATTCTATAGGTGTAGGGTATAAAAAATAATTTAAAATGAAAAAAAGGCAAATTAAAAAATTAAAATGTGTCTTTCACAACCATCAGGATTTGAACCTGAGACTAATGTTTAAAATTTGATAAAAGGAGCACTATCACTCCGTTCTAGACCCTCATTTATATAAAATGTGCTAGATCTTTAATTTAAAGCAAATTCAAACATAAAAAAAATTAAATATAATATAATAACTGTAATTTAGAAAAACATTTTACTTACAAAATTTTTTAAATAATTTTGTTTTATAAGTAAATGTAATATATACATCTTCTCATTAATTAAATACATACAAAATATATAATTATAAGTTAATAAATGCATAGAGGTGTATAATATTTAGATAGGTACATTCGCAAAGTTTTATAAAATAATAAATTTTTTTTTATTAAATTGAAAATCTATTTTATTATTTTTATTTTGATAAATATAAAATATATTATATATATATATATATATATATATATATATATATATATATACATATCATAAAATAACATAAAAAAGAATTTATATAATTACCGAATTAGTAATAACTAGTATCGCCCTGTGCTCGAAAATCGAGCTATTTTTGCTTTTAAGTTAACATATAAAATTCGTTTTGTGTAAATTATATTAGACTATACATAATAAAAGTTATGCCAACATTGTTGTCAACAATTCTTGCGCTTGAAATTTGCTTAAAAAAAATTTATAATTTTTTTTAATTATTAAAACGTTGTTAAGTTTAATAATTAAACCGATTTTTGAGTTTTATTTCTATAGCTTAAGCCGCTTTAAAGAGAGGATAAATTGGTACAGTTAAATTAAATTAAAATTCTAAATACATATAAATATTATTCTAATAAATACATAATTCTAAACATATACATATATTTTTTGAAGTCAAGAACCCAAAATTCGAGTTAATGCTGTCCTTCATATAGCAAACTGTTTTTTTTTCTAAACATTTTAGTACGATATGAACAATGTTGTACGTATTCTGTATCCTAATTAAAAAACTCTATGAATACATAATACTCGTATGGTCAACAAAATTTAACAAATCGTAATTCATAAGTTTAGTATTTAGTATTATATTATATTGAAACTGCCAGAAGTACAAAAAATAGTCAAGTTGACCGAAGCCTTTTTTTAAATCTTAATCTTAAGATTTATAGCAAAAAAAAAAGTTTTTCAATAAATCACAGAATAAATTTTTCCTACCCTTTTTTCATTTTTAAATTTAATTTTTACTACAAATGTATGCCTATTTAAAGTTCTGAAAACATGCGAAAAATGATTCTGAATTCCTTAGTTTCCTTTATACCTTTTTGTCTAGTTTATTTATTTAATATTTCCTAAGTTTTTTATTGACAAAAATATATTTCTATACATGGTCATGAGTCATGACTCATAAGTTTCTTAAAACAAATAAATATTATTGCTTTTATTCCTTTATGAGGAGTAAACTCTTTTCTACTCTCAACTATTGTCAGCTACTTCAGCCCTTGTAAAAGAGTATTTGACAGAGTAGATAAATAATTTCCGGCAGATGGCTTTAATTTAAATTCTCTTGAATAGGTTATGTTAAATCATATTATTTATTTGATAACCAATAAGCCCTTACCCCCTTCCTTTTTAAAAATATATTCTTTATATTTATATCAGCAATAAGCCTTAATTTTTTCACTTTATTAATATTTAAATACTATTAAATATAATTAACTTCTCAAATGACAGGTAGTTTTAAGATGTCAAATATATATATGACGATTAATCTAACAATTATGTACTCCTGAAACAAAAATTAGCGTTCCATTTACAAACTACGCCTATCTAATCTTCATGTACACTTTTTGATATATAAAATT
The DNA here is from genome assembly GCA_963082915.1 of Dolichopus griseipennis. Classification (NCBI taxonomy): domain Eukaryota; kingdom Metazoa; phylum Arthropoda; class Insecta; order Diptera; family Dolichopodidae; genus Dolichopus; species Dolichopus griseipennis. Next base: position 136,901,999 of record OY720441.1, read on the forward strand.
TGTTCGTTTTGTCGTAATTGTAGTAAAACTAAAAATAGTTTTTTTTGTTATAAAAAAACATTATTCGATGTTGAAAGTGTGAAATAAACTTTTCAATTATTAGAATGAAATCAAAACATACGACGTACAATTTTTATACGGCAGTACGTCAATACGTCTGTCTACATATCCATTATCGGTAAATCGATACGCGCGTTTTTTTAATTTATATTTTTAATTATCAAAAATATTTATTTGAATGTTTTAATTTAGTACCTACAAAAAATATTTTTAATTTCATATTATAGGTATTTTGAATATAAGATATTTTTTAATAAAAATTATTGTAAAAAAATACTATTTTTTAAAACATAATATTAAAAATATAAGAAAAACCAATAAAAATATTTTTATACATTTTGTCAATATTTGTGTACCTACTGTATTATAATAAATTGCAAACAAAAACAAAATACAATACTTTTTGGTTATAACGACCATGATGAGACGGAAAATATTCGTCGTAATAAACGAATGTCGTTGCTGTGAATTGTGAAAAATTAGTATAAGACTTGGACATTGTAGAATGTGCTGATTCTAGAATGGACACTTCGAACTCATTTGCTAAAATTTATTTGAATGTTTTAATTTAGAACAAAAAATTTTATTAATTTCATATAATAGGAATATTTTGAATTTTTTTCAATAGGTATAAGATATTTTTTAAAACATAATCTTAGAAATATAAGAAAAACCAAAAACCATTTGTCAATTTGTAAATTTTAATAATTCGATTACAGTACATCGCGTTACGCGTATTTTGGTTGCTCTTATGAAAATTCATGTACCTATTTATTTGTAAATTTTTTGACAGAAATTATACGTCAACTTTTATTTAAGTTTAAGATTATTTTTTAGTTTTTTTTTGCGAACATATTACAGGTATTTTCAATTATTTTGAATGTATGTTTTTTTAAAAAAAAAATATTATTTTAAAATATTTTATTTTGAAATCTAAATCGTAGCAACATCAGAAAAAACAATTACAATATTTTTGTACGCTTTGTCAAATTTTAAAATTTTGAATTCCGAAGTACAGTACACAACATACCTACTTATTTCAAATTTTTTTGACAGAAACTGCATGCCGTACGCGTTTATTCTGGTTGATCTGTAAAGAACACATCATTTTTCTTAAGAAATGTTATTTTTTTGTTTCTGCAAACATACTGAGGTATTTCAATTATTTTGAATATATGTTTTAAAAAAAATTATTTTAAAAAAATATTATTTTAAAATATTTTATTTTTAAAATTTAATCGTAGCAACATACGAAAAAACAATTACAATATTTTTATACGCTTTGTCAATTTTTAAATTTTAAAACTCCGTCGCGTATGCTTTCATGTAAATTTATTTACATAATAACTTATTTCAAAATTTTTTGACAGAAACTGAACGCCGTACACGCTGAATTTGGTTGATCCATAAGTAACAAATCATTTTTCTTAAGAAATATTATTTATCAGAAGTCGGTTTCTTATTTTACAAAAAACTTAACAAAAACCAACAACAATATACGATTTAAAAAAAAAAAATTTTTAAGCAAACGAAAACAAAGTACAGTACTTTTCGGTTATAACGACCATGATGGGACGGAAAATATTCGTTGTAATAAACGAATGTCGTTTTAAAAGAATGCTGTGAATTTTGAAAAATTAGTATAAAACTTGAACATTGTAGAATGTGCTGATTCTAGAATGGACACTTCGAACTCATTTGCTAAAATTTTATTTGATGTGTCAGCCTCAAGCCTCAAGCTTTTTCTTCTAATGAAATTTTTTTTGTATTTTTGATGCGTTATTATGATTTTTTTTATATTCAAAAATAAATAAAAAAATACTAAATTAATCACCAAGCAACATAATTAGATATAAATATTTTAAATAAAAGAAATATCAATGTAATAAAAAACTTTCATTTTTAGGTAAAATTTATTTCTTTATCAAAAAGTGTAAAGTTTATTATAATTAAAATTGCACCGAGTTCGCTATAAATGTAAACTACTGTATAAACCAAATGTATTGCTTTCATTCAACTCATTTTTTTTCGTTCACTTTTTAAGATAAAGAAAAAACAAAAACAAAAAAAAAATTTAAATCTCCTTGTTCATTTAACATTAACTAAACAAAAAAAAGAAAGACATAAGTCGGCGCATATGTATAATAGTTTGATTGAGCTGCGAGTTACAACCGAAAATGAATTACTTTTACCCAGAAAGTCGGCGCATAATATTAGAGTCATAAGCCTTAACTTTTAACAGCGTGACCGTTAAATTCAAATTTACGTTAAATTTAAGACGGGTTTTCACCTGAAAAAACGCAATATTCTAAAAAAAAAATATCATTGTCCTATGAAAACAATACAAACCTTTCTTTTGGTTGTTGTTTCATTAAAATTGGTCTTATAGTTTATCCGGAAAAAGGATGTTTATATTTGTATGGGAAAAAATAAGCCGATTAAATATTATGATATGAATTATTATATTATATACTATTATATATTTTTTTATTTGGAAATTATTACTTACCTCACTATTAAATTTTTATTTACACAAACGATAAAAAGTTCCAGAACCCGAACCCGTGTTCCCATTTCACCCATATGTAGTCCCCGACGTACTTTCAATACTAGTTAATCCAACACAATTGGAGGTTCTATCTTAATTTTAAGTTATAATTTTTATTAATTTCGATGATAACCACCACCTCAATTGATCCCAAATTATGGGGACGAGCAGGAAATAGTAAATAACACCCATATGCGAAACTTGCAACTTCTACACTTGTTTCAAATTACTATCTTTATTAATTTCGAAAATATGCTTTAAGGTCCTCGGAACTGAGTGGCTGGTCCCCGACCCACTACTCCAATGGGACCCAAATTTCAAAGACACTTACGAAATAGGAAGGGAAACCCTGATACCAAATTTGGAGGTTCTATCTTCATTGGTTTCGGAATTATGCTCGTTTGGCCTAAATTCGATCATAAAGTTCTATGTTCCGAACCCATTGTCCAATCCTCACCGTACGTGATCACCGCCGTAGTTTCATTACCAGTAACCTACAGCACAAATTTCATGAAGATAGCCTCATTAGTTGTTGAGTTATCGTGACTTTTTTTATATATGTTCGTTAGCCCTGACACCGATTAAAAGGTCCGGAATCCGAACCGTTGGGCTGATTTCGCCCTTATAAAGTCCGCGCTGTACTTATAGTACTAGTTAACCCTTGTACACAATTTGAACGGTCTATCCTAATTTTAAGTAACTATTTTTAGGCATTTCGATTATAAGCCTTTAAAACTTGGTAGGTCAGAGAGGGGTACAGAACCACCACTCCAATTGATCCCAAATTAGGGGAGCACGCAAGAGATAGTAAAGAACACCCTTGTGGCAAATTGGAAGCTTCTACCTTTTTTCAAGTTGTTATCTTTCTTAATTTTAAAGATATGCTTTAAGGTCTTCGGAAATGTGTGGCTGGTCCCCGACCCACTACTCCAATGGGACCCAAATTCACAAGACACTTAGGAAATAGGAAGGGACATCCTGATACTAAATTTGGAGGTTCTATCTTCATTGGTTTCGGAATTATGCTCGTTTGGCCTAAATTCGATTAAAAGGTCCAGAATCCGAACCCATGGGCCGATTTCGCCCATATGCAATCCCCGCCGTACTTTCAGTCCTAGTAACCTACAGTTAAAATTTCATCAAGATAGCTCCATTATTTTTTGAGTTATCGTGCCTACGGACGGACGGACGGACATGGCTATATCGACTAAGGCGGTTACGCTGATCACAAATATATATACTTTTCCATATCTAGCTCGCTTCCTTTAGGTGGTTACAAACACCATACCAAAGTTAATATACCCCTTTACCTATTCTATAGGTGTAGGGTATAAAAACGGAAATAGGAAAGAAACCTCGTGTATCAAATTTAAAGTTTCTGTCTTCATGAATTTCGAAAATAAGCTTTTTAATTTTGGGATTCTTAGGAGGCACCTGAATCCCGACTACAATTAAGTCTATATTTCGGAGACACATAGGAAATATATTCTTTGGCTTTGTAATTATGCTCGTTTGGCCTCAGAACGATCAAAAGCTTCTAGAATTCGAACTCATTGTCCAAACTCGACCAGAACCAATTCCCATGGTACTTTCATTGCTAGTAACCTAGAGTTTAAATTTCATCAAACTAGCGGTATTGTTTTTTGAGTTATGCTGTTTATACCCGTGCATACATATATGACATCGGGTATATTAGATTTGCTCCTCCGTTTGTAACGCATCGATCTAGACGAGCTAGATATAGTGTCAAGGGTACGTATCGGCTCAAAATCGAAAAATTAGTCGATCTAGCTATGTGTGTCTGTCCGTCCGTCCGTCCGTCTGTGTGTCAGCACGATAACTCAAAAACTAAAAGATCTACAGTTTTGAAATTTTCACAAAATATTTTTCAATCAATTTCTAGGTTCCCTATTTTTTTTGGTTAAGATCGGACCAAAACTTCGGGTAGCTCTCGAACAGCTAACTTTTTTAACTCCAGTATTTTCATATAAAAATTTGAAATTTATCTGCACATCTTGTATATATGTAACATGAAATTATATGAATTTTGTTTTTGTTTGTTTTTTTGTTTGTTTTTTTTTTTTTTTTGTAGATAGATAACGATTTCGAGTTTCGATTTCATACGATTTAAATGATGCGTAAAATTTTTAAAAAAATTTTAGATTTGGACTTTGTACTTTGAGATTTATGAATTAAAATGAAAAAAAATTATGAATATGATGATAATTTTTGATCATGATGATCTGATCATTATATGAGTATGATTATAATATGATGCTTATTTTGCTTAGTTTTAATATAAGTATTTGTGAATTAAAAATTAATTACAAGAGATAGAATTGAAAAATTAGAGCTAGAGTTTTGAAATTTACACAAAACATTTTTTGGACATTTTTAGGTTCCCTATTCTTTTTGGTTAAAACCAGACCAAAGCTTCGGGGAGCTGCCACACAACTTATTTACACCAATATGAATTTCCTCAAAAGTAATAATACCAGGAAGATGAAAATTACACACGGTTAGTTCCATAATGAATCAAGCACTTATATGAAATTTCAAAATGTTACGGCTTCATTTTCGGGGGGCTGCCATTATCGGGGGGCTGCCATACAACTTATTTGCACCAATATGAATTTCTTCAAAACTAATTATACTACGAGGATGAAAATTACAAACTGTTAGTTATATAATGAATCAAGCACTTACATAAATTTTCAAAATGTTACGGCCTCATTTTCGGGGTGCTGCCATACAAAGTTTTCAGTTCAATAACTGTGAATCTAATAAAGCTAGGAGGTTAAAATTAAAATTGGGCAGGTAAAGTAATAGGACAAGTTACTTGGCAAAGTTGGATATCACTCGGACCAACCTTTAGGGTGGGGCATTTTTTTTTTTTTTTTTTTTGTTTTTTTTAAGCAAAAATTATGGGATAATGAATTAACATTTTTTTTTTGTTTTTTTTTTTTAATCAAAAATTATAGGATAATGAGTTAAATTTTTTTAAACTATTTTACTTTTTTATATTTTTTGTAATATATTCTAGCATTATAGAAATAAATAACGGTTAATTTTTCATATTATAGTGGGTATGCACGGGTATCTAAAAGCTGACAAGGGCAACTATAATCTTCCTCGTTTTAAGATATATGTTCTTTAGCCCTTGAACTTTTCAAAGGTTTCAGAACCAATTCCGAAACCATGGTACGATTTTGCCCATATGCAGTCCCCGTCATACTTTCAATACTACTTGACCCTTATACACAATTGGAACGTTCTATCTTAATTTCAAGTTACTATATCTATTAATTTCGATGATATGCTTTTAAACCTTGCGGGGTCTAAGAGGGTTACTGAAGCACCACTCTGATTGATCCAAAATTAGAGGAACCGCACAGGAAATAGTAAAGAGGCACCCTGATACTAAATTTGGAGGTTCTATCTTCATTGGTTTTGGAATTATGCTCGTTTGGCCTAAAGTCGATCAAAAAGTTCTAAGTTTCGAACCAATTATCCAATCTCGATCGTAAGCTATCCCCGCCTTAGTCTCATTACTAGTAACCTACAGCACAAATTTTATAAAGATAGCGTCATTAGTTGTTGGGTTATTGTGATTTATTATAAATGTTCGTCAGCCCTTAGAAACGATTAAAAGGTCCAGAATCCGAACCCTTGGGCCGATTTCGTCCATTGCAGTCCGCGTTGTACTTTGAATACTAGTTAACTCTTGTACACAAGTGGAACGTTCTATATTAATTTTAAGTTACTATTTTTAGTAAATTTGATTATAAGCTTTTAAACCTTCGGAGGTCTAAGAGGGTACTGAACCACCACTCGAATAGATCCCAAATTAGGGGGACACACAAGAAATAGTAAAGAACAACCTTGTGCCAAATTTGAAGCTTTTACATGTTTTCAAATTGTTATCTTTATTAATTTTAAATATATGCTTTAAGTTCTCCAGAAATGTGTGGCTGGTCCCCGACCCACTACTCCAATGGGGCCCAAATTACAAGGACACTAAGGAAATTGGAAGGGACACCCTGATATCAAATTTGGAGGTTCTATCTTCATTGGTTTCGGAATTATGCCAGTTTAGCCTAAATTCTATCAAAAAGTTCTAGGTTCCGAACCCATTGTCCAATCTCGATCGTAAGCTATCCCCGCCTTAGTCTCATTACTAGCAACCTACAGCACAAATTTGATGAAGATAGCGTCATTAGTTGTTGAGTTATCATGATTTTTTATATATATTTGTTAGCCGTTGGACCGATTAAAAGGTCCAGAATCCGAACCCATGGGCCAATTTTGCCCATTGGCAATCCCCGCCGTACTTTCAGTTCTAGTAACCTACAGTTAAAATTTCAGCAAGATAGCTCTATTATTTTGTGAGTGATTGTGCCTACGGACGGACGGACATGGCTATATCGACTTAAGAGGTCACGCTGATCACAAATATATATACTTTTACATATCTAACTCGCTTCCTTTAGGTGGTTACAAACTCCATACCAAAGTTAATATACCCATTTACCTATTCTATAGGTGTAGGGTATAATAATAGTTTTCAAATTAATTATTTAATTGGCGCAGTCGGTAGGATTTTTTGTCCATAGATGGAAATCCAGTGATACGAACGTAAAGTATATATCGTGAAATTAAATAATGATAGTGTAAAATTAATTACATCTTTCGGTCGCTATCGGAGAAAAAACAATTAATAAACGCTTAATTAGTTATATTAATAAAACTAAAGATATACGTAAAAAAAAAGTAAAGAAACAGTCAGTCGGTGCAACAGACTTAGAAATACCCTTCACCTATTTGGTTCAAATTTAATGGGAAGTCCATAAGTCATTTTAAAACCATAAAAGCTGTTTTTAATTTGATCGTAAGACGTAGCTAACCAAATTAATTTTATAATACTAAAAACATTTTCTAATTACTTTTCTAATTTATTTACAAATTCTTACTAATTTATCTATTTAAAAATAAATGAAAATATATTTATTTAAATTCAATTACTAAAGTGAAAAAATTTTAATTATTAAATTTTGCGATAAAAAGCTAATCCAAGCATAATATATTTAATAATTAAAATTTTTCAAAATTGCAATTATTTTAAATTGATAGTTTATGTACCTATTAGAAAAGCTTATAAACGCAAAATAAGCAATAAATGTACTTCTAAAATATAATTACAAATTTAGAACTTTTCATATAGTTCACTTAAATATAACAATAAATTTTATATAAATGGACCAAGTACCTTTGAATATAGCTTAAGTATTGTACACGATGTCTTAATTATATATCACCTATGATTTTTAATTTATAAAATATTATACCAAATATGTTTTACGGTAAAATTCTTAGCCTTTTAAAAATATAAAAGTATTAAATAAAAACGGAAATAGGAAAGAGCCCTCGTGTATCAAATCTAAAGTTTCTATCTTCATGAATTTCGAAGATAAGCTTTTTAATTTTAGGATCTTAGGAGGCACCTGAACCACGACTACATTTAAGTCTTTGGCTTTGTAATTATGCTCGTTTGGCCTCAGATCGATCAAAAGCTTCTACAATTCGAACTCTTTGTCCGAACTCAACCAGAACCAATTCCCATGGTACTTTCATTACTAGTAACCTAGAGTTTAAATTTCATAAAAATAGCGGCATTATTTTTTGAGTTATGCTGTTTTTAAGATATATGTTCTTTAGACCTTGAACTTTTCAAAGTTCCAGAATCCGAACCCATGGGTCGATTTCGCCCATATGCAATCCCCGCCGTACTTGCAGTCCTAGTAACCTACAGTTAAAATTTCATCAAGATAGCTCCATTATTTTTTGAGTTATCGCGCCTACGGACGGTCGGACGGACGGACATGGCTATATCGACTTAAGAGGTCACGCTGATAACACATATATATACTTTTCCATATCTAGCTCGCTTCCTTTAGGTGGTTACAAACACCATACCAAAGTTAATATACCCCTTTACTTATTCTATAGTTGTTTTTATTACATTTTAAAATTAACATGTACACCATCTGTAATTTTTGTGTTAATTTTTTTCAACAACATCAACTTAAATTTAAACTCCATTTACTATCTTTTACCGGGCAACGTGCGCCGGTAAAAGTTAGTTTACATATAAGTATTATTATACCCATTTGACTAAAGGTCAAAAGGGTACACCTAATTTCTCATTATGTCATTATACTATGTCAATAGTAGTTTACCTGAATTGCAAGCGTTTGAATAAAATATAATCGAAGGTTTAGAAAAGGTTTAAAAATCTGCTTTTCAACTCATATTAACCTAGTAACCTACAGTTAAGCAAGATAGCTCCATTATTTTTTGAGTGATTTTGCCTACGGACGGACGGACGGACTGTCGGACGGACATGTCTATATCGACTTAAGAGGTCACGCTGACCTCGTTATACCCTACACTTATGAAATAGGAAAAGGGTATATTAACTTTGGTAACGAACATATATAAAAAATCACGATAACTCAACAGCTATTGACGCTATCTTCATCAAATTTGTGCTGTAGGTTATTGGTAATGAAACTACGGCGGCGATTGCGTACGGTGAGGATTGGACAATGGGTTCGGAACTTAGAACTTTTTGATCGAATTTAGTAAAACGAGCATAATTCCGAAACCAATGAAGTTAGAACCTCCAAATTTGGTATCAAGGTGTCGCTTTCGATTTCCTTAGCGTCTTTGAAATTTGGACCCAATTGGAGTAGTATGTCGGGGACCAGCCACTCAGTTCCGAAGACCTTAAAGTATATTTTCGAAATTAATAAAGATAGCAACTTGTAACAAATGTAGATGCTTCAAATTTAGCACATGGGTGGATTTTACAATTTCCTGCGCGTCCCCCTGATTTTGGATCAATCGGAGTGGTGGTTCAGTACCCCTCTTAGATTTCCCAAGGTTTAAAAGCTTATAATCGAGATTACTAAAAATAGTAACTTAAAATGAAGATAGAACGTTGCAATTGTGTACAAGGATTAACTACTATTTAAAGTACAGCGCGGACTGCATATAGGGTGGTTCTGGAACCTTTGAAAAGTTCAAGGGCTAGCAAACAAATATATGTTAAAAACAACATAACTCAAAAAATGATGCCGCTATTTTGCGGAAATTTAAATTCTAGATTACTAATAATGAAAGTACCATGGGAATCGGTTCTGGCCGAGTTTGGTCAATGAGTTCAGATTATAGAAGCTTTTCATCGATTTGCGTTTTTAAGCTTTTGTAATAGGTACATAAACTAACAATTTAAAATAATTTCAATTTTGAAAAATTTTAATTATTAAATATATTATGCTGGGATTAGCTTTTTATCACAAAATTTAATAATTTAAATTTTTTCACTTTAGTAATTGGATTTAAATAAATATATTTTCATTTATTTCAAGTTTTATTGTTTTTTAATATTTTTAAATCGATAAACTAGTAAGAATTTGTAAATAAATTAGAAAAGTAATTAGAAAATGTTTTTAGTATTATAAAGTTAATTTGGTTAGCTATGGCTTACGATCAAACCAATAACAGCTTCTATGGTTTTAAAATATAGACTTCCCATTAAATTTGAACCAAATAGATGTAGGGTATTTCTAAGTCGGTTGCACCGACTGACTGTTTCTTTACTTATTTTTTTATGATATTATGAGAGAAATGTAGGCTTCTTTTTTGGAAAAGCTGTTTTAAATTACTATGTCCTTAAGCATAATATATACGAAATTGAATTTTTTGATTTTTAGATTTTATTTGAAGAAAATTGCAATTTTACACTGAAATCTATTTTTAAACAAGTAAAGAAACAGTCAGTCAGTGCAACCGACTTAGAAATACCCTACACCTATTTGGTTCAAATTTAAGGACATGTCCATAAGTCATTTTAACACCATAAAAGCTGTTATTAATTTGATCGTAAGACATAGCTAACCAAATTAACTTTATAATTCGAAAATAAACTCGACCACAACCAGTTCCCATGGTACTTTCATTACTAGTAACATAGAGTTTAAATTTCATCAAAATAGTGGCTATATCGACTCAGGAGGTCACGCTGATTACAAAAATATATACTTTTCCATATCTAGCTCGCTTCCTTTAGGTGGTTACAAACACCATACCAAAGTTCCCCTTAACCTATTCTATAGGTGTACAAAAATTTAACAGTAAATTTTTAATTTTTAAGTCCTAATAGCTCTTCAATGGGGAAGGTTACTAAATTTCTCAAGGATCTCACTCACCCCCCTTCCCCCTCCATCCATTTTTTTAGGTTATAGAAATTAAACCAATATTTGGAATTTTACTTAGAATTTTATTATCTAAGCAAAAATGGGTAAAACTGAGAGACAATTTCTTCAATTTAAAGAACTGCTTTTGAGTTTAAGAAAAACACTTAACATATGTTAAAATATAATGTTGGACCTTTAAATTTTGTATATTAATAGAAAATAACTTGAACAGGTATTCAAGTTACAAGTGCTAGAAAAAAGAAAAATTTCAATGTTGGACCCCTTACAGCACTTAATTTTCTTAAACGACTCCTACTAATTTCTGAGGATCTAACATCTTTAGATTCATCTGAGCCGTTTATAAGTTATGTGGGGCCAAAAATTTTGCAAAAATTGAGTTTTGGATAACGGTAAATTTTAGTACTCTATGACAACCCAATGAATTAGTTTTTTAAAAGTTAGTAAAGCTTATAAAAGCAGTTATCTTTCGAAGTTTTTAGATTGAAAAAATACTTCATAGAACTTTTGTTATAACGTTTTAAATATAGGGTTTCTTCCAAATTTGAGGGGCTGTAGTTCCGTAAAGGGTGGGGCTACAGTAAAAAGTTCTTCCATGAAATTATTTTTTTTGCAATACCTACTCGTAGTTAAAATTTCTTCTCTCTATTTCAAACGGTGTGAAACTTCGTGTAAACATACGGATTGAGCCGTTCAAAAGTTATGAAGAGACAGAAATTTTGCAAAACTTAGTTTTATGGTAACCCTATACATTTGTTTTTAAAGTTTGTAAAGCTTTTTCTGACTTTGAGGGGCTGTAGCTCCGTAACGGTAGGAGTTATAGAAAAAAGTTCTAAAATTAAATTATTTTTATTGCAATACCTGCCCGCTGCTGATATTTTTAGTCCACTGTAGGTAAAAAGAGACGGGCGGACGGACACAGTGAAACTATATAGGTACATTTTTACAAAATTTTTTAAAAATGTACTAAAAAAAAAAGACTTTCGAAAAAATGTAGAGAAGGAAAATGTTATGTTATTTAAATTTAAAGATATTATTATTCGGATTCTTTATTAGCTTTATTTTTATTATTATGGGCCAAAATGGGTTAATTCATTCCAACCAAATTCATACAACTAATTCCGGTTGCTAAGAGGAACATTTGTGCAAAATTTCAAATCGCGCTAATCTACTAAACTCGACTCGACATCAAAAACATTGAAAAAGCTTCATTGCGCCGTCGTGCCCAAACGGGTTAACCGACCTCAAAAAAATTTGTATCAGCTTCTATTTTTGAATGCGAAACCACCCTGTAAAATTGGGCACAAATCGGAAACACAAAATTTTTTCAAAGCCCGCCAGGCCGAACTGAAAAACGAAAAAGCTTAAAACGGCTCCGGAGCCGCAACCTGTTGACTAATAAAAATATGACATAACCTATGTCACCCCCCGGGCTCTCAGAATTATTCCTTTAAAATTTTGTGAAAATCGACCAGTGGTTTTCTCGTGAATCCTGGACAAACAAAAAAACAGACAAGAATATAAACAAACAAACAAATTTTCTTCTGTACATATTAGATAAACCTTATTTTTTTGAATTGTATAAAATAGTTATTAAAATCATTTGTACATCAAATTTAAATTATTTTCACAAATTTTTTTTTACTTCAAACTAGAATTAAATTTAAATTAATTTTTCCACTATTAAATATGTATTATTAATATTTTATTATCCCAAAATTTAAAATATGGTACTTTTTTTTTAATGAACCTATCTTTTTCAAGGTTTAAAATCAAATTTTTCATATCAAATTTAAGGTATACTATTAAATGAATTTTAGTTGAAAATTTAATATACTTATCTATAGCCTGGAATTAAAAGACTATCAAAAGTTGTGAATTTGCAATGAATGTTGTTAATGACAATAATGAGCTCACTATAACCCTGAACTTTATTTGGATTACTGGGAGATATATTGTCCAATAAAATGAATAAACTATTTGCGAAAAGAGATTTGGACACAGAAGATGGTAAATTAACTTAGCTGCTCGTTAGTGTTATATTAACAGCTAACAGCACCCCACCGCCGCATTGACCAAGAGAAGAAGAAATATTTCTATCTGTACGATAGACTAAATATTCTGAAAAGAAAAATTCCTCACTATTGATATTGGCGTTCAACCAGGTTTCCGTCAAATCAAAAATTTCGTTTTGGTAGAAAATCGAGAGTTTCTCAGGTTTTTGAATTGTGCATTATTTTCTTACGCAATTCGTATTCCAGGAGGCCAACTATTGTGTTTGTGATTTATTGTTAATTGAAATAAATTATCAGGAATACTTATTTTAAAGGATGAGCACCGTTTAGTTGATATTTTGAAGATCAAAACACCATCTCGAATACAATCAATATTGGCCAAGTTAGATAGGATAGGTGATAAATATCACATGGTTCTGTATTATTATTAATATTATTATTATTATCAAGTCAACAGGTTGCGGCTCCAGAGTGGTTTTAGGATTTTTCGTTTTTTTTTGTGTTGAGGCGAAGCGGTTGGACCGATTGTTTTGAAATTTCGCACGAATGTTTCTCTTAGCTAGCGGAATTAATTGTATAAAGTTGGTTGGAATATATTAACCCATCTTGGCCCGGCGGTTTTCCAAAACTTTTTTTGTTTACGATTAGGGTCTAATTTTACAGGGAGGTTTTGAAATCTAAAAGAGAGCTGACACAAATTTATGTTGAGTTCGGTTAACCCGGCACGAAAGCGCAATGAAGCTTTTACTATATTTCAGTTGTATAAAGTTGATAACTCAAAAATTAATGGAGCAATCTTGATGAAATTTTAACTGTAGATTAACCTTTTAATCGTTCTACGGGCTAACGAACATATAAAAAAATCAGGTTAACTCAACAACTAAAGAAGCTACCTTCATGAAATTTTTGATGTAGGTTACCAGTAATAAAAATTCAGTGGATGTTGCGTATGGTAGAGATCGAACCATGTGTTCGGATACTAGAAGTTTTTGACCGAAATTAGACCAAACGAGCATAACTCCAAAACTAGTTAAGATATAACCTTCCAATTTGGTACCAGTGTGCCTCTTCCTATGTCTTTAGAGTCCTTGAAATTTAGGACCAATTGGAGTAGTGGGTTTGGAAAATCCACACAGTTCTGAGGCCTGAAAGCATATCATTGAAATTAATAAAAAAAGGGGCTTAAAATTAAGATAGATATTTTTTTTGTCACTGTATTTTAGAAACACATTTATTGCATATTTTGATTATTAAATTTCGTAAAAAGCTTTAATTATTTTAAATTAATTATTTTAATAAACATTAAAAACCATCAAATTATATAAACTTTTATATTTATATTATTACAATTGACAAGTGCATATTACAAGCCATTGACAGATGACATGATCATAACCCAGTAAACATCTTAACGTCAGAGATAGGGATAAGCAAAATAATTCGCAGCGACAGCTACCGGAAAAAATTGGCGTCGTCCCTCTGCAGGCCGATAGGTGAAAATTAATGCATATAGCTGCGGCGGACTAATCACCCTTGCCGAGTGAAAATGAAATGATCCCAAAAACTAACACAGAGCCTAGGATAAATGATGAAAGAATGGTAACGACCTTTGGCACACGGATTAGGACAAGAATAGGAAAATGGAATTTAAGAACAATGAGAGAACGAAGTAGATTAGCGCAAATTGGGAAAGAACTTGTGAGATATAGAATAAAGATTCTTGGGTTAAGTTAAATTAGATGGCGGAGAAATAATTACTTCAAACAACAACATACTTTTATACTCGGGAAATTAAACAGGAGAACACGGTTTGGGTATAATTATAGAGAAAATATTCAAGAAATCCCTGTTAGCATGGAAACCGGTCTCGAATAGAATAATAAACGCACTATTACACTCGGGAATAAATAATATTACCATTATGCAGTGTTACGTTCCCATAGAAACATCAACAGACGAAGCCAAGGATGAATTCTATGAGCAACTAACAGCAACACTGAGCTGCGTTGCCAAATCAGACATATTGATATTGGTGAGAGATTTCAATGCGAAAGTTGGTGGTAACAGGGCTTGGCCAACAATAGCAGCGCATGGTATGGGTGTACGAATTAATAATGAAGAAAGACTGAAAGGAACGTGCGAAGAACATGACTTGGTGATAGGCGGCACAATATAACTGCATAAGACAATACATAAATACACCTGTGTTTCTCCTGATTCAACAACAAAAAAACCAAATTGACCACATATTCATAAGCGGAAGGTCATAACAATGAAACCAATAATAGAAAACATATGGTAAGAAGAAAAAATTCCAGAAAAATGGAAAATGGGAATAATTATAAAATTACCCAAGAAAGAAGACCTAACAGAATGTAGAAACTGGAAAGGAATAACAAAACAGTTGTATTACACAATTGTAAGCTCAGTAATCCAATCACAAAACAGTAGGAGTTAGACAAGGATGCCCCTTATCGCCACTGTTATTTATCATCGATAAATGCATGAGAGGAATAACAGCACTACGTAGAGGAATCAGATGGCAACTCTCACAGAAACTGCAGAGCCTGGAATATGCGGATGACATAATTCTACTAACACACTCAGCAGAAGAAATGCAGACCACCATCAATAAATTAGCAAAAAAAGCTGGAAAATATAAACATTAACAAGACTAAATGTTTAAG
This sequence comes from Dolichopus griseipennis, assembly GCA_963082915.1. Taxonomy (NCBI): domain Eukaryota; kingdom Metazoa; phylum Arthropoda; class Insecta; order Diptera; family Dolichopodidae; genus Dolichopus; species Dolichopus griseipennis. The sequence continues at coordinate 136,917,585 of OY720441.1, forward strand.
AATAAACAACACAAGCCAAGTACACAATACCCCAATAGAAGAGGAAGACGAATTTGAGTACTTGAGAAGCATAATAACAAAAGATGGTGATGCAAACAGTGACATAGAACACAGAACAGCAAAAGCTAGAAGTACCTTTGGAAGGCTATGGGCAGAATGGAAATCAACACACATAGCACGTGGAACTAAAATAAGAATCTTCGAAGCATGTGTCAAATCCATACTGCTATATGAAAGCGAAACATGGCTTGTATCAAGTAATAACATACAAAAATTACAAGTCTTCATGAATAAATGTCTAACAATAATATGTCGCATACTCTGGTCTAGGCGAATAATGAATGAAGAACTCTGGGTAATGGCGAAGCAAGAGCCAATATCGGTCCAAATTAGAAAGAAAGTGGATTGGTCATATTCTAAGGCCAAAAACATCAGTAGCTTGCCAAATTCCTAGATTGGAACCCGCAGGGTAGGAGAAATGTAGGAAGACCAAGAACAACCTGGAGGAGATCAGTCCAAAGAGAATGTGACCTATCGGGAAAAACATGGTCCGAATTATAGAGGTTAACGCTAAAAAGAGACAGTTGGAGAGGCTATGTGGAAGCTCTGTGTTCCCTAGGAGAATAATAAGGAAAAAAAAATTACAAATTAATATTTCTTTCGAATAACTTTGAGTTTAATTATATAAAACATTAAAAAAAAGTAAATTAAGAGAATAGATTTAAAAATTATTTAAAATTGAAATAATTGATCAAGGGTACTAAATCATTCAACAGTACATGCACTACAACTAAAAGTCCTGAAAAGGAGTAATTGCTGCATTAGTGTAAAGTTTTATTGAATAGCATAAAAAGTTTTAAATATGTAATTTTGTAATTGCATTTTACGAATCCATTTATTTCAAGTTAATTTGTTGTTTAATATTTTTAAATAGATAAAGTAGTAAGAATTTTTGAATTGATGAAATATACAAAACTAAAATCAAATGATCAAACTAACGTAAGCTTTTATGGTTTTGAAATGACTTATTAACTTCGCATTAAATTTGAACAAATAGGTATAGGGTATTTTACTGACTGTTTCGTTACTTGTTCTAATATTGAAAAGCCAACCGGTTAATTTTTGCACAAAGATTCAATGAAATTTTCAAATTTTTGGTACAAACGCAAGTTAACCTTTTTTCCAAAAGCTCATAACATAATAAATAACATAACATTTTCCTTTTCTACATTTTTCTTGTGTCTTTGGTTTTTATCTACTTTGCTGATGTTGTTCTTTTAAAATAGATTTCAGTGTAAAATTGCAGTTTCCTTTCTAATAAAATTTAAAAATCAAAAAATTTAATATCGTATATTATGCATAAATATATAGTATTTTAAAACATTTTTCCAAAAAAGAAGCCTACATTTCTCTCATAAAATCATAAGAAAACGGAGAAGAGCGTTGTAGAACTTTCAGGTAAGTACAAAACAAAAAATAAGTTTAAAAGAACATTTTTAAACCCTTTCTAGACAATCGATTATATTTTATTCAAACGTTGGCAATTCAAGTAAACTATTATTGGCATAGTATAATGACATAATGGCAAATTTAGTATTCGCTTTTGTTCTATAGTCGAACGGGTATAATAATACTTATATGTAAACTAGCTATTACCGGCGCACGTTGCCCCGCCACTCAATGGAGTTTTAATTTAAGTTGATGTTATTGAAAAAAGTTAACACACAAATTACACATGATGTACATTTTTACGATTGTTTTAGGATTATTCTAACAATTTTTCAACAAGTTTATCAAATTTCGCTTGAAACTTTTCATAATTATTAAATAATAATGTGCAAAAATTTTAATTAAGTTTACATTATTTGCCGTAAAATCCACCATCCTCAACTCTGTCGTCAAGGAGCACCACGTATAGAAAAATTTGGGATAATCGTTCAAACTATTTTGCAAACTTTTAAAGTTTTTGTTTCGCAAGCAGTTAAAAGAATTCGACAAAACATTTTTTAAAGCAGTTTTACCTACTTTCAAAAATTGGACGCAATTCACTTACAAATTTAAAGTCAATTGGTAAAACCGTTTCTACTTAAGTAAAGTAACGAAAAAATCTTTAAAAAGCTGATGTACCGCAATTGGTTAACGGAACTCAACAAACCTTTTTTTAAGACTTTGGCCAAGCATTATTTCGCAAAATTGGACGTAATAACCTTCCCAAATTTTTTTGAAAAAATTGTCGAGCGGCAAGGGGCAACAAATTTCAAGTCTGTTAATAGAGTGAACTCCATTGTCAAAGAGGAACACATATACAAAATTTGAAGTCAATCGGTTAAGCTATTTCTAATTTATAGCAAAGTAACGAAAAAATCTATAAAAAGCTGTATGACCGCAATAGGTTAACGGAACTCAATTTTTTTTTACTTCAAACTAGAATTAAATTTAAATTAAATGCATTATTAACAGTTTATTATTCCAAAATTTTGAAATATGGTAAATTTTTTTTTAATGAACCTTTCCTTTTCAAGGATTTATATATCAAATGCAAGATTTTATATCAAATTTAAGGTATATTATTAAATAAATTTTAGTCCAGAATTTAAAATACTTTTTATTATAAATTTTATTTTACAAAATTAAAGTAAAATTTTTTATTAATTAAAATTAATCTTATTTCTCCACAATTTCTCCAAATTTCTTCACCTTTTTTATTTTTTTATGTTCATATCAAATTGTCATATTAATAAATAAATAATATTTACTACAGGATTTGGTGTAGATATTCAAATAATCAAATTATATATCAAATCTAATTCTATTTTGAGATCATATATTTTTTTAATTAAATAAATAATATCAACAAATATAAATATTATTTACAACACTATTTAAATAGTAATCGTCATAATAATATAGTATATAATAATTTATCAAGTATCTTGAAATAAAAAATAATAAAAGAAACTAACTGTAAAAGTAAATTAAAGTTTTAATAAAATTAAAATTGTTTGTAGTCTATTAAGATTTTGGTAAAAAAAAAAAATAGATATAAAAAATTTTTTAAGGTTGATATTTATTCCCTTTATGATAGCAACCCTCCTGTTCAATTAAATTTTAACCAAACCGAAAGCAATTTAAATATGGCATCTTTGGAATTATCTATTGACCCTTTAAAGTATTTGCATAAGATATAATAGATATATATAATCATGTGACCACGTGGTTCGAAATTAAGGAAATTTTAGTAAACAGTTTTAGTGATAGGTCTAACTTAGAAGAACTCTTTGACCAACTACGCGCAGTAACATTTAAAACATTGCATTGACTTTTATAATGATATGAAAATTGCCCTTCGAAGGCTAAATGTTAAGACAAGCTCGTCATCTGATGACTATCGTGCAAACACTACAGATACCATAAAAAATAATGAAAAATCTACTCTTTCAATTTTCAGACATAAAATTCCGGAACCAATACGTTCAATCTTATTTTTTCGAAAGTTTGAAACTCTAGAAGAAGCAATGAACACACTCTTCGAAGCAAGGTGTGGCTATTCTATAAACTATTTTCAAAATTGCAATTCCCAATCAAAACAAAGAAATAACCAACAAGCAACAATAACTTCGTTGCGCAATAAATCATATTATTTAATCGGCTAATTTTTTCCCATACAAATATAAACATCCCTTTTCAGGGGAAACTAATAGACCAATTTTAATGAAACAACAATCAAAAGAAATGTTTTTTTTGTTTTCATATTACAATGATATTTTTATACCCTACACCTATAGAATAGGTAAACGGGTATATTAACTTTGGCATGGTGTTTGTAACTACCTAAAGGAAGCGAGCTAGATATGGAAAAGTATATATAAAAGTCCGTCCGTGCGTAGGCACGATAACTCAAAAAATAATGACGCTATCTTGATGAAATTTTAACTGTAAGTTACTAGGACTGAAATTACGGCGGAGATTGCATATGGGCAAAATCGGAACATGTGTTCGGATTCTGGACCTTTAAATCGATCGAAGGGCTAACGAACATATATAAAAAATCACGATATCTCAACAACTAATGACGCCATCTTCATCAAATTTGTGCTGTAGGTTACTAGTAATGAAACTATTTCGGGGATTGCGTAAGTTCGGGATTGGACCATGGGTTCGCAACCTAGAACTTTTTGATCGAATTTAGGCAAAACGAGCATAATTCCGAAACCAATGCAGATAGAACCTCCAAATGTGGTATCAGGATGTTCCTTCCTATTTCCTTAGTGTCTTTGAAATTTGGGCCCCATTGGAGTAGTGGGTCGGGCACAAGCCACATATTTCCGAAGACCTTAAAGCATATTTTCGAAATTAATAAAGATAGTAACTTGAAACAAATTTGGAACTTCCAAATTTGACACATGGGTGCTCTTTACTATTTCTTGCGCGTTTCCCTAATTTTGGATCAATCAGAGTGGTGGTTCAGTACCCCTCTTAGCCTCCCTAAGGTTTGAAAGATTATCATTGAAATTAATAATAGTAACTTAAAATTAAGATAGAACGTTCCAATTGTGTACAAGGGTTAACTAGTATTGAAATTATACCGGGGACTGCATATGAGCAAAATCGTACCATGGTTTCGGGTTCTGGAACCTTTGAAAAATTCAAGGGCTAACGAACATATATCTTAAAAGCGGTATAACTCAAAAAAAAATGCCGCTATTTTGATGAAATTTAAACTTTAGGTTACTAGTAATGAAAGTTCCATGGGTATTGGTTCTGGTCGTGTTCGCCAAACGAGTATAATTTCGAAGCCAAAGAATATATCTGTTATTTCTTATGTGTCTCCGAAATTTAGACTTAATTGTAGTGGTGGTTCAGGTGCCTCCAAAGAAAACTCAAAATTAAAAAGCTTATATTCGAAATTCATGAAGATAGAAACTTCAAATATGATACACGAGGGTTCTTTCCTATTTCCGTTTTTCTTTAACAATTTTATATTTTTAAAAGGCTAAGAATTTTACCATAAAACATATTTTGTATTACAAAATATTTTTTTAATAAACGATTAAACTCCTTTTTTTTTTTTTTAATTTGTTGTTATATTTAAATGAATTATATGAAAAGTTCTAAATTTGTAATTATACTTTAGAAATACATTTATTGCATATTTTGCGTTTGTAAGATTTTCTAATAGGTACATAAACAAACAATTTAAAATAATTGCAATTTTGAAAAATTTTAATTATTAAATATATTATGCTTTGATTAGCTTTTAATCACAAAATTTAATAATTCAAATTTTTTCACTTTTGTAATTAAAATAAATACATTACATTTAATTCAAGTTTTTTGGTTTTGAATATTTTTAAATAGTTAATTTAGTAAGAATTTGTAATATATTTGAATAGATAAAGTAATTAGAAAATGTTTTTATTAATATAAAGTTAATTTGGTTAGCTATGCCTTACGATCAAACTAATAACAGCTTTTATGGTTTTAAAATTACTTATGGATATCTCATTAAATTTGAACCAAATAGGTGTAGGGTATTTCTAAGTCGGTTGCACCGACTGACTGTATCTTTACTTGTTTTATAAAAGTATATGATTTTAAATTTTTATTATAATTTTTACCAAATTTTATTAAATTTAGCCAACAATCTTAATCTTATTCCTTAAGTTGTACGAAAATTTTGTAGTAATTTTATTTTATTATATAAAATCTTTAAAGGAAATATTAAGGAAAATTTACAAAACTTATATCAAACGAAAAAAAGGATAAATTAAATCAATAAAATATTATAATTAAAACTCTTAAATAACTAAAAATTTAAACAATTAATAAACTATTTTGACTAGATAAATAAAAATTTTAAGAATAAATAAAAAATTAACGAAAATAAATAAATATTTTTCAAAGAAATTAAATAAATAAAAAGAAAATCTTTTTTTATAAAATTATATGACTTTAAATTTTTATTATATTTTTAGCAAATTTTATTAAATTTAGCCAATAATCGTAATCTTATTCCTTTAGTTGTAAGAAATTTTGTAGTATTTTTATTTCATTATATAAAATTTTTAAAGGAAATATTAAGGAAAATTTACAAAACTTATATCAAAAGAAAAGTAAGTAAAAATAATAATTGTAAAATAAGATTGAATAAGTAAGACGAATTTTAAAATCTTTTAAAAATGTTAGTATTGATTGCTCACTCAATTTTTTTTTTGGAAATATTAATCGACCGTTCTGGAATAAAAAGTAATATTGTTGATTTTTCTTAACATTTATTTCTCCTTTTTAATTTTAAAGGGATTTCCTCTTTATCTCTTAAGATAGAATTGAATAAAACCTGATAAGTAGCATTTATTTCGATAAATTGAAATAAATATTAAATAAAATTTTTTATTCTATCTTCTAAAATCATAACCTTTTTTTCAATTTTTTCTTCTTTAAAAATTTTTTTTCTTTTCTTTTGGTTTACTTGGTTTTTCGCCCTTCAAAAAGGAGTAAATTACCTTATTTGATTAATTGAATACGTTTTCCACTTCTTTCAAATTATAAATTTTTCATCCGTTATAGTCGCACCACGTATTAATTTTGAGAGACCCAGACGCGTAATATCAACACCAGAAATACCGGAGATAGAAGAGCCGGAGTTCAGCCCAATAGCATCATCTCAACATGAAAACGAGAATACAGATCATATAAGGAAAATGGTTCAATACGAAACTAGGCGTATGTTTAGGGAACCAAACGGAGATCCGGACCCTTCCGACGACGAGGTGGATCAAGGAATAGATATAGAGAACGATTTTAATTTAGAAAGTATGGATAAGGTACCCGAAGTAGTTAAGGAGATAGAAAAGTTTTCAGGCGAGGCAGGAGAATATGGTTCTTGGAGATTTGATGTGGATACAATCATGGGGAAATATGAGCACTTAAGAGGTACATCAAAATATTATGGGATTTTGAGCACTATTAGAATCCTTTAATGTTCCCTTAAACTGGCAAAAATTCTTAGATGTCTCGATAGGCTGATAAAAGCAATATTCGTACTCTGGTATATCAGATGTCAAATAAGAGCCAAGGAAACTTAGCCGTTGAAAACTTTTATAAAGAAATATTTCAACATCTCACATTAATTTTAAAAAGGGTGTCATCTATGAATTTGGCCCCAGAAGCACATAGTGGCATGATCAAAATGTACAGAGAAACAGCGTTGGACACTTTTATTAGAGGACTTAATGGAGTTCGCTACACACAAATCAGCCTATTTAATCCAAGAGACCTGTCGCGAGCGTTAGATTTGTGTTTGAGAGCATACAAACCGCATCAACGCTCAAATCGTAGACCAGATCTCAAAACGAATGCCCATACCGGACAATAAAAAATATACTAGAGAAATATACGATCGCAAAATTCGTATAGTAGATCTAACTTCTACAACCACAGATAAATTCTTGGGAGCGTAATAAAAATAATTACTATAATTATAATTCATTCCAGCAACAGCCTAGAGAGGAAAACGGTCAACAACATAAACCGGAGCCTGCAAGTTCAAACCAGTCTCGTTTGCCCGATACAATAGACCGGCATATCACGACAACTAATATTACGACTCAAGAAAATAACACAATAACAACAAGAAAACAACGCCGCTTGACGCATACCAACGTAATAAGACTCAAAGACTTAACTATACGAGACCTTCCCCATTGAACGAAGAAGAGAGGGAGAAAGAAACTTGCAAAGAATGCTCGTCCTGCAAACAAAAATTACATAATTCCTTTGTAGATTAAACTCTTCCTCGATCCCATACACCGAACATCAAACAGGGAACGGGGAAATTCTAAAGTTTTTTATAGACACAGGGTCAAATAAAAATTATATTCAACCAAGATACGTAAAAAATCCTATTCAAAATGAGAAGAAGTTCCAGATTAGTTCAGTTGGAGGCAACATTACAGTTACTCATCACGCTCAAAGAGATTTTTTCAAACAAACAGCGGAAATACCAAAAATAAAATTTTTCATTCTGCCAAATTTAACCACTTCTGATGGAATTATAGAAAACGATACACTCACAAATTTAAATGCAGTCATCCATATAAAGGAAAGCTGTTTCGTCCTGCAAGGAAATTTAAGATTTCCGCTTTAACAATTAATATCGAAATCAGTCAATAAAATAGAACTCAGAATGTCGCATTTAAACCCTCAGCAAAAAGAAAGATTAAGCTGGCTCATAAATAATTATCCAAATTTATTCGCGGACCTTAATGAAGGGCTCACTTATACCACCGTAGTAAAAGCAGAAATAAGAAGTAACAACAAAAAGCAGAAGTAACAACAAACGATCCTGTTTTCTCCAAAAGTTATCCATATCCAATGGCCTTAAAACCTGAAATCGATAAGCAAATCCGTCAGCTTGTGGAAGACGAGATTATCAGGCCTTCCAGATCTCAATTAATTTGCCGGTATGAATCGTGCCAAAAAAGGAGGATTCTTCTAGCGAAAAGAAATACAGAATGGTGATTGATTATAGGAAAATTAATAAAACAGTTACAGATCTTAAAAGTGGGCTCCACCAAATTCCGCTTAGCGAACAAGATATTGAGAAAACCACTTCCTCTGTTAATAACGGTAAATGTCAATTCACACGGCTGCCATTTGGACTAAAGAATGCTCCATCCATTTTTCAAAGAACGTTGGACGATATCCTTCGAAAGTATATCGGAAATAGCTGTTACGTCTACATAGATGATATTATCATTTTTAGTAAGGACGAAAATAATCTTTTCGGGAATCTTGGGAAAATATTAAAAACTCTGGAGGCAGCTAATATGAAGATACAGCTTGACAAGTCCGAATTTTTAAAAAACGAAGTCGAATTTTTAGGTTTTATCATTTCATCAGAAGGAGTTAAAACTAATCCGAAAAATGTAGATGCCATATGTGACTTACCATTATTTAATAAAGAACTAATAGTTGTATTAGTTCTAAATTATTCTGTGTATTAATCTTCTAATATATAAAGAACAAAATTTGTTTGTTTATTTGTTTGTTTGTTTGTTTGTCCAGGATTCACGTGAAAACCACTGGTCCGATTGACACCAAATTTTAGAGAAATAATTTTGGGAGTCCGGGGGGTGACATAGGCTATGTCGCATTTTTATAAGTCAACAGGTTGCGGCTCCAGAGCCGTTTTAAGCTTTTTCGTTTTTTTTATGTCGAGTCGAAACGGTTTGACCGATTAACTTGAAATTTTGCACGAATGTTCTTCTTATTAAACGGAATTAATGTTATAAAGATGGTTGGAATAAATTAACCCCTTTCGGCCCGGCGGGCTTCCAAAAAATTTTGTGTTTCCGATTTGTGTCCAATTTTACAGGGTGGTTTTGCAGTCAAAAAGAGAGGCTGGCACAAAATTTTGTTGGGTTCGGTTAACCCGTTTGGGCACGAGGGCGCAATGAAGCTTTTTCAATGTTTTTGATGTCGAGCCGAAACAGTTTGACCGATTGACTTGAAATTTTGCACAAATCTTCCTCTTAGCAAACGGAATTAGTTGTATAAAGATGGTTCGAAAATATTAACTTATTTCGGCCCGGCGGGCTTCCAAAAAACTATTTGTTTCCGATTTGTGTCCAATTTTACAGGGTGGTTTTGCAGTCGAAAAGAAAGGCTGGCACAAATTTTTGTTGGGTTCGGTTAACCCGTTTGGGCACGAGGGCCAATGAAGCTTTTTCAATGTGTTTGATGTCGAGTCAAAACGGTTTGACCGATTGACTTGAAATTTTGCACAAATGTTCCTCTTAGCAACCGCAATTTGTTGTATAAAGATGGTTCGAAAATATTGACCCATTTCGGCCCGGCGGGCTTCCAAAAAATTATTTGTTTCCAATTTGTGTCCAATTTTACAAGGTGGTTTCGCAGTCGACAATAGAGTCTGGCACAAATTTTTGTTGAGTTCGGTTGACCCGTTTGGGCACGAGGGCGCAAAGAAGCTTTTTCAATGTTTTTGATTTCGAGTCAAAACCGTTTGACAAATTGACTTGATATTTTGCACAAATGTTCCTCTTAGCAACCGAAATTAGTTGTATAAATTTGGTTGGAATAATTTAACCCATTTCGGCCTGGCGGACTTTCAAAAAATTTTTTGTTTTCGATTTGTGTCCAATTTTACAGGTTGATTTTGCAGTCTAAAGAGAGGCTGCAAAAAGTTTTAGTTAATTCGATTAACCCGTTTTCCACGACGACGCCATGAAGTTTTCTATAAATTTTATTTTCTTATACGATTAAAAGTATTTTATTGAAAATTTTGTACCAGCATTTTAATTAAAACCCACATGGTTAATTTGGTTTTGACCTGTTTGTGCGTTTTGAACAAAGATTCAATGAAATTTTTAGTTTTCTGGTGGTGTGAGTTAAAATATCGTGGGTGGATGAGAAATTTTAGTTAAAACTTTAAAAAATAATTAAAAATATATAAACAGAAGATAATGGTGGAATTCTATTTTTTTAAGTGATAAAGAACTATAAAGAACAATTTTTAAATTAAAAATTTGGTCAATCAAACTGAATAAATTATAAAACTGCATTATAAAAAAACATTTTATTGCAAAAATGCAAATGCAAATTTTTTCTTTTTATAATTTATTTGACATTAAGTACTCAAAATTTTTTTCTCTTGAGTGAAAATAATAAACTTTAAAAAATAAATTAAAATATATTAACAGAAGATAATTGTGAAAAATAACTTTTTTAAGTGATAAAGAAATATAAAGAACACTTCAAATTTTTTCTTTTTTAATTGTCAAACTGAATAAATTATAAAATATCGATATAAAAAGTTCTTTATTGTAAAAAATGCAAATGCAAATTTTTTTCTTTTTGTAATTTTTTTGGCAATAATTACTCAAAATTTTTCTATTAAGTGAAAATAGCAAATATTAAAAAAAAAACCAAGATGAGTGTTATTTGCTTATTAGAAAGCTGTAATAAACCAATTAAGAATAATGAGAGCTATATAATATGTGCATATGGGTGTAGTAAAGCTATACATATAAAATGTGCTAAGCTGGATAATAGTGTAATTCATTTAATAAATACAAATAAAAATATAAAATATAGTTGTGATTTATGCTCAAAAAATGGTTTACAAAACATTAACAAAACTGTTTTAAAATTATCATTAGAATTAAAAGAAATGAGAGAAATAATGAGTGAAAATAATAAAAACATTAAAGATGGTAATGTTGATGTAAATAAGGCATTCGGTGAGCATAAAGTATTTATATCAAAAGAAATTAAAAAATTAGAAGATAATAAAAAAAACAATTTAAAAAAAAATTTACAATCAACAAGTTATGCTGATACGTTGAAATTACCAATAATTGTGAAACCAAAAGATAATAAACAAAAAAGTGATGTAACAAAAAATGAAATAAAATCAAAAATTATTCCCTCAACATTGCAAGTAGAAATCGAAAAATTTAAAGAATTAAAAAATGATGGTGCAATTGCTATTACTTGTAAAAATAAAGAATCTGTTAAAATAGTAGAAGATGCAATAAAAGAAAAATTAGGTAAAAATTATGATATTCAGGTAACTAAAGAAATAAATCCCAAGATATTAATTGTGGGAATGAGTGAAGAAATATCTAAAGAACTAATTGTGGATGCAATAAAGAAGCAAAATAGTATAGAATTTAGTGAGGTGAAATGTTTAAAGGTATATAAGGCTCAAAAAAATAAAAAATATTATTTTAATGCAATAGTTGAAATGGATGGAAATGCATTTAAAAAAATTATGGAAATTGGAAAAATTAATATAGAATGGGATCGTTGTAAGGTATATGAACATTTACAAATTTTAAGGTGCTTTAATTGTTATGGTTTTAATCATAAGGCTACAGATTGTAAAAATGGAATTTGTTGTTTTAAATGTGGTGAAACTGATCATAAATCAAATGAATGTCAGGAAGCTGTTCAAAAATGTGTAAATTGTATAAGAGCTAAGATTAAATTAGGTCTTACAGACTTGAATGTGGAACACGACTCCAGAAGTGTATCATGCCCTAGTTATGTAAAAAAATTAAATGTTGCAAGAAGTAAAACAGCATATTAACAATTAAAGAATGTTGAAGGTGTTTGTCTTAATATACAAGGTACGATAAATAATTTTGTACAAATAGAATCGGTACTTATTCCTAAAAAATACGATTTTATTTCATTAACTGAAACTCATTTAACGAAGGATGATGATGATAGTTTAATTTATATAGAGAATTATAATATTATAAGAGTAGATTCAACTTCAAAACATACGGGTGGTATACTACTTTATTTAAAAAAATGTTGGAATTATGAGATAATAAGCTACTTTAGCTCAGCATTGAATTGGTGGGGGATAAATGTAAAAATATATAAACAAAATCGATATATTAATATAGTGGTGGTATACAGATCTCCAAAATATATAAATATCAATTCAGATTTTTATCTGAATTTTTCAAAATGGATTGAAGATATTGGAGAAAATACAGGAAAAACTATTATTATGGGAGACTTTAACATAAATTGGCTAATGAACAGTAATACAAAAAATTTTTTAGAAGGTATAATTCATGATAATGGGTTTAAACAGGTAGTGAGACAACCAACACGTATAACCATGCGTTCTAAAACACTAATTGACTTGGTAATGGTAAATGACAAATATAATGTTAAGGTAATGGTGGACAACCAGTTAAAAATAAGTGATCATGAAACAATAGTAATAAGTATACAAAATGAAAATACTATGGATGTTAAAAAAAACATTAAATATTTTAAATACAATAAGAATATATTTAGGGCAAAAGTATGCCAAAGTGAATTGCTAACAGTATATTATACAAATTGTAATTTGAAAGCTGATATTTTTAGTAAATCTCTAACTACAATTTTAAAAGAATTTGTAAAAAACCAAACCATAAGGGAAAGTTGTCAATGGTACACAGAAGAACTAAGAATTATGAATATAGAAAAAGTTAAACAATACCAGAGAGCAATTTTGATAGATAATATAAATGAGTGGCATAGGTATAAACATATTAGAAATATTTATTCCAACAAACTTTTTGAAACAAAAAATAGTTTTATTAATAATCAAATTGAAAATGCAAGAGACCAAAAATCTATGTGGCTTAAAATAAAAAGTTATATATTAAGAAAACCAAGGAATGAAATCAAAGAAGTTTGTTTCGGCAGTAAAATATATTCAAAAGAGGCTGAGATTGCTACAAAATTTAATCAATATTTTGTAGATAGTATAAGTGAAATAAATAGTAGTATAGCATTTAAGCAATATAGTAATATCATTGACAACTATTCCTATCAATTTAAATTACAGTTAATTAGTATTGAAGAATTAAAAAAAGTTATAAAATCATTAAATAACAAAAGAGATCTTAATATGATGAATAAGAATATTTTTATTGAATGTTTTGATTTAATTGGAGAGAATTTTTTAACTATTGTTAATGAATCGTTGAAATCAGGTACTTTCCCTGATACTTGGAAAGAAACTGTTGTAATTCCCATTCCGAAAGTAGCTGGAACAAAAAATTGTAAAGAATTTCGTCCTGTGAATATGAACTGCATTGAATCAAAAATATTAGAAAAAATTGTTTTTGAACAATTAACAAACTATTTTGAAAAAAATAATTTAATCGCTAAATTGCAATCAGGCTTTAGAAGAGGACACAGTTGTGAATCTCTACTTAATCTGGTTATAACTAATTGGAAGGATGCAGTAGACGATAAAAGGACAATTGTTGCAGTATTTCTCGACCTACGCAGAGCCTTTGAAACAATAGATAGATTAATTTTATTAAAAAAACTTCAAAGGTATGGTGTTACTGGTACTGAAATAAAATGGTTTGAATCGTATTTACAAAATAGAAAGCAACGTACAAAAGTAAAAGAATGCATTTCAGAAGCAATAGACACAAAGCTTGGAGTACCTCAAGGATCAGTTCTTGGAGTATTTTTGTTCTTAATATACATCAACGATATTCAGAAATGCATTAAATTTAATGAAATTGCACTTTTCGCGGATGATGCTCTTTTATATATAATAGGTGATAATGTAAATGATTGCGTTAATAAAATTTATTTATTATACTGCTTAACACAAACAGTTTACAAAAAATCATACAAATAACAATTAAAATTATACAATTAAAATCAATATAAAAAATTACATATTTGACTAATTATAAATATGTTCAAACTAAAATTAAAATTAAAAGTTAAAAATTATAAACTTTACATTTCTACAAGAAAAACAAAACAAAAATAATCCTAATAATAGCGATTGTATAATTTTTGTTTTTGGGAGTGTTTTGAAAGTGTAAAGTCAATATAATGTTTATATTTATTACCTATAATAAGCATTCTATTAATAGGTTCGAATTTGCCATAGTTAGTCCTATGATTATTAGTTTTAAATAAATTGCAAGAGCGAAGGCGTTGAAGATTTCTAATAATAATTTTACTAGAAATTAAATTAGATTTAACGTTATCCTTGACAATTTCTGTAATAAAAATGACATCAGAAACTTCACGTCGAAAATTTAAAGTACACAAATCAATTAATTTTAGCCTTTGTTCATATGGTGGTAAAACAATGGGATTCGACCATGGCAAATGGCGTAAGGCAAATCTAAGAAAATTTTTTTGTATTGCCTCAATCCTATCAATGTGTACCATATAAAACGGAGACCAAACTTGACTAGCATATTCCAAGTTTGGTCTTACAAGACAAGTGTACAACGATTTAAGTACATAAGGATCTGAAAATTCCTTTGCAGAACGTTTAACAAATCCCAATAGTGAATTAGCTTTATTTATAATATTATTATAATGGATTTTAAAGCTAAGTTGGGAATCGAAGTACACCCCTAAGTCCTTTATTGAGGTAACTTTAGGTAAACTAATACCATCTAAGTTATAATTGAAACAAATAGGACTAGATCGGCGTGTATAAGATATCAGTGCGCATTTATTTACATTAAGTAGTAAACAGTTATTAACGCACCAATTGTTAAAATTTTGAAGATCATTCTGCATAAGGATGGCGTCATTATAAGATGTAATCTTTTTAAAAAGTTTCATATCATCAGCGTAAACTTGAAGCTCGCAATTAGAAATTAAAGAAGAGACATCATTTACAGATAATATAAAAAGTAGAGGGCCAAGGTGACTACCTTGTGGAACTCCCGAATTTGCCACGAAAGGTTCTGAAATCACATTTTTAAATATAACACTATAGGAGCGATCACATAAATAAGAATGTATCCACTTAAGGAAAAATAGTGGAAAACCATATTTTTCAAGTTTTAGTAAAATAATATTATGTGGCAATAGATCAAATGCTTTACTAAAATCAGTATAGACAACATCTGTTTGAAATCCTTCTTCCATGTTATTAAGAAGAAGAGATGTGGTTTCAACTAGATTAGTCACCGTAGATTTTTGTTTTACAAAGCCATGTTGGTTATCTATTAAAAGATTCCTACAATGATTATAAATTGAATCCGTTATAATTAATTCAAATAATTTAGGAATTGAAGATAATTTAGCTATTGGGCGATAGTTGGTGATTTCATTTTTAGCATTCTTTTTGTGAATTGGCCTGATATAAGAAATTTTCCAAATAGGAGGAAAATAACCGGAATTTAATGAATTTTTAAAGAGTAATGTTAAAGGCGTAGTGAGAATGTTAGAACACTTGCTCAAAATTATTTCTGGTATACCATCTGGTCCAGGAAAAGTATTATCACCCAGTTTATTTAGATAGCTGGAAACTATTTGTTCATTAATATTAATGTCAGTAAGAGAAGTTTTTTGATATGTATTCATATAGGAGAAATAATTTTCATTTGGCGTAAAAGAAGACTCACTATATGAAGTGCTAAAAAACTCACGAAAATATTTTGAAATAGTTGAAGGATCATTACTAGAAAGAGAATTGAAATTCATAAATGTTGGGTAATCATCACATTTACGTTTAGAGTTTAAGAATTTCCAAAATTTTTTCGGATCAGACTTTAATTTAGTTGCCATTAAGTTAATGTAACTATTATAAAGTATTTCAGAAGAAGTTTTAAAATTCTCAAACAATATGACAAAATTATTAAATTCATTAATATCTTTTGTTTTTAGATATTTACGCCAGGCTTTGTTTTTCTTATTTCTGAGAGATCTAAGCTCCTTTGTGAACCATGGTGGGCCAGAGTTAGAACATCTGTTTTTTGAAATAGGAACAAATTGTGTAAAACCTTCGAACATAATTTCATAAAACCTAATTGTCATTTGATTAAGGTCTATATTATTAAATATAGACGTGAAGTCATAGGTGTTTAAGAAATTTACTAGTCCGGGAAAGTTGGTTTTATTGAAATTAAACCTATAAGAATCTGCTGCTTCATGATTTATGGAATTAGTCAAACAATAAGTAAAATTTATTGAAGGGTGATAGGGGTCCAACGCAACAAGCGGTGACACCGATTCACAGAAAATAATATTATTCCAATCAGAAGTAAATATTAGATCCAATTGTTTATCTTTAAAATTGCGGCAGTGGGAAACCTGTTGTAAATCGTTGGTATTTAAACCATCAATAAATTGAGAATCAGGTTCATTCACTGAAGAATCAGCAATCAAAAAAGATTCTTCGTCATGATTGATCCAAGTTATATTAGGGAGATTAAAATCTCCACATAAAATTAACTCATCATTAGGACCAGAATTACAGCAAATCGAATCTATTACATTTAAAAGAGTAATATAAATATTTAAATTCGAAGAAGGTGGAATGTATTTGTTAACAATATTAACACTTTTATTGGAAAATTTTATGTTCACACCAATTATTTCGAGACAGTCCGCGTCAGAAATAGGAATTTCATTTGCATTAAATGAGTTTTTTACGGCTATCAATACTCCTCCCCCTTTAGGAATGTAACTATTAGATACATTAAGTTCAGAGTATCTGTCTTTTCTAAAAACCGAGTATGAGCTATCAAAAAGCTCAAGATTGTTAATAGAAGAATTTAGCCAAGTTTCAGTTAAAGCAAATACGTCAAAATTTAAATTTATTGAATTAAGTAGGACTTGTCTAGTTTTTGTTCTAAGACCTCTGACATTTTGATAATATAATGATAAATTTATCAAATTTGAAGGATCAATCAAAGATGTAGAGGTCTTATTTAAATATTATTTAATATGAAAATATTTATTATGGTTATCATTTGAAACCTGCAAGTGATTGTAATAATTACTACTACAATGGTTACGGTATGCCTTTAAGTCGTCAGAAACATCTTTGGAAGATATACCTTTAATTTCGTGAAATTTAATATATAATTTATAGAGTTCTTTATAATAGGTCGGTAAACCTTCGTTATCAATTAAGACCTTTACACTTATTCTAGTTTTACCTTCCAATACCTTATTATAATTATCGTCAAACAAATACGACAAATACAATCTGACCATGTTATAAACTTTATCATCTCTTAGCCTGGAAAGAGCTATTGTATAGTCCTTGTTGGCAAGAGATTGTTGTGTCATTCTAGTTATTGGTGGTAAAAGTGGGTTAATAATTGAAGGCTGAAGAGTTTCACCTTGCATAAATTTTACGAATTTAGAAGTAGAAGGAGTGTTTGGAGAAGTCAACGAAGAAGGAGGAGGTTCAATAACTGTAGTAGAGTTAGCATTGACAATTTCAGGCTCTTTAGTTACTGATGAAGTATTTAAAGTGTTTGTATTGTTATTGTTGTTCTTAATAGTATTGTGGTTATGACAAATGTTGTTCTGATTTATGTTTGAAGTACTGTTATTAGTATTTAATTTAGTGTTTATGGAATTATTTGAATCTGTTGAGTTAGAATTAGTTGAATTGTTAGCAGTTGCGCTATTATTAGGATGTACAGTTATATTATTAACGTTAATGCTAGTATTAGTATTTCTATTGTCAGAGTTAATATTACTATTTTCAGAACTATTATTATTATTATTATTGTTATTGTTATTATTATTATTATTATTATTACTATTATTATTATTACTATTATTATTATTATTACTATTATTATTATTATTATTATTATTATTATTGTTATTATTATATTTATTTTTATTAGTCTTATTACTTTTATTACTAGATATATTTTTATTTTTACGATTATTATCATTATTTTTATTTTTATTAATTTTATTTTTATTACCTCTAACATCCCGAAATTTTGTAATTTTCGTTCCCTTCTTCCAAAATTTAAGATTTCTCACCTTCTCAACCATCATATCAGGAACGGACACTTTAAATGACAGGTATTTTGGATTCCGGATCCTTTTGGGAGTAACTTTTTTACAAATTGCAATATCACACTTAAATTTTTGTTTAATAAAGCTCTCAAGGCTTTTTTCAGTCATTTTACAATTTAGCCTTGAAATGCAAAGAGTAAACGAAGGCTTTGTTGTAACAATCGGGGTTAGTAAAGCCTTAACTCCGGGTTTTGTCTTATTTATTATACTCTTTGCCGTTGTGCTAGGTGTGATATTGTCAGTTTGGATAAAAACATCTTTATAAACTATTGGTGGTTTATTTAATTTATCCAACTGTTGTTTAATTAACTCCACATCGCACTGAATTTCCTTCTGTCTATGATTGGGTATTTGTTGATCTGAACCCAAAGCATGAAGGGATACGTTCATACGATTTAAGTCGTCCTTCATTAGATCCACCACTTCACGAATGCCAACCAGCTCCTTTGATGTTGCCGATATAAGTTCACCTTTGAGATCATTTAATAGATCTGTCATAGTGTTTTTCAAATATTTTTTCCGGTCAGAAAGAAAACTGCATAAAGCTTGATTGAAGTTATCATAGCTTTTGGCCATATCGTTAAAGCATACCGAATTGTTTTTTAAAGCATCTACTGCTTTAGTCGTGCAACCTTGGCAGTCACTTTTAATATCATTTAGTGTAACCATTAACTCATCTTTTAGTATTTGTATAGGCTGGTTCAAATCCAAGCAACTATCGCAAACAAAGTGATGCGAAATGAACGAGTTGCATGTTTGCCAGCCCCTAGGTGCATTAATGCAAACTCCATGAAATTTCCTTTTACAGATACCATTACATGTAATAATTTCGGTTCTGAAATCTGTAATTGTACAGAGTACGGCACTGCATTTATTTTGATTCATTTTTATTTAATATTGTTTTTTTTTTTTATTTTATAACGGCAAAAAAAATGTATTTAAAATATAATAGGTCAGTTTTTAATGTTCTTAAAAAATTACACTTGCAAAATGTATTATTAAAAGTGAATAAACTTAAATGACCTAGATTGAAATTTGATCGTCAACAATTAAAATTTAAAATTATTATAAAAAAAGTCTTACTAATTTTAAAATTATAATGTAAATTTTTTTTCTTATTTAAATTAAGTGTCAGCACTTTTTGAAAAATGTTTAAAATGTTTATGTTTAAAATGTTTAAAATTATTAAAAGTTTTTGTTTATTAAAAAAGTTATATATTAAAAACGAATTAAATATAAAAAAAAAGCGGGTTTAATAAAAATACCGTTAACTTGTTAATGGTTTGATGGTTTGATAAGAACTGAGAAAATAAACTTAGATTTACAAAATTTAAATGAATGGTTCCAAATGAACAAACTAAAAATAAATATTGATAAAACTAAATGTTTGATAATTAATAGTAAATTAAATAATAACCTTGTTGTTTTTAATAATGAAAATATAGAAATAGTTAATGAAATAAAATATTTAGGGGTGATTGTTGATAATAATTTAAATTTCAAATCGCATATTGATTACATTTGTAAAAAAATTGCTAAAAAAATTTACTTTTTTTCAAAAATTAGAAAGAATATCACATTAGCTTGTGCAATTAATTTATATAATGTTGTTATAAAACCCCACTTTGAGTATTGCTCTTCAATAATTTTTATGTCAAACCAAAGTATGATGAGTAGGTTACAAAAACTGCAAAATAAATCAATGAGGATTATATTAAAAGTTAATAGATATACAGCTAGATTATATATGTTAAATACATTAAAGTGGTTAAGCGTAAGGCAAAAAGTAATAATGAATGTTTTAATTCAAGTATTTAAAATTAAATATGGTTTATTACCTAATTATCTATCAGAAAAATTATTGTATGTAAATGAAGTTCATAATTATTATTTAAGAAATAGATTAGATTTTAGATTAGATGTAGTAAGAAATGAAAGAAATAAAAAAATATTGTTTTACAATGGATTAAAAATGTATAATGCCTTACCAAATGAAATAAAAATAGAATCAAAATTAGAAGTTTATAAAAAATTAATTATTAAGTATATTAAAGAAAATATTTCTTATATTTAAAAAAGATTATAAAAACAAAATGTGATAATTGTTAAACTAGTTTTAAACTAAATAAATGAATAAATAATAATAATAATAATAATAATAATAATTTTCTTCAAATGAAATCTAAAAATCAAAAAATTCAATTTCTTATATATAATGCTTAAAAACATAGTATTTTAAAACAGTTTTTCCAAAAAATAAGCCTACATTTCTCTCATCAAATCATAAAAAAACGAGGAAGAGCGTATTACAACTTTCAGGTGAGTACTAAACAAAATATAAGTTGAAAAGCAAATTTTTAAATCTTTTCTAAACCATCGACTATATTTTATTCAAACGTTGGCAATTCAAGATAACTACTATTGACATAGTATAATGACATAATGGCAAACTTAGTATCCCCATTTGACCAATAGTCATTTTAATTCAGTTAACATTATTCGCCGGGAACCTAACATCCTCAACTCTATCGTCAAGGAGCACCAAATTCTCAAGAAGCACCATGTATAGAAAAATTAGAGATAATCGTTCAAACTGTTTTTTAAAGTTTTTGTTTCGCAATCGGTTAAAAGAACTCGACAAAACATTTTTTTAAGCATTCCGCTAATTCAAAGAAGTTGTACCTACTTTCAGAAATTGGACGTAATTTACTTACAAATTTTTTTTTGAACAATCTTCGGGTCGACAGGGGTTAACAACTTCCAAGTCTGTTAGTAAATTGAACTTCATTTTCAAAGAAGAACACATATACAAAATTTGAAGTTAATCGGTTAAATCATTTCTAATATATATAACAAAGCAACGAAAAACCTATAAAAAGCTGTTGGGCCACGATGGGTTAACGGAACTCCACAAATATTTTTTTGTGGCTTCATTTATAAGCAAAGTAGTATTTCAAAAAATTGGCTGAAGCTTGCGTTTTTACAATTTGCAAGCTTCCGGGCAATGCCGGGTAAATCTGCTAGTATAATATAATAAACACTTTAGTTTATCTAAAGAGTGCATCTCTATGCCCCTGGCAACCATTTTGCTAGAAGAAGGAGGACGTGTGTCCAAGTCTCAATCAAAAAATACACCTATAAAACTAGATGATGAAGCGAAGAATGCATTCCTCTCTTTGAAAAATGCATTAATTTCCAAAGAAGTTGTATTATCATATCAAAATTTCGAAAAGGAATTTGAACTGACTTCTGATGCATCAATCCATGCAATCGGAGCAAAGTTAGCACAGGAGAAAAGCCTATCACCTTCTTATCAAGGACTCGGAACAAAACTGAAGAGTCTTACGCTACCAATGAAAAGGAAATGCTGGCAATTATTTGGTCTTTGACAACGTTAAGAAGTTTTCTCTACGGGACAAGAAAAGTAGTAATCTATACTGATTATCAACCATTGACTTACGCTCTTAGCAACAAAAATTCGAATTGCAAACTTAAGGCATGGAAAGCAATACTGGAAGAATATAACTACGAATTAATATATAAACCTGGTTCAACAAACGTCGTAGCAGATACTCTATCCAGACTTATTTCCCGAACAAACGCTTTAACAGTAACTCAACATAGTAGCGACAGCTCATATCACAGCTGTATTTAATTAGTCGAGGCTCCAATCAATGCATTTAGAAATCAACTTATATTAAAAGTAGGAGATCAAGGCGAGCACTTATAAATAAAATCATTTACTAATTATTTTACACGTATTATCACAAAGGAAGAATTTTCTGAAAATAACTTAATCAATATCTTGAAAAAACAAATAAATCCACATGTCATAAATGGAATTATGACTACCAAAAAAAATATGGGAATGATACAAAAGATTCATGCAGATAATTTCATTAATTCTAAAATTAGATTCACTAGATTTATAGTAGAAGATATCATAGACGAAACCCAACAAAAAGAAATTATAATCGAAACCCATAGACGTGGTCATCGGAATGCTCAGGAGAACAAGGGTCAAATAATTTCGAATACTACTTTCCAGGAATGGCAAAGAAAATATCAGATTTTGTGAAAAACGGTTCAATATGTAAACATATGTAAACAAACGGGTCCAAACTTATTTTCAGATTTAAAAAAGAAAAAGTTAATGAAAATTACAACACAACTATTCTTACAGAATTAGGCAGAATAGTACATAAATCTAATATCAGATCTTGATTATAATATAGTTTTACCCTTTTTATTCAATAGTTTTCATTACTTTCGTCACTTTCTCAATCCTCTATGTTCACTATTTTTTTAGATTCCTCATATGGAAAACTTTAGCAGACTGATTTTGCCCATATGCAATTCCCGCCTTACCTTAAGTACTAGTAACCTAAAGTTAAAATTTCATCAAGATACCTCCATTAGTTTTTGAGTTATCGTGCCTACGGACGGACGGACATGGCTGTATCGACTCAGGAGGTCATGCTGATCACAAATATGTATACTTTTCCATATCTAGCTCACATCCTTTAGGTTGTTACAAACATCATACCAAAGTTAATATACCCTTTTCCTATTTCATAGGTGTAGGGTATAAGTTAATGACATTTATTATCCAGGTCAAATTACACTTTCAAAACTTAACGCACTTAATTATTTCACAACAATTTTAATCATCGTCATCGGCAAATTTATAACAGTTGCAGTAACATGTGAATGCAAGTTACGATATTTGGATAATAAAAAAATTAATTAATTTATGTTAATTCTAATTTGGTAGTCAATAAAGAAAGACCTTTAAATTTAAAATTAATTAATTTTTATTTTATTTAAAAACCTTTCCAGACATTTTTTAAAAGTAAAACTTAAGTAAGTTAAAAATTATTTTTTTATTTTAATCGATTCCGGAGTGCAAATTATTAACAGGTTTGTTTGTTTGTTTGTTTGTCCAGGATTCACGTGAAAACCACTGGTCCGATTGTCACAAAATTTTAAAGGAATAATTCTGGGAGCCCGGGGGGTGACATAGGCTATGTCGCATTTTTATAAGTCAACAGGTTGCGGCTCCAGAGCCGTTTTAAGCTTTTTCATTTTTTTGATGTCGAGTCGAAACGGTTTGACCGATTAACTTGAAATTTTGCACGAATGTTCTTCTTATTAAACAGAATTAATGTTATAAAGTTGGTTGGAATAAATTAACCCCTTTCGGCCCGGCGGGCTTCCAAAAAATTTTGTGTTTCCGATTTGTGTCTAATTTTACAGGGTGGTTTTGCAGTCAAAAAGAGAGGCTGGCACGAATTTTTGTTGGGTTCGGTTAACCCGTTTGGGCACGAGGGCGCAATGAAGCTTTTTCAATGTTTTTGATGTCTAGCCGAAACAGTTTGACCGATTGACTTGCAATTTTGCACAAATCTTCCTCTTAGCAAACGGAATTAGTTGTATAAAGATGGTTCGAAAATATTAACCCATTTCGGCCCGGTGGGCTTCCAAAAAATTATTTGTTTCCGATTTGTGTCCAATTTTACAGGGTGGTTTTGCAGTCGAAAAGAAAGGCTGGCACAAATTTTTGTTGGGTTCGGTTTGGGCACGAGGGCCAATGAAGCTTTTTCAATGTTTTTGATGTCGAGTCAAAACGGTTTGACCGATTGACTTGAAATTTTACACAAATGTTCCTCTTAGCAACCGCAATTGGTTGTATAAATTTGGTTGGAATAATTTAACCCATTTCGACGTGGCGGGCTTCCAAAAAATTTTGTATTTCCGATTTGTGTCCAATTTTACAAGGTGGTTTCGCAGTCGACAATAGAGTCTGGCACAAATTTTTGTTGAGTTCGGTTAACCCGTTTGGGCACGAGGGCGCAAAGAAGCTTTTTCAATGTTTTTGATTTCGAGTCAAAACCGTTTGACAAATTGACTTGATATTTTGCACAAATGTTCCTCTTAGCAACCGAAATTAGTTGTATAAATTTGGTTGGAATAATTTAACCCATTTCGGCCTGGCGGACTTTCAAAAAATTTTGTGTTTTCGATTTGTGTCCAATTTTACAGGTTGATTTTGCAGTCTAAAGAGAGGCTGCAAAAAGTTTTAGTTAATTCGATTAACCCGTTTTCCACGACGACGCCATGAAGTTTTCTATAAATTTTATTTTCTTATACGATTAAAAGTATTTTATTGAAAATTTTGTACCAGCATTTTAATTAAAACCCACATGGTTAATTTGGTTTTGACCTGTTTGTGCGTTTTGAACAAAGATTCAATGAAATTTTCAGTTTTCTTCAAATGAAATCTAAAAATCAAAAAATTCAATTTCTTATATATAATGCTTAAAAACATAGTATTTTAAAACAGTTTTTCCAAAAAATAAGCCTATATTTCTCTCATCAAATCATAAAAAAACGAGGAAGAGCGTATTACAACTTTCAGGTGAGTACTAAACAAAATATAAGTTGAAAAGCAAATTTTTAAATCTTTTCAAACGTTGGCAATTAAATCTGCTAGTTGACTATAAAAAGAAAAATAAGGAAAAAGAGGCAGATCAGTGTTTAAAGAAAAAGAAATAATAGAAAAAATCTACGAATAATTGTACAAAATAATCTTAAAAGAAACTTTTTTTTACTAACATTACAAAACAAACACTACTAATAATTAACAAACTAATAGAAAATATTTTTTTTGTTTGCAATTTTAACATAAAGACAGGTGAGGACTTGGTCAAAACACTGCATCGTAAATCGTGCAGCAAGTAAAAAAAAATTTTCGAAACCTTACCAGGCAGAAGGATTGGGAAACGAGGCCCCTTAGTAGATCTCCAAAAGGAATAAGAAGGAGCGGCACTACGTTGTGCTTGAAATAAAGATCACCAGAAGTACGTGTCAGCAGTCGCCTAATTCGTTGGTTTTAAAGACTGCAAGTGGTTTCCTTCATTTTGCAACTCCGTGGAATCGTCTACACGTTAGCAAGATTTTACAAATAAAGAACAAAATACTGAGAAAAAAATAGTATTATAACAGCTACAATAATTTTAAAACCAAAAGTAAAAATTATTTTGAATAAAAAAAAAAATATAAAAAGAAATAAAAAAAATTTTTCAAAAGAAAAAAATAAAATTAAAAATATGGAAAAATAAATAGTTTCCGGTTTTGCATTTTGTGAATCAAGCCTTAATTCACCGAAAGTGAGGCTGTTTTGAGCACAGAATCGCAAAACCTAAAATAAAAAAAATATAATTATTTTCAAAATTTTTAAATATAATCTAAGTTGATTCATTCGTCAATAAGTATCTCTATATAAAGAGAGAAATGTGTGAAAATCTTGATTATATTGATTTATATAAATTATTAATGTAATTACAATTGATTCATACGTGAATAAGTATTTCTATCAAATAATAGAACAGTGTGAAAATCAAAACGTAATTTTATTAATTCACAAAAATTAAATAATAACAAAAAATTAAAAGTAAAAGGAAAAATATAAAGGAAAAATTTTTAAATATTGAAATTAAAAATTATAATTAAAAAATAAAAATAACGATCGTTTATTAGATAATATCTGATAATTTTAAGAACATTTTTATTTGAATTTTTATTAGAAATTAACTTTTCATTATTTTTATTACATTTAGTAAATTTTTATTCTTATCCTTAATTAGAAAAAAAATTCCATATGCTTGAAGTTTACCACATATTACTTTTATTAAATAAGTTAAATAAATTCATAATTATAAACTAAAACAATAAAATATTATAATTAAAATTCTTGAATAACCAAAATTTTTAACAATTAAGATACTATTTTAACTATATAAATAAAAATTTAAGGATAAATAAAATCAATAAAATATTACAATCAAAACTCTTAAATAACTAAAATTTTAAACAATTAATAAACATTTTTTGTTTGGCATCGAAACGTCAAATTGATCGGTTGTATATTATAACTCTTACAAAAAAAAAAAATTATTAATAAAAATTATAGTTAAAAATGATTAAAAATTCTTTATTTCTAAAATCATTTAAATATCGCGAAAACTTTTGTGTAAATAATTTAAACGTAAATTAAACCATTATTCAAAATTTTAATTAAAATTTGTTTTTTATTTTATTTTCACGTAAGAATACGGAATACGCGGGAACATTAAAGTAAACTATTGAACGCATAATCTAATATATAAAGAAGAAAATTTGTTTGTTTATTTGTTTGTTTGTTTGTTTGTTTGTTTGTCCAGGATTCACGTGAAAACCACTGGTCCGATTGACACCAAATTTTAGAGGAATAATTTTGGGAGCCCGGGGGGTGACATAGGCTATGTCGCATTTTTATAAGTCAGCAGGTTGCGGCTCCAGAGCCGTTTTAAGCTTTTTCGTTTTTTTGATGTCGAGCTGAAACGGTTTGACCGATTCACTTGAAATTTTGCACGAATGTTCTTCTTATTAAACGGAATTAATGGTATAAAGTTGGTTGAAATAAATTAACCCCTTTCGGCCCGGCGGGCTTCCAAAAAATTTTGTGTTTCCGATTTGTGTCCAATTTTACAGGGTGGTTTTGCAGTCAAAAAGAGAGGCTGGCACAAATTTTTGTTGGGTTCGGTTAACCCGTTTGGGCACGAGGGCGCAATGAAGCTTTTTCAATGTTTTTGATGTCGAGCCGAAACAGTTTGACCGATTGACTTGAAATTTTGCACAAATCTTCCTCTTAGCAAACGGAATTAGTTGTATAAAGATGGTTCGAAAATATTAACCCATTTCGGCCCGGCTGGCTTCCAAAAAATTATTTGTTTCCGATTTGTGTCCAATTTTACAGGGTTGTTTTGCAGTCGAAAAGAAAGGCTGGCACAAATTTTTGTTGGGTTCGGTTAACCCGTTTGGGCACGAGGGCGCAATGAAGCTTTTTCAATGTTTTTGATGTCGAGCCGAAACAGTTTGACCGATTGACTTGAAATTTTGCACAAATCTCCCTCTTAGCAAACGGAATTAGTTTTATACAGTTGCTTGGAATATATTAACCCATTTCGGCCTGGCGGCCTTTCAATATTTTTTTTGGCCGTTTGGGCAAGAGAGCGCAATGAAGCTTTTTCAATGTTTTTGTTGTTGAGCTTAAACGAACACTTTTTTCAGCTAATCTTGAACACATTTTTCAGCTAATCTTTATTAGCAAAGCTCACAGGGTTAATTTGATTTTTATCATTTAACCCCTTTTGTCACAAGGGTTCATTAAATTTGATCTCCTTAAAGAGTTCAATCTTTAATATAAATTTGTTCTTCTGTTGAAAAGGTTTAATCAATATGTTAAAAAAAAAACAATTGTTCGACTAACACAGTTTAAAGTTAACGCAAACATTGCATTATTTCACAAGCTCACCAAAAAACATGATTGCGCTCTATTAACCCGTTTGGACCTAATGTATTTTTTTTAAGTTTTTGTTGGCCTGCCTAACGGTCGAAAACAATATTTTTAAAACTTTTAACTCATATCTATTTGTAATTTTCTAAAAGGTTTTGAATGCAAATTTCTAATCTAATATATAAAAAAGAAAATTTGTTTGTTTATTTGTTTGTTTGTGTGTTTGTTTGTTTGTTTGTTTGTCCAGGATTCACGTGAAAACCACTGGTCCGATTAACACCAAATTTTAGAGGAATAATTTTGGGAGTCCGGGGGTGACATAGGCTATGTCGCATTTTTATAAGTCAGCAGGTTGCGGCTCCAGAGCCGTTTTAAGCTTTTTCGTTTTTTAGATGTCGAGTCGAAATGGTTTGACCGATTCACTTGAAATTTTGCACGAATGTTCTTCTTATTATACGGAATTAATGGTATAAAACTGGTTGGAATAAATTAACCCCTTTCGGCCCGGCGGGCTTCCAAAAAATTTTCTGTTTCCGATTTGTGTCCAATTTTACAGGGTAGTTTTGCAGTCAAAAAGAGAGGCTGGCACAAATTTTTGTTGGGTTCGGTTAACCCGTTTGGGCACGAGGGCGCAGTGAAGCTTTTTCAATGTTTTTGATGTCGAGCCGAAACAGTTTGACCAATTGACTTGAAATTTTGCACGAATGTTCCTCTTAGCAACCGCAATTAGTTGCATAAATTTGGTTGGAATAATTTAACCCATTTCGGCCTGGCGGGCTTCAAAAAAATTTTGTGTTTCCGATTTGTGTCCAATTTTACAAGGTGGTTTCGCAGTCGAAAATAAAGTCTGGGACAAATTTTTGTTGAGTTCGGTTAACCCGTTTGGGCACGAGAGTGCAAAGAAGCTTTTTCAATGTTTTTGATGTCGAGTCAAAACTGTTTGACCGATTGACTTGAAATTTGGCACAAATGTTCATCTTAGCAACCGCATTTAGTTGTATAAATTTGGTTGGAATAAATTAACCCATTTCGGCCTGGCGGACTTTCAAAAAATTTTGTGTTTTCGATTTGTGTCCAATTTTACAGGTTGATTTTGTAGTCTAAAAGAGAGGCTGCAAAAAGGTTTAGTTAAGTTCGATTAACCCATTTTCCACGACGACGCTATGAAGTTTTCTATATATTTTATTTTCTTATACGATTCAAAGTATTTTATTGAAAATTTTGTACCAGCATTTTAATTAAAACCCACAGGGTTAATTTGGTTTTGACTTGTTTGTGCGTTTTGAACAAAGATTCAATGAAATTTTCAGTTTTCTTCAAATGAAATCTAAAAATCAAAAAATTCAATTTGTTATATATAATGCTTATACATAGTACATAGTATTTTAAAACAGTTTTTCCAAAAAATAAGCCTACATTTCTCTCATAAAATCATAAAAAAACGAGGAAGAGCGTATTACAACTTTCAGGACTAAACAAAATATAAGTTGAAAAGCGAATTTTTAAACCTTTTCTAAACCATCGACTATATTTTATTCAAGCGTTGGCAATTCAAGAAAATCCCCTTTTGATCTATAGTCATTTTAATTCAGTTAACATTGTTCACCGGAAACCTACCATCCTCAACTCTATCGTCAAGGAGCACCAAATTGTCAAGAAGCAGCATGTATAGAAAAATTAGAGATAATCGTTCAAATTGTTTTGCAAACTGTTTTTTAAAGTTTTTGTTTCGCAATCGATTAAAAGAACTCGACAAACCTTTTTTTTAAGTATTCCCCTAATTCAAAGAAGTTGTACCTACTTTCAAAAATTGGACGTAATTTAGTTACAATTTTTTTTTTGAACAATCGTCGGCAGGGGTTAACAACTTTAAAGTCTGTTAGTAAATTGAACTTCATTTTCAAAGAAGAACACATATACGAAATTTGAAGTTTATCTGTTAAGTCATTTCTAATATATAGCAAAGCAACGAAAAAACCTATAAAAAGCTGTTGGGCCACGATGGGTTAACGGAACTCCA
This sequence comes from Dolichopus griseipennis, assembly GCA_963082915.1. Taxonomy (NCBI): domain Eukaryota; kingdom Metazoa; phylum Arthropoda; class Insecta; order Diptera; family Dolichopodidae; genus Dolichopus; species Dolichopus griseipennis. Next base: position 136,947,299 of record OY720441.1, read on the forward strand.
CAAATATTTTTTTGTGGCATTTATAGGCAAAGTAGTATCTCAAATAAGTGGCTGAAACTTGCTTTTTTACCATTTTCAAGCTTCCGGGCAACGCCGGGTAAATCTGCTAGTCTAATATATAAAGAAGAAAATTTGTTTGTTTATTTGTTTGTTTGTTTGTTTGTCCAGGATTCACGTGAAAACCACTGGTCCGATTGACACCAAATTTTAGAGGAATAATTTTGGGAGCCCGGGGGGTGACATAGGCTATGTCGCATTTTTATAAGTCAGCAGGTTGCGGCTCCAGAGCCGTTTTAAGCTTTTTCGTTTTTTTGATGTCGAGCTGAAACGGTTTGACCGATTCACTTGAAATTTTGCACGAATGTTCTTCTTATTAAACCGAATTAATGGTATAAAGTTGGTTGAAATAAATTAACCCCTTTCGGCCCGGCGGGCTTCCAAAAAATTTTGTGTTTCCGATTTGTGTCCAATTTTACAGGGTGGTTTTGCAGTCAAAAAGAGAGGCTGGCACAAATTTTTGTTGGGTTCGGTTAACCCGTTTGGGCACGAGGGCGCAATGAAGCTTTTTCAATGTTTTTGATGTCGAGCCGAAACAGTTTGACCGATTGACTTGAAATTTTGCACAAATCTTCCTCTTAGCAAACGGAATTAGTTGTATAAAGATGGTTCGAAAATATTAACCCATTTCGGCCCGGCTGGCTTCCAAAAAATTATTTGTTTCCGATTTGTGTCCAATTTTACAGGGTGGTTTTGCAGTCGAAAAGAAAGGCTGGCACAAATTTTTGTTGGGTTCGGTTAACCCGTTTGGGCACGAGGGCGCAATGAAGCTTTTTCAATGTTTTTGATGTCGAGCCGAAACAGTTTGACCGATTGACTTGAAATTTTGCACAAATCTTCCTCTTAGCAAACGGAATTAGTTTTATACAGTTGCTTGGAATATATTAACCCATTTCGGCCTGGCGGCCTTTCAATATTTTTTTTGGCCGTTTGGGCAAGAGAGCGCAATGAAGCTTTTTCAATGTTTTTGTTGTTGAGCTTAAACGAACACTTTTTTCAGCTAATCTTGAACACATTTTTCAGCTAATCTTTATTAGCAAAGCTCACAGGGTTAATTTGATTTTTATCATTTAACCCCTTTTGTCACAAGGGTTCATTAAATTTGATCTCCTTAAAGAGTTCAATCTTTAATATAAATTTGTTCTTCTGTTGAAAAGGTTTAATCAATATGTTAAAAAAAAAACAATTGTTCGACTAACACAGTTTAAAGTTAACGCAAACATTGCATTATTTCACAAGCTCACCAAAAAACATGATTGCGCTCTATTAACCCGTTTGGACCTAATGTATTTTTTTTAAGTTTTTGTTGGCCTGCCTAACGGTCGAAAACAATATTTTTAAAACTTTTAACTCATATCTATTTGTAATTTTCTAAAAGGTTTTGAATGCAAATTTCTAATCTAATATATAAACAAGTGAGGGGAAAAAACCAAGGGTTTTTAAAAAGCACATTTTTAAAATTATATACGGTTTCTTACTGAGTATTTTATCATGTATTTTTATAAAAATATATATTATGATAATATTATAATTTTGTTATTTCATTAATAATTAATTATATGACTAATAGTGAATTACTTAGAATATAACCCCAATGCACTCAAGAAAACCTGTTAATAAGTGCAAAATATAATGTTGGAGCTTCAATGTTAACGTTTAATTTTGGAAAAACTTACAATGGTGAATAAGTTATTGTTTTATAAGAACATAAAAGTTTTAATTTTGAAGACCTAGTAGCCCTTCAATTGGGAAGGTTCCCAAATTTTTGCTTAGCAAACTTATGATGGATCTGCCCACCCCCTCCTGTCCTCACCCTTCCATTTTTTTCGGTTCTAGGAAATCAATTTTGAACTCCAACTAAATTTGGAATAGAATATTATTATCAAACCAAAAATGGTTAAGACAAAGAACAATTTCTTCAATTTAAAGAGACCCTTTCAAATTTAAGAAAAACCTTTAACGTATGTTGAAATATGATGCTGCAGCTATAAATTTTGCATATTTGTAAAAAAAAATTTGAACAGGTGTTAAAGTTACAGGTGGTTGAAAATAGCAAAATTTCAATTTTCGAGCCCTTATAGCTCCTAAACAGGGGGCGTGACAAAAAAATTTTGTTAACCGACTCCTACTAATTTTGGAGGACCTAACTTCTCCCAAAATTTCAAGACCCTAGGTTGAACCGTTTAGAAGATATATGGGGCCAAAAATTTTGCAAAAGTTGAGTTTAGCTTAATGGTAAATTTTAGTACCGTATGGTAACCCTATACACTTAAACCTTATATTTTTGTGAAGCTTATAAAACCAGCTATCTTTTGCCGTTTTCAAATTGAAAATACACTTAACAAAACTCATGTTATAATAATTTAAAAATAGGGCTTTTTCCAACTTTGAAGGGCTGTAGCTCCGTAACGGGTGGGGCTACAGAAAAAAATTCTTCTACGAAATTATTTTTTTTGTAATATCTACCCGTGGTTAAAATTTCTTTACTCTATTTCAAACGGTGTAAAAGTTTTTGTAAACATACGGACGGACGGACAAAGTCAAAATTAAGAAAAACCTTTGACACTTATTGAAACCTTCGTTTTGGAGCTTTCAATTTTGTATACAATTAAAAAAAAATTTTGACAGGTATTCAAGTTACAGGTGTTTAAAGGCTAAATTTTTAGCAAAATTTCAATTTTCGACCCCTTACAGCTCCTAAAGAGGGGGCGTGACAAAAAAATTTTGTTAACTGACTCTTACTTATTTCTAAGGATCTAACTTCTCCCAAAATTTCAAGTTTCTAGATTTAGCCGTTCCGAAGTTATGAGGGACCAAAAATTTTGTAAAACTTAGTTTTGAATAACGGTAAATTTTAGTACCGTATGGTAACCCTATACAATTGGTTTTTAAAAATTTGTAAAGCTTATAAGAACAGCTGTCTGTTACAGTTTTCAGTTTGGAAATATACCTTATAGAACTCTAATTATAACTGTTTAAATATGGGGCTTTTTTCGACTTTGTGGGGCTGTAGCTCCGTAACGGGGGGGGCTACAAAAAAAAGTTTTAACATTAAATTATTTTTATTGCAAAACCTACCCATTTCTGATATTTTTTAGTCAATCGTAGGTAAAAAGGGACGGACGGACGGACGGACGGACGGACGGACAGAGTGAAGCTATATAGGCACATTTTTACAAAATTTTTTGAAAATGTGCTAAAAAGAAAATTTGTTTGTTTATTTGTTTGTTTGTGTGTTTGTTTGTTTGTTTGTTTGTTTGTCCAGGATTCACGTGAAAACCACTGGTCCGATTGACACCAAATTTTAGAGGAATAATTTTGGGAGTCCGGGGGTGACATAGGCTGTGTCGCATTTTTATAAGTCAGCAGGTTGCGGCTCCAGAGCCGTTTTAAGCTTTTTCGTTTTTTAGATGTCGAGTCGAAATGGTTTGACCGATTCACTTGAAATTTTGCACGAATGTTCTTCTTATTATACGGAATTAATGGTATAAAACTGGTTGGAATAAATTAACCCCTTTCGGCCCGGCAGGCTTCCAAAAAATTTTCTGTTTCCGATTTGTGTCCAATTTTACAGGGTAGTTTTGCAGTCAAAAAGAGAGGCTGGCACAAATTTTTGTTGGGTTCGGTTAACCCGTTTGGGCACGAGGGCGCAGTGAAGCTTTTTCAATGTTTTTGATGTCGACCCGAAACAGTTTGACCGATTGACTTGAAATTTTGCACGAATGTTCCTCTTAGCAACCGCAATTAGTTGCATAAATTTGGTTGGAATAATTTAACCCATTTCGGCCTGGCGGGCTTCAAAAAAATTTTGTGTTTCCGATTTGTGTCCAATTTCACAAGGTGGTTTCGCAGTCGAAAATAAAGTCTGGGACAAATTTTTGTTGAGTTCGGTTAACCCGTTTGGGCACGAGAGTGCAAAGAAGCTTTTTCAATGTTTTTGATGTCGAGTCAAAACTGTTTGACCGATTGACTTGAAATTTGGCACAAATGTTCCTCTTAGCAACCGCATTTAGTTGTATAAATTTGGTTGGAATAAATTAACCCATTTCGGCCTGGCGGACTTTCAAAAAATTTTGTGTTTTCGATTTGTGTCCAATTTTACAGGTTGATTTTGTAGTCTAAAAGAGAGGCTGCAAAAAGGTTTAGTTAAGTTCGATTAACCCATTTTCCACGACGACGCTATGAAGTTTTCTATATATTTTATTTTCTTATACGATTCAAAGTATTTTATTGAAAATTTTGTACCAGCATTTTAATTAAAACCCACAGGGTTAATTTGGTTTTGACCTGTTTGTGCGTTTTGAACAAAGATTCAATGAAATTTTCAGTTTTCTTCAAATGAAATCTAAAAATCAAAAAATTCAATTTGTTATATATAATGCTTATACATAGTACATAGTATTTTAAAACAGTTTTTCCAAAAAATAAGCCTACATTTCTCTCATCAAATCATAAAAAAACGAGGAAGAGCGTATTACAACTTTCAGGACTAAACAAAATATAAGTTGAAAAGCGAATTTTTAAACCTTTTCTAAACCATCGACTATATTTTATTCAAGCGTTGGCAATTCAAGAAAATCCCCTTTTGATCTATAGTCATTTTAATTCAGTTAACATTGTTCACCGGAAACCTACCATCCTCAACTCTATCGTCAAGGAGCACCAAATTGTCAAGAAGCAGCATGTATAGAAAAATTAGAGATAATCGTTCAAATTGTTTTGCAAACTGTTTTTTAAAGTTTTTGTTTCGCAATCGATTAAAAGAACTCGACAAACCTTTTTTTTAAGTATTCCCCTAATTCAAAGAAGTTGTACCTACTTTCAAAAATTGGACGTAATTTAGTTACAATTTTTTTTTTGAACAATCGTCGGCAGGGGTTAACAACTTTAAAGTCTGTTAGTAAATTGAACTTCATTTTCAAAGAAGAACACATATACGAAATTTGAAGTTAATCTGTTAAATCATTTCTAATATATAGCAAAGCAACGAAAAAACCTATAAAAAGCTGTTGGGCCACGATGGGTTAACGGAACTCCACAAATATTTTTTTGTGGCATTTATAGGCAAAGTAGTATCTCAAATAAGTGGCTGAAACTTGCTTTTTTACCATTTTCAAGCTTCCGGGCAACGCCGGGTAAATCTGCTAGTCTAATATATAAAGAAGAAAATTTGTTTGTTTATTTGTTTGTTTGTTTGTTTGTCCAGGATTCACGTGAAAACCACTGGTCCGATTGACACCAAATTTTAGAGGAATAATTTTGGGAGTCCGGGGGGTGACATAGGCTATGTCGCATTTTTATAAGTCAGCAGGTTGCGGCTCCAGAGCCGTTTTAAGCTTTTTCGTTTTTTTGATGTCGAGTCGAAACGGTTTGACCGATTCACTTGAAATTTTGCACGAATGTTCTTCTTATTAAACGGAATTAATGGTATAAAGTTGGTTGGAATAAATTAACCCCTTTCGGCCCGGCGGGCTTCCAAAAAATTTTGTGTTTCCGATTTGTGTCCAATTTTACAGGGTGGTTTTGCAGTCAAAAAGAGAGGCTGGCACAAATTTTTGTTGGGTTCGGTTAACCCGTTTGGGCACGAGGGCGCAATGAAGCTTTTTCAATGTTTTTGATGTCGAGCCGAAACAGTTTGACCGATTGACTTGAAATTTTGCACAAATCTTCCCCTTAGCAAACGGAATTAGTTGTATAAAGATGGTTCGAAAATATTAACCCATTTCGGTCCGGCGGGCTTCCAAAAAATTATTTGTTTCCGATTTGTGTCCAATTTTACAGGGTGGTTTTGCAGTCGAAAAGAAAGGCTGGCACAAATTTTTGTTGGGTTCGGTTAACCCGTTTGGGCACGAGGGCGCAATGAAACTTTTTCAATGTTTTTGATGTCGAGCCGAAACAGTTTGACCGATTGACTTGAAATTTTGCACAAATCTTCCTCTTAGCAAACGGAATTAGTTTTATACAGTTGCTTGGAATATATTAACCCATTTCGGCCTGGCGGCCTTTCAATATTTTTTTTGGCCGTTTGGGCAAGAGAGCGCAATGAAGCTTTTTCAATGTTTTTGTTGTTGAGCTTAAACGAACACTTTTTTCAGCTAATCTTGAACACATTTTTCAGCTAATCTTTATTAGCAAAGCTCACAGGGTTAATTTGATTTTTATCATTTAACCCCTTTTGTCACAAGGGTTCATTAAATTTGATCTCCTTAAAGAGTTCAATCTTTAATATAAATTTGTTCTTCTGTTGAAAAGGTTTAATCAATATGTTAAAAAAAAAACAATTGTTCGACTAACACAGTTTAAAGTTAACGCAAACATTGCATTATTTCACAAGCTCACCAAAAAACATGATTGCGCTCTATTAACCCGTTTGGACCTAATGTATTTTTTTTAAGTTTTTGTTGGCCTGCTTAACGGTCGAAAACAATATTTTTAAAACTTTTAACTCATGTCTATTTGTAATTTTCTAAAAGGTTTTGAATGCAAATTTCTAATCTAATATATAAAGAAGAAAATTTGTTTGTTTATTTGTTTGTTTGTGTGTTTGTTTGTTTGTTTGTTTGTTTGTCCAGGATTCACGTGAAAACCACTGGTCCGATTAACACCAAATTTTAGAGGAATAATTTTGGGAGTCCGGGGGTGACATAGGCTATGCCGCATTTTTATATCGGTTGGAATAATTTAACCCATTTCGGCCTGGCGGGCTTCAAAAAAATTTTGTGTTTCCGATTTGTGTCCAATTTTACAAGGTGGTTTCGCAGTCGAAAATAAAGTCTGGGACAAATTTTTGTTGAGTTCGGTTAACCCGTTTGGGCACGAGAGTGCAAAGAAGCTTTTTCAATGTTTTTGATGTCGAGTCAAAACTGTTTGACCGATTGACTTGAAATTTGGCACAAATGTTCTTCTTAGCAACCGCATTTAGTTGTATAAATTTGGTTGGAATAAATTAACCCATTTCGGCCTGGCGGACTTTCAAAAAATTTTGTGTTTTCGATTTGTGTCCAATTTTACAGATTTTGTAGAATAAAAGAGAGGCTGCAAAAAAGTTTAGTTAAGTTCGATTAACCCATTTTCCACGACGACGCTATGAAGTTTTCTATATATTTTATTTTCTTATACGATTCAAAGTATTTTATTGAAAATTTTGTACCAGCATTTTAATTAAACCCACAGGGTTAATTTGGTTTTGACCTGTTTGTGCGTTTTGAACAAAGATTCAATGAAATTTTCAGTTTTCTTCAAATGAAATCTAAAAATCAAAAAATTCAATTTGTTATATATAATGCTTATACATAGTACATAGTATTTTAAAACAGTTTTTCCAAAAAATAAGCCTACATTTCTCTCATAAAATCATAAAAAAACGAGGAAGAGCGTATTACAACTTTCAGGACTAAACAAAATATAAGTTGAAAAGCGAATTTTTAAACCTTTTCTAAACCATCGACTATATTTTATTCAAGCGTTGGCAATTCAAGAAAATCCCCTTTTGATCTATAGTCATTTTAATTCAGTTAACATTGTTCACCGGAAACCTACCATCCTCAACTCTATCGTCAAGGAGCACCAAATTGTCAAGAAGCAGCATGTATAGAAAAATTAGAGATAATCGTTCAAATTGTTTTGCAAACTGTTTTTTAAAGTTTTTGTTTCGCAATCGATTAAAAGAACTCGACAAACCTTTTTTTTAAGTATTCGCCTAATTCAAAGATGTTGTACCTACTTTCAAAAATTGGACGTAATTTAGTTACAATTTTTTTTTTGAACAATCGTCGGCAGGGGTTAACAACTTTAAAGTCTGTTAGTAAATTGAACTTCATTTTCAAAGAAGAACACATATACGAAATTTGAAGTTAATCTGTTAAATCATTTCTAATATATAGCAAAGCAACGAAAAAACCTATAAAAAGCTGTTGGGCCACGATGGGTTAACGGAACTCCACAAATATTTTTTTGTGGCATTTATAGGCAAAGTAGTATCTCAAATAAGTGGCTGAAACTTGCTTTTTTACCATTTTCAAGCTTCCGGGCAACGCCGGGTAAATCTGCTAGTCTAATATATAAAGAAGAAAATTTGTTTGTTTATTTGTTTGTTTGTTTGTTTGTCCAGGATTCACGTGAAAACCACTGGTCCGATTGACACCAAATTTTAGAGGAATAATTTCGGGAGTCCGGGGGGTGACATAGGCTATATCGCATTTTTATAAGTCAGCAGGTTGCGGCTCCAGAGCCGTTTTAAGCTTTTTCGTTTTTTTGATGTCGAGTCGAAACGGTTTGACCGATTCACTTGAAATTTTGCACGAATGTTCTTCTTATTATACGGAATTAATGGTATAAAACTGGTTGGAATAAATTAACCCCTTTCGGCCCGGCGGGCTTCCAAAAAATTTTGTGTTTCCGATTTGTGTCCAATTTTACAAGGTGGTTTCGCAGTCGACAATAGAGTCTGGCACAAATTTTTGTTGAGTTCGGTTAACCCGTTTGGGCACGAGGGCGCAAAGAAGCTTTTTCAATGTTTTTGATTTCGAGTCAAAACCGTTTGACCGATTGACTTGAAATTTTGCACAAATGTTCCTCTTAGCAACCGCAATTAGTTGCATAAATTTGGTTGGAATAAATTAACCCCTTTCGGCCTGGCGGGCTTCCAAAAAATTTTGTGTTTCCGATTTGTGTCCAATTTTACAAGGTGGTTTCGCAGTCGACAATAGAGTCTGGCACAAATTTTTGTTGAGTTCGGTTAACCCGTTTGGGCACGAGGGCGCAAAGAAGCTTTTTCAATGTTTTTGATTTCGAGTCAAAACCGTTTGACAAATTGACTTGATATTTTGCACAAATGTTCCTCTTAGCAACCGAAATTAGTTGTATAAATTTGGTTGGAATAATTTAACCCATTTCGGCCTGGCGGACTTTCAAAAATTTTGTGTTTTCGATTTGTGTCCAATTTTACAGGTTGATTTTGCAGTCTAAAGAGAGGCTGCAAAAAGTTTTAGTTAATTCGATTAACCCGTTTTCCACGACGACGCCATGAAGTTTTCTATAAATTTTATTTTCTTATACGATTAAAAGTATTTTATTGAAAATTTTGTACCAGCATTTTAATTAAAACCCACATGGTTAATTTGGTTTTGACCTGTTTGTGCGTTTTGAACAAAGATTCAATGAAATTTTCAGTTTTCTTCAAATGAAATCTAAAAATCAAAAAATTCAATTTCTTATATATAATGCTTAAAAACATAGTATTTTAAAACAGTTTTTCCAAAAAATAAGCCTACATTTCTCTCATCAAATCATAAAAAAACGAGGAAGAGCGTATTACAACTTTCAGGTGAGTACTTAACAAAATATAAGTTGAAAAGCAAATTTTTAAATCTTTTCTAAACCATCGACTATATTTTATTCAAACGTTGGCAATTCAAGATAACTACTATTGACATAGTATAATGACATAATGGCAAACTTAGTATCCCCATTTGACCAATAGTCATTTTAATTCAGTTAACATTATTCGCCGGGAACCTAACATCCTCAACTCTATCGTCAAGGAGCACCAAATTCTCAAGAAGCACCATGTATAGAAAAATTAGAGATAATCGTTCAAACTGTTTTTTAAAGTTTTTGTTTCGCAATCGGTTAAAAGAACTCGACAAAACATTTTTTTAAGCATTCCCCTAATTCAAAGAAGTTGTACCTACTTTCAGAAATTGGACGTAATTTACTTACAAATTTTTTTTTGAACAATTGTCGGGTCGACAGGGGTTAACAACTTCCAAGTCTGTTAGTAAATTGAACTTCATTTTCAAAGAAGAACACATATACAAAATTTGAAGTTAATCGGTTAAATCATTTCTAATATATATAACAAAGCAACGAAAAAACATATAAAAAGCTGTTGGGCCACGATGGGTTAACGGAACTCTACAAATATTTTTTTGTGGCTTCATTTATAAGCAAAGTAGTATTTCAAAAAATTGGCTGAAGCTTGCGTTTTTACAATTTGCAAGCTTCCGGGCAACGCCGGGTAAATCTGCTAGTCTAATATATAAAGAAGAAAATTTGTTTGTTTATTTGTTTGTTTGTTTGTTTGTTTGTCCAGGATTCACGTGAAAACCACTGGTCCGATTGACACCAAATTTTAGAGGAATAATTTTGGGAGTCCGGGGGGTGACATAGGCTATGTCGCATTTTTACAAGTCAGCAGGTTGCGGCTCCAGAGCCGTTTTAAGCTTTTTCGTTTTTTTGATGTCGAGTCGAAACGGTTTGACCGATTCACTTGAAATTTTGCACGAATGTTCTTCTTATTACACGGAATTAATGGTATAAAACTGGTTGGAATAAATTAACCCCTTTCGGCCCGGCGGGCTTCCAAAAATTTTGTGTTTCCGATTTGTGTCCAATTTTACAGGGTGGTTTTGCAGTCGAAAATAAAGTCTGGGACAAATTTTTGTTGAGTTCGGTTAACCCGTTTGGGCACGAGAGTGCAAAGAAGCTTTTTCAATGTTTTTGATGTCGAGTCAAAACTGTTTGACCGATTGACTTGAAATTTTGCACAAATGTTCCTCTTAGCAACCGCATTTAGTTGTATAAATTTGGTTGGAATACATTAACCCATTTCGACCTGGCGGACTTTCAAAAAATTTTGTGTTTTCGATTTGTGTCCAATTTTACAGGTTGATTTTGCAGTCTAAAGAGAGGCTGCAAAAATTTTAGTTAATTCGTTTAACCCGTTTTCCACGACGACGCCATGAAGTTTTCTATAAATTTTATTTTCTTATACGATTAAAAGTATTTTATTGAAAATTTTGTACCAGCATTTTAATTAAAACCCACATGGTTAATTTGGTTTTGACCTGTTTGGGCGTTTTGAACAAAGATTCAATGAAATTTTCAGTTTTCTTCAAATGAAATCTAAAAATCAAAAAATTCAATTTCTTATATATAATGCTTAAAAACATAGTATTTTAAAACAGTTTTTCCAAAAAATAAGCCTACATTTCTCTCATCAAATCATAAAAAAACGAGGAAGAGCGTATTACAACTTTCAGGTGAGTACTAAACAAAATATAAGTTGAAAAGCGAATTTTTAAACCTTTTCTAAACCATCGAGTATATTTTATTCAAGCGTTGGCAATACAAGAAAATCCCCTTTTGACCTATAGTCATTTTAATTCAGTTAACATTGTTCACCGGAAACCTACCATCCTCAACTATATCGTCAACGAGCACCAAATTGTCAAGAAGCAGCATGTATAGAAAAATTAGAGATAATCGTTCAAATTGTTTTGCAAACTGTTTTTTAAAGTTTTTGTTTCGCAATCGATTAAAAGAACTCCACAAACCTTTTTTTTAAGTATTCCCCTAATTCAAAGAAGTTGTACCTACTTTCAAAAATTGGACGTAATTTACTTACAAATTTTTTTTTGAACAATCGTCGGCAGGGGTTAACAACTTTCAAGTCTGTTAGTAAATTGAACTTCATTTTCAAAGAAGAACACATATACGAAATTTGAAGTTAATCTGTTAAATCATTTCTAATATATAGTAAAGCAACGAAAAAACCTATAAAAAGCTGTTGGGCCACGATGGGTTAACGGAACTCAACAAATATTTTTTTGTGGCATTTATAGGCAAAATAGTATCTCAAAAATTTGGCTGAAACTTGCTTTTTTACAATTTTCAAGCTTCCGGGCAACGCCGGGTAAATCTGCTAGTCTAATATATAAAGAAGAAAATTTGTTTGTTTGTTTGTTTATTTGTTTGTTTGTTTGTTTGTCCAGGATTCACGTGAAAACCACTGGTCTGATTGTCACAAAATTTTAACGGAATAATTCTGGGAGCCCGGGGGGTGACATAGGCTATGTCGCATTTTTATAAGTCAATAGGTTGCGGCTCCAGAGCCGTTTTAAGCTTTTTCGTTTTTTTTATGTCGAGTCGAAACGGTTTGACCGATTAACTTGAAATTTTGCACGGATGTTCTTCTTATTAAACGGAATTAATGTTATAAAGATGGTTGGAATAAATTAACCCCTTTCGGCCCGGCGGGCTTCCAAAAAATTTTGTGTTTCCGATTTGTGTCCAATTTTACAGGGTAGTTTTGCAGTCAAAAAGAGAGGCTGGCACAAAATTTTGTTGGGTTCGGTTAACCCGTTTGGGCACGAGGACACAATGAAGCTTTTTCAATGTTTTTGATGTCGAGCCGAAACAGTTTGACCGATTGACTTGAATTTTGCACAAATCTTCCTCTTAGCAAACGGAATTAGTTGTATAAAGATGGTTGGAATAAATTAACCCCTTTCGGCCCGGCGGGCTTCCAAAAAATTATTTGTTTCCGATTTGTGTCCAATTTTACAGGGTGGTTTTGCAGTCGAAAAGAAAGGCTGGCACAAGTTTTTGTTGGGTTCGGTTAACCCGTTTGGGCACGAGGGCCAATGAAGCTTTTTCAATGTTTTTGATTTCGAGTCAAAACGGTTTGACCGATTGACTTGAAATTTTGCACAAATGTTCCTCTTAGCAACCGCAATTAGCTGTATAAATTTGGTTGGAATAATTTAACCCATTTCGACGTGGCGGGCTTCCAAAAAATTTTGTATTTCCGATTTGTGTCCAATTGTACAAGGTGGTTTCGCAGTCGACAATAGAGTCTGGCACAAATTTTTGTTGAGTTCGGTTAACCCGTTTGGGCACGAGGGCGCAAAGAAGCTTTTTCAATGTTTTTGATTTCGAGTCAAAATCGTTTGACAAATTGACTTGAAATTTTGCACAAATGTTCCTCTTAGCAACCGAAATTAGTTGTATAAATTTGGTTCGAATAATTTAACCCATTTCGGCCTGGCGGACTTTCAAAAAATTTTGTGTTTTCGATTTGTGTCCAATTTTACAGGTTGATTTTGCAGTCTAAAGAGATGCTGCAAAAATTTTAGTTAATTCGATTAACCCGTTTTCCACGACGACGCCATGAAGTTTTCTATAAATTTTATTTTCTTATACGATTAAAAGTATTTTATTGAAAATTTTGTACCAGCATTTTAATTAAAACCCACATGGTTAATTTGGTTTTGACCTGTTTGGGCGTTTTGAACAAAGATTCAATGAAATTTTCAGTTTTCTTCAAATGAAATCTAAAAATCAAAAAATTCAATTTCTTATATATAATGCTTAAAAACATAGTATTTTAAAACAGTTTTTCCAAAAAATAAGCCTACATTTCTCTCATCAAATCATAAAAAAACGAGGAAGAGCGTATTACAACTTTCAGGTGAGTACTAAACAAAATATAAGTTGAAAAGCAAATTTTTAAATCTTTTCTAAACCATCGACTATATTTTATTCAAACGTTGGCAATTCAAGATAACTACTATTGACATAGTATAATGACATAATGGCAAACTTAGTATCCCCATTTGACCAATAGTCATTTTAATTCAGTTAACATTATTCGCCGGGAACCTAATATCCTCAACTCTATCGTCAAGGAGCATCAAATTCTCAAGAAGCACCATGTATAGAAAAATTAGAGATAATCGTTCAAACTGTTTTTTAAAGTTTTTGTTTCGCAATCGGTTAAAAGAACTCGACAAAACATTTTTTTAAGCATTCCCCTAATTCAAAGAAGTTGTCCCTACTTTCAGAAATTGGACGTAATTTACTTACAAATTTTTTTTTGAACAATCTTCGGGTCGACAGGGGCTAACAACTTCCAAGTCTGTTAGTAAATTGAACTTCATTTTCAAAGAAGAACACATATACAAAATTTGAAGTTAATCGGTTAAATCATTTCTAATATATATAACAAAGCAACGAAAAACCTATAAAAAGCTGTTGGGCCACGATGGGTTAACGGAACTCCACAAATATTTTTTTGTGGCTTCATTTATAAGCAAAGTAGTATTTCAAAAAATTGGCTGAAGCTTGCGTTTTTACAATTTGCAAGCTTCCGAGCAACGCCGGGTAAATCTGCTAGTAATAATATAAATTAATAATTAGCTATTTAACTTCTAATAAACTATTAATTTTTAATTAAATATTTAACTAAATTTATTGTTTTTGTTTGCTTGTAAATAAGATTTAAACGTCAAAATAAAAAAGAATTACCATACATATAAAAAATACTCCATGTTCAAACGGGTATTGCATAGAAAGTAGGGTAAGCACTTGCGTGACCGAAAGTTTAAAAGGCGTCATCATGTTGGACGTTTGACGTTTAACAGAAAAGAATAAAAAAAGAGTTTGAGCTCTCAAAAAATTTAAAAAAAAAAATTTATTTTATATAAATTTAAAATAAATTATAAAAATAAAGTTATTAAAATATCATCAAAAATTAAAACATTAAAAAAAAAAAATTATTTAGTAAATGTAAATGTAGAAAATCCTTTCATGCTAAATGTGCCCCAGTAGCAGATGATGTAATTTTAGCAGTTGAAACCAGCTCCACAACCTGGAAATGTCGAGAGTGTCCAAATAACACGAACGAGTCCTTTGTAATAGTAGATGATGAAGCTTCAACTAGTGCTCCTTCAATTGGTCTAAAAGAGGCCAAGGATCAAAATATCTCCGAACTCAAACAATTAACATCGTATGAATGCACTGTACACACTCTGGCTGTTTTTGTAAACCAACTGATAACAGCTGTAAAAGATTTCCATCACTCGCTTGAGTTTATTAATAATAAATTTGAATTTTTTAATAAGAAAGTTGATGATCTTCTAAAAATAAATGAAAATATTCAAACTGAAAACAAAGAAATGAAAATTATATTAAATGAAGCCGAAAATAATAATAATTCATTGAACAAAAGGCTGCACTATATTGAGCAACTACTTGATGAAAAGCACCAAAAGAAATTGAAAATAATAAAATTGTTGCAGGCTTACCTCCAAAATTAAGCAAACCAAAAGAAACAATACTTAATATTTGTAAACATATTGCGGCTGAAATAACTGAGGATGACATCACTTCGGTTAGAGAACTTCCTTCTAAAATAAACAACAATAACAATTTAATTAACACAAATCTATACCTACTGGAATGCAAATCCAGTATTGTTAAGGCTGAACTAATGAACCGCAAAAAAATCGCCGGAAATGTATACACTTTGGATATTAATTTAACAGAGGAAGGCACACGCAACATATTTTTTCGAGATAATTTTACACAGCGGCAATCAAACCTCTACTATGAAGCCAGGCAAATTAAAAAGAACAACAATTGGAAATTCCTATGAATTAAAAACAACATCATTTTTATTAGGAAAACTGAATCATCAAAGGTTTTTAAAATTAAAAATACTAATGATATATCATACATTAAAAACAATAATAATATTCATTGAAAATTCATTAACTTTATTTGAACAATTCATATTTATCATATTTATCATTTTTATTATATTCTTCATATTTATCACTAGCAGATTTACCCGGCGTTGCCCGGAAGCTTGCAAATTGTAAAAACGCAAGCTTCAGCCAATTTTTTGAAATACTACTTTGCTTATAAATGAAGCCACAAAAAAATATTTGTGGAGTTCCGTTAACCCATCGTGGCCCAACAGCTTTTTATAGGTTTTTCGTTGCTTTGTTATATATATTAGAAATGATTTAACCGATTAACTTCAAATTTTGTATATGTGTTCTTCTTTGAAAATGAAGTTCAATTTACTAACAGACTTGGAAGTTGTTAGCCCCTGTCGACCCGAAGATTGTTCAAAAAAAAATTTGTAAGTAAATTACGTCCAATTTCTGAAAGTAGGTACAACTTCCTTGAATTAGGGGAATGCTTAAAAAAATGTTTTGTCGAGTTCTTTTAACCGATTGCGAAACAAAAACTTTAAAAAACAGTTTGAACGATTATCTCTAATTTTTCTATACATGGTGCTTCTTGAGAATTTGATGCTCCTTGACGATAGAGTTGAGGATGTTAGGTTCCCGGCGAATAATGTTAACTGAATTAAAATGACTATTGGTCAAATGGGGATACAAAGTTTTCCATTATGTCATTATACTATGTCAATAGTAGTTATCTTGAATTGCCAACGTTTGAATGAAATATAGTCGATGGTTTAGAAAAGATTTAAAAATTTGCTTTTCAACTTATATTTTGTTTAGTACTCACCTGAAAGTTGTAATACGCTCTTCCTCGTTTTTTTTATGATTTGATGAGAGAAATGTAGGCTTATTTTTTGGAAAAACTGTTTTAAAATACTATGTTTTTAAGCATTATATATAAGAAATTGAATTTTTTGATTTTTAGATTTCATTTGAAGAAAACTGAAAATTTCATTGAATCTTTGTTCAAAACGCACAAACAGGTCAAAACCAAATTAACCATGTGGGTTTTAATTAAAATGCTGGTACAAAATTTTCAATAAAATACTTTTAATCGTATAAGAAAATAAAATTTATAGAAAACTTCATGGCGTCGTCGTGGAAAACGGGTTAATCGAATTAACTAAAATTTTTGCAGCCTCTCTTTAGACTGCAAAATCAACCTGTAAAATTGGACACAAATCGAAAACACAAAATTTTTTGAAAGTCCGCCAGGCCAAAATGGGTTAAATTATTCGAACCAAATTTATACAACTAATTTCGGTTACTAAGAGGAACAATTGTGCAAAATTTCAAGTCAATTTGTCAAACGGTTTTGACTCGAAATCAAAAACATTGAAAAAGCTTCTTTGCGCCCTCATGCCCAAACGGGTTAACCGAACCCAACAAAAATTTGTGCCAGCCTTTCTTTTCGACTGCAAAACCACCCTGTAAAATTGGACACAAATCGGAAACAAATAATTTTTTGGAAGCCCGCCGGGCCGAAATGGGTTAATATTTTCGAACCATCTTTATACAACTAATTCCGTTTGCTAAGAGGAAGATTTGTGCAAAATTTCAAGTTAATCGGTCAAACTGTTTCGGCTCGACATCAAAAACATTGAAAAAGCTTCATTGCGCCCTCGTGCCCAAACGGGTTAACCGAACCCAACAAAATTTTGTGCCAGCCTTTCTTTTTGACTGCAAAACCACCCTGTAAAATTGGACACAAATCGGAAACACAAAATTTTTTGGAAGCCCGCCGGGCCGAAAGGGGTTAATTTATTCCAACCATCTTTATAACATTAATTCCGTTTAATAAGAAGAACATTCGTGCAAAATTTCAAGTTAATCGGTCAAACCGTTTCGACTCGACATAAAAAAAACGAAAAAGCTTAAAACGGCTCTGGAGCCGCAACCTATTGACTTATAAAAATGCGACATAGCCTATGTCACCCCCCGGACTCCCAAAATTATTCCTCTAAAATTTGGTGTCAATCGGACCAGTGGTTTTCACGTGAATCCTGGACAAACAAACAAACAAACAAATTTTCTTCTTTATATATTAGATACTAAAATATATTATATATATTAAATTTATTAAATTTTTTAAACACTAACAATTTCACAAATAAAATACATAACCCTACTAACTCAGATTTAACTTTTTATAAATTATTATTATTATACCCGTATGACTATATAGTCAAAGGGTATAATAAATTTGCCATTACGTTTGTGACGCAGAGAAGGAGGGGGGGTAGATATAGACTCAAGTGTATGGATCGGATCAGAATCGAAAAAAAAATCGATTTAGCTATGTATGTCCGTCCGTCCGTCCGTCCGTCCGTCCGTCCGTCCGTCCGTCCGTCCGTCTGTCCGTCCGTCCGCACGATAACTCAAAAACTAAAGGAGCTAGGATCTTGAAATTTTCGCAAATTCGTTTTTTTGCAATAGCCGTCATCGCTATTTAAATCCAGCCATTTTGGTCCATGGGTTCGGGTGGCTGCCATACAACTTCTTTTTTTATATGAGTATTTCTCTGTACCTATTACAGCTACGTGTCTGAAATTTTGGCAAAAGTAGTTTAGTTTTATGGCCAAAGTTTCTGCAAAATTTGGTTGGTCTACTGCGGAGGGTTCGAGTAGCTGCCATACAACTTCTTATTTTATATGAGCATTACTCTATACTTATTGAAGTTGGGTGTCTGAAATTTTGCCAAAAATAGTTTAGTGTAATGGCCAAAGTTACTGCAAAATTTGGTTGGTCTATTGCAGAGGGTTCGAGTAGCTGCCATACAACTCTTTCTTTTATATGAGCATTACTCTACACCTAATAAAGCTGAATGTTTGAAATTTTGCCAAAAGTAACTAACCGGATGATATAAATATGGTACGGTCATACGGGTATCCCAGAGTTGACACAGTCTACTCTACTACACTCTTCCTCGTTTTTTATTATTGTTAATAAATTTAAGTACACATTTAGCAAACTGACAAACTCACTTATTATAAAAACCAACAACAACAAGTACTTATACCACAAACATCTTTATACCCGTGCATATATATATGAACATCGGGTATATTAGATTTGCTCCTCCGTTTGTAACGCATCGATCTAGACGAGCTAGATATAGTGTCAAGGGTACGTATCGGCTCAGAATCGAAAAATTAGTCGATCTAGCTATGTGTGTCTGTCCGTCCGTCCGTCCGTCCGTCCGTGTGTCAGCACGATAACTCAAAAACTAAAAGGGCTAGAGTCTTGAAATTCACACAAAGTCATTTTTAGACAATTTCTAGGTTCCCTATTGTTTTTGGTTAAAATCGGACCAAGGCTTCGGGGAGCTGCCATACAACTTTTTTGCACCAATATGAATTTCTTCAAAACTAATTATACTACGGGGATAAAAATTACACACGGTTAGTTTTATAATGACTCCGGCACTTATATGAAGTTTCAAAATGTTAGGGCCCCATTTTCGGGGGGCTGCCATACAACTTCTTTGCACTAATATAAATTTCTTCAAAACTAATTATACTACGCGGATGAAAATTACACACGGTTAGTTATATAATGAATCGAGCACTTATATGAAGTTTCAAAATGTTAGGGCCCCATTTTCGGGGGGCTGCCATACAACTTCTTTGCACCAATATGAATTTCTTCAAAACTAATTATACTACGATGCTGAAAATTACACACGGTTAGTTATATAATGAATCGAGCACTTATATGAAGTTTCAAATTTTTAGGGCCCCATTTTCGGGGGGCTGCCATACAACTTATTTGCACCAATATGAATTTCTTCAAAACTAATTATACTACGACGATAAAAATTACAAACGGTTATTTATATAATGAATCGAGCACTTATATGAAGTTTC
Organism: Dolichopus griseipennis; assembly: GCA_963082915.1. NCBI lineage: Eukaryota > Metazoa > Arthropoda > Insecta > Diptera > Dolichopodidae > Dolichopus > Dolichopus griseipennis. Next base: position 136,966,539 of record OY720441.1, read on the forward strand.
AAAATGTTACGGCCCCATTTTGGGGGGCTGCCATACAAAGTTTTCGATTCAATAACTGCGAATCTAATGAAGCTACAAGGTTAAAATTAAAATTGGGCAGGTAAAGTAATAGGGCAAGTTAGTTGGCAAAGTTGGACATCACTCGGACCATCGGAATTTTAGGGTGGGCCATTTTTTTTTTTTTGTTTTTTTTTTGTTTTTTTTTTTTTTTTTTTTTTTTTTAAGCTAAAGTTATGGGACAATGAATGAAAATTTTGTTTTTTTTTTTGTGATTTTTTTTTTTTTGTTAATTTTTTTTTTTTTGTTAATTTTTTTTTTTTTTTTTTTTAAGCTAAAGTTATGGGACAATGATTGAAAATTTTGTTTTATTTTTTGTGATATTTTTTTTTTTAATTTTTTTTTTTTTTTTTTTACGTCAAAATTATGGAGTAATGAGTTAAATGTATAAGTATATTACGGTTTATTTTATACACCATAGTGGGTATGCACGGGTATCTAAAAGTTGACAAGGGCAACTATAATCTTCCTCGTTTTATATTACAATTAATTTTATTAACCTGAATTGATCACTTCACACTAATTTTATTAATTCTTCTAAATATTAACAAACTACTAAATAAAAAATTTAACCCTACTAACCCAGATTTAATTTTGTATAAATTATTATTCACTATTATTGTTAATCAATCTAAGTTCACAATTAGCTATTTCACAAACTCACATATTATAAAAACAAACAACAACAACAACAACTACAACAAGTTCATATATTATAAACATCTTTTTATATTTTAATTAATTTTATTAATCTTAATTGTTCACTTCATACTAATTTTATTAAATTTTCTAAATACTAACAAACTACTAAATAAAGAACATAACCCCACTACTAAGCCGGATTTAATCCTTTTCATTATTTTTAATCAACAGAATTTCTATTTCAGCTATCTACAAAACACATATATTACAAAACCTAATTTTCTCACTTATTCGTTCTCTTATTATAAACACTTTTTCATAGTTATTAATATTATCACTGATGTTATAAACTTTACTAAAAAAATTAAATTTAAACTTTCTTAACTTGATATAAATGCTGGTTATATTTCTCATCAATTGATTATATAAAAAAACTTACACCTTGTAATAGTAAACAAATATCATCTAATTTTAACAACATGTGTTTAACAAATTATATGTTTTTGTTATTATTATTTTCTTGTTGTTATTTTTTCTTTATATATCTGTCAAAAAAAAACTTAGATTCCACAAACTAATTATGTTTACATTTATTAAACATTTACTCAACAATAAAACCATTAATTTTCAACAATAAATATCAACCACATAAATTATCAGTTTTTATTCGCCTTATTATGATCATTGTAATAATTGTTCCCAGTCTCAACTGTTATATTTTGGCTTGTGTACTTACTTATTTCGAACACCCAATTTTTATAAAATTTAATAATGGTCCATGATATAGCTAATATACAAAATCTATTAAATATAGATTATTTCACCCATATAGATCCGAATAAACAAAATTCAACTTTCAAAAATAATTTCAATATGGTGTATTTAAATATTCAAAGCTTAAGGAAAAAATTATACAATGTCGAGGCCTTGATAAATAACCAGTTTAAAAACAAGATTCATGTAATTGTTCTTACGGAAATATGGTTACATAGTTCAGAAAACAAATTTTATAATATTGAAGGGTATAATGCTTACTTTGCTAATAGAGATAAGTCATACGGCGGGGTTGCGATTTTCATTAAAAATGATATAAATAGTTACCAAATATATTGTGCAGAGTTTCAAAGAAGTAATATTTTGGGGGTTAAGCTTATAAAACAAAACTTAAATATATTTGGTGTATATAGAGCACACGAAACCTCTATAGACGACTTTATTGACAAAATAGATTATATAACATTGCAATACAAACAAAGCTACATACTAGGTGACATTAATTTAAATCTACTAAATACAGATAGAGCAGTAATTAATTCACACTCAAACGCGCTATTAAGTAATGGATTCCTAATCTGCAACAAGGTTGAACAAAACGTTGCTACGAGAATTGGTAGAAATACAAAAACATTTATTTATCATTTCGTAACCGATATTATTCAGAATAAATTCTGGTTTCATATTTTAGATTCTTGTCTGTCCGATCATCAAATGTTCTTTATAACCACCAGTCTGAATCCAATAACTGAGGGGAAAACCTATTATAAAACTGTTCTAAACTATTTTATTTTATTTTTTTTTGAACAAATAACAATTTAATAAACAACACATAAATAATTCAATATTAATAAATTAAATCTTAATACTTAGATTCAAAATTAATTAAAATAATAATATAAATTAATAATTAGCTATTTGACTTCTAATAATTTATTAATTTTTAATTAAATATTTAACTAAATTTATTGTTTTTGTTTGCTTGTAAATAAGATTTAAACGTCAAAATAAAAAAGAATTACCATACATATAAAAAATACTCCATGTTCAAACGGGTATTGCATAGAAAGTAGGGTTAGCACTTGCGTGACCGAAAGTTTAAAAGGCTTCATCATGTTGGACGTTTGACGTTTAACAGAAAAGAATAAAAAAAGAGTTTGAGCTCTCAAAAAATTTAAAAAAAAAAATTTATTTTATATAAATTTAAAATAAATTACAAAAATAAAGTTATTAAAATATCATCAAAAATTAAAACATTAAAAAAAAAAAATTATTTAGTAAATGTAAATGTAGAAAATCCTTTCATGCAAAATGTGCCCCAGTAGCCGATGATGTAATTTTAGCAGTTGAAACCGGCTCCACAACCTGGAAATGTCGAGAGTGTCCAAATAACACGAACGAGTCCTTTGTAATAGTAGATGATGAAGATTCAACTAGTGCTCCTTCAATTGGTCTAAAAGAGGCCAAGGATCAAAATATCTCCGAACTCAAACAATTAACATCGTATGAATGCACTGTAAACACTCTGGCTGTTTTTGTAAACCAACTGATAAGAGCTGTAAAAGATTTCCATCACTCGCTTGAGTTTATTAATAATAAATTTGAATTTTTTAATAAGAAAGTTGATGATCTTCTAAAAACGTTGCTACGAGAATTGGTAGAGATACAAAAACATTTATTGATCATTTCTTAACCGATATTATTCAGAATAAATTCTGGTTTCATATTTTAGATTCTTGTCTGTCCGATCATCAAATGTTCTTTATAACCACCAGTCTGAATCCAATAAGTGAGGGGAAAACCTATTATAAAACTGTTCTAAACTATGAAAGGATAATTTCAAATACCTCCTGGAATGTCCTACAGTCCTACACAAGCTTTGATGAATTAGTTGTGAAATTGAAAAGCATCATAAATACGAACACCCAAACAGTACCCGTAAAGCAAAATAAGAAGAGGAAAACCTGGATTACTCAAGAAATAGTAGACAAAATGAAAATAAGAGATTCCATATTTAAATTTAAAAAAAGTACTCAAATGATACCCATACTGAAACTCTATACAATAAATACAAACTTATAGTGAGAACTTTAATAATCAAAGCAAAAAAAAATTATTTTTCTAACTTAGTGATTGATAACTCTAAAAATTGTAAAAAGCTATGGGATTGTTACAAACATATTATGTTCAATTCTTTATGGTAAATTCAAACCAATCTATTAAGGTAATACATCATAACTCAAAAGTAATTGAACATGAAAACGAAATTGCTTCTGCTTTTAACGAGTATTTCGCTAATATTACAAAAGAAATAAATATCCCTATTCATAACATTGACCTTGATTACATTGACAAATTTAGAAGAAATATTTATAGTAATTTTGACCTCTCTCCAACTAATGTAGATGAAGTATCCTGCTACGGGGTACGATAATATTTCAACTAAACTAATAAAAAAATTTTCAGATCATCTAGCTCCTGCCTTAGTCAGGCATATTAATAATGCATTCACATCGAACACATACCCAAATTCGCTGAAAATAGCCATTATAACACCAATATATAAAGGTGGAACTGCAACAGATTGCTCTAATTATCGTCCCATATCTGTTTTATCTGCTTTCTCAAAAATCTTCGAAAAAGTCATTCAAAATAGGCTTAATAATTTTATTAAAAATAATCCTATACTAAGTGAGAAACAATTTGGTTTCGAAGAAAAATCTAACACAACAGCTACCTGTCTCTTTTTAAATGACTTCATCTCCAAAAATATTGATAATGGAAAATTCGTTAGCTGTGTATTTGTTGACATAAAAAAAACCTTCGATTGCGTCGACCATGACATTCTTCTATTAAAACTTAAGAAATTAAATTTCACATTAGGTCAGTTAAAATTCTTCCAGTCATATCTACAAGGTCGCAAACAAAAGGTTCGTATAAACAATAACTTTAGCGATGAAAAAATAATATCAAAAGGGGTTCCGCAAGGTTCTATTTTAGGCCCACTTCTTTTTAAATTATATATTGACGACATCTCTCATTTAAAATTAAAGAGTTGTATTCAGTTATTCGCAGATGATGCGGTAATAAAATATGCAGATGATTCTGAGGGAAATATTCATCTATCTATACAACACGATTTACTGCTGATTGGGGAGTGGCTAACCAAGCACCGACTTCTATTAAACTTAAATAAAACCAAAATTTTATTCTTTGAAAACAAGATTCTTAACTTCTCTAATTCCGTTCAAAATAATAATGTAAATGTAGAAATAGTCAATAACTTCAATTATTTAGGTCTGATACTTGACAGTAAATCAAGCTGGAATAAACATATTGAAAAAGTAATCAAAAATATAACTCCATACATATTCCTGATGAGAAGATTACGTAAGTTCCTCTAGGATCAATCGATATACACATTGTATTCTTCGTATATAAAATCACACTTATATTTTACCTATTTGGAGCAGAGCTCCACAAATTCATCTAAATAAACTGGACATAATGCATAAAAAATGTGTTAAGTTTGCACAAGGCTTGCCCTTGTTACACCCAACAGATTCTATATACACTATAAATATCTAAGCTTAAGAAACATAATATTACTGGAACTCTATAAAACTGCGTACAAAATCATTAATAATCAATTAAAACATAACTTCATTCCAAATAGGAATTTTGACATACACAACCATAATACTAGGAACAAATCGAACTTCTACCTTTCCCTTTTTAGAACATCGCATCAAAAGAATAACTGCTTATATAATTGCCTTAAGGTTTATAATGAACTTCCAGAACAAATAAAATTAATTAATAACCTTAATCTATTTACACAAAAGATTAAATCCACCATATTTAGTACATAATATTTTAATAAAACTAGAAATACTAACAAACTAATAATTAAATCCTACATTAACTAACTAACATTCATAAATAAATCAAATAATTTAAAATTTTTTATTTTTTTTGTTGTGTTGTTTTAAAAATATAACAAAAATTTATAAATTAAAATATGAAGAATTATACAAAAACAGAGTGAATTTTTATGATGAAATCCTATGAAAAATTTGTAAATGAATATCATTAAATTTTTTTTTTTGCTTTGTTTTACTTTTTCTTATTCTATTGTTAAATAATTCTTACAAAAAATTATATGACCGCACTGCCTTAGGCATAGGTCTCAATCTATTTACCATGTACTGAAAAAACTAAATTATGTATGTATATTTAATTTTATATTATAAATAAAAAAAAATAAAAACTATTTTGACTAGATAAATAAAACTTTTAAGAATAAATGAAAAATTAACGAAAATAAATAAATATTTCTTAAAGGAATTAAATAAATAAAAAGAAAATCTTTTTTTATAATATTATATGACTTTAAATTTTTATTAAATTTTTACCAAATTTTATTTAGCCAATAATCATAATATTCTTCCTTTAGTTGTAAGAAAATTTTGTAGTATTTTTATTTTATTATATAAAATTTTTAAAGGAAATATTAAGAAAAAATTACAAAACTTATATCAAAAGAAAAGTAAGTTCAATTAATAATTGTAAAACAAGATTGAATAAGTAAAACAAATTTTAAAATCTTTTAAAAGTTGGTATTGATCGCTTACTCCATTTTTTTTTGTTTTGGAAATATTAATCGACTGTTCTGGAAAAAAGAAGTAATATTGTTGAGTTTTTTAACATTTATTTCTCGTTTTTCATTTTAAAGGGATTTCTTCCTTATCTCGTAAGATAGAGTTGAATAAGTCCTGATTAGTAACATTTATTTCGATAAATTGAAATAAATATTAAATAAAATTTTTTATTCTAACGTCTAAAATCATAACCTTTTTTCCTATCTTTCTCTTGTCTTATTTAAAAATTTTTTTTCCTCTCTTTTGGTTGAACTTACTATCACCACGTATTAATTTTGAGGGACCCAGGCGCGTAATTTCAACACCAGAAATACCGGAGATAGAAGAGCCGGAGTTCAGCCCAATAGCATCATCTCACCATGAAATCGAGAATACCGATCATATAATGGAAACGCTAAGGGAAATGGTTCAATACGAAACTAGGCGTATGTTTAGCGAAGCAAACGGAGATCCGTACCCATCTGACAACGAGGTGGATCAAGAAATAGATATAGTAACATTTTTTGTTTATCTTCATTGGTATTTTTTATAGAATTATTCAATATTTTCCATAATTGCCTAGAATCATTCCCGGCTTTTTCAATATTTCTATTAATATAATTTTTTTTTTCTTCTTTTATTAATTGTTCTACCTTTTTCTTCATTTTTATATATTTTGGTTTTTTTCACTATTGGTCGGATCATTTTTATGTCGATTATATAATGCTTTTCTTATTTTCAGCTTGTCATGAATAAAAGGTGTTATCCAGCTATTATTTCTCGTTCTTATTGGTATTGTCTTAGTACCATAATCTTTTTGCTTCATGTATAATTTTGACTAAGGTTTCGATTTTTGGTATATTATTATTTTTTATTTTATATTTTACTATGGAACGCATTTGATTATAATCTATTTGGTTTATGTTGTACTTTTTCATTTGTAACTTTTCAATATTAATTGCTTTAATAGTTACTATAGCTAATTGATGGTGCGATAGCCAGTTATTTTCTATTATATAATTAACATCATAATTGCCATTCATGTTTGTTATTATGTGAAGATGCTAGAATTAGTTGTATTTCTTGTACTTTCCGTTTTATTAACTGTATCCAAAAGTTTGCTATAACATCCTTATACTTAATAATTATATTGGAGTTCTCAAATAGATTTAGATTGGTATCTGCAAAAATTATATGGTTTGCCTTATCTACCAGTTTAAGTTCATGAAACTCCATAAATAGGTTGCTGTTTTCCACTGGAGCTTTATAAAATGTACCGATTTTTAATTTTTGTTTTGAGTTCAGGATTTCAATTACAGTAAAGTAATATTTTTCATCTTACATATTTCATTGAAAATAATATTATTTTTAATAAAGATGGCAGTCCCACCTCCTCTTTTTTTATTTCTACAGTTGTAAACTGCTTGATAATTGGGGATGTTGTAGGTATCTTTTTCATAATCATAAATCCAAACCTCTGTAATTATTACTCTTTCTATTTCTTTATATTCATTAATTAATGTTCCAAGTTGAAGTATTTTACTTCTAATACTACGTATATTTAAATACAATATCTTTAGATCTCCAATTTACATTATATTTTCTTGTTCTGTCATTATCATCTGCCGATCAGGTAATTTTTCCAAGGTATATTTGTCATAAACATGTCGTCTATATGTAGCTAGATCATTCGAAACATCTTTATTGCAGATTCCTAGTCCTTCTTGATTAATTAAAACCTTTATATTGGTTTGTGTTATACCATCAAAGCAAATATCATTTTGATCGTGGAAAACTACCAAATATAATCGCACATTGTTATATATTCTTAAATCCCTTAATCGGGAAAGAACATATACACTATCTCCATTTTCAATTGCTCTTTTTGTAAGCCTTACAATTGGGGGTGACATGGGATTAACAAACTTTTGTTATCATCTTGGCATTTGGAGTAACCTATTTTTCTTTCAGTTATGTTCTGTGAGTTTATTGTTTCTCCTTTATTCCAGTTTGAATATTTGGAGTCTTTTATTTCTACATTGTTATTACTATTATCATTGATTTGGTTAATTGTATAATTTTTTATCTTACTAATACTATAATTTTCTCATTTTTCTGTATTATTATTTTCATAGCTTGGGTTAATTTTATCGTTTTTTATTTTACTTTTTACATTATCATTGGTTTGGTGAATTCTATCGTTTTTAATCTCACTTATACTATCATTTTCTCCTTTTTCTGTATTATTATTATTATTATCATTTTGTTGGTTAATTTTATAATTTTTACTGCTACTTTATGAGTTGTTATTAAAAGTTTTATTTATTATACCCGTGCATACATATATGACATCGGGTATATTAGATTTGCTCCTCCGTTTGTAACGCATCGATCTAGACGAGCTAGATATAGTGTCAAGGGTACGTATCGGCTCAGAATCGAAAAATGAGTCGATCTAGCTATGTGTGTCTGTCCGTCCGTCCGTCCGTCCGTCCGTCCGTCCGTCCGTCCGTCCGTCTGTGTGTCAGCACGATAACTCAAAAACTAAAAGAGCTACAGTTTTGAAATTTTCACAAAATATTTTTCAATCAATTTCTAGGTTCCCTATTTTTTTTGGTTAAGATCGGACCAAAACTTCGGGTAGCTCTCGAACAGCTAACTTTTTTAACTCCAACATTTTCATATAAAAATTTGAAAATTTGCTATGCACCGTGTATTTAATATGAAATTATATGAATTTTGTTTGTTTTTGTTTTTTTGTTTACTTTTTTTTTTGAATAGATAACGAGTTAGAATTTCATATTATTTAAATGATGCGTAGTTTTTTTAAGATAAGCAAAAAAGAACACAAAGATTTTTTTTAAGTAAATGGCTCCATAAATAATTTATATATGTATATTCATATAATATGTATATGTGTAATATTTTGAATGAATCATTTTATCAATATGATTATATGATGCTTACTTTGCTTAGGTTAAATATATTCGTGAATTAAAAATTAATTACAAGAGATAGAATTGAAAAATTAGAGCTAGAGTTTTGAAATTGACACAAAACATTTTTTGGACATTTTTAAGGTTCCCTATTCTTTTTGGTTAAGACCAGACCAAGGTTTCGGGGAGCTGCCACACAACTTATTTAAACCAATATAAATTTCTTCAAAAGTAATTATTCTAGAAAGACGAAAATTACACACGGTTAGTTTTATAATGAATCAAGCACTTATATGAAGTTTCAAAATTTTACGGCTTCATTTGCGGGGGGTTGCCATACAACTTCTTTGCACCAATATGAATTTCTTGGAAACTGAGTATACTACGAGGATGAAAATTACACACTGTTAGTTATATAAAGAATCGAGCACTAATTCGGAGTTTCAAAATGTTACGACCCTATATTCGGGCAGCTCCCATACAAAGTTGTCAATTCGATAACTGTGAATCTAATGAAGCTACGAGGTTAAAATTAAAACTGGGCAGGTAAAGTAATAGGGCAAGTTAGTTGGCAAAGTCGGACATCGCTCGGACCAACTTTTGGGGTGGGCTATTTTTTTTTGTTTTTTTTTTTTTTTTGTTTTTAACCAAAAATTATGGTACCTATAATGAATTAAAAATTTAATTTTTTTTTTAAGCAAAAATTATGGGATAATAAGTTAATTTTTTTTTTAACTATTTTACTTTTTTATATTTTTTTTTATACCTAATAGCATTTATGATATTTAAAAATTAACTTACCCGTTATATATTGTAAATAAATAACGGTTAGTGGGTAAGCACGGGTATCTAAAAGTTGACAAGGGCAACTATAATCTTCCTCGTTTTTATATTACTTTTAAGGATATAATTTTGGAAAATATGAAAGAATGTAGCTACGCTTCTTTTTATCTTTATTATAATCAATTTTGTTAGTCTTTTCACTGTTATGGTTAATATTATTTTTTTTAATATTACTATTATTATTATTTTCATTATTATTAGTTTCATTTTTTATATGAGTTATATCACTGTTAGTGTCTCTAATATTATTAATACTTCGTTTAACATTAGTATTATTCTTATTAATATTATCATTAATATTATCAGTTCTGCATGCTGAATCACTTTTTTTATTTTCATTTACATTTATGTTTAATTTGTTATCTTCCTTTTCTAGTATCCAATTTTTTTTTTCTTATGCTTAATTTATTTTTATACACTGGACATGATCTAATAAAAGTTTTATGATTTACATCCAACCCCAAACTGAATTTTTCGTTCGATTTTAAGCGATCAATGCATTTATTAATTTCCTCTTTTTGGCATTCAGGCACTTCAAGCATGTACATTCCACAGCCCTATGGTTAAATCCTTTACATTTATAATATCTAGAGACTTTTATGGCATCAAAGACCTAGCACCTTTGTCATCCAATACATAATTTTTCGTTAGCTATTATTATTTCTATATTAGATTTAATGACCACAGGTATTTTGATATCATAATTCTCTTTCATTTTTTCTTCTAATTCCTCTTTGATATTTTCACGATCTTCGATGGTTTCCGTTTCTATTAAAATCATCCCATTACTTTTGTTTTCAATATTCCTTATTTTCAAATTTTTTGGATCCACCTTTGTTTTTAAATCACTTTTAGTTTTTCAGTTTTCTGCTTATTCTTCGGTTTTATTATTAAAGGTAACTCTTTCTTTTTTAATTTTAAATTTACACTTGCTTCAGTATTTTTAACTACATCAGCAAATGACACTGTTTGATCCATATTCGAATTTATATTATTTGTGATATTAATTTTTTTGCAGACATTAATTTTTTTGCTCATCATTTTATTTAATTGCACTAACAAATGATTCATTCACTTTTTCTGTTTCAATTTTGAAGACTTCAGAAAATTTTTGCATTTTCTCTATTTCTTTTTGTTGGCTGGCTTTAATTTCTTCCAATGTCTTCATGTAATTAGTTTCAATATTCTTAAGTAATTCAACGACTTAATTTTAATTTTTTTTATGGCACGTTCAAATTCTTCTTTATATTCCTTAAGGATTAATTATTTTTTGACACTGCACTGTCCATGTTTTGTAAGACCAAATCAACATTTTGTTTATATTGAATACAGTCGTCACAAATAAACTTATTATTCTTGTTGGTGTATAGTACGTTCGCCGTAGATTGTTCCATTCCTGAACATTTTAAAGCCTCATGATAGAATTTTTTGCACACACCTGCACATTCTATACCCGTTTCTCCTTTAATTTTTAATTTGCACTTTTGGCACGAAGCCATTTCGCGTAATTAAAATATATATAAATTTTATTTAATAAAAAAATCTCGACTTCCGTCAACTTAACTATTATTTTGTATTTCTAGCAGCTTTAATATAATATAATATTAAGTACATACTAAACTTATTAATTATGATATGTTAAATTTTGTTGTACATATTTTGTATTCATAGAGCTTTTTAATTAGGGTACAGAATACGTACAACATAGTTCAAATCGTTATAAAATGTTTAGAAAAAAAGTACAGTTTTCTATATGAAAGATACCATTAACTCGAATTTTGGCTATTTGATTTCACTAAATATATGTATGTATGTTTATGTTTAGAAATATAATCAAATTTTCAGAATATTATATATAAGAACAATATTTATTTTTAGAATTTAAACCGGTTCTTTTTGTGTAATAACTGCAGGAATTCTATAGGAATAAAACTAAAAAATACTTAACAATGTTTTTATAATTGAAAAAATTATAAATTTTTTTTTAATCAAATTTCAAATGCAAGAATTGTTGACAACATTGTTGCCATAATTTTTATTGCATATAGCAAAAAAATAAATAATTTTTTGTGTAATATTAGTCTAATATAAATTGCACAACAATTTTTTATGTAAATTTAAAAGCAAAAATAGCTCGAATTTCGAGCACAGGGCGATACTAGTCTACAACTAAATTTATAATAAAATCTATAACAATAGAAACAGGAATAATAATTACAGGTATTATACCGAAAACAATAGGGATAATTAGGTATCATAAGATTAATTGTTAACAATATCCTTATCCCATTCAAAGCAATTATCAATTTTAAAACACTAAAATTAACCAAATAAAGAACTAGAACTCAATTTTTCAAATTCTAGAGAAAAATTTACAAAAGAAATAGAAAAAACTGGGGACATCGAACTGAATATTCAAGTGCAACAAAAAGGACGGACTAACGTTTCTGAATGAATAAAAGTCTTCAGATGGCAAAGTAATTTTCTAAACTATTTTATAAAGAAAACACCGATATATCTTTTACTAATTGTATAAAACGTAGAATTTGGAAAACAAGGACGTTCCTATTTTCGTAAAATCTTATAGAAATAGAAACACAAATAGAGGAATAAAAAATGGAATAATAAGATATAGCAATGCACCATATTCTGAACCCGTTGTCTCAAAGAAGGAGCACGCCAGCAGTAAGCAGATATAAAAAATTGTAATATGTTACAGGAAGTTGAATGAAGTTACATTAGATGATAGACATCCAATACTAAATATCGACGATATCTTAAGTAAACAGGGAAGATGCCAGTACTTTTCTAGATTGGATCTTCCGAAAAGATTTCACCAAATCGAAATCAACGAACAAGAAATTCACAAGACAGCGTTCAGTGTCTAAAATGGATAATAAGAAATTATATAAATGCCGTTTCGACTTAAAATGTCACCTACTAAGTTTCAGCGGCTGATAAATTTCATCCTAAGTGAATACATAAACAAAATCTGTATGGTTAACTAAAACGATATTATTATATTCTCGGCATTTAAAGAAGAACAAATAGATTTCCCTAGAAAAATTTTCAAACGTCTAGAGCAAATCAAATCGTACAACTTGATAAGTCATAATTTATGAAAAAGGAAACTAAGTTTTAAGGCCACATCGTAACTCTAGGAGGAATAAAATCGAGTCACAAGAAAATAAAGTGTATATAAAACTTCCCTATACCTAAGAATCCTAAACAAATTAAGCAATTTCTCGGGTTATCCGGGTATTACCGGAAATTTATTAAAGACTACAGCAAAATCGCCAAACCTATGACGAAATATCTAAAGAAAAGTGAAAAAATCTATATAGACAACCCCGAATATGTTAAAAGTTTAACCTTAAAAAAGTTGCTTACCAACGAACCCATTTAATCTGTTCCAATTTCGAGAAAACTTTTACGCTAACAACGGATGCTAGCCAATTTTCCCTTGGCGCCGTGTTATCACAAATGGACGTCCTGTGTGCTATGCTAGTCGCACACTTAATTAATACGAAGGTCATTATAGTACCATCGAAAAAGAACTCCTAGCAATTATCTGGGTAACAAAATACTATCGACCTTACTTATTGGACAGGAAGCTCATTATTGAAACCGACCATAGACCTCTTGAATGGTTATTATCTATAAAAGAGCCAAACTGGAAACTTGTTTATTTGCTTCAAATTTAATGGGAAGTCCATAAGTCATTTTAAAACCATAATAGCTTTTATTATTTTGATCGTAAGACATAGCTAACGAAAATAACTTTATAATACTAAACACACTCTCTAATCATTTTATCAATTCAAAAATATTAAAAATTTTTACTAATTTATCTATTTAAAAATATAAAACAACAAATCCACTTAAAATAAATGGATTCGTAAAATGCAATTACGTAATTACATATTTAAAACTTTTTATCCAATTCAATAAAATTTTACACACATGCAGAAATTACTTCTTTTCAGGATTTTTAGCTGTCGTTCATTTACTGTTGAATGATTTAGTACCCTTGATTAATCATTTCAATTTTAAATAATTTTTAATTTTATTCCTTTAATTTACTTATTTTTTTAATGTTTTATAAAATTAAACTCAAAGTTATTCGAAAGAAATATTAATTTATAATAATATAAATATAAAAGTTTATATAATTTGATGGTTTTTAAAGTTAATTAAAATCATTAATGCTTTCATTAGCTTTTTATCACGAAATTTAATAATCAAAATATGCAATAAATGTATTTCTAAAATACAATGACAAATTTAGAACTACTCATATAGTTCATTTAAATATAAAAATAAATTTTACAACTTAAGTATCGTACAAAATTTCTTAATTATATATTGCCTATGGAAATAATTCAATGAAATATAGATATAAAGTAATAAAAATTAAAAAAAAAAAATTTCGTCGTTTATTAAAACCATATTTTGAAATTATACTCGTTTGGCCTCAATTCGATGAAAACCTTCTAGAATCCGAACTCATTGTCCGAACTCGACCAGAACCATTTCCCGTGTTACATTCATTACTAAAAACCTAGAATTTAAATTTCATCAAAATGGCGTCATTAGTTTTTTAGTTATGGTGTTTTTAAGAGATATGCTTGTTAGCCCTTGAACTTTTAAAAGATTCCATAACCCGAAACCGTGATACGATTTCGCCCATATGCAGTCCCCGTCATACTTTCAATACTAGGTAACACTTGTACACAATTGGAAAGTTCTATCTTAATTCTAAGTTACTATTTTTATTAATTTCGATGATAAGCCTTTAAACCTTGGGAAGCCTAAGAGGATTACCTGACCTTCCCCTCCAATTGGTCATAAATTAAGAGAACACATAGGAAATAGTAAAGAACACACTTGTGCCAAATTTGAAGCATCTACATTCATCTAATTTGGATTACCGCGGTCATTAATCAGATACTGTGGTATAAACACCTTCCAGCATGAGATATAACAGAAGAAGAACAACTAGCTAAAATCATAGACCAGGAACATCTTAGAAACAATCACCCTGGTATAGTTGTAAGGTATGTAAAGAACTTAAATTATTGCATTTCCATCCAAAATTATATGATCGGTTGTAACAATTCATAAACAGCTGTGAAATTTGTATTTTAGAAAAGTACGAAAGAAGACCTATTAATTATAAATAGGTTAAACAAAATAAGATAAGAAAACGAAATAAATGCTGGACTTAATTTTGTAAAAGACGCAGGAGGAAGGAAAAATCACGCAAAGGCAAAGAAACTGGCTTAAAATATTATAATTCACATGTTAAAAGAACATAAAAATCCGAAATAATAATTCTCCTACAATTAAAGCTTAAACTGAAAAAAAAACAAAAAAATCAAAAGGAACTAATGTTTCTATTTAATAGGTACAAGTTGTTTAATGTAAAAATCTTCATTCTCATTGCAGTATTACCAACAGTGCTTCTCCAAACAATAGAAGCCAAAAATATTGACAACAATCATGTATAAATTACAATTAAATTAGGCGATAGTATACTAAAATAAAAACTTACAAGAAAGTTATGCACATTATTAATATTACTGAATATAAAATGCCAAAAATTTAATTTACCAAAATATTCAAACCATCAAAAAAAAAAGTCCGTTACACACAATTTTTACCTACTTGGATTAAAAGTACATATTAACATAAGACCTAAATTCTTAGACAAGGCAAACCAGAGGATTAGTAGACGCATTAGGAACTAAAACACATTACAGGAGTTATGGACCACAACTATGAAAATTTAGTTATGAACAAACTAAAAGCATTATCAGACAATAACAGAGATCTTATTCAAGAAAACAATAAACAAATAACAATAAATGATCAAATTCATAACCAAATAAAAAATATTACGAACCAAATAAAAACCGAACAGACTATCATCATGTATCATCACCGCAAAATCTAAACACTTTAAACGCAGAATACAAAAACAAAATTCTTAGTTTAGATGATGAAATAGAAATGAATGACATCAAATTAGAAATTAAATTAGGAGTTGCGTTTCATTCGGAACAAATTAATATCATTTTATTTATTCCAGAATATTCAGAAAAACCATTTAAAAGAATTTTAATCGAACCCATTCCAAACAATCAAAATTAGGCTATAGTTTTAAATGAATATAAAATTAGTAGTATATGTATGAGGTTTCTGATTATGTCAAATTACGTAACATATGTTTTGACATTTCTTATATTGCCATTTATTTCTAATAAATAGATGAAAGAGTGTTGGTGTGGTATTATGGAATGGAATTTTGGTTTGAAAGAGTATTATTAAATGGAATTAATAAAAAATAAAAGACAAATAAAATAAAAATAATGAAAAGAAAAAAATAAATAGAATTAAAACTAAAACTCCAAGATGGCGAATGAACTGGTGGCTGAAAACATGTACAAAGTTGTTTGATAGGCCTATAGTTATCAGATATAAAAAAAAATATGGTTTGTTAAATTTAAAATTAATTATGTGATAAGGAAAATAAAAAAAATTTAAAAATTTTTAACCGCGCTACTGAAAAAGATAATAACTCATCCAAGTTGATAAAATGTTTGGATTCTAATATTAAAATTTCTTGTAAAAATTTCAATAACCATCTCAGATCATTTCAACACAAAAGAAATCTATCAAATTATATTGAACAGAATATTAACTCCTAAGTTGTCTCCTAAGAAATTTATAACAAAGTCACAGAATCAAATATTAAAATTTTTGGAAACTTCATTAACAAATCACAGATCTTTTAAATTTAATTTGGAACTGTATGATGACTATATTAAAGTTAATATAAAAAATGCTGAGGATGATGACTTGGATATATCAATAAAATCATTCAATTCAAAAATGTGTACAGTTTTGAATTAAATGATAAAGAAGAAAACTATAATAATATGATCGAAAACATTGTTAGCACGACTGAATGATAGTAACCTAGAATTTAAATTTCAACAAAATAGCGTCATTAATTTTGAGTTATGGTGTTTTTAAGAGATATGCTTGATAGCCCTTGAACTTTTAAAAGATTCCAGAACCCGAAACCGTGATACCATTTCGCCATATGCAGTCCCCGTCATACTTTCAATACTAGGTAACACTAGTAATTGGAAAGTTCTATCTTAATTCTAAGTTACTATTTTTATTTTTTTTTTCTTTATTAGTAATATAATATACATAATATACATATGTGTGATTTACATTTTACAAATTCTTCGTTTTAAATTATTATAATTATTATTCCATTGTATTAATTTACTTATTATTTAACTAAACTAGATTACACACTGTTTATATAAACTAGTAAGATTCAATTACGACCTAGCCTAAGCTGTTGGTTTTATAATATTTTAAATTTGTATTTAATTTTAACGTTTATAATTAATAATTTTAATTTTAAATATTATATTTAAATTTCAACTTTTATTTTAACTACCTACATATAAAAATCCATTATATGTACATAAAATTAAATAAATTTACCTATGTTAATGCAATACTATGAAAGAAACTTCTTTAATGCCATTGCTCTACTCTAATTGTGAGAGCAAAATATGCGCAATTATTTTCTTTATAAATATATGTAATTTGTCACTAAGTTTTAATTCAGGTGGTAATTCATTATACTTTTTATACCCGTATGACTATATAGCCAAAGGGTATAATAAATTTGCCATTACGTTTGTGACGCAGAGAAGGAGGGGGGGTAGATATAGACTCAAGTGTATGGATCGGATCAGAATCGAAAAATAAATCGATTTAGCTATGTATGTCCGTCCGTCCGTCTGTCCGTCTGTCCGTCCGTCTGTCCGTCTGTCCGTCTGTCCGTCTGTCCGTCCGTCTGTCCGTCCGTCACCACGATAACTCAAAAACGAAAGGAGCTAGGATCTTGAAATTTTCGCAAATCCGTTTTTTTGCAATAGCCGTCATCGCTATTTAAATCCAGCCGTTTCGGTCCATGGGTTCGGGTAGCTGCCATACAACTTCTTTTTTTATATGAGGATTTCTCTGTACCTATTACAGCTGCGTGTCTGAAATTTTGCCAAAAGTAGTTTAGTTTTATGGCCAAAGTTTCTGCAAAATTTGGTTGGTCTACTGCAGTGGGTTCGAGTAGCTGCCATACAACTTCTTATTTTATATGAGCATTACTCTATACCTATTGAAGCTGGGTCTTTGAAATTTTGCCAAAAATAGTTTAGTGTAATGGCCAAAGTTACTGCAAAATTTGGTTGGTCTACTGCAGAGGGTTCGAGTAGCTGCCATACAACTCCTTCTTTTATATGAGCATTAAACTACAGCTAATAAAGCTGGTATGTTTGAAATTTTGCCAAAAGT
This sequence comes from Dolichopus griseipennis, assembly GCA_963082915.1. Taxonomy (NCBI): domain Eukaryota; kingdom Metazoa; phylum Arthropoda; class Insecta; order Diptera; family Dolichopodidae; genus Dolichopus; species Dolichopus griseipennis. Next base: position 136,984,810 of record OY720441.1, read on the forward strand.
AATTAATGTTTAAAAATGATATAATGTTTATATAACGGTCATACGGGTATCCCAGAGTTGACACAGTCTACTCTACCACACTCTTCCTCGTTTAAGCTAATATATAAACAATTTTTTTTTTTGTTTTCGGTTCTGAATAAAGCAAGATAAAAATTAGATTGATTTCGAATGTTTCTATTATGTATATCGAAATTTCTATTTAGGATAAAATTATGTTTGATTTCATTAAAAATTATTTTAAATGCTATTAAATACAGTTCACGTTGACATAAATTATTAAAGCTAATATAAGGGTTAACATATAACAAATTAGTAGGATGATTTTTTGGAAAATTATGAATAATTTTAATCGCATTTTTGTTAAGTATATCTCATTTATAAGTTTGCGATGCTCCGCTCCAAATGGGAGTCAAATATATAAAGTGAGACTTTATATATGAGCAATAAATTTGATACATGCTTTCTTTATTTAAAAATTTTTGTAAAAGAAAATAATGTAAACCAAAATTTTTGAAATTTGATGTTTACATTATATTAAATAATGTAAACATTATTTTTGAAATAAAAATTTGAATTACTAAATTTTTTGTTTTGAAATAGCATAACTTTAGTTTTTTTTATATTTAGGGCAAGCCGATTTTTAATCAGCCACACATCTCTGATATTAAGATCATAATAAATAGTATTTTTCATTTCTTCCTCACTGGTTTCGGCGTATCATAATACAGCGTCATCTGCATATAGTTGTATGGCTCCTCTTAAGTTTAAGCGAGATATGTCATCAATATATATTTTGAATAGTGTAGTACCCAAAATTGACCCCTGTAGAACTCCTTTAACTATTACTTGGAACTGCTTACAACGTCCCCTATACGCACTTTTTGTATCCTATTCTTGAGATAAGATTTATTTTTTATTTTATTTTATTTTGAAGCAAAACAAGGTTTTTACAAAAAAAATTCTTATAGCTAAAACTTAAAATTAACATGAAATTACATTACAAAACATAAATTTAAATACATAAAAATCAAAAGTTTATTTATTTTTTTTATTTTTTTTTTTTTTGTAGATTGTAAAAAATACATACATAGCGAAACACAGTTAAAATGCAATTTATAAAGTAAAAAAAAAACAAAAATAACTAAATTATAGAATTATAAAATTATGTAAACTTGAAGTGTAATATGAGTATAATATATTGAAGGTTAAAATTATTGTCATAGGTCATTAAGAAATTTTTATTTTAATTTACGTTTAAAAGTGTATCTAGAAATTTGTGTTGAAAAAAGATGACTGTGTTTATTGAATGTAATGCAACATCTGTTTATTGGTTAATTTTTTCCATATTCAGTTCTATGAGTATTTTCAACTAAATATTTAGTGCTTCTCGTATTTCTGCCCCCATTATTTATTTTAAAATTATCTGCTAAAAACTGAACGTCAATGTTTTTTCTTAAGACGTCAAAAGTAAAGCAAGAAGAAAAAAATTGCCTGCGTAAGGATAAACTTGAGATATTTAATGATTTTAGTCTTACGAGATAGCTAGGCAGAATTGAATAATCTATTTGAAATGCGGATCCCACACAATGTTACCATATTCAAGAATAGATCGTACTAAGGAACAATAAAGAGTTTTAGTTAAAGCGATGTTGCTGAATTCTTTAGCTCTTCTTTTTATGAACCCGAGCATTTTTTTTGCCCTAGAAATTGTATACTCATAATGAAGATGGAAGTTCAGTTTATCATCCAACAGAATCCCTAAGTCGGTAATATTTTTAAATCTTTCAAGGTTTACATTATTTATTTTATAACCAAAAGTAATGGTAGATCTCTTACGTGTAAAACTTATAACCTTGCAGTTTTCAATGTTTAGTTCTAACTTATTAGAGAAGCGCCATTTTTGCAGACTATTGAAATTTGTCTGAAGTAGTACAACATCGGAACTCTTTTTAATTACATGATAAATCTTGAGATCATCAGCAAATGCAACATGTGACACACCGGAAAGTTTACTAGAAAGATCGGAAATGAATATATTAAACAAGAGTGGACCCAAGTGGCTACCTTGCAGTACTCCTGATGTAGCACTGATTGAGTCAGTCCGAGAAAAATCCTTGAAATTTGATATTTTGCGTCCTATTTGTAATATAGGAGAATATCCAATAAAGAAAAGGGCCGGAAATTCCTAAGGCTGCAAGTTTGTTTTGTAGAATTTTGTGATCAACACGATCGAATGCTTTGTTGAAGTCCGTGTAAATAGCATCAATTTGGTGCCCATTTTCCATTTCATTAAGGATTTTAAAAGTGTAAACTAAAAGGTTTGTTGTTGTGGAACAATCTTTTCTGAATCCATGTTGTTGTTCGTTTAGTTTTGTATTTATGATGGGTGTAATTTTGTCTACAATAATTTTTTCAAACAACTTTGGAATAGTTGATAGAATAGCTATACCACGGTAATTTTCGACGTATGATTTATCACCCTTTTTTGTAGATAGGGGTTAGATAAGAGGATTTCCAGAAAAGAGGAAAAATACCTGAGGAAAGAGATTTATTAAAGATAAAATTAAGCGGATAAGTGAGATAACTGACACAGTTGAATAAAAAAGTAGGTGGAATCAGGTCAGGTCCTAAACCTTTTTTGGTATCAAGTTTAGTAATTGCTTCAAATATTTCAACTTCGGAAAGGTATAAATCCGTAATAATAGGATTTGAATTATTAATTAAGCTAGAGAAATCGAAATTAATTGGAGACTCGTGTGGACGGTAAAGTTTTTGATAAGATTTAGCAAAGAAATTGCAGATCGTTTTAGGACAATTAGAAAACGTATTGTCTTTTGACATTAAGCTTGGATAACCGTAATTTAGTGAGATATCTATCATAAGTCAAATTAGATTTTTGTTTAAATTCAAAAGCAAGATCCTTGTACTTGTTTAATAAGTCGTTATTAGGTTCTTTGAATTTTTAATTATTTTGTATAGTTTATTGCGTTGGTTACGCAATGTTCTAAGTTCACTGTTCAGCCAAGGTTCGGTTGTTTTGTCCTTTTTGCGAATTTTAGGAACAAAGGAATTAATTATCTCAAATAGCTTTGCATAAAATTGAGAGATAATCAAATCAATATCCTGTTCCGTTAACAGGTCGTCCCAACTGATGACTGATAAAGCATTATTAATGCTTTGATAATCAGCATTAAGAAAGTCATATACAAAAATATTATTGTAAGATTTGGTAAAAAGAGGTATAGCAGTGGAAAATTCGAAGATGATTGCGTTATGGTGCGGAGTGTTTGTAAAAAGGTTTTCTGAATCATCAGCGAGCTTTACCACCACTTTATCATATGCATTCGTGAATGCAAGATCTAACCACTTGTAATAATTATTCGGGAAGCTGATAATTTGTTGTAAATCATTACAATAAAGTACATTAATGAGATCGAAATCTATTTCGTCCTGAAAGTTGATTGATAGTAACAAATTATCAGATTCGTCAACAATAAAAGATAAAGAAGGACGGTTAAAGTCCCCTAAAATTATAATTGAATCATCCTCATTCATATTTGATATAACATGCTGGTATATCTCGAAAAATTCCGAATATGAGGAATTGTCAGAATTAGGAGGAAAGTAAACAATACCAAGGTATAAAAAATTATTACCTAAGTTAACTTTAATAAATTGGTGATCAAAAGAGTGGTAAGTCCTAGTGATTAATGCCACACTAGATAAGGTATTGCTTACTTCAAGTAGTATTTAAAGAAAGCTATGTGACTAGAGTTGTACTGCATTTAGGGAGCTTTAACAGAAGAATGTCATGATCAACACAATCAGAAGCTTTTTTCAAATCGAGAAATACACAACAAACATACTTTTTGTTGTCCATTTCTCTAGAAATGAAATCTGTCAGGCTTAAACAGGCCGAAGTTGTATTAGATTTTTTTTTAAAATCCATATTGTTCTGCTAAAATTTTTGAAAATGCGCTAAGTATGGATATAGGTCGATAGTTATTTCGGTCTATGTGGTTTCCACTTTTAAAAATTGGTGCTACAATAGCATTTTGCAGTGAGGTTGGGAAGACACAAGTTTGAAACATTCTATTAATAAATTTGGCTAACACCGGAGTTTAATGATTGACAAATTTTTTGATAAACTTTGTCGAAATACAATCATATCCGGTAGCAGCTGAAGGTCTCAGCATATCTATCACATTTTTGATTTCCTCATTATTTGTTGGGGTTATCTGAAATTGCTCATATGTATTTCTAACAAAACTGCTAATATATACAGGATAAATTGGGTCTTCTGAAATATCTATTTCAGTATAACATTAATAAAGAAATCATTCATGATATTTGCAATTTTTTGCTTATTATTAATATTTTAATTATCATGTTTGATTTCCGTAATGTTAGTAGGGGAAATATGTTTATTATACATTATTAATTTGTAAATATCTCATAGTTTTCTGCTATTGTTTGGATCCGGAACTATTTTATTAGAAAAATATTGTTTTTTGGCCTCAAGTAATAATTTAGATACTTTGTTTTTGTGTTCGCGATATAGATCTTCTATATGCTTATCATTTGGATATTTATACCCTACACCTATAGAATAGGTAAAGGGGTATATTAACTTTGGTATGGTGTTTGTAACCACCTAAAGGAAGCGAGCTAGATATGGAAAAGTATATATATTTGTGATCAGCGTGACCGCATGAGTCGATATAGCCATGTCCGTCCGTCCGTAGGCACGATAACTCAAAAAATAATGGAGCTATCTTGATGAAATTTCAACTGTAGGTTACTAGGACTGAAAGTACGGCGGGGATTGCATATGGGCGAAATCGGCCCATGGGTTCGGATTCTGGACCTTTTAATCGATCGAAGGGCTAACGAACTTTTATAAAAAATCACGATAACTCAACAACTAATGACGCTATCTTCATCAAATTTGTGCTGTAGGTTACTTGTAATGAAGCTACTTTGGGGATTGCGTAAGGTCGGGATTGGAGCATGCGTTCGGAACCTAGAACTTTTTGATCGAATTTAGGCCAAACGAGCATAATTCCGAAACCAATGAAGATAGAACCTCCAAATTTGGTATCAGGGTGTCCCTTCCTATTTCCTAAGTGTCTTTGGAATTTGGGTCCCTTTGGACTAGTGGGTCGGGGACCAGCCACTCAGTTCCGAGGACCTTAAAGCATATTTTCGAAATTAATAAAAATAGTAACTTGAAACAAATGTAGAAGCTTCAAATTTGGTCCGGGGTGTTCTTTACTATTTCTTCCGTGCCCCCCTAATTTGGGACCAATTGGAGTGGTGGTTCAGGACCTCTTTTAGACTTCCCAATGTGTAAAAGCTTATCATCGAAATTAATAAAACTAGTAACTTAAAATTAAGATAGAACGTTCCAATTGTATACAAAGGTTAACTAGTATTGAAAGTATGACGGGACTGCTAATGGGCGAAATTGTACCATGGTTTTGGGTTCTGGAACCCTTGACAAGTTCAAGGACTAACAAACATATATCTTAAAAACACCATAACTCAAAAAATAATGCCGGTATTTTGATGAAATTTAAACTCTAGGTTACTAGTAATGAAAGTACCATGGGAATTGGTTGTGGTCGAGTTCGGACAATGAGTTCGGATTCTAAAAGTTTTTGATCGATCTGAGGCCAAACGAGTATAATTTCGAAGCCAAAGAATATATTTCCTATGTCCTATGTGTCTCCGAAATCTTGACTTAATTGTAGTGGTTCAGCTATGTTCAAAGGTATTTGCTGCATTTATATAAAATTTATTTTAATATTTAAATGAATTATATGAAAAGGTCTAAATTTGTAATTGTATTTTAGAAATACATTTATTGCATATTTTGCGTTTATAAGCTTTTCTATTAGGTATATAAACTAACCATTTAAAATAATTGCAATTTTTAAAAATCTGGATTATTAAATATATTATGCTTTGATTATCTTTTTATCACAAAATTTAATAATTAGAATTTTTTCATTTTGTAATTGAATTGGAATAAATATATTTTCATTTATTTCAAGTTTGTTTGTTTTTTAATATTTTTAAATAGATAAACTGGTAAGAATTTGTAATATTTTTTAGTAGATAGTGTAATTAGAAAATGTTTCTAGTATTATAAAGTTAATTTGGTTAGCTATGTCTTACGATCAAATTAATAACAGCTTTTATGGTGTTAAAATGACTTATGGATATGTCCTTAAATTTGAACCAAATAGGTGTAGGGTATTTCTAAGTCGGTTGCACCGACTGACTGTTTCTTTACTTGTTTTTTCTAAATTTTAGATAAGAGTCCCTAATTTTTATTTCATTAATTATATTATCTGTAATCCACTGTTTTTTCTTTCTTGTGTTTTTTAAAGGAATTGTTTTAGTGTTCTTTTTTATTAAAGCGGTTAATTTACTTACAAAGAAATCAAAGCTATTGTACACATTAATAGTGGACCAAAATTGATCAATGGCAATTTTATCAAACTCAACTACTGTTTTAATTTGGTTTATTTTCTCTTTATACGGTTTCTTATTCATACTTATTAAAAACATTTGATGGTTGGACATAGACGTATCAACTACATGAAAAAAGTATAGTTTTTTTAACATATCTGTAAAAAAGTGATCTATCACCGTTTTTGAAGTATTGCCAATACTAGTGGCAAATTCCTCTGTAACTTTATTATAGATTATGAATCCATTAGTCAAAAGCATATTAGAGTAATTGATGATATCATTATTGTTTTTATTTAATAAGTTTAGATTAAAATCTCCTATAACTAAGGATTGTTTAAAATTTGTAGTAATGTCATCTAATTTACTCCTAAATTCATCCATTTTTTTATACCCTACACCTATAGAATAGGTAAAGGGGTATATTAACTTTGGTATGGTGTTTGTAACCACCTAAAGGAAGCGAGCTAGATATGGAAAAGTATATATATTTGTGATCAGCGTGACCGCCTTAGTCGATATAGCCATGTCCGTCCGTCCGTCCGTCCGTCCGTAGGCACGATAACTCAAAAAATAATGGAGCAATCTTGATGAAATTTTAACTGTAGGTTACTAGGACTGAAAGTACGGCGGGGATTGCATATGGGCGAAATCGGCCCGTGGGTTCGGATTCTGGACCTTTTAAACAGTTTCAGGGCTAACGAACAAATATAAAAAATCACGATAACTCAACAACCAATGACGCTATCTTCGTCAAATTTGTGCTGTAGGTTACTAGTAATGAAACTACTTCGGGAATTGGGTAAGGTCGGGATTGGACCATGGGTTCGGAACCTAGAACTTTTTGATCGAATTTAGGCCAAACGAGCATAATTCCGAACCCAATGAAGATAGAACCTCCAAATTTGGTATCAGGGTGTCCCTTCCAATTTCCTAAATGTCTTGTGAATTTGGGCCCCATTGGAGTAGTGGGTCGAGGACCAGCCACACAGTTCCGAAGACCTTAAAGCATATCTTTAAAATTAATGAAGATAACAACTTAAAACAATGTAGAAGCTTCCAATTTGCCACAAGGGTGTTCTTTACTATCTCTTGCGTGTTCCCCTAATTTGGGATCAGTTGGAGTGGTGGTTCTGTACCCCTCTTAGACCTCCCAAGTTTTAAAGGCTTTTAATCGAAATTACTAAAAATAGTTACTTAAAATTAAGATAGGCAGTTCAAATTGTGTACAAGGGTTAACTAGTACTATAGTACAGCGCGGACTATATAAGGGCGAAATCAGCCCAACGGTTCGGATTCCGGACCTTTTAGTCGGTGTCAGGGCTAACGAGCATATAAAAAAAATCAGTATAACTCAACAACTAATGAGGCTATCTTCATGAAATTTGTGCTGTAGGGTATTGGTAATGAAACTACTGCGGTGATTACGTACGGTGAGGATTGGACAATGGGTTCGGAACTTAGAACTTTTTGATCGAATGTAGGCCAAACGAGCATAATTCCGAAACCAATAAAAATAGAACCTCCAAATTTGGTATCAGGGTGTCCCTTCCTATTTCGTAAGTGTCATTGAATTTTGGGCCCCATTGGAGTAGTGGGTCGGGGACCAGCCACTCAGTTCCGAGGACCTTAAAGCATATTTTCGAAATTAATAAAGATAGTAACTTGAAACAAATGTAGAAGCTTCAATTTTGGTTCAGAACCTCTCTTAGACCCCCCCAATGTGTAAAAGCTTATCATCGAAATTATTAAAACAATTAACATAAAATTAAGCTAGAACGTTCCAATTGTGTACAAGGGTTAACTAGTATTGAAAGTATGACGGGACTGCATATGGGCGAAATCGTACCATGGTTTCGGGTTCTGGAACCCTTGAAAAGTTCAAGGACTAGCAAGCATATATCTTAAAAACACCATAACTCAAAAAATAATGCCGGTATTTTGATGAAATTTAACACTAAGTTACTAGGAAAGAAAGTACCATGGGAATTGGTTCTGGTCGAGTTTAATTTCGAAGCCAAAGAATATATTTCCTATTTCCTATGTGTCCCCGAAATTTAGACCTAATTGTAGTGGTTCAGTTATGTTCAAAGGTACTTGCTGCATTTATGTAAAATTTATTTTTATATTTAAATGAATTATATGAAAAGATCCAAATTTTGTAATTGTATTTTAGAAATACATTTATTGCATATTTTGCGTTTATAAGCTTTTCTATTAGGCATATAAACTAACCATTTAAAATAATTGCAATTTTTAAAAATTTGTATTATTAAATATATTATGCTTTGATTATCTTTTTATCACAAAATTTAATAATTAGAATTTTTTCATTTTGTAATTGAATTGGAATAAATATATTTTCATTTATTTCAAGTTTGTTTGTTTTTTAATATTTTTAAATAGATAAATTAGTAAGAATTTGTAATATTTTTTAATAGATAGTGTAATTAGAAAATGTTTTTAGTATTATAAAGTTAATTTGGTTCTCTATGTCTTACGATCAAATTAATAGCAGCTTTTATGGTGTTAAAATGACTTATGAATATGTCCTTAAATTTGAACCAAATTGGTGTAGGGTATTTCTAAGTCGGTTGCACCGACTGACTGTTGCTTTACTTGTTTTCTTGTAATTTATATATTGAAAAAATATTAATGTTCTCCTTATCAAGTTTAATTCCTAAAAAATTTGACTTGTGATATTGTTCTTCAAAAAGTATTGAACTACTTAAATATTCCCTCACATAGATAGCAACTCGCCCATACGCATTTTCTCTATTTGAAAAATAACCTATAAATCCAGGTAAGTTAAAAAAACTGTTTTCGGATTCTCTTAACCAAATTTCTGTTAAAACGATAACATGTACTTCATATCCATAACTACCAATAAATTCTTCAATATTATACAATTTGTTTCGAAGACTTTGAATGTTAAAATATATTATATTTAAATTATTTTTATAATTTTTTTCTAATTCATTTTGATCAACCTTCGTATAGGGTTCAACTTTCAAGTTATTACTTATATTATCTATATCACTGCTCATTATCAAAACACAAACAAATTTTTATTCCATTATAATTGACTAGCTAATACCCGGTGCGCGTTGCTGCGCCTGTCAATGGAGGTTTAATTGAAGTTGATGTTACTGCAAAAAATTAACACAAAAATTACACACGTAAATTTTAAAATGTATGAAAGCAATCTTTTTAAAACAATTTTTCTAGGATTATTCTAGTAATTTTTGAAACTTTCTGTAATTCAAAGCAGTACAAACTACTTTCCTAAATTTAACGTAATTTACTTCCAAAAAAATTTTTTTGACCAATCGTGGTACCGACTGTTAACAGACCCAACTCCATTTTCAAGTTGCTTCACACATATTTTAGGTGAACCAGTCAAATCGTTTCTAATTTAGAGTTAAGTAAAGCAAAAATCTATACAGAGCTGTTGGCAAAGCAGTATTGTGCAAAATTTGGCAAAGCAGTATTGCGCAAAATTCGACGTAATTTGCTTCCAAATCTTTTTTTGTCAATCGTCGGGCCGGCATGGGTTAACCAATTGCAAGTCTGTTAAAAAAGTTTATTTCATTCTCAAAACGGAACACCTATACAAAATTTAAAGAAAATCCGTTAAACCGTTTTTAATTTAGAGTAAAGTAACCAAAAACTTTATAAAAAGCTGTTGGGCCGCAATGGGTTAATGAAACTCAACAAAATTTTTTTTGAGGCTTTCTTTTTAGCCTAAGCAGTACTTTGCAAATTTTGACAATATTAGCTTTGTTCAGTTTCTTAAGCGTTTTTAAGATCTAACCTTTTTTTATATATATAAACGAAAATGCGAAATGACTATTTTAATTATTATATTATTTATATTAATTGTATACCGAGAACAAGAAAAGCAAACCTTTCTTTCAAAAACCTTTTTACAAACTGAACTAAAAGCAAAAAAGCATTTTAATTAACATATGATCTTCTTTAAGAGATAAAACAAATAATTTTATTGATACAGTTATGAATAATAATGCAATTGAGTACCCGTGCAACGATTTTAGGTATAATTTTAAATTTTAAGTTTTTAAGTAGTAATAAATTATTTAAGCTAAAATAATATTAAATAGCAAAAAAAATGTTTAATTTAGATATAAAAGGTTATTTGAAAATGATTTACATTAAATTTATATAAGACAAAATGTTTAATTTAGATATAAAAGGTTATTTGAAAATGATTTACATTAAATTTATATAAGACTTAATCTGAAACTTCTTCATTCTGCCCGCCTTGAAAGGTGCCACTTTCAACAGGAAGACGACATAATTTATTTATACTTCTTATAAATGTGCCAGATGCAGTTGATACTGAAACAACTCGAACTTTATTGTCACGGCTTGGATGTACATAGCCACTTAATTGAAGAAGTGTTTTCTTCGATAAGCAAAACTAAATCATTGACTTTCAGGCTACGCTGCGAATCAGCCCATTTTTTCCGATTTTGTAGATTATTTAAATAGCCCTTTTTCCATTGAGTCCAAAATTTCTGATAGATTGCTTGAATATTTTTATAAGGATCGCTTAGGGTTGATGCATCATTAAGTGGTGGATAGTTAACACAAACCATTGGTTCTCCTATCAAAAAATGGCCAGGAGAAAGTGCACTATAATCATTTGGATCATTTGACAATGGTGAAATCGGTCTTGAATTCATAACCATCTAGAATTCTTTATAAGTAAACGAATGGTCTCCACAAATCTTATATAAGTGAAGTTTTGCAATTTTGACAGCACTCTCCCATAGACCACCCCAATGTGGGCTTCGAGGTGGTATGAATCTCCATTCTAAACCACTTTGTAAACAGAACTCGTGAATTGACTTGTTGTATGCATTCGATGTGATAACTTGCGAAAGTTCTTGCAAATGATGGTGTGTGCCTTTGAAGTTTGTGTCGTTATCAGAATAAATTTTGGCCGCCTTGCCACGACGAGCAAGAATCGTTTTAGTGCTGCTAGGAATCTGTTTGCTGTTAAGTCAGTGACCAATTCCATATGGACGGCCTTGGTGCTAAAACAAATTGAAATATAACATTTATAATATTGAAATATAACATTTATATGGTGGGCGCCCCCAAATGCGATGAGTAATTAAAAATGGTCCACAGTAGTCAACTCCACAGATTAAAAATGGCCTTTGCATAACGACACGATCCCTTGGCAGATCACCCATTAACTGATTTGTTGGAGTGGCATTGAAACAAGCTAAACACTGATGCAAAACCTTTCGGATGACGGCCTTGCCATTTGTGATCCAAAATTTTTCTCTAATGATGTTAAGCAACTTCTGGCAACCTGCATGACAAAAAATTTTATGATAATAATTAATTAATGAATAAATAAAGGGATGAGCATTTGGTAGTAAAATCTGGTGTTTAGCACTAAATGGTAAATTAGAGTATTTTATTCGCCCTCCAACGCGAATGATATCATGTTCATCAAGAAATGGATTTAGGCAGAGAATTCGACTATTGGCTTTCAAAAGTATTCCCTGTTTTAGTTGATTGAAATCGACTGAAAAATAAATTCTTTGCAAATTTTTTATTATTGATGACACCCCACGTTCAATTTCAGGTAAGGATAATTCTCCAAATTTGCGAGCATTCTTATCTTTGAGTTTTGTATTTCTAATAAAGCGCATAACATAAACAAAAATACGGAGTATTCGAAAGTAATTGTTAATGTACTTATCTGAGCCGATTTCATCATCGATCGTAATAGATATAAATGAAAATTTTAACTTCTTCTTTTCAGGAATATCTTTATTATCTATTGTTGGACTTGAAGGCCACTTCGACGACTCTGACAGTAAAAAATCAGTTCTATGGAACCATAATTTCGAACTCATATGTTTTTGTGGAGTGGCACCACGACTAATTAAATCTGCGGGATTAAGCTCTGTAGGACAGGGTTTCCAAGTACAATTATGTGAAAGCTCTTGAATTCGAGTAATTCTATTAGCGACAAACGTAGAAAATTCATAAGAATGCGCACCGATCCAAGCTAATGCAATAATAGAGTCCGACCAACAATAAATTTTAGAAATTGATAACCCAACAGCCAACTTCACTTTCTGCAATAACCGACATAATAATAACGAAGCACAAAGCTCAAGTCGAACTTATGTGATAGTTTTTAACGGAGCAACCTTGGATTTAGCGCACATCAACTGTACGTGAATTAAGCCATTAATATCGATGTTTCTCAAATAAATACAGGCACCATATGCCCTTTCGCTGGCATCTGCAAAACAGTGTAACTCATTAGTTGATAAATCTGGAGCTATATGCCTTTTAATGCGAATACCATTAATAAGTGCTAGTTGTTTACTAAACTCGTTCCACTGTGTATACAAGTCCATTGGCAAACTTTCATCCCAATCTAATTTGATCTTCCACAAATGTTGTTGGAATAATTTAGCAGCGGTGATAACTGGGTTGATAAGGCCTAATGGGTCGAAGAACCGAGCTATTTCTGAAAGTAAAGTTCTTTTTCTAACTGTGCAGGGTTCAGGTGGAGCCGTATAATAGAATAAAAAATTATCAGCCATAGGATTCCAATTTAATCCAAGAGCCTTAATAATGTTGTCATCTTGAAATTTTAATATTGGTTCCTGATCATCATAAGGTATATCTTTAAGAATCGAATTGCTATTAGAAGCCCATTTTTTAAGTGGAAAATGCCCGAAATTTAAAATTGTAACAACTTCATCCTTTATTTTTCGAAGTTTTTCTAGAGAGTCACTACCAGTTAACAGGCTGTCAACGTAAAAATTCTTAAGTATTATTTTTGACCCCAAAGGAAAAGCTTCTGAAAAAATTTTAGCAATTTCAATAAGACTTCTGATAGCGAGAAAACTTGCTGCCTTTGTTCCATATCTTACGGTCTTTAATCTATATATTTTAATGTCATCCTCAGGTTTGTCGCGCCAAAGTATGCATTATAAATTACGAACAGCCTCATCAATCCATATTTTCCGGTACATTTTGACAATATCTGCTGCAAGTACAAACTTATACGTTCGAAAACGTAGTAGTATGCTAAACAAATCCTCTTGTACGACCGGTCCATTTAGCATTAAATCATTTAGAGACCTTTTCCGGTGCTTTGACAGGATCCATCAAATACAACTCTATACTTGGTAGATGATGAATCTAATTTGGCGACACAGTGGTAAGGCAAAAAAATTCTCCGTTCAGGATTAATATATGCAAATCTAATCAACTCCATATGGTTTAGTTCCAAATATTCCTGTAGAAAATTTGTATACTCTTCCTTCAACTTCAAGTTTACATTTAGTTTTCTTTCAAGGTTAAAGGCCAATTTTCATTACGGCAGTTTCCTGGGCAAAAGTTAGAGCATAGGCAGAAGATACAAAAATACTATTTGTGCGACAAAGAAAAAACGATAAATTACTGGGAGAAACATATAAATTACTTGGAGAAACATCAATTTTGCTTAGCCCAGTATTAAGAGAGCGCCATAATCCATGTCAAAAAGATGTTCTCTTAGGTCTTTTTCCTATAAAGTTGCTACTACATACAAAAAAAAAGTGTATTCTACACAAAAATTTTTTGCATACTATTACATATTTTTATGGATACATGACATTTGAATTTTGTAAACAAACAAGAGAATGTAAACAAAGAAAAAAAACATTTTATATTATGGTTTGATGAATGAAATTTTTATTTAAAATTATTTGCAATTGATTAAAATTTTATTATTTATTTTAAATTAATAAAATTTTAACTTTGAATTGAACAATTCGCGAAATATAAATTTAAAAATTAAAAAATAAGGTTATGTAATTTGTTTTTTTCAAAAGATATAAAAAAATTTTAATATAAATTTAATCATTTTACTCTTTCTCTCCTATTGAGGGTATACTATATACCTCTCTCTCTAAAGTCAAGTTTCCTGGGCAAAATTTTCTCATGAAAACCTGCCTTAAGAAATCTTTTTAGAGCGATGTTGTACGAATCGCCAATTAATATTGGATCTGAATGTAACGGAAATTTAACTATACAACGTCCTAACTTATCACGGGAAAAGTTACTCTTAAAATGTTGCTCACAAGATAAATGTTCTACAGATGGTTTTGGAGTTTCATCGTCTATGTTTTCAATATCCCAAAATTTTTGCATCAAATGTTCGAGATTCTCTGGCTTATTTGTAGTGGTTATACAACAATGAGTAAATGTTGGATGGTTTATAATAGCACCGGAAACGATCCACCCAAGCATGGTTTTTTGAAAAATAGGTGAATAATCATTGTTCCGAAGTTGGCCAACACAAAGAATTTTCCAAAATAAGTCTGCCCATATCAACAAATCGATTTCGTTTGGTACATTAAAATATGGATCCGCCAAACAAATATTATTTGGGATTTTTATATACTCAGCATCAACGCTGCGATGGGGTTGCAAACCAGTTATTTTATCAATTACAACCGATTCAATTGTTGCAGAAAAACGATTAGTACGCGATTGTATCGTTATACGAGTTTTACGATTCAAATTTTATGAACTGATATTTCCAATACCAGATACAATAGTATCAGTTGAAGTAGTTTTTAATTTTAACTTTTCGAAGATCCTTTGTGACGAAATTTGATTGGGAGGCAGAGTCTAATAGTGCTCGGCATTGAACTATTTTTCCATCTGAATCGACTACGTTAACAAGTGCGGTGGGTAAAATTACTTGACGATTATCCGAATTGGAAATTAGCGTATCCTTCCGTTCTTGACTAGAATCTGGAACTATTGGGGGTAACTTATTTGAATTAACATTTTTTACCATTTGCGAATTTGTAAAATCGATTGAACTGTTTTCTGAAGTTAAAGACTGTGCACTAGCGGTAGGTCTGAATGGAACTTTGTTGTGACTTAGATAACGAGCGATTATGTTGAAATTTGGTACTATCTGGCTTGCGATGCAACAAATTGTGATGATTTCCCAAACAGAGTATGCATTTTTTTTCATGACACTGCTTAACGGTATGTCCTGCTTTAAAACACAATATGCATAATCTTAATTTTTTAATTTCAAGATACCGAGAAAAGGGAGACAGTAGTTTAAATCCCTTGCAGTTTTGTAAATCGTGAGAAGAGTCTTTACAATAAAAGCAATTTTCAGGAATACAAACAACAAGGGCTGAACGTTTATTAAATTTAGATTTTTCAAAATTGTGTGATCGAATATTTTCTAAGTTGTCTAGGGTCACACATCTTTTTTCAATAAATTTGGAAAATTCTTCAAAGGTAGGAAAAATAAAACTCTTACCTTTATCACCTTCATTATTATTATTGTATTTATCAGCTACATATTCTTTCTTCCCATTTTATTTGAGTATCTCGGTCCAGACTAGGTGACACCAACTTCAATAAGAGAGCATCTGCAACTTGTGATTTATTTCCAATTGTTAGTAACGAACGTAAATTCCCATTTATTACATCAGCAATGCCTCGAATACTTTCTACAGTGGGTTTTGAAATTGCTTGTATATCTAAAATTGAATTTATGTGCGAATTAAATAAAAAAATTTTATTAAATTAGTAAATCAATAGCCTCTTTGTAACCTTGCTCGAAATTATCTATACTTTTTATTATCTAATATATAAAGAAGAAAATTTGTTTGTTTATTTGTTTGTTTGTTTGTTTGTTTGTTTGTCCAGGATTCACGTGAAAACCACTGGTCCGATTGACACCAAATTTTAGAGGAATAATTTTGGGAGCCCGGGGGGTGACATAGGCTATGTCGCATTTTTATAAGTCAACAGGTTGCGGCTCCAGAGCCGTTCTAAGCTTTTTCGTTTTTTTGATGTCGAGCCGAAACGGTTTGACCGATTAACTTGAAATTTTGCACGAATGTTCTTCTTATTAAACGGAATTAATGGTATAAAGTTGGTTGAAATAAATTAACCCCTTTCGGCCCGGCGGGCTTCCAAAAAATTTTGTGTTTCCGATTTGTGTCCAATTTTACAGGGTGGTTTTGCAGTCAAAAAGAGAGGCTGGCACAAATTTTTGTTGGGTTCGGTTAACCCGTTTGGGCACGAGGGCGCAATGAAGCTTTTTCAATGTTTTTGATGTCGAGCCGAAACAGTTTGACCGATTGACTTGAAATTTTGCACAAATCTTCCTCTTAGCAAACGGAATTAGTTGTATAAAGATGGTTCGAAAATATTAACCCATTTCGGCCCGGCTGGCTTCCAAAAAATTATTTGTTTCCGATTTGTGTCCAATTTTACAAGGTGGTTTCGCAGTCGAAAATAAAGTCTGGGACAAATTTTTGTTGAGTTCGGTTAACCCGTTTGGGCACGAGAGTGCAAAGAAGCTTTTTCAATGTTTTTGATGTCGAGTCAAAACTGTTTGACCGATTGACTTGAAATTTGGCACAAATGTTCCTCTTAGCAACCGCATTTAGTTGTATAAATTTGGTTGGAATAAATTAACCCATTTCGGCCTGGCGGACTTTCAAAAAATTTTGTGTTTTCGATTTGTGTCCAATTTTACAGGTTGATTTTGTAGTCTAAAAGAGAGGCTGCAAAAAGGTTTAGTTAAATTCGATTAACCCATTTTCCACGACGACGCTATGAAGTTTTCTATATATTTTATTTTCTTATACGATTCAAAGTATTTTATTGAAAATTTTGTACCAGCATTTTAATTAAAACCCACAGGGTTAATTTGGTTTTGACCTGTTTGTGCGTTTTGAACAAAGATTCAATGAAATTTTCAGTTTTCTTCAAATGAAATCTAAAAATCAAAAAATTCAATTTGTTATATATAATGCTTATACATAGTACATAGTATTTTAAAACAGTTTTTCCAAAAAATAAGCCTACATTTCTCTCATAAAATCATAAAAAAACGAGGAAGAGCGTATTACAACTTTCAGGACTAAACAAAATATAAGTTGAAAAGCTAATTTTTAAACCTTTTCTAAACCATCGACTATATTTTATTCAAGCCTTGGCAATTCAAGAAAATCCCCTTTTGATCTATAGTCATTTTAATTCAGTTAACATTGTTCCCCGGAAACCTACCATCCTCAACTCTATCGTCAAGGAGCACCAAATTGTCAAGAAGCAGCATGTATAGAAAAATTAGAGATAATCGTTCAAATTGTTTTGCAAACTGTTTTTTAAAGTTTTTGTTTCGCAATCGATTAAAAGAACTCGACAAACCTTTTTTTTAAGTATTCCCCTAATTCAAAGAAGTTGTACCTACTTTCAAAAATTGGACGTAATTTAGTTACAATTTTTTTTTTGAACAATCGTCGGCAGGGGTTAACAACTTTAAAGTCTGTTAGTAAATTGAACTTCATATTCAAAGAAGAACACATATACGAAATTTGAAGTTAATCTGTTAAATCATTTCTAATATATAGCAAAGCAACGAAAAAACCTATAAAAAGCTGTTGGGCCACGATGGGTTAACGGAACTCCACAAATATTTTTTTGTGGCATTTATAGGCAAAGTAGTATCTCAAATAAGTGGCTGAAACTTGCTTTTTTACCATTTTCAAGCTTCCGGGCAACGCCGGGAAAATCTGCTAGTCTAATATATAAAGAAGAAAATTTGTTTGTTTATTTGTTTGTTTGTTTGTTTGTTTGTTTGTTCAGGATTCACGTGAAAACCACTGGTCCGATTGACACCAAATTTTAGAGGAATAATTTTGGGAGCCCGGGGGGTGACATAGGCTATGTCGCATTTTTATAAGTCAGCAGGTTGCGGCTCCAGAGCCGTTTTAAGCTTTTTCGTTTTTTTGATGTCGAGCTGAAACGGTTTGACCGATTCACTTGAAATTTTGCACGAATGTTCTTCTTATTAAACGGAATTAATGGTATAAAGTTGGTTGAAATAAATTAACCCCTTTCGGCCCGGCGGGCTTCCAAAAAATTTTGTGTTTCCGATTTGTGTCCAATTTTACAGGGTGGTTTTGCAGTCAAAAAGAGAGGCTGGCACAAATTTTTGTTGGGTTCGGTTAACCCGTTTGGGCAAGAGGGCGCAATGAAGCTTTTTCAATGTTTTTGATGTCGAGCCGAAACAGTTTGACCGATTGACTTGAAATTTTGCACAAATCTTCCTCTTAGCAAACGGAATTAGTTGTATAAAGATGGTTCGAAAATATTAACCCATTTCGGCCCGGCTGGCTTCCAAAAAATTATTTGTTTCCGATTTGTGTCCAATTTTACAGGGTGGTTTTGCAGTCGAAAAGAAAGGCTGGCACAAATTTTTGTTGGGTTCGGTTAACCCGTTTGGGCACGAGGGCGCAATGAAGCTTTTTCAATGTTTTTGATGTCGAGCCGAAACAGTTTGACCGATTGACTTGAAATTTTGCACAAATCTTCCTCTTAGCAAACGGAATTAGCTTTATACAGTTGCTTGGAATATATTAACCCATTTCGGCCTGGCGGCCTTTCAATATTTTTTTTGGCCGTTTGGGCAAGAGAGCGCAATGAAGCTTTTTCAATGTTTTTGTTGTTGAGCTTAAACGAACACTTTTTTCAGCTAATCTTGAAGACATTTTTCAGCTAATCTTTATTAGCAAAGCTCACAGGGTTAATTTGATTTTTATCATTTAACCCCTTTTGTCACAAGGGTTCATTAAATTTGATCTCCTTAAAGAGTTCAATCTTTAATATAAATTTGTTCTTCTGTTGAAAAGGTTTAATCAATATGTTAAAAAAAAAACAATTGTTCGACTAACACAGTTTAAAGTTAACGCAAACATTGCATTATTTCACAAGCTCACCAAAAAACATGATTGCGCTCTATTAACCCGTTTGGACCTAATGTATTTTTTTTAAGTTTTTGTTGGCCTGCCTAACGGTCGAAAACAATATTTTTAAAACTTTTAACTCATATCTATTTGTAATTTTCTAAAAGATTTTGAATGCAAATTTCTAATCTAATATATAAAAAAGAAAATTTGTTTGTTTATTTGTTTGTTTGTGTGTTTGTTTGTTTGTTTGTTTGTTTGTCCAGGATTCACGTGAAAACCACTGGTCCGATTAACACCAAATTTTAGAGGAATAATTTTGGGAGTCCGGGGGTGACATAGGCTATGTCGCATTTTTATAAGTCAGCAGGTTGCGGCTCCAGAGCCGTTTTAAGCTTTTTCGTTTTTTAGATGTCGAGTCGAAATGGTTTGACCGATTCACTTGAAATTTTGCACGAATGTTCTTCTTATTATACGGAATTAATGGTATAAAACTGGTTGGAATAAATTAACCCCTTTCGGCCCGGCGGGCTTCCAAAAAATTTTCTGTTTCCGATTTGTGTCCCATTTTACAGGGTAGTTTTGCAGTCAAAAAGTGAGGCTGGCACAAATTTTTGTTGGGTTCGGTTAACCCGTTTGGGCACGAGGGCGCAGTGAAACTTTTTCAATGCTTTTGATGTCGAGCCGAAACAGTTTGACCGATTGACTTGAAATTTTGCACGAATGTTCCTCTTAGAAACCGCAATTAGTTGCATAAATTTGGTTGGAATAATTTAACCCATTTCGGCCTGGCGGGCTTCAAAAAAATTTTGTGTTTCCGATTTGTGTCCAATTTTACAAGGTGGTTTCGCAGTCGACAATAGAGTCTGGCACAAATTTTTGTTGAGTTCGGTTAACCCGTTTGGGCACGAGAGTGCAAAGAAGCTTTTTCAATGTTTTTGATGTCGAGTCAAAACTGTTTGACCGATTGACTTGAAATTTGGCACAAATGTTCCTCTTAGCAACCGCATTTAGTTGTATAAATTTGGTTGGAATAAATTAACCCATTTCGGCCTGGCGGACTTTCAAAAAATTTTGTGTTTTCGATTTGTGTCCAATTTTACAGGTTGATTTTGTAGTCTAAAAGAGAGGCTGCAAAAAGGTTTAGTTAAGTTCGATTAACCCATTTTCCACGACGACGCTATGAAGTTTTCTATATATTTTATTTTCTTATACGATTCAAAGTATTTTATTGAAAATTTTGTACCAGCATTTTAATTAAAACCCACAGGGTTAATTTGGTTTTGACCTGTTTGTGCGTTTTGAACAAAGATTCAATGAAATTTTCAGTTTTCTTCAAATGAAATCTAAAAATCAAAAAATTCAATTTGTTATATATAATGCTTATACATAGTACATAGTATTTCAAAACAGTTTTTCCAAAAAATAAGCCTACATTTCTCTCATCAAATCATAAAAAAACGAGGAAGAGCGTATTACAACTTTCAGGACTAAACAAAATATAAGTTGAAAAGCGAATTTTTAAACCTTTTCTAAACCATCGACTATATTTTATTCAAGCCTTGGCAATTCAAGAAAATCCCCTTTTGATCTATAGTCATTTTAATTCAGTTAACAGTGTTCACCGGAAACCTACCATCCTCAACTCTATCGTCAAGGAGCACCAAATTGTCAAGAAGCAGCATGTATAGAAAAATTAGAGATAATCGTTCAAATTGTTTTGCAAACTGTTTTTTAAAGTTTTTGTTTCGCAATCGATTAAAAGAACTCGACAAACCTTTTTTTTAAGTATTCCCCTAATTCAAAGAAGTTGTACCTACTTTCAAAAATTGGACGTAATTTAGTTACAATTTTTTTTTTGAACAATCGTCGGCAGGGGTTAACAACTTTAAAGTCTGTTAGTAAATTGAACTTCATTTTCAAAGAAGAACACATATACGAAATTTGAAGTTAATCTGTTAAATCATTTCTAATATATAGCAAAGCAACGAAAAAACCTATAAAAAGCTGTTGGGCCACGATGGGTTAACGGAACTCCACAAATATTTTTTTGTGGCATTTATAGGCAAAGTAGTATCTCAAATAAGTGGCTGAAACTTGCTTTTTTACCATTTTCAAGCTTCCGGGCAACGCCGGGTAAATCTGCTAGTATTCTTATATATTCTTATATAGCTTTACCCGTCAAACAACCCTTTAAATGTTGGAATTTAACTGCATCACTCATTACATCATTTTCATCAACTAGTTTTGAAAAACTGTTCCAAAAATCTAACCAGTCGGTGATTTCACCACTGAATTTAGGTAATTCTAAATTCTTAATGGATGGCATGTATTTACTGCTAATGATTCTATCGAGTTGAGTTGTATCTAATGAAATAGAAGGTTTTGGTTTTATATTGTC
The DNA here is from genome assembly GCA_963082915.1 of Dolichopus griseipennis. Lineage (NCBI taxonomy): Eukaryota > Metazoa > Arthropoda > Insecta > Diptera > Dolichopodidae > Dolichopus > Dolichopus griseipennis. The sequence goes on from OY720441.1 coordinate 137,006,464, forward strand.
GATCAAATTAAGAAGTTTAGATTTATAGGTGTCTTCAAAATTTTGCCTTTCATCACTTTTAAGTTCTGCGTCGTCAAGGAGTTCTAATTTACTTTCATGAATGTTAAAGTTGGTTAAGTAATTTTCCAAAAGACCTAATTTAGTCTCAAGTTCAAATATATTAGCTTCTTTTCCTCTTGTAAATATATAATTTTTTAATTTAGTTAGCTGACCTTTTGCGATACCTCTTAATACCTTAAGCGGTTTAGTTTGACGAGCAGCTTCATTACTGGTGTCGTAATCTTTCGGATCATCAAGATTTAGCAAATCACTATCACCTTCATAACCACTACTTAATGCCATGTGTATTAACTAACCGTCACTTGTCACTGTATAATTATTATATAATACAAATATATGTACCACGCCGTAATTGTAATCTTCCAAAATTTTAATAATCCTCACAGCTCATATAATTTTTATTTTACAAAACTAATAAAAGTTTTTTATTTATTATTTTAATTTATTTTTATAGTTTAACAAATTTATCAACCAAAAAATGTTATTTCCTTTTTTTTTTTTTTATACAATATTTGAATTATATATGGCAAGCACATGTTATCAAATTAGAACAATGTTTTTTTTTGTTTTTTTTATTGTTCTTAAGCAAAGCACATTTTACGTTTTATAAAATGCTCCTTTAATTATATATAAATGCATAAAACTGTTCCAATTAATATTGAATTTAATGCACTTTATATTAATATAATATTACAAGCTGTGTTTAATAGCACTGTTTGAATATTCACATATATGTAAATTAAAAACCCCTTTTTTTTATAAATAGAAATTATCTTTATTAATTAACTAGCAGATTTACCCGGCGTTGCCCGGAAGCTTGCAAATTGTAAAAACGCAAGCTTCAGCCAATTTTTTGAAATACTACTTTGCTTATAAATGAAGCCACAAAAAAATATTTGTAGAGTTCCGTTAATCCATCGAGGCCCAACAGCTTTTTATATGTTTTTTCTTTGCTTTGTTATATATATTAGAAATGATTTAACCGATTAACTTCAAATTTTGTATATGTGTTCTTCTTTGAAAATGAAGTTCAATTTACTAACAGACTTGGAAGTTGTTAACCCCTGTCGACCCGACGATTGTTCAAAAAAAAATTTGTAAGTAAATTACGTCCAATTTCTGAGAGTAGGTACAACTTCTTTGAATTAGGGGAATGCTTAAAAAAATGTTTTGTCGAGTTCTCTTTTAACCGATTGCGAAACAAAAACTTTAAAAAACAGTTTGAACGATTATCTCTAATTTTTCTATACATGGTGCTTCTTGAGAATTTGGTGCTCCTTGACGATAGAGTTGAGGATGTTAGGTTCCCGGCGAATAATGTTAACTGAATTAAAATGACTATTGGTCAAATGGGGATACTAAGTTTGCCATTATGTCATTATACTATGTCAATAGTAGTTATCTTGAATTGCCAACGTTTGAATAAAATATAGTCGATGGTTTAGAAAAGATTTAAAAATTTGCTTTTCAACTTATATTTTGTTAAGTACTCACCTGAAAGTTGTAATACGCTCTTCCTCGTTTTTTTATGATTTGATGAGAGAAATGTAGGCTTATTTTTTGGAAAAACTGTTTTAAAATACTATGTTTTTAAGCATTATATATAAGAAATTGAATTTTTTGATTTTTAGATTTCATTTGAAGAAAACTGAAAATTTCATTGAATCTTTGTTCAAAACGCACAAACAGGTCAAAACCAAATTAACCATGTGGGTTTTAATTAAAATGCTGGTACAAAATTTTCAATAAAATACTTTTAATCGTATAAGAAAATAAAATTTATAGAAAACTTCATGGCGTCGTCGTGGAAAACGGGTTAATCGAATTAACTAAAACTTTTTGCAGCCTCTCTTTAGACTGCAAAATCAACCTGTAAAATTGGACACAAATCGAAAACACAAAATTTTTTGAAAGTCCGCCAGGCCGAAATGGGTTAAATTATTCGAACCAAATTTATACAACTAATTTCGGTTGCTAAGAGGAACATTTGTGCAAAATATCAAGTCAATTTGTCAAACGGTTTTAACTCGAAATCAAAAACATTGAAAAAGCTTCTTTGCGCCCTCGTGCCCAAACGGGTTAACCGAACTCAACAAAAATTTGTGCCAGACTCTATTGTCGACTGCGAAACCACCTTGTAAAATTGGACACAAATCGGAAATACAAAATTTTTTGGAAGCCCGCCACGTCGAAATGGGTTAAATTATTCCACCCAAATTTATACAACCAATTGCGGTTGCTAAGAGGAACATTTGCGCAAAATTTCAAGTCAATCGGTCAAACCGTTTTGTCTCGACATCAAGAACATTGAAAAAGCTTCATTGGCCCTCGTGCCCAAACAGGTTAACCGAACCCAACAAAAATTTGTGCCAGCCTTTCTTTTCGACTGCAAAACCACCCTGTAAAATGGGACACAAATCGGAAACACAAAATTTTTTGGAAGCCCGCCGGGCCGAAAGGGGTTAATTTATTCCAACCAACTTTATAACTTTAATTCCGTTTAATAAGAAGAACATTCGTGCAAAATTTCAAGTTAATCGGTCAAACCGTTTCGACTCGACATCAAAAAAATGAAAAAGCTTAAAATGGCTCTGGAGCCGCAACCTGTTGACTTATAAAAATGCGCATAGCCTATGTCACCCCCCGGGCTCCCAGAATTATTCCTTTAAAATTTTGTGACAATCGGACCAGTGGTTTTCACGTGAATCCTGGACAAACAAACAAACAAACAAACAAACAAATAAACAAACAAATTTTCTTCTTTATATATTAGACTAGCAGATTTACCCGGCGTTGCCCGGAAGCTTGAAAATGGTAAAAAAGCAAGTTTCAGCCACTTATTTGAGATACTACTTTGCCTATAAATGCCACAAAAAAATATTTGTGGAGTTCTGTTAACCCATCGTGGCCCAACAGCTTTTTATAGGTTTTTTCGTTGCTTTGCTATATATTAGAAATGATTTAACAGATTAACTTCAAATTTCGTATATGTGTTCTTCTTTGAAAATGAAGTTCAATTTACTAACAGACTTTAAAGTTGTTAACCCCTGCCGACGATTGTTCAAAAAAAAAATTGTAACTAAATTACGTCCAATTTTTGAAAGTAGGTACAACTTCTTTGAATTAGGGGAATACTTAAAAAAAAGGTTTGTCGAGTTCTTTTAATCGATTGCGAAACAAAAACTTTAAAAAACAGTTTGCAAAACAATTTGAACGATTATCTCTAATTTTTCTATACATGCTGCTTCTTGACAATTTGGTGCTCCTTGACGATAGAGTTGAGGATGGTAGGTTTCCGGTGAACAATGTTAACTGAATTAAAATGACTATAGATCAAAAGGGGATTTTCTTGAATTGCCAACGCTTGAATAAAATATAGTCGATGGTTTAGAAAAGGTTTAAAAATTCGCTTTTCAACTTATATTTTGTTTAGTCCTGAAAGTTGTAATACGCTCTTCCTCGTTTTTTTTTTTTTTTTTTTTTTTTTTTTTACACGCTAACTAAACGCTAGGAACGGATTCCTGTATACATATGTGTAGGTTTAGTTTGGAAGGGGAGGAAAATAGGATATTAAAGGGGAATTAGGTGGTAGGTTGGAAATGAATCTAAAAAGATTCGTTTTGAATTTTTGCAAGTTGTAGTATGGAACGTTATTAACAGAGGGGAACACATTAGATGGAAGCATGTTCCACATCTTAGCAGTCCTCACAACAAATGAGTTTCCATAACCAGTTTTGAACCATCTTGGGATTTCCACAGTGTAGAAATGAGCACTTACTGCTCCTCTGGTGTTACGTTGGAATTGTTTAAGAGGAGGCATAATTGATTTTAGTTCAATAGAGCAAGTGTCATTACCTACAAGATATCTATAAAACAGAGAAATCGCTCCAATATTTCGACGAGAGTTAAGTGGAGTAAGTGTTACTTGCTCGACAGGGTCGCCTATAAGGCGTAAGGCGCGATTTTGGATTTTGTCGAGGTAACTCAAGGAAGTTTGGGATGCGCCAGCCCAAATGTGAGAGTTATACTCCATTTTAGGTCGAATATAGGCTTTATAGATATTGGACAGATCCTTAGGAGAGAAATATGTTTTGCAACGAGACAGAAAACCCAAGCACTTGGCAGCATTCTTAGCTATATCAAAAATATGCTCATTCCACAGCATTTTTTGATTTAGCTGCAACCCTAAAATGCTTAGATTTTCAGATCGTTCAATATTTTCTCCTTGGAATCGCAGAATTGGGTTGAACTGATTTCTTTTGCAGGAAATCAGACAGCTTTGAGTTTTTGAGGTATTAAACTCAACTCTATTACTTTTACCCCAATCAGCTATCTTAGCTAAGTCATGGTTAAGTAAACTAACCATGATATTTCTTTTCGAGCTGATTGCGGTAGGTGTGACGTTAGATTTTTTAAGGAAATCGTAGGACGCCACTAGAGTGCTGTCGTCGGCGAAGCTATGGATTGGATTGAGGGTAGAGGAGAGTAAGTCGTTGATAAAAATCAAAAAAAGAGTTGGTGATAAGGCGGAGCCTTGTGGAACGCCAGCGTTAATTTCAAAGGTGTCAGACATAAAACTGTCGACAAGGACACGAATACGACGATTCGAAAGAAAATTCTCAATCCAATTGCAGAAAGGGTTACCAAGACCAATAGCTCGGCATTTGTTCAAAAGAGCAGAATGCCATACTCGATCAAAGGCTTTTGAGATATCAAGAGCAACAACCTCAGATTCACCGGAACAGTGAATACTGGTGTTGAGCTTTTCGCTGAGGTATGTTAAAAGATCACCTGTTGATCTTTGGCTTCTAAAGTCATATTGCCTATCATGCAAAATACCTCTGCAGTCAAGATATCTCATCAACCGTTTGTTGACGAGAATTTCCATAACTTTGGAAATGACCGAAATAATGGCTATTGGCCGGTAATTGGAGGGGTCGCTTTTGTCACCTTTTTTGGGGATAGGAGAAACATGATCAATTTTCCATTGACTGGGATATCTACCAGTCGAAAATGATAATGAAAAAAGATTGCGCAGAGGTTTCGAAATGGGAGAGGCAATATGTTTAAGAACCATCGCAGGAATTTTATGATTTTATGAGAGAAATGTAGGCTTATTTTTTGGAAAAACTGTTTTAAAATACTATGTACTATGTATAAGCATTATATATAACAAATTGAATTTTTTGATTTTTAGATTTCATTTGAAGAAAACTGAAAATTTCATTGAATCTTTGTTCAAAACGCACAAACAGGTCAAAACCAAATTAACCCTGTGGGTTTTAATTAAAATGCTGGTACAAAATTTTCAATAAAATACTTTGAATCGTATCGAACTTAACTAAACCTTTTTGCAGCCTCTCTTTTAGACTACAAAATCAACCTGTAAAATTGGACACAAATCGAAAACACAAAATTTTTTGAAAGTCCGCCAGGCCGAAATGGGTTAATTTATTCCAACAAAATTTATACAACTAAATGCGGTTGCTAAGAGGAACATTTGTGCCAAATTTCAAGTCAATCGGTCGAACAGTTTTGACTCGACATCAAAAACATTGAAAAAGCTTCTTTGCACTCTCGTGCCCAAACGGGTTAACCGAACTCAACAAAAATTTGTCCCAGACTTTATTTTCGACTGCGAAACCACCTTGTAAAATTGGACACAAATCGAAAACACAAAATTTTTTTGAAGCCCGCCAGGCCGAAATGGGTTAAATTATTCCAACCAAATTTATGCAACTAATTGCGGTTGCTAAGAGGAACATTCGTGCAAAATTTCAAGTCAATCGGTCAAACTGTTTCGGCTCGACATCAAAAACATTGAAAAAGCTTCACTGCGCCCTCGTGCCCAAACGGGTTAACCGAACCCAACAAAAATTTGTGCCAGCCTCTCTTTTTGACTGCAAAACCACCCTGTAAAATTGGACACAAATCGGAAACACAAAATTTTTTGGAAGCCCGCCGGGCCGAAAGGGGTTAATTTATTTCAACCAACTTTATACCATTAATTCCGTTTAATAAGAAGAACATTCGTGCAAAATTTCAAGTGAATCGGTCAAACCGTTTCAGCTCGACATCAAAAAAACGAAAAAGCTTAAAACGGCTCTGGAGCCGCAACCTGCTGACTTATAAAAATGCGACATAGCCTATGTCACCCCCCGGGCTCCCAAAATTATTCCTCTAAAATTTGGTGTCAATCGGACCAGTGGTTTTCACGTGAATCCTGGACAAACAAACAAACAAACAAACAAACAAACAAACAAACAAACAAATAAACAAACAAATTTTCTTCTTTATATATTAGATGAACTAATTATTATTTTTTTTTTGAACGAATTTCTAATATTTTAAAGACCTTGTATTGATCCAATTTTTCGCGCACGTGGAAAGACACAAATTATGCGATTCAGATCCGGTTCGAAGGACCATGTTCAGTTTCTTAAGCGTTTTTAAGCGTTTTAAGATCTGACCTTTTTTTGTATATATAAACGAAAATGCGAAATGACTATTTTAATTATTATATTATTTATATTAATTATATACCGAGAACAAGAAAAGCAAACCTTTCTTTCAAAAACCTTTTTACAAACTGAACTAAAAGCAAAAAAGCATTTTAATTAACATATGATTTTCTTTAAGAGATAAAACAAATAATTTTATTGATACAGTTATGAATAGTACCCGTGCAACAATTTTAGGTATAATTTTAAATTTTAAGTTTTTAAGTAGTAATAAATTATTTAAGCTAAAATAATATTAAATATCAAAAAAAATGTTTAATTTAGATATAAAAGGTTATTTGAAAATGATTTACATTAAATTTATATTAGACAAAATGTTTAATTTAGATATAAAAGGTTTTTTTTTTATTTTTTTTTTTTATTTTATTTATTTAATAAAAAGAAATATAAGTTACAATTATTATTTATAAATACTAGACTTAGACAATAACTTAAAATTGGTATAAAAAGTCTTAGCAGTTATAAAGCTTATATAAACAATTATACAATATAAATACAAAAATAGCTATATATTCATACATATATATACACATATACATATATATACATATATATACATTTACACATATATTCATGTACACAAACATACATATACATTTAATTTTTTATAAGCCAAATAAATCATTAACAATAGTAGTAACATTTTTATATTTTATTAACATTTTCATTTTATTAATTTTTTGTTATAGTTCTAATAACCTTCTTAATAAAATTGAATCATTTTTTATCAAAAACTTTAATTTAGTTGTGAATCTACCCATATCACTGCATTTTTTTAAATTCTGAGGAAGACTGTTATAGATTCTGATTGAGGAGCAAAAATTACTGTTATTAGCCAATTCAGTTTTAGCTTTTTCGTGACACAATTCATCCATATTTCTTGTATTATAGTTGTGTATATTCCTTCTCTTTTTTAATAAGGTTTTGCTTTTAGTTATGCCCTTTTCAATTTTGTGAATTATTTTAGCCTTTTCCAATATTATTTATTCATTTAGCTTAAGAAAACCTGTTCTACTATATAGTTCTTCAGTAGGTGTGCGCCAAATTTAACCCATAGAGTATCTTGATGGCTTTATTAATCGCTGTGCTCACTTTCTTTCTTAGTGTGGTAGTACAACACGACCATGTCGCCACATTGTATCGGATATGGGACATGATGTGTGCGTGAAACAACAGTCTAGCTGATTTATCCTCTAATTTCAACCCACATCTCTTAATAGCACCTAGTAATGGCATAATTTTTTTCAAAATGCAATTAACATGATCGTACCATGATAGTTTAGAATCTATGGTAATGCCAAGATATTTATAACATTGCTCCCTTTTGATTTCTTTGTTCCCAATACAAATTTTTAGATTAATATCAGGTTTATTGCCCATTCTAAATATCATATACTTTGTTTTTTCCACATTCACTGTTAGTTTATTTCCATTTACCCATTTCCTATATCTATCTAGATCCTCATTTACAAGTCTTTCCAGAGACTCAGCATTTTTTCCTGTATATATAAGTAAAGTATCATCAGCGAATATTTTATAGTCCGCTTTTAGGTTAGCATATTGCATATTATGTACATATAGTAGATATAGTGTTGGTCCAAGTACAGATCCTTGCGGGACCCCCAAAGTTAATGCACTTTTACCACTATACACACCATTGACTTTGGTCACAATAAACCTGTTTTCAAGATATGATTTTAGAAGTTTATGAGGAAGCCCCCTTATTCCAATTTCATATACTCTATCCAATAGAATTTTATGATCCACAGTATCAAAAGCTTTTCTTAAATCAACAAAAATTGAGCAGACATAATTTCCTTTATCCAGATTGCCAATAATAGATCTGATAGAATCATTTATTGCTACATCTGTGCCATGAGATTTCTGGAAACCAAATTGATTAATATCAAATCCACCGGAACTTTTGATAAATTCACAAATTCTTTTATTGATTATTTTTTCAAAAATCTTACTCAAACAACTAGTAAGTGTAATAGGTCTATAGTTAGAAGTATCCAAAGGAGAACCATTTTTGTAAATAGGTATCACAGATGCGGATTTTAATGTTTGTGGATAGACACCTGAGCGAAAGCAATTATTAACAAGATTACTGATTATTGGCGATATAATATTAGCTATAGTTTTTAAATCCTTTGCTGCTATGTTATCCGAGCCAGGTGCATTATCTTTCAAATTCATAATAACAGAATAAACTTCATTATGATTTGTAGGAATTAGAAACATAGAGTTTTCATTTATTATATTTCTTATCGTATTTTCATCCCTAACTTGAATGTTATCAGCTAATTTTTTCCCAATATTACTAAAGTGATCATTAAAACTGTTAGCTAAGTCATTACTGCTATTTAAAAGTTTATCATTATATCTAATTTCCTTAATTATTTTCTTATCATCTGATTTTTGGTTTGCTACGTGAGAGTTCAAAACTGTCCATATCTTTCTAGTATTTGAACCTGCTGTTTGTAATTTTTTGTTAAAATGAGCTTGTTTAGCTTTTTTTATCTCAATATTGACCTTGTTTTTCATTTTGTTGTAATTAAATTTATGCTCTAAACAATTTGGGTACTTTTTGTGTCTCTTGTATAATTCGTTTCTATACTTAATCATTTTTAAGATTTCCTTAGACATCCAGTGATTGTGCTTTCTGGTTCTAATGTTTTTAACAATTGAACACCTTTCTTTAACAGTACTTATTAGTTTAACCAGTTCATCCACATTTTCGTAATCATAATTACGTAAATAATTTTCCATTAGATGTGAGTATTTTGCATAATTTGTAATATTTATTTGTTTATTCTCCATAGCTTTAAGTTTTCTAAGAACTGTTTTATTTTCTACACAAATAGCTTTATGATCTAAGTTTGGGATATCATGCATTGTGATATCAAACCCAAATCGATTCGTTTTAAGATCCGAAAGTACATGATCAATAAGTGTCGCTGAATTTGCCGTTACTCTAGTAGCATTATCAAAATCAATATTATTTTTTATATGAACTGAATTGACATCTAGCATATCTTGATACCGTCTGCTTACATCCGTTTCAGAGAGTAGATCAATGTTTGTATCACCAATTAATATTATATTTTTATACTTATCAAACAATTGGTCTAAGTACTCTATAAATGCATCATTGTTCTCATTCGGGCTTTTGTAGCATACCGCAATGTTAATAACAGGCTTAGTATCTTCTAAGGAAATTACTATAGTATTGAATGAATTCGATGTTTCCAGAATTTTATAGCTAATACTTTGTTTTACATATATGGCAGCCCCACCTCCCCTGCTCAAGTTATTTGAGATAAATGATGCTGTATACCCAGGAATATTGAAGTATTTTTCCTCAACAGAATATAACCATGTTTCACCAACCATGATAATGTCAACCCCTGTTTTAATTTTTATAAAAGCTTCTACTTCAATTAGATTTTTTCTTAGACTTCTAGAATTAAAGTGCACAATTTTGATATTAAATAGCTTATCCAACATCATGGTATTCCTATCATATAGTTTTGCCAAGATTCTCTTATTTTCTGCAGATGTTCTCTATATTTATCTAATATATAAAGAAGAAAATTTGTTTGTTTGTTTATTTGTTTGTTTGTTTGTTTGTTTGTTTGTCCAGGATTCACGTGAAAACCACTGGTCCGATTGACACCAAATTTTAGAGGAATAATTTTGGGAGTCCGGGGGGTGACATAGGCTATGTCGCATTTTTATAAGTCAGCAGGTTGCGGCTCCAGAGCCGTTTTAAGCTTTTTCGTTTTTGTGATGTCGAGTCGAAACGGTTTGACCGATTCACTTGAAATTTTGCACAAATGTTCTTCTTATTTCACGGAATTAATAGTATAAAACTGGTTGGAATAAATTAACCCCTTTCGGCCCGGCGGTCTTCCAAAAAATTTTGTGTTTCCGATTTGTGTCCAATTTTACAGGGTGGTTTTGCAGTCAAAAAGAGAGGCTGGCACAAATTTTTGTTGGGTTCGGTTAACCCGTTTGGGCTTGAGGGCGCAATGAAGCTTTTTCAATGTTTTTGATGTCGAGCCGAAACAGTTTGACCGATTGACTTGAAATTTTGCACAAATGTTCCTCTTAGCAACCGCAATTAGTTGCATAAATTTGGTTGGAAAAATTTAACCCATTTCGGCCTGACGGGCTTCCAAAAAATTTTGTGTTTCCGATTTGTGTCCAATTTTACAAGGTGGTTTCGCAGTCGAAAATAAAGTCTGGCAAAAATTTTTGTTGAGTTCGGTTAACCCGTTTGGGCACGAGGGTGCAAAGAAGCTTTTTCAATGTTTTTGATGTCGAGTCAAAACTGTTTGACCGATTGACTTGAAATTTTGCACAAATGTTCCACTTAGCAACCGCATTTAGTTGTATAAATTTGGTTGGAATAAATTAACTCATTTCGGCCTGGCGGACTTTCAAAAAATTTTGTGTTTTCGATTTGTGTCCAATTTTACAGGTTGATTTTGTAGTCTAAAAGAGAGGCTGCAAAAAGTTTAAGTTAAGTTCGATTAACCCGTTTTCCACGACGACGCTATGAAGTTTTCTATATATTTTATTTTCTTATACGATTAAAAGTATTTTATTGAAAATTTTGTAATAGCATTTTAATTAAAACCCACAGGGTTAATTTGGTTTTGACCTGTTTGTGCGTTTTGAACAAAGATTCTATGAAATTTTCAGTTTTCTTCAAATGAAATCTAAAAATCAAAAAATTCAATTTGTTATATATAATGCTTAAATACATAGTATTTTAAAACAGTTATTCCAAAAAATAAGCCTACATAAAATCATAAAAAAACGAGGAACAACTTTCAGGACTAAACAAAATATAAGTTGAAAAGCGAATTTTTAAACCTTTTCTAAACCATTGACTATATTTTATTCAAGCGTTGGCAATTCAAGAAAATCCCCTTTTGACCTATAGTCATTTTAATTCAGTTAGCATTGTTCACCGGAAACCTACCAGCCTCAACTATATCGTCAAGGAGCACCAAATTGTCAAGAAGCACCATGTATAGAAAAATTAGAGATAATCGTTCAAATTGTTTTGCAAACTGTTTTTTAAAGTTTTTGTTTCGCTATCGATTAAAAGAACTCGACAAACCTTTTTTTTAAGTATTCCCCTAATTTAAAGAAGTTGTACCTACTTTCAAAAATTGGACGTAATTTACTTACAAATTTTTTTTGAACAATCGTCGGGTCGGCAGGGGTTAACAACTTCCAAGTCTGTTAGTAAATTGAACTTCATTTTCAAAGAAGAACACATATACGAAATTTAATGTTAATCTGTTAAATCATTTCTAATATAAAGCAAAGCAATGAAAAAACCTATAAAAAGCTGTTGGGCCACGATGGGTTAACGGAACTCCACAAATATTTTTTTGTGGCATTTACAGGCAAAATAGTATCTCAAAAAATAGGCTGAAACTTGCTTTTTTACAATTTGCAAGCTTCCGGGCAACGCCGGGTAAATCTGCTAGTCTAATATATAAAGAAGAAAATTTGTTTGTTTATTTGTTTGTTTGTTTGTTTGTTTGTCCAGGATTCACGTGAAAACCACTGGTCCGATTGACACCAAATTTTAGAGGAATAATTTTGGGAGCCCGGGGGGTGACATAGGCTGCGTCGCATTTTTATAAGTCAACAGGTTGCGGCTCCAGAGCCGTTTTAAGCTTTTTCGTTTTTTTGATGTCGAGTCGAAACGGTTTGACCGATTAACTTGAAATTTTGCACGAATGTTCTTCTTATTAAACGGAATTAATGGTATAAAGTTGGTTGAAATAAATTAACCCCTTTCGGCCCGGCGTGCTTCCAAAAAATTTTGTGTTTCCGATTTGTGTCCAATTTTACAGGGTGGTTTTGCAGTCAAAAAGAGAGGCTGGCACAAATTTTTGTTGGGTTCGGTTAACCCGTTTGATTGACTTGAAATTTTGCACAAATCTTCCTCTTAGCAAACGGAAATAGTTGTATAAAGATGGTTCGAAAATATTAACTCATTTCGGCCCGGCGGGCTTCCAAAAAATTATTTGTTTCCGATTTGTGTCCAATTTTACAGGGTGGTTTTGCAGTCGAAAAGAAAGGCTGGCACAAATTTTTGTTGGGTTCGGTTAACCCGTTTGGGCACGAGGGCGCAATGAAGCTTTTTCAATGTTTTTGATGTTGAGCCGAAAACGTTTGACCGATTGACTTGAAATTTTGCACAAATCTTCCTCTTAGCAAACGGAATTAGTTTTACACAGTTGCTTGGAATATATTAACCCATTTCGGCCTGGCGGACTTTCAATATTTTTTTTGGCCGTTTGGGCAAGAGAGCGCAATGAAGCTTTTTCAATGTTTTTGTTGTTGAGCTTAAACGAACACTTTTTTCAGCTAATCTTGAACACATTTTTCAGCTAATCTTTATTAGCAAAGCTCACAGGGTTAATTTGATTTTTATCATTTAACCCCTTTTGTCACAAGGGTTCATTAAATTTGATCTCCTTAAAGAGTTCAATCTTTAATATAAATTTGTTCTTCTGTTGAAAAGGTTTAATCAATATGTTAAAAAAAAAACAATTGTTCGACTAACACAGTTTAAAGTTAACGCAAACATTGCATTATTTCACAAGCTCACCAAAAAACATGATTGCGCTCTATTAACCCGTTTGGACCTAATGTATTTTTTTTAAGTTTTTGTTGGCCTGCCTAACGGTCGAAAACAATATTTTTAAAACTTTTAACTCATATCTATTTGTAATTTTCTAAAAGGTTTTGAATGCAAATTTCTAATCTAATATATAAACAAGTAAAGAAACAGTCAGTCGGTGCAACCGACTTAGAAATACCCTACACCTATTTGGTTCAAAATTAAGTACATATCCATAAGTTATTTTAACACCATAAAAGCTGTTATTAATTTGATCGTAAGACATAGCTAACCAAATTAACTTTATAATATTAAAAACATTTTCTAATTATATTATCTATTAAAAAATATTACAAATTCTTACTAATTTGTCTATTTAAAAATATTAAAAAACAAACAAACTTGAAATAAATGAAAATATATTTATTCCAATTCAATTACAAAATGAAAAAATTCTAATTATTAAATTTTGTGATAAAAAGATAATCAAAGCATAATATATTTAATAATCCAAATTTTTAAAAATTGCAATTATTTTAAGTGGTTAGTTTATATACCTAATAGAAAAGCTTACAAACGCAAAATATGCAATAAATGTATTTCTAAAATACAATTACAAATTTAGACCTTTTCATATAATTCATTTAAATATTCAAATAAATTTTACATAAATGCAGCAAGTACCTTTGAATATAGCTGAACCACTACAATTAAGTCTAGATTTCGGAGACACATAGGACATAGGAAATATATTCTTTGGCTTTGAAATTAAACTCAACCAGAACCAATTCCCATGGTACTTTCATTACTAGTAACCTAGAGTTTAAATTTCATCAAAATACCGGCATTATTTTTTGAGTTATGGTGTTTTAAGATATATGTTTGTTAGTCCTTGAACTTGTCAAGGGTTCCAGAACCCCAAACCATGGTACGATTTCGCCCATATGCAGTCCCGTCATACTTTCAATACTAGTTAACCCTTGTATACAATTGGAACGTTCTATCTTAATTTTAAGTTACTAGTTTTATTAATTTCGATGATAAGCTTTTACACATTTGGGGGTCTAAGAGAGGTCCTGAACCACCACTCCAAATGATCCCAAATTAGGGGGGCATGGAAGAAATAGTAAAGAACACCCTGGGCCAAAAGCTTCTACATTTGTTTCAAGTTACTATTTTTATTAATTTCGAAAATATGCTTTAAGGTCCTCGGAACTGAGTGCCTGGTCCCCGACCCACTAGTCCAATGGGGTCCAAATTTCAAAGACACTTACGCAATTGGAAGGGACACCCTGATACCAAATTTGGAGGTTATATCTTCATTGGTTTCGGAATTACGCTAGTTTGGCCTAAATTCGATAAAAAAGTTCTCAGTTCCGAACCCATTGTCCAATCCTCACCGCACGTAATCACCGCCGTAGTTTCATTACCAATAACCTACAGCACAAATTTCATGAAGATAGCCTCATTAGTTGTTGAGTTATCGTGATTTTTAATATATGTTCGTTATCCCTGACACCGACTAAAAGGTCCAGAATCCGAACCCATGGGCTGATTTCACCCTTATACAGCCCGCGCTTTACTTATAGTACTAGTTAACCCTTGTACACAATTTAAACGATCTATCTTAATTTTAAGTAACTATTTTTAGTAATTTCGATTATAAGCTTTTAAAACTTGGGAGGTCTGAGAGGGGTACTGAACCACCTCTCCAATTGATCCCAAATTAAGGGAACACGCAAGAGATAGTAAAGAACACCCTTGTGGCAAATTGGAAGCTTCTACATTTTTTCAAGTTGTTATCTTTATTAATTTTAAAGATATGTTTAAGGTCTTCGGAAATGTGTGACTGGTCCCCGACCCAGTAGTCCAATGGGACCCAAATTGTCAAGACACTTAGGAGATAGGAGGGGACACCCTGATACCAAATTTGGAGGTTCTATCTTCATTGGTTTCGGAATTATGCTCGTTTGGCCTAAATTCGATCAAAAAGTTCTAGGTTCCGAACGCATGGTCCAATCCCGACCTTACGGAATCCCCGAAGTAGTTTCATTACTAGTTACCTACAGCACAAATTTGATGAAGAAAGCGTCATTAGTTGTTGAGTTATCGTGATTTCTTATATATGTTCGTTAGCCCTTCGACCGATTAAAAGGTCCAGAATCCGAACCCATGGGCCGATTTCGCCCATATGCAATCCCCGCCGTACTTTCAGTCCTAGTAACCTACAGTTAAAATTTCATCAAGATAGCTCCATTATTTTTTGAGTTATCGTGCCTACGGACGGACGGACGGACGGACGGACATGGCTATATCGACTAAGGCGGTCACGCTGATCACAAATATATATACTTTTCCATATCTAGCTCGCTTCCTTTAGGTGGTTACAAACACCATACCAAAGTTAATATACCCCTTTACCTATTCTATAGGTGTTGGGTATAAAAAGAAAATTTGTTTGTTTATTTGTTTGTTTGTGTGTTTGTTTGTTTGTTTGTTTGTTTGTCCAGGATTCACGTGAAAACCACTGGTCCGATTAACACCAAATTTTAGAGGAATAATTTTGGGAGTCCGGGGGTGACATAGGCTATGTCGCATTTTTATAAGTCAGCAGGTTGCGGCTCCAGAGCCGTTTTAAGCTTTTTCGTTTTTTAGATGTCGAGTCGAAATGGTTTGACCGATTCACTTGAAATTTTGCACGAATGTTCTTCTTATTATACGGAATTAATGGTATAAAACTGGTTGGAATAAATTAACCCCTTTCGGCCCGGCGGGCTTCCAAAAAATTTTCTGTTTCCGATTTGTGTCCAATTTTACAGGGTAGTTTTGCAGTCAAAAAGAGAGGCTGGCACAAATTTTTGTTGGGTTCGGTTAACCCGTTTGGGCACGAGGGCGCAGTGAAGCTTTTTCAATGTTTTTGATGTCGAGCCGAAACAGTTTGACCAATTGACTTGAAATTTTGCACGAATGTTCCTCTTAGCAACCGCAATTAGTTGCATAAATTTGGTTGGAATAATTTAACCCATTTCGGCCTGGCGGGCTTCAAAAAAATTTTGTGTTTCCGATTTGTGTCCAATTTTACAAGGTGGTTTCGCAGTCGAAAATAAAGTCTGGGACAAATTTTTGTTGAGTTCGGTTAACCCGTTTGGGCACGAGAGTGCAAAGAAGCTTTTTCAATGTTTTTGATGTCGAGTCAAAACTGTTTGACCGATTGACTTGAAATTTGGCACAAATGTTCATCTTAGCAACCGCATTTAGTTGTATAAATTTGGTTGGAATAAATTAACCCATTTCGGCCTGGCGGACTTTCAAAAAATTTTGTGTTTTCGATTTGTGTCCAATTTTACAGGTTGATTTTGTAGTCTAAAAGAGAGGCTGCAAAAAGGTTTAGTTAAGTTCGATTAACCCATTTTCCACGACGACGCTATGAAGTTTTCTATATATTTTATTTTCTTATACGATTCAAAGTATTTTATTGAAAATTTTGTACCAGCATTTTAATTAAAACCCACAGGGTTAATTTGGTTTTGACCTGTTTGTGCGTTTTGAACAAAGATTCAATGAAATTTTCAGTTTTCTTCAAATGAAATCTAAAAATCAAAAAATTCAATTTGTTATATATAATGCTTATACATAGTACATAGTATTTTAAAACAGTTTTTCCAAAAAATAAGCCTACATTTCTCTCATAAAATCATAAAAAAACGAGGAAGAGCGTATTACAACTTTCAGGACTAAACAAAATATAAGTTGAAAAGCGAATTTTTAAACCTTTTCTAAACCATCGACTATATTTTATTCAAGCGTTGGCAATTCAAGAAAATCCCCTTTTGATCTATAGTCATTTTAATTCAGTTAACATTGTTCACCGGAAACCTACCATCCTCAACTCTATCGTCAAGGAGCACCAAATTGTCAAGAAGCAGCATGTATAGAAAAATTAGAGATAATCGTTCAAATTGTTTTGCAAACTGTTTTTTAAAGTTTTTGTTTCGCAATCGATTAAAAGAACTCGACAAACCTTTTTTTTAAGTATTCCCCTAATTCAAAGAAGTTGTACCTACTTTCAAAAATTGGACGTAATTTAGTTACAATTTTTTTTTTGAACAATCGTCGGCAGGGGTTAACAACTTTAAAGTCTGTTAGTAAATTGAACTTCATTTTCAAAGAAGAACACATATACGAAATTTGAAGTTAATCTGTTAAATCATTTCTAATATATAGCAAAGCAACGAAAAAACCTATAAAAAGCTGTTGGGCCACGATGGGTTAACGGAACTCCACAAATATTTTTTTGTGGCATTTATAGGCAAAGTAGTATCTCAAATAAGTGGCTGAAACTTGCTTTTTTACCATTTTCAGGCTTCCGGGCAACGCCGGGTAAATCTGCTAGTCTAATATATAAAGAAGAAAATTTGTTTGTTTATTTGTTTGTTTGTTTATTTGTTTGTTTGTCCAGGATTCACGTGAAAACCACTGGTCCGATTGACACCAAATTTTAGAGGAATAATTTTGGGAGCCCGGGGGGTGACATAGGCTATGTCGCATTTTTATAAGTCAGCAGGTTGCGGCTCCAGAGCCGTTTTAAGCTTTTTCGTTTTTTTGATGTCGAGCTGAAACGGTTTGACCGATTCACTTGAAATTTTGCACGAATGTTCTTCTTATTAAACGGAATTAATGGTATAAAGTTGGTTGAAATAAATTAACCCCTTTCGGCCCGGCGGGCTTCCAAAAAATTTTGTGTTTCCGATTTGTGTCCAATTTTACAGGGTGGTTTTGCAGTCAAAAAGAGAGGCTGGCACAAATTTTTGTTGGGTTCGGTTAACCCGTTTGGGCACGAGGGCGCAATGAAGCTTTTTCAATGTTTTTGATGTCGAGCCGAAACAGTTTGACCGATTGACTTGAAATTTTGCACAAATCTTCCTCTTAGCAAACGGAATTAGTTGTATAAAGATGGTTCGAAAATATTAACCCATTTCGGCCCGGCTGGCTTCCAAAAAATTATTTGTTTCCGATTTGTGTCCAATTTTACAGGGTGGTTTTGCAGTCGAAAAGAAAGGCTGGCACAAATTTTTGTTGGGTTCGGTTAACCCGTTTGGGCACGAGGGCGCAATGAAACTTTTTCAATGTTTTTGATGTCGAGCCGAAACAGTTTGACCGATTGACTTGAAATTTTGCACAAATCTTCCTCTTAGCAAACGGAATTAGTTTTATACAGTTGCTTGGAATATATTAACCCATTTCGGCCTGGCGGCCTTTCAATATTTTTTTTGGCCGTTTGGGCAAGAGAGCGCAATGAAGCTTTTTCAATGTTTTTGTTGTTGAGCTTAAACGAACACTTTTTTCAGCTAATCTTGAACACATTTTTCAGCTAATCTTTATTAGCAAAGCTCACAGGGTTAATTTGATTTTTATCATTTAACCCCTTTTGTCACAAGGGTTCATTAAATTTGATCTCCTTAAAGAGTTCAATCTTTAATATAAATTTGTTCTTCTGTTGAAAAGGTTTAATCAATATGTTAAAAAAAAAACAATTGTTCGACTAACACAGTTTAAAGTTAACGCAAACATTGCATTATTTCACAAGCTCACCAAAAAACATGATTGCGCTCTATTAACCCGTTTGGACCTAATGTATTTTTTTTAAGTTTTTGTTGGCCTGCCTAACGGTCGAAAACAATATTTTTAAAACTTTTAACTCATATCTATTTGTAATTTTCTAAAAGGTTTTGAATGCAAATTTCTAATCTAATATATAAAAAAGAAAATTTGTTTGTTTATTTGTTTGTTTGTGTGTTTGTTTGTTTGTTTGTTTGTTTGTCCAGGATTCACGTGAAAACCACTGGTCCGATTAACACCAAATTTTAGAAGAATAATTTTGGGAGTCCGGGGGTGACATAGGCTATGTCGCATTTTTATAAGTCAGCAGGTTGCGGCTCCAGAGCCGTTTTAAGCTTTTTCGTTTTTTAGATGTCGAGTCGAAATGGTTTGACCGATTCACTTGAAATTTTGCACGAATGTTCTTCTTATTATACGGAATTAATGGTATAAAACTGGTTGGAATAAATTAACCCCTTTCGGCCCGGCGGGCTTCCAAAAAATTTTGTGTTTCCGATTTGTGTCCAATTTTACAGGGTAGTTTTGCAGTCAAAAAGAGAGGCTGGCACAAATTTTTGTTGGGTTCGGTTAACCCGTTTGGGCACGAGGGCGCAGTGAAGCTTTTTCAATGTTTTTGATGTCGAGCCGAAACAGTTTGACCGATTGACTTGAAATTTTGCACGAATGTTCCTCTTAGCAACCGCAATTAGTTGCATAAATTTGGTTGGAATAATTTAACCCATTTCGGCCTGGCGGGCTTCAAAAAAATGTTGTGTTTCCGATTTGTGTCCAATTTTACAAGGTGGTTTCGCAGTCGAAAATAAAGTCTGGGACAAATTTTTGTTGAGTTCGGTTAACCCGTTTGGGCACGAGAGTGCAAAGAAGCTTTTTCAATGTTTTTGATGTCGAGTCAAAACTGTTTGACCGATTGACTTGAAATTTGGCACAAATGTTCCTCTTAGCAACCGCATTTAGTTGTATAAATTTGGTTGGAATAAATTAACCCATTTCGGCTTGGCGGACTTTCAAAAAATTTTGTGTTTTCGATTTGTGTCCAATTTTACAGGTTGATTTTGTAGTCTAAAAGAGAGGCTGCAAAAAGGTTTAGTTAAGTTCGATTAACCCATTTTCCACGACGACGCTATGAAGTTTTCTATATATTTTATTTTCTTATACGATTCAAAGTATTTTATTGAAAATTTTGTACCAGCATTTTAATTAAAACCCACAGGGTTAATTTGGTTTTGACCTGTTTGTGCGTTTTGAACAAAGATTCAATGAAATTTTCAGTTTTCTTCAAATGAAATCTAAAAATCAAAAAATTCAATTTGTTATATATAATGCTTATACATAGTACATAGTATTTTAAAACAGTTTTTCCAAAAAACAAGTAAAGAAACAGTCAGTCGGTGCAACCGACTTAGAAATACCCTACACCTGTTTGGTTCAAATTTAAAGACATATCCCGACATAAGTCGTTTAAACACCATAAGAGCTGTTATTAATTTGATCGTAAGACATAGCTAACCAAATTAACTTTATAATACTAAAAACATTTTCTAATTACACTATCTATTAAAAGATATTATAAATTCTTACTAATTTATTTATTTAAAAATATTAAAACAAAAAAACTTGAAACAAGACTAAATTAAACATTTTAAATGGTTAGTTTATATACCTAATAGAAAAGCTTATAAACGCAAAATATGCAATAAATGTATTTCTAAAATACAATTACAAACTTAGACCTTTTCATATAATTCATTCAAATATAAAAATAAATTTTACATAAATGCAGCAAGTACCTTTGAACATAGCTGAACCACTACAATTAAGTCTAGATTTCGGAGACACATAGGACATAGGAAATATATTCTTTGGCTTCGAAATTAAACTCGACCACAACCAATTCCCATGGTACTTTCATTACTAGTAACCTAGAGTTTAAATTTCATCAAAATACCGGCATTATTTTTTGAGTTATGTTGTTTTTAAGATATATATTTGTTAGTCCTTGAACTTTTCAAGGGTTCCAGGACCCGAAATTATGGTACAATTTCGCCCATATGCAATCCCGTCATACTTCTAATACTAGTGAACCCTTGTACACAATTGGAATGTTCTATCTTAATTTTAAGTTACTAGTTTTATTAATTTCGATGATAAGCTTTTACACATTGGGGGATCTAAGAGAGGTTCTGAACCACCACTCCAATTGATCCCAAATAAGGGGGGCACGCAAGAAATAGTAAAGAACACCCTGGGCCAAATTTGAAGCTTCTACATTCGTTTCAAGTTACTATCTTTATTAATTTCGAAAATATGCTTTAAGGTCCTCGGAACTGAGTGGCTGGTCCCCGACCCACTAATCCAATAGGACCCAAATTTCAAAGACACTTACGAAATAGGAAGGGACACCCTGATACCAAATTTGGAGGTTCTATCTTCATTGGTTTCGTAATTATGCTCGTTTGGCCTAAATTCGATCAAAAAGTTCTAAGTTCCGAACCCATTGTCCAATCCTCACCGTACGTAATCACCGCCGTAGTTTCATTACCAATAACCTACAGCACAAATTTCATGAAGATAGCCTCATTAGTTGTTGAGTTATCGTGATTTTTAATATATGTTCCTTAGCCCTGACACCGATTAAAAGGTCCGGAATCCGAACCTTTGGGCTGATTTCGCCCTTATATAGTCCGCGCTGTACTAATAGTACTAGTTAACCCTTGTACACAATTAGAACGGTCTATCCTAATTTAAAGTAACTATTTTTAGTAATTTCGATTATAAGCCTTTAAAACTTGGGAGGTCTGAGAGGGGTACAGAACCACCACTCCAATTGATCCCAAATTAGGGGAACACGCAAGAGATAGTAAAGAACACCCTTGTGGCGAATTGGAAACTTCTACATTTTTTCAAGTTGTTATCTTTATTAATTTTATAGATATGCTTTAAGGTCTTCGGTAATGTGTGGCTGGTCCCCGACCCACTACTCCAATGGGACCCAAATTCACAAGACACTAAGGAAATCGAAAGCGACACTCCGATACCAAATTTGGAGGTTCTATCTTCATTGGTTTCGGAATTATGCTCGTTTGGCCTAAATTCGATCAAAAAGATCTAGGTTCCGAACCCATGGTCCAATCCCGACCTTACGCAATTCCCGAAGTAGTTTCATTACTAGTAACCTACAGCACAAATTTGATGAAGATAGCGTCATTAGATGTTGAGTTATCGTGATTTTTTATATTTGTTCGTTAGCCCTGAAACCGATTAAAAAGTCCAGAATCCGAACCCATGGGCCGATGTCGCCCATATGCAATCCCCGCCGTACTTTCAGTCCTAGTAACCTACAGTTAAAATTTCATCAAGATAGCTCCATTATTTTTTGAGTTATCGTGCCTACGGACGGACGGACGGACGGACGGACATGGCTATATCGACTCAGGCGGTCACGCTGATCACAAATATATATACTTTTCCATATCTAGCTCGCTTCCTTTAGGTGGTTACAAACACCAAACCAAAGTTAATATACCCCTTTACCTATTCTATAGGTGTAGGGTATAATAAGCCTACATTTCTCTCATAAAATCATAAAAAAACGAGGAAGAGCGTATTACAACTTTCAGGACTAAACAAAATATAAGTTGAAAAGCGAATTTTTAAACCTTTTCTAAACCATCGACTATATTTTATTCAAGCGTTGGCAATTCAAGAAAATCCCCTTTTGATCTATAGTCATTTTAATTCAGTTAACATTGTTCACCGGAAACCTACCATCCTCAACTCTATCGTCAAGGAGCACCAAATTGTCAAGAAGCAGCATGTATAGAAAAATTAGAGGTAATCGTTCAAATTGTTTTGCAAACTGTTTTTTAAAGTTTTTGTTTCGCAATCGATTAAAAGAACTCGACAAACCTTTTTTTTAAGTATTCCCCTAATTCAAAGAAGTTGTACCTACTTTCAAAAATTGGACGTAATTTAGTTACAATTTTTTTTTTGAACAATCGTCGGCAGGGGTTAACAACTTTAAAGTCTGTTAGTAAATTGAACTTCATTATCAAAGAAGAACACATATACGAAATTTGAAGTTAATCTGTTAAATCATTTCTAATATATAGCAAAGCAACGAAAAAACCTATAAAAAGCTGTTGGGCCACGATGGGTTAACGGAACTCCACAAATATTTTTTTGTGGCATTTATAGGCAAAGTAGTATCTCAAATAAGTGGCTGAAACTTGCTTTTTTACCATTTTCAAGCTTCCGGGCAACGCCGGGTAAATCTGCTAGTCTAATATATAAAGAAGAAAATTTGTTTGTTTATTTGTTTGTTTGTTTGTTTATTTGTTTGTTTGTTTGTTTGTTTGTCCAGGATTCACGTGAAAACCACTTGTCCGATTGTCACAAAATTTTAAAGGAATAATTCTGGGAGCCCGGGGGGTGACATGGGCTATGTCGCATTTTTATAAGTCAACAGGTTGCAGCTCCAGAGCCGTTTTAAGCTTTTTCGTTTTTTTGATGTCGAGTCGAAACGGTTTGACCGATTAACTTGAAATTTTGCACGAATGTTCTTCTTATTAAACGGAATTAATGGTATAAAGTTGGTTGGAATAAATTAACCCCTTTCGGCCCGGCGGGCTTCCAAAAAATTTTGTGTTTCCGATTTGTGTCCAATTTTACAGGGTGGTTTTGCAGTCAAAAAGAGTGGCTGGCACAAATTTTTGTTGGGTTCGGTTAACCCGTTTGGGCACGAGGGCGCAATGAAGCTTTTTCAATGTTTTTGATGTCGAGCCGAAACAATTTGACCGTTTGACTTTAAATTTTGCACAAATCTTCCCCTTAGCAAACGGAATTAGTTGTATAAAGATGGTTTGAAAATATTAACCCATTTCGGACCGGCGGGCTTCCAAAAAATTATTTGTTTCCGATTTGTGTCCAATTTTACAGGGTGGTTTTGCAGTCAAAAAGAGAGGCTGGCACAAATTTTTGTTGGGTTCGGTTAACCCGTTTGGGCACGAGGGCGCAATGAAGCTTTTTCAATGTTTTTGATGTCGAGCCGAAACAGTTTGACCGATTGACTTGAAATTTTGCACAAATCTTCCTCTTAGCAAACAGAATTAGTTGTATAAAGATGGTTCAAAAATATTAACCCATTCCGGCCCGGCGGGCTTCCAAAAAATTATTTGTTTCCGATTTGTGTCCAATTTTACAGGGTGGTTTTGCAGTCGAAAAGAAAGGCTGGCACAAATTTTTGTTGGGTTCGTATAACCCGTTTGGGCACGAGGGCCCAATGAAGCTTTTTCCATGTTTTTGATGTCGAGTCAAAACAGTTTGACCGATTGACTTGAAATTTTGCACAAATGTTCCTCTTAGCAACCGCAATTAGTTGTATAAATTTGGTTGGAATAATTTAACCCATTTCGACGTGGCGGGCTTCCAAAAAATTTTGTATTTCAGATTTGTGTCCAATTTTACAAGGTGGTTTCGCAGTCGACAATAGAGTCTGGCACAAATTTTTGTTGAGTTCGGTTAACCCGTTTGGGCATGAGGGCGCAAAGAAGCTTTTTCAATGTTTTTTGATTTCGAGTCAAAACCGTTTGACAAATTGACTTGAAATTTTGCACAAATGTTTCTCTTAGCAACCGCAATTAGTTGTATAAATTTGGTTGGAATAATTATACCCATTTCGGCCTGGCGGACTTTCAAAAAATTTTGTGTTTTCGATTTGTGTCCAATTTTACAGGTTGATTTTGCAGTCTAAAGAGAGGCTGCAAAAAGTTTTAGTTAATTCGATTAACGCGTTTTCCACGACGACGCCATGAAGTTTTCTCAAAATTTTATTTTCTTATACGATTAAAAGTATTTTATTGAAAATTTTGTACCAACATTTTAATTAAAACCTACATGGTTAATTTGGTTTTGACCTGTTTGTGCGTTTTGAACAAAGATTCAATTAAATTTTCAGTTTTCTTCAAATGAAATCTAAAAATCAAAAAATTCAATTGTTTATATATAATGCTTAAAAACATAGTATTTTAAAACAGTTTTTCCAAAAAATAAGCCTACATTTCTCTCATCAAATCATAAAAAAACGAGGAAGAGCGTATTACAACTTTCAGGTGAGTACTAAACAAAATATAAGTTGAAAAGCAAATTTTTAAATCTTTTCTAAACCATCGACTATATTTTATTCAAACGTTGGCAATTCAAGATAACTACTATTGACATAGTATATATAGTATAATGACATAATGGCAAACTCAGTATCCCCATTTGACCAATAGTCATTTTAATTCAGTTAACATTATTCGCCGGGAAACTAACATCCTCAACTCTATCGTCAAGGAGCAGCAATTTCTCAAGAAGCACCATGTATAGAAAAATTAGAGATATTCGTTTAAACTGTTTTTTAAAGTTTTTGTTTCGCTATCGGTTAAAAGAACTCGACAAAACATTTTTTTAAGCATTCCCCTAATTCAAAGAAGTTGTACCTACTTTCAGAAATTGGACGTAATTTACTTACAAATTTTTTTTTGAACAATCGTCGGGTCGACAGGGGTTAACAACTTCCAAGTCTGTTAGTAAATGGAACTTCATTTTCAAAGAAGAACAAATATACAAAATTTGAAGTTAATCGGTTAAATCATTTCTAATATATATATAACAAAGCAACGAAAAAACCTATAAAAAGCTGTTGGGCCACGATGGGTAAACGGAACTCCACAAATATTTTTTTTGTGGCTTCATTTATAAGCAAAGTAGTATTTCAAAAAATTGGCTGAAGCTTGCGTTTTTACAATTTGCAAGCTTCCGGGCAACGCCGGGTAAATCTGCTAGTTATCTATATGTCTCCTGAAAATAGTTAGATCTTGTAGTACTTCTTTTCTAGATAATCCTGTAGATTCATGATAATTGTAATATAGTTTAGAGAGTTCTTGGTAGTTGTTTGGTAATCCTTCTTGATGTATAAGTACTTTCAGACTAGTCTGTGTCATACCCTCATAACAAATATCATCATGATCATAAAAATAAGATAAGAACAATCTTACATTATTATATATTCTATGATCTCTAAATCTAGAAGTGGCATAAATATTATCACCAGATTCAATGGCATTTCTTGTTAATCTGACTATCGGTGGTGCTAAAGGATCTATAAAACTTTTACCTTTAGATTTTTCAACATCGGTACAGCTATCATTTAGAGTTTCTCCCTTAATCCAGTTAACATATTTATCTGTTGTCACTTCTTTAACTTTCTTTGTTTTTACAGCTTTGATATCAATTTCTTTGTTTAATTTATCAGATTTATTATCGGAAATTATACTAATATTATTATTGTTATTATTATTATTATTATTAAAAGTAGTATTATTATTTTTATTATCATCAATAATATTATTATTGCTATTATTACAAGATACATTTTTACTACTACTGATTTCATCACTAATATTTTCAACATTATTATCCTTATTGGCACATTTATCATGAATGATTTTGTTTTTATTGTCTTTATCATTCATTAGAATTTTATTTTTTCTTGACCAAAATTTAGGAACATAAGTGAGTATGCTAAAATGTCTTTTCACATGATTTGTCTTAGAGCTTTTATTTTTAATCGTAATTCTAGTTTTATTATAACTATTATTATTGTTATTGGAAACATGAACACTAGTTTTCTTGTAAATATTATTATCATCATTATTATTATTATTATTATTATTATTAATATTATTATTATTATTATTATTATTATTATTATTATTATTATTATTATTATTATTATTATTATTATTATTATTATTATTATTATTAATGTTATTAGTATTATTAATGTTATTATTATTATTATAATTTTTATTTTTATTATTATTATTGTTATTATTATTATTATTATTATTATTATTATTATTATTATTATTAGTATTGACATTAATATTATTATCATTAGTATTAGTATGTTCACTACTAATATCCAAAGCAATTGAGATTTTGTTTTCTTTCTCAACTATGATTGATTGCTAATATCCAATTTTTTGTTTTAGATTGCTTAACTTTCTCTGGTAAACTGGACACGTTACACTGAAAGTTTTGTGATCAACGTTTAAACCAAGCTTAAGTGTTTCATTAACTTTTAAACAATTAATACATTTGTTAACTTCTTCTTTATTACAATCTTTACTTTTGTGATTTTGATGGCATTTGCTACATGTTTCCTCTTTGGTACAATTTACAGCTTTGTGATTAAACCCCTTGCATTTGTAGCATCGTAGAACTCTCAAAGCATCGAAAACTTTACAACGCTCCCATCGTATTGAAACCTTTTCATTTTCAATCGCTTTTCGGAAAGATTCTTTATCAATTTCTATTATAGCATTATATTTAGCATTTGTAAAATTTTTTGCTTGATATATTTTCACCACTTTCATAGAACTGTGCTCTAAATTAGCGTTCTGTGCCTTAAGTTTGTTAATTAAGTCCTCTTCAGTATATTTAACACCCATATGTACAACTTCAATTTTTGTTTTTATTTCAGCTGGCACCTTAATTTCATAATCTTCCATCTTATTTTCAAGTTTATTTATTATTTTATCCCGTTCTTCTTTTGTTTCAGTTTCAATAAGCACCATTCCATTTTTCCTATTTACCACATTTTTTATCTTGAGATTTATTGGATCCACTTGTTTACTTAAATCCATTTTAGTTAATTGACATTTTTGTTTTTGTTTCGGTTTAATAACCAGTGGTACACCTGTTTTTATTGGTGGCAAATTTTTTTTGCTTACACTAGCACTTTTTAAAATATCAGCAAATGAAATATTTTGACCTATATTTATATTTTTTTTATTTTCATTGTTTAAAATTTTTAATTCACTACACAGTTCATTGTTCTTAGATATTGTATTTTTAAGATTGGCATTCATATTTGCACTCTCCAATTTGAAAGTTTCCGTAAGTTGATACATTTTTTCAATTTCGCTTTTTTGTTCTTTTTTTATTTGCTCTAATCTCTCTAAGTATCTTCCTTCGATGGCTTTTTAAAAAGTATCTTCCTCTAAGTATCTTCCTTCGATGGCTTTTTGAAGGTTATTTGAAAATGATTTACATTAAATTTATATAAGACTAAATGTTTAATTTAGATATAAAAGGTTATTTGAAAATGATTTACATTAAATTTATATAAGACTTAATCTGAAACTTCTTCAAGCTTCCTAAATTATTTTGACTAACCGTCGGGACGACATGGGTTAACAAATTCCAAAACTGTTAATAGTGTCAACTCAATTCTCACCGGGAGGCGAGTATACAAAATTTTAAGAAAATCGGTCAAACCGTTTCTAATTTAGAGTTAAGTATAGAAAAAACCTATAAAAAGCTGTTGGGCCGCAATTGGTTAATGCAACTCAATAAAATTTTTTTTGGGGCTTTCTTTTTAGCCAAAGCAGAATTTCATAAAATCGGACAAAATTTGGACCCAAAATTTTTTTTTGACCACCCGTCGGCCCGACATGGGTTAACAAATTCGAAAACTGTTAATAGTGTCAACTTAAT
Source organism: Dolichopus griseipennis (assembly GCA_963082915.1). Classification (NCBI taxonomy): domain Eukaryota; kingdom Metazoa; phylum Arthropoda; class Insecta; order Diptera; family Dolichopodidae; genus Dolichopus; species Dolichopus griseipennis. The sequence continues at coordinate 137,034,862 of OY720441.1, forward strand.
TCTCAAGGAGCATCACGTATACAAAATTTGAAGTCAATTGGTCAAACCGTTTCGAATTTAGTATAAAGTATTGAAAAAACCTATAAAAAGCTGTTGGGCCGCAAAGGATTAATGGAACTCAACAAAATTTTTTTTGGGGCTTTCTTTTTAGCTAAAGCAGAATTTCGTAAAATCGGTCAAAATTTGGACCCAAAATTTTTTCGTCGGCCTGACATGGGTTAACATATTCCAAATATGTTAATAGTGTCAACTCAATTCTCAAGGAACATCACGTGTACAAAATTTGAAGTCAATTGGTCAAACCGTTTCGAATTTAGAGTAAAGTATTGAAAAAACATATAAAAAGCTGTTGGGCCGCAATGGGTTAATTATTCCAAAACTGTTAATAGTGTCAACTCAATTCTCAAAGAGCATCCGTCCCCAAAAACCTCTATATACAAATTTACATGAAAATCGGCTGGGTAGTTTTGTAGTCTATTCGCTACATACAAACAAACAAGCTTTCGCTTTTATATATTAGATAAGAAAGATGATAAACCGGTAGTAATCAGCTGTTGGAAATATACGAGTACATTCAACAGCAATTAGAAAAAGGTATATGATTCTGAACTCAGTTTTAGTTAGTATCACACGAGTTATTGTTTTACTTATTTTTGTATTATAATTAGTGTCAAATATATTGTAAATTAAAAAATAAAGAAATATATTAATATGATTTTTAAGTGCATTCAAATAAATATATAAGTAATACTCTAAATTATATTTCAAGAATAGTGTAGTTGTTAAAAGAATCTTAAATTTTTCTTTCAATATTTTTAATCTTATATTTATCTTTAACGTCTTGTATTTATTTATCAATTTAAGCACGCGGCATGATTGATATGCATATATGTGTTTATGTTTGTATATAAGTTCAAATTTTAAATTAAAAATATAAAAAAAACATATTATATGATATGATGTGAAATTATTGTGAAATATATTGTAAATTAAAGAATAAAAAATTATATAAATGATTGCATGCTGTAATTTGGAATTAGTGTAAAATATATTGTAAATTAAAAAATAAAGAATTATATTAATGTGTTTTTTATATGCAGTATTCAAATAAATATTTACGTAATAATCTAAATTATAATTTAATATATAATAAAAAAATATTTTAGTAAAGAAATAAGAAATCAAAATTTTTAAAAAATAATTTATGTACATGTGATTTGTCATTTTAAATATTTTAGCAAATATAATTAAAGTTATGTTTTTTTGTATATATATATGTTTAGATGTTAAAATAAAAATGCAGAAAATATATATACAATACGATTTGCAATTTAAAAATTAAAAAAATATAAATATGATTTGAATATATATGATTATATGTTGTGATTTGTAATTAGTGTCAAATATATTGTAAATTAAAAAATAAAGAATTATATTAATGTGTTTTTTATATGCAGTATTCAAATAAATATTTACGTAATAATCTAAATTAAAATATAATATATAATAAAAAAATATTTTAGTAAAGAAATAAAAAAACAAAAATTTTAGGAAAAATATCAAAAACATTACAATAATAAATTTAGCATCTCCCAAAGCTCTTAACATTGAATTTTGTATAAACGATTAATGTCGTTTCTCGATGTAATCTTGTGGACCATGCTAGTTTCACTTTTTCGCAAGCAAATTGTGCTATCTTTAACCCAAAGAAATTTAAATTGATTTGCAAGTTTGATATTTTTGGCTTCATAATATAAGCTAGACTGTAATAATGAAAGATGTTGACGAAAGTAAATCTCCTTGTTTCTATTACTCTTTGGCAAATTTAGTCCAGCTGTGAGTAAGTGAGGTTAATTTCTTTTTTTTTCCATCAACTCTTTTTTTTGCAGTCTCAGATTTAAATTTAATAACATATAAATTATCCTGGGAAGCACTCTCACTAATTTTTTTTGTTTTATTATTTCAACATCCAATATGTCGTCTTCCTTAATTTTAGCATTAATTTTTTTGGCTACATCCATTATGGTATTTTTCGGATTTTCTAGATTTGGAAGCCGGGCTATTACAACATTGTTTTTTAAGGTATTTTGTATTGGCTTAGCAAGTAAGTATTCTAAATTGTTTACTTTTTTTTCTAATGTGGTAACGCTTCCCTCACAACTATCTACTCTATTTCTTAACTTTATATTTTCATTTCGTACCACTCTATTTTCATTAATTTCGATGATAAGCCTTTAAACCTTGGGAAGCCTAAGAGGGTTACCTGGCCCTTCACTCCAATTTATCATAAATTAAGGGAACACATAGGAAATAGTAAAGAACACACTTATGCCAAATTTGAAGCATCTACATTCATCTAATTTGAATTACCGCGGTTATTAATCCCATACTGTGGTATAATTACCTTTCAGAAGAAGGTATATCATATATAACAGAAGAAGAACAACTAGCCAAAATCATAGAATAAGAACATCTTAGAAACAATCACCGTTTAATGTATGTAAAGAACTTTAATTATTGCATTTCCATCCAAAATTATATGATCGGTTGTCACAATCCATAAACAACTGTGAAATTTGTAATTTAGAAAAGTACGAAAGAAGACCTATTAATTATAAAAAGACTAAACAAAAAAAGATAAAAAAACGAAATAAATGCTGGCCCTAATTTTGTAAAAGATGCAAGAGGAAAATTTAGAAAAATGAACGTGGAAATTTTAGATGAAAATCATATCAAAGACAAAGAAACTGGCTTAAAATATTATAATTCACATGTTAAAAGAACATAAAAATCCGAAATAATAATTATCCTACAATTAAAGCTTAAACTGAAAAAAACAAAAAAATCAAAAGAAACTAATGTTTGTCTTTAACAGGTACAAGTTGTTTAATGTAAAAATCTTCATTCTCATTGCAGTCTTACCAACAGTGCTTCTCCAAACAATAGAAGCCAAAAATATTGACAGCAATCATGTATACATTACAATTAAATTAGGCTATAGTATACTAAAATAAAAACTTACAAGAAAGTTATGCACAATATTACTGAATATGAAATGCCAAAAATTTAATTTACCAAAATATTCAAACCATCGAAAATAAAAAAAAGTCCGTTACACCAATTTATAAAACAATTACACACAATTTTTACCTACTTGGAAGAAAAATACATATTAACATAAGACCCCAATTCTTAGACCAGACAAACCAGAGGATTAGTAGACGCATTAGGAACTAAAACTCATTACAGGAGTCATGGACCACAACGATGAAAATTTAGTTATGAACAAACTGAAAGCATTATCAGACAATAACAGAGATCTTATTCAAGAAAACAATAAACAAATAACAATAAATGATCAAATTCATAACCAAATAAAAAATATTACGAACCAAATAAAATCATATATCATCACCGCAAAATCTAAACACTTTAAACGCAGAACACGAAAACAAAATTTCTTAGTTTAGATGATGAAATAGAAAAGAATGAATTCGGAACAAATTATTATCATTTTACTTATTCCAGAATATTCAGAAAAACCACTTACAAGAATTTTAATCGAACCCATTTCAAACAATCAAAATAAGGCTATAGTTTTAAATGAATACAAAATTAGAAGTATGTATATATATGAGGCCAAATTACGCAACATATTAAAGTTCTTATATTGTATTTTATTTCTAATAAATAGATGAAAGAGTGTTGGTGTGGTATTATGAAATAGAATTTTGGTTTGAAAGAGTATTATTAAATGGAATTAATAAAAAATAAAAGACAAATAAAATAAAAATAATGAAAAAAGAATAAAAGAAAAAAATAAATAGAATTAAAACTAAAAATCCAAGATGGCAACTGAACTGTCAAATTAACAACACAAAAAATTCAAGATGGTGGCTGAAAACATGTACAAAGTTGTTTGATAGGCCTATAGTTATCAGATATAAAAAAAAATATTGACGAAGTCATGATAAAGACCAATAACAACTCATCCAATTGAAATTAATTATGTGATAAGGAAAATAAAAAAAATTTAAAAATTTTTGAACGCGCTGCTGAAAAAGATAATAACTCATCCAAGTTGATAAAATGTATGGATTTTAATATTAAAATTTCTTGTAAAAATTTCAATAACCATCTCAGATCACTTCAACACAAAAGAAATTTATCAAATTATATTGAACAGAATATCAAATGTCTAAAAACAAATTTCAATAAAAGAATCGAGACATAAATTTTTGAAAATCATCTTTTCATCTTTTGAGTAAATTTCAATCGAAGAACACGTGAATACAAAAAAGAATTTGTTTTTTGAATTATAAAAAATAATTACTAGCTGATTTATTAAACATTTTATTTTAATATTTAGTTAATTATGTTAGCAGTTGTTTCCGTAAAATTCTAAAGCAGTACAATTAATAAAATAATAATTAAAAGCGAACAAATATTTTTAAATTTTACATTCTTTATAATAAAACAATATATTCTATGCAAAAAAAAATAAAAAATGAGTGTCATTTGCATTAAGAAAAGCTGTAAAAAACTTTTAAAAAATAGTGAGAATTTTTTATTATGTGCATTTGGATGTAGTGGTGCAATTCACACTCGAAGCTCAAAATTAATGTCGGCAGATTTCCATGCTTTAAATTCAAATAAGAATATTAAAATACTCTTGTAATGAATGTTGTGAGAAAAAAATAAATAGCATAAATAAACAAGTGATGAAAAAAAACCAAGGGTTTTTAAAAAAGCACATTTTCAAAATAATATAGTGTTTCATACTAAGTATTTTATCGGAATATAATGTTGAAGCTTAACGTTTAATTTAGGAAATATATACGTTGGTGACTAAGTTACTGCTAACCTATAATAACAGTAAATTTTTAAGTCCTAGTAGCCCCTGTATGGGTAAGGTTGCCAAATTTCTCAAGGATATAATGCTCACTACTCCCCTTCCCCCAAACTTTTTTAGGTTCTAGGAATTAAATTGTGAATTCCACCAAAATTTGGAATTTTTCTTAGAATTTTACTATTTAGGCAAAAATGGTTAAAACTGAGAGGCACTTTCATCAATTTAAAGAACTCGTTTTAAATTTAAGAAAAACCTTTAACATATGTTAAAATATAATGTTAGACCTTTAAATTTTGTATATTAAGGAAAAAATATTTAAACAGGTATTCAAGTTACAGGTGTTTAAAAATAGCAGCCCTTATAGCTCCTGAACATGGGGCTTGACAAAAAAATTTTGTTAACCGACTCCTACTAATTTCTGAGGATCTAACTTCTCCCAAAATTTCAAGACCCTAGCTTGAACCGTTTAAAAGATATGTGGGGCCAAAAATTTTGCAAAAATTGAGTTTTGCACAGTGGTAAATTTTAGTACCGTATGGCAACCCTAAACATTTAAGCGAAGTGTTTTTGTAAAGTCTATAAAAGCAGCTCGCTTCAACCGTTTTTCAATTGGAAATAGACCTATCAGAACTCTTGTTATATCAATTTAAATATAGGGCTTTTTCGGAATTTGCAGGGGCTGTAGCTTCCTCACCCTTCAAAACTAAGAAAAACCTTTGACACATGTTGAAACATAATTATAGTGCTTTGAATTTTGTATATCACTAAAAAAAAATTTTAACAGGTATTCAAGTTACAGGTGTTTAAAAATAGCAAAATTTCAATTTTCGAGCCCTTATAGCTGCAAAACAGGGGACGTGACAAAAAAATTTTCTTAACCGACTTCTACTTATTTCAGAGGATCTAACTACTCCCAAAATTTGAAGACCCAAGCTTGAACCGTTTAGAAGATATGTGTGGCCAAAAATTTTGCAAAAATTGAGTTTAGCATAATGGTAAATTTTAGTACCGTATGGCAACCCTAAACATTTGCCTTTTAAAATTTTATAAAGTTTATAAAACCAGCTATCTTTTGCCGTTTTCAGATTGAAAATACACCTAATAGAACTCTTGTTATAACAACTTGAATATAGGGCTTTTTCCAACTTTGTGGGGCTGCAGCTCCGTAACGGGTGGGGCTACAGAAAAAAAATCTTCTACGAAATTATTTTTTTTGTAATACCTACTAGTGGTTAAAACTTCTTTTCTCTATTTCAAACGATGTAAAAGTTTTTGTAAACATACGAACAGACGGACAGACGGACAGACGGACAGACGGACAGACGGACAAATGGACGGACAGAGTGAAGCTATATAGGCACATTTTTACAAAATTCTTTGAAAATGTGCTAAAAATTGAGTGATTTGGAAAAAGTATTAAGTAAATTGAGTGAAATTGACGTAAAACAAGCAATTAAAGAAAATGTTGATAATTTAGAAAAAAATATTAGTCTTATATCAAGTGAATTAAAGAAAAATAATAATGAAATAATGAATAAAAAACCTATTTCTATTTCTTATGCTGATAAGTTAAAAGTACAACTTATTATTAAACCAAAAGAAAATAATCAAGAGAGTGCGAAAACCATTAAAGATATAAAAAATAAAATAAATCCAACCGAGTTGTCTGTAAAAGTTAGCAATATTTATGAGTTAAAATCTAATGGTGCAATATCAATAAATTGTGAAAACAAAATATTAGCTGAAAAAATCAAAACTGATATAGAAAATAAGTTTGGTAAAAATTATGAGATTCAGTTTCCTCAACTTTCCAAAAATTTTGGTTATTGGAATAAATGAAGAATTAAATAATGAAGAAGTAGAAAATGCAATTAAAGCGCAAAATAATTTTTAAATAAAGATTTTAAAGTGTCATAAAGTGTACGAATCGAAAACATATAAAAATATATTTAATGCTATAGTTGAAGTAGATGGTGATGCTTTTAAGAAAATTCTTGAGCATGGTAGAATCAATATTAAGTGGAATCGTTGCAAAGTCGTTGAAATGATAAATGTTTTAAGATGTTATAAGTGCTTCGGGTACAATCATAAAGCGGATAAGTGTCCATAGGTTCTTGTTGTTATAAATGTTGAGAAAATGGGCATTTAGCAAAAGAATGTACCAAAGATTCAATTGAGTGTTTAAATTGCTGCAGAGCAAAAAAAGATTTAAATTTAACCGATATTAATGTTAATCATGATACTAAAAGTTTTGATTGCCCTATATATAAAAAAAACTAGTTATTGAAAAATCAAAAATAATATATTAGCAATTAAAAAAGATTCAGTGTGTTTACATGAATATTTAGGGTGTTATCAATAATTTTAATGAATTAGAGCCAGTAATTTTAAATAAGGAATTTGAATTTATTATTTTAAGTGAAACATATTTAACAAATGAAGATGAAGATGAATTAATAGAATTAGAGAATTATAAAGTAATGAGAATGAATACCACAACGCGGCATACAGGTGGTGTCTTAATTTACATAAAAAATATTTGGTCTTATGATATAGTTAAGAGACATGCTATTGGTGTTAAATTTTGGTGGCTTGTGATCAAAGTTTACAAATTTAATTGTGTTATCTACTTAGCAGTATTATATAGAGCTCCAAGCTACTTAAGTGCAAATCATGATTTTATACGCATTTCAATTCATATGTAGCTGAACTGACAGAATTAAATCATAAAGTGATAGTTGTAGGTGATTTCAATGTTAATTGGTTAGTAGCCAATAGTTCAAAAAATAAATTAGCAGAAATCGTTCATGATAGTGGTTTAAAACAAATAGTAGAGCAATACACCAGAATAACAGCTAATACAAGAACCCTAATTGATTATGTGTTAGTTAATGATCATTATAATATTTAAACAAAAGTCGATATTAATTTAAAAATAAGTGATCACGAATCATTAATAATTGATATTAATGCAAATATAAACTTAAGTAGTGATATAAAAGAAATAAAATACTTAAAATATAATAAAAATAAATTTAGGAGGAAAATAATCAGTAGTGATCTAATGACAACCTATTTTGTAGATATTAATAGAAAAGCTGAAATATTTATTAATAATTTAAAGAACATTGCAAATGAATTGACTGCAAAAAAAAGACTTAAAAATATAAATTGTGAATGGTTTTCGCAAGAACTTGAAATAATGAAAAGTGAGAAAATAATGCAATACAGAATCGCAATACATAGTAATAATCATAATAAATGGTATAAGTATAAAATATTAAGAAATAAATATAAAAATAAACTTAACAGTGCTAAATCTAAACTAATATCAAACAAAATTGACTTTGCTGAAGATCAAAAGTCCATGTGGAAAGTAATTAAGAAACTTGTTTTAAAGAAAAACAAGTAAAGCAACAGTCAGTCGGTGCAACCGACTTAGAAATACCCTACACCAATTTGGTTCAAATTTAAGGACATATTCATAAGTCATTTTAACACCATAAAAGCTGCTATTAATTTGATCGTAAGACATAGAGAACCAAATTAACTTTATAATACTAAAAACATTTTCTAATTACACTATCTATTAAAAAATATTACAAATTCTTACTAATTTATCTATTTAAAAATATTAAAAAACAAACAAACTTGAAATAAATGAAAATACATTTATTCCAATTCAATTACAAAATGAAAAAATTCTAATTATTAAATTTTGTGATAAAAAGATAATCAAAGCATAATATATTTAATAATACAAATTTTTAAAAATTGCAATTATTTTAAATGGTTAGTTTATATGCCTAATAGAAAAGCTTATAAACGCAAAATATGCAATAAATGTATTTCTAAAATACAATTACAAAATTTGGATCTTTTCATATAATTCATTTAAATATAAAAATAAATTTTACATAAATGCAGCAAGTACCTTTGAACATAACTGAACCACTACAATTAGGTCTAAATTTCGGGGACACATAGGAAATAGGAAATATATTATTTGGCTTCGAAATTAAACTCGACCAGAACCAATTCCCATGGTACTTTCTTTCCTAGTAACTTAGTGTTAAATTTCATCAAAATACCGGCATTATTTTTTGAGTTATGGTGTTTTTAAGATATATGTTTGCTAGTCCTTGAACTTTTCAAGGGTTCCAGAACCCGAAACCATGGTACGATTTCGCCCATATGCAGTCCCGTCATACTTTCAATACTAGTTAACCCTTGTACACAATTGGAACGTTCTAGCTTAATTTTATGTTAATTGTTTTAATAATTTCGATGATAAGCTTTTACACATTGGGGGGGTCTAAGAGAGGTTCTGAACCAAAATTGAAGCTTCTACATTTGTTTCAAGTTACTATCTTTATTAATTTCGAAAATATGCTTTAAGGTCCTCGGAACTGAGTGGCTGGTCCCCGACCCACTACTCCAATGGGGCCCAAAATTCAATGACACTTACGAAATAGGAAGGGACACCCTGATACCAAATTTGGAGGTTCTATTTTTATTGGTTTCGGAATTATGCTCGTTTGGCCTACATTCGATCAAAAAGTTCTAAGTTCCGAACCCATTGTCCAATCCTCACCGTACGTAATCACCGCAGTAGTTTCATTACCAATACCCTACAGCACAAATTTCATGAAGATAGCCTCATTAGTTGTTGAGTTATACTGATTTTTTATATATGCTCGTTAGCCCTGACACCGACTAAAAGGTCCGGAATCCGAACCGTTGGGCTGATTTCGCCCTTATATAGTCCGCGCTGTACTATAGTACTAGTTAACCCTTGTACACCATTTGAACTGCCTATCTTAATTTTAAGTAACTATTTTTAGTAATTTCGATTAAAAGCCTTTAAAACTTGGGAGGTCTGAGAGGGGTACAGAACCACCACTCCAACTGATCCCAAATTAGTGGAACACGCAAGAGATAGTAAAGAACACCCTTGTGGCAAATTGGAAGCTTCTACATTGTTTTAAGTTGTTATCTTCATTAATTTTAAAGATATGCTTTAAGGTCTTCGGAACTGTGTGGCTGGTCCTCGACCCACTACTCCAATGGGGCCCAAATTCACAAGACATTTAGGAAATTGGAAGGGACACCCTGATACCAAATTTGGAGGTTCTATCTTTATTGGGTTCGGAATTATGCTCGTTTGGCTTAAATTCGATCAAAAAGTTCTAGGTTCCGAACCCATGGTCCAATCCCGACCTTACCCAATTCCCGAAGTAGTTTCATTACTAGTAACCTACAGCACAAATTTGACGAAGATAGCGTCATTGGTTGTTGAGTTATCGTGATTTTTTATATTTGTTCGTTAGCCCTGAAACTGTTTAAAAGGTCCAGAATCCGAACCCACGGGCCGATTTCGCCCATATGCAATCCACGCCGTACTTTCAGTCCTAGTAACCTACAGTTAAAATTTCATCAAGATAGCTCCATTATTTTTTGAGTTATCGTGCATACGGACGGACGGACGGACGGACGGACGGACGGACGGACATGGCTATATCGACTAAGGCGGTCACGCTGATCACAAATATATATACTTTTCCATATCTAGCTCGCTTCCTTTAGGTGGTTACAAACACCATACCAAAGTTAATATACCCCTTTACCTATTCTATAGGTGTAGGGTATAATAAAAACCAAATTAGAGAGATAATATTTGATAATGTGGTATATAAAAATAATTTAGAAATCGCTAATAAATTAAATAAATATTTTGTAGACAGTGTAGAAGAAGTGAATAAATCCATTCCAGTAAGACGATATAAAAATAATATAAACATTGTAAACACACAATTTAACTTTTAGCAATTGACAATTCATGATCTAAAATTAGTTTTAAAAACATTAAACAAAAAAAAGGATATGGACTTGTGTAATGTTAAAATGATTAGTGATTCATTTAACTTAATTGGTGAAAGTCTCTTAGCTATTAAACGATTCACTTATATCTGGAATTTTTCCTAATTGTTTTAAGGAGTCTGTGGTAGTGCCTATTGAAAAAGTAAAAAACACTGTTCCGTCCGATCAATATGAGTCTTATATTAGCAAAAATTCTAGAAAAAGCTGTGTATAATCAAATTAATGATTACTTTGAAATTAACAATTTGATATCACAGCATCAATCAGGTTTTAGAAAAACACGTAGTTGCGAATCATTACTGAATTTAGTTCTGACTAATTGGAAAATCGCAGTTGATGATAATAAAATTGTTGTAGCTGTCTTTCTGGATTTAAGACGAGCAATTGAAACCATAGACCGTAATATTTTATTGCAGAAATTAAATGTATATGGTTTTCGTGCAAATGAAATGAAATGATTGCAATCTTATTTAAAAGATCGTAGGCAAAGGACAAAAGTAAATGATGTAGTATCTGATGTAATCAACGTATCATTAGGAGTTCCACAGGGTACTATATTGGGAGTTCTACTTTTTTTAATATACATAAATGATATGGAAAAAGTTGTGAAATTTGGAAATTTGGCATTATTTGCAGATGATGCTTTATTATATGTCGTTGGTAATAATGTTGAAGAATGTATATAAAAAACGAGGAAGATTATAGTTGCCCTTGTCAACTTTTAGATACCCGTGCGTGTATTAAATAAATAAGATATTCTTATATTGCAATTGAACTGTTTGACAGAAAATTCAAAATATTTGTTTTTTCATATTTAATTACAAAAAAAATTAATAAAAAAAAAATGAATTAAAAAAAAAGATGAATTTAAAAAAAAAATATGCTCTCAACGAGATTCGAACCCACACTTTTCAATTAAAATGTCGACGTCTTAACCACTAAGCCATCGACTTTATATTCATCTCAATTTTTTTTTTAAATTATTATAGTTGCGATGGTATCAATTGTTTGTTTTGAATTTTTTTAAAAATGTATTAAAAAAAATAAATAATTTATAAATGAGAATTTTAAGATGAATTTAAAAAAAAAAAAAATTTTGCCCCAGCCAGGAATCGAACCGAAACGTTTTGATTACTAGTCCCATGTCCTATCCACTATACCATAGAACAATTAATAATTTGTCTACAAAACGAGTTTTTATTTATCTCATTATTTTTTTTTAAATAATTGTAGTTGCTATGGTATCAATTGTTTGTTTTAAATAACAGTTTTAAATAATCGTAGTTGCTATGGTATCAATTGTTTGTTTTAAATAACACTTTTGAATTTTTTTATAGAAATATTAAAAAAAATTAATAATTTTTAATATAAATGAGAGTCTTCTGTCAAATTTTCTATAAAATAAAATTTTTTCAAACATAAAATAAATACATATATTTTATTAAAAAAAAAAATAGATAAAAAAAATGAATTAAAAAAAAAAAAAAATTTTTTCTTAGCCTTAGCCTGACACATTTTTGCTACAAGTAACATGTCCTAACCACTACACCACTAATTAATGATGATTTAGAAAATTTAAATGAATGGTTTATAATAAACAAATTGAAATTGAATATTGATAAAACGAAATGTATGGTAGTTAATAGTCTTTTAAGTAGTGAAATTAAAATTGATTATATAGTAATTGAGGTAGTTAATGAAATTAAGGTGTAGTCATTGATAGTAAATTAAGTTTCAAATCACAGTTAGATTATATTTGTAAAAAAATTAGCAAAAAGCTAGGATTTTTTCCAAAAATTAGGAAAAATTTGTCAACTTTAAGTGCAATTAAACTATTTAATGTTATGATAAAGCCGCATTTTGAATACTGTTCGTCAATACTTTTCATGTTTAATTCTGAAATGATGAATAGATTGCAAAAATTGCAAAATAGGGGAATGCGGATAATTTTAAAATTTAATAGATTTACTTCAAAAAGATTTATGTTAAGTACATTGAAATGGTTGAGTGAGAGTATTCAAAATAAAAAATAAGATGATGCCGAATTATCTCACAAACAGATTAGTCTATGAATGCAGAAAATTATTATTTAAGAAATTTTTTGGATTTTAGATTAAATTTTTTTAGGAAGAGTAAAACTCAAAATATTTTATTATATAACGGATTAAAACTATACAATGAACTACCATCTTATTTAAAAATTGAAAAAAATTTAAGAATATTTAAAAGAAAATTAAGTGCGTATGTTAAAGATACTTTTGTTTGAAACTTTTGTTATTTTTTAATGAATATGATAAAAAAAAATAAGGTAAACATTTTTTGTAATTATTATGAATTGTATATAATAGTAAACAAAATACTAAATAAATAAATGAATAAATAAATAAAAAAATGTCGATGAAAGTTTGCTGTCTCCTAAGAAATTTATAAAAAATTCACAGAAACAAATATTAAAATTTTTGGAAACTTCATTAACAAATCACAGATCTTTTAACTTTAATTTGGAACTGTATGATGACTATATTAAAGTTAATATAAAAATTGATGAGGATGATGACTTGGATATATCAATAAAATCATTCAATTCAAAAATGTGTACAGTTTTGAATTAAATCATATAGAAGAAAACTATAATAATATGATCGAAAACATTGTTAGAACGACCGACGAATTTTAAGAGCGGGATAGTCTATCTGAAAAATAATTCCCATAGAAATCAATATTAATGAATTTTAACCATTGAGGGGATCGCAATATCTAACACTTCCAAATTTTACAAAAGATAAAAAACCTTGTATGAACGTTTTCAATTTGGATACATACTGTTTTAAATGGTGCGTTAGAGCAGCATTATATAAAGATCAAGGATTGATGCATTTCTGACTTGCCTTCAACTTATCAAATTCAAAATATAAATGCATATAATACAATTAAAAAGTGGTCTACTATTGCTTATTGATGAACTAGAATTGCCGCTTAAATTGGCTGATATTAATGAATTCGAGAAAAAAAATTCCAAATCTTCTGATTTAACCAAATTAAATTTTGAACTCTTGACTGCCATTATCAGATTTACCTGTTTCAATACGTGCCATTATCAGATTTTGAATGGTGTGGAAAATTCAATCAACATCAAAAGGGTATACTAAATTTGCCATTATGTCTTTATACTATGTCAATAATTTTTTTTTTTTTTTCTACTCCCTTTGGGAGCATAGAGCTTCCACAAAGCCTTCCATCTGTTTCTATTTAGTGCTATGACTTTCATTTGAGACCATGTTTATTTAGTTCTGTTATTTCTCGCTCTACTGTTCTACGCAATGTATTTCTAGGTCTACCTACATTTCTCTTTCCTTAAGGGTTCCAATTCCAGGACTTGCCTGGCTGTGCAGTCTGGGGGTCTTCTAACAATGTGACCTATCAACCTATATTTTCGTCTCTTTATTTCTTTTTCGATAGGTACTTGACCGGTAGCTTCCCATAGATCTTCATTTCGTATTCTTCTTGGCCAGTATATTTTGCATATAATCCGGAGACACTTGTTTACAAATACTTGTAGTTTATATTTTTCTTTTTTATTAACTAGCCAAGTTTCACTACCATATAAGAGGACAGATTTTATACATGCTCGGAATATTCTAAGTTTAGTTTTTCTTGCAATTTGGGATGACCTCCATATTTTCCACATTCTTCCAAATGTTGCTCTGGCTTTCGTTAGTTTTTTATTAATGTCCTCTTTTGTACCGCCTTCTTTAGTAATAATACTGCCAAGGTAATTGAATTTATCTACATCTTTTACTAATGTATCATCAATTGTAATTGATCTTGTGTAATTTGTATTCCCTCTTATAATTTTTGTTTTGTTAATGTTTATTTCCAAGCCAACTTCCGCAGCACATTCTGCTAGCTTATTGAGTTTTTGTTGCATATCTTCGTGTGATTGTGTAAGTAGGTTAATGTCATCAGCGTAGTCCAAATCTTCCAGCTTTTATGTGAGGTACCAGTTTATACGTCTGGATGAGTTGTTATTGGCCTTTCTCATGATTTCGTCAATTCTTATATTGAGCAGATAACGGGCAACCTTGTCTTACTCCATTTCTAATTATTATAGGGTCGCTCAAAACACCCTTATGGAGAATTTGAGCTTCTGTGTTGCTATACATTACTCTAATTATCCTGATGATTTTTTCTGGAATGTTCTTCCTTTTAAGTGCTTCCCATATTGCGTTTCTATCTATCTCATCGAATGCTCTCTTGAAATCGACAAATGCTATGTAAATGGGTGCATTGAATTCTTTTGATTGTTCCAGGATTTTTTTAAAGTATTTGCATGCTCTGTACAACTTCGTTCTTTACGGAAACCGGCTTGTTCTTTTCTTAAGACACTTTCAATATGTTCCTCAATTCTACTAAGAATAACTAGGGCCAGTATCTTGTGTACAGTATTGAGTAATGTTATTCCTATTCAGTTATTACATTTACTTAGGTTGCCTTTCTTGGGGATCTTTACAATGATGCCTTTTTTCCATTGGGAACTCATTTCTTCATTTCGCCATATCTTTTCTATTATGGGTTGCTGGGCCCTTGCTCTTTGTAGATTGCCTACTTTGACCAGTTCAACTCCTATGCCATCTGTACCTTCAGCCTTATTATTTTTAAGTTTGTTTATTATTTCCGCTAGTTCCCGTACTGTTGGAGTACTGATGTTAATATTTCAGTTCATCTCCTATGCCATCTGTACCTTCAGCCTTATTATTTTTAAGTTTGTTTATTATTTCCGCTAGCTCCCGTGCTATTGGATTACTGATGTTAGTATTTGTACCTTATTTAGTATTCCCAGTGTGCCCCCACGGGCAAAGCCGCCATGTATAAACTTTGTTTATGCTGAAATGCTCTTTCCATCTATCCAATTGTTCTGTAGACGATGATAGTAGTTTACCATTCTTGTCTTTGATTGGGTGATCCCTACTTGACTTCTGGTTGGATAGGATTTTTATTTTAGCGAATAGTTGCTTTGAGTTGTGTTGGTCAGCTGATTGTTGGGCTTCTAAAGCGATATTGCTTATGAATTTTCTTTTATCCCTTCTTGCAAGCTTCTTTATCTCTCTGCATATGGTTTTATTAGGTTCTTTCAATTCGTTACTATTATATGTTAGTAGTGAAGTTTTAATGTTTCTTCTCAGAAGTATTTTGTTTCATGTTTCATTTTGTTTCATTCATGTTTGAGATCCATTCTTTTCTGTTGTGTTCCTTGGTTCCCAAGATTTCTTCACCAGCATTTCTATATATCTCTTACCATTTCTATATATCTCTTACAGGAAAACCTCGCTTATTTGGGGTTCCTCTTCTATATTATTTTTAATTTTTTCTATGTCAATAATAGTTTTCATAAATTGCCAACGTGTGAATAAAATATAGTCGATGGTTTAGAAAAGGTTTAAAAATCTGCTTTTCAACTTATATTTTGTTTTGTACTTACCTGCAAGTTCTACTACGTTCTTCCTCATTTTTTTATAATTTTATGAAAGAAATGTAGGTTTCTTTTTTGGAAAAACTGTTTTAAAATACTATGTATTTAAGCATAATATATGCGAAATTGAATCTTTTGCTTTTTAGATTTTATTTGAAGAAAACTGCAATTTTACACTGAAATCTATTTTTAAAAAACAACAACAGCAAAGTAGACAAAAAACAAAGACTTACGAAAAAATATAGAAAAGGAAAATGTCATGTTATTTAAATTTAAAGATATTATTATTCGGCTTCTTATATTATAGAAGAGATATTTATTAAGAGCAAAATAATTAGTGTTATTAATTAAGTGAGCTTTTCGAATAAATATTAACTTGCGTTAATACCAAAAATTTGAAAATTTCATTGAATGTTTGTGTAAAACGTGTAAACAGGTCAAAACCAAATTAACCCTGTGGGTTTTTATAATTAAAAGGTTCCTACAAAATTTTCAAAAAAATTCTTTTAATCGTTTAAGCAAATAAAATTGATAGAAAACTTTATGGCGTCATCGTGGAAAATCGGTTAATCGAACTTAACTAAAACTTTTTGAAGCCTCTCTTTTTGACTGCAAATAAACCTGTAAAATTGGACACAAATCGGAAACGCAAAATTTTTGGAAGCCCGCCTAGCCGAAATGGGTTAATTTATTCCAAACAAATTTAGATAACTAATTCCGGTTGCTAAGGGGAACATTTGTGCACAATTTCAAGTCAATAGATCAAACCGTTTCGACTCGACATCAAAAACATTGAAAAAGCTTTATTGCACCTTCGTGCCCAAACGGGTTAACCGAACTCAACAAAAATTTGTGTTAGCCACTCTTTTCGATTGCGAAACCACCCTGTAACATTGGACACAAATCAAAAACACAAAATTTTTTGGAAGGCCGCCGGGCCGAAATGGGTTGATTTATTCGAACCAAATTTATACAACTAATTCCGGTTGCTAAGAGGAACATTTGTACAAAATTTCAAGCCGATTCAACTCGACAACGAAAAAACGAAAAATCTTAGAACGGCTGTGGAACCACAACCTGTTGACTTTTAAAAATGTAACATAGCCTATGTCACCCCCCGGGCTCACAAAACTAATCCCTTAAAATTCTGTGACAATCGGACCAGTGGTTTTCACGTGAATCCTGGACAAACAAACACGCAAAATTTCTTTTTTATATATTAAGAAGACTAGCAGATTTACCCGGCGTTGCCCGGGAGCGTGCAAATTGTAAAAAAGCAAGTTTCAGCCAGTTTTTTGAAGTACTACTTTGGTTAAAAAGAAAGCTTCAAAAAAATATTTGTGTATTTCGTTAACTCATTGTGGCCCAACATCTTTTTAAAGGTTTTTCGTTGCTTTGATATAAATTAGAAATGATTTAACCGATTGACTCAAAATTTTGTATATGTGTTCTGCTTTGAGAATGGAGTTCACTCTATCAACAGGCTTGGAATTTATTAACCCATACCGAGCCGACTATTGTTCAAAAAAAATTTTAAGTAAATTACGTCGACTTTTTAAGAGTAGGTAAAACATCTTTAAATTAGGGGAATGTTTAGAAAAAAGTTTTGTCGAGTTATTTAGACTATAGGTCAAAAAGGTATACTTAATTTGTTATTATGTCATTATACTATGTCAATAGTATTTTTCTTGAATTGCCAACGTTTGAATCAAATATAGCCGATGGTTTAGTAAAGGTTTAAAAATATGCTTTTCACCTTATATTTTGTTTTGTACTTGCCTGAAAGTTCTACTACGCTTTCCTCGTTTTTTTATGATTTTATGAGATAAATGTAGGTTTCCTTTTTGAAAAACTGTTTTAAAATACTACATATTTAGGCATTATATATACGAAATTGAATTTTTTTTTTTTTAGTTTTTATTTGAAGAAAACTGTAATTTTACACTGAAATCTATTTTAAACAAGTAAAGCAACAGTCAGTCGGTGCAACCGACTTAGAAATACCCTACACCAATTTGGTTCAAATTTAAGGACATATTCATAAGTCATTTTAACACAATAAAAGCTGCTATTAATTTGATCGTAAGACATGGAGAACCAAATTAACTTTATAATACTAAAAACATTTTCTAATTACACTATCTATTAAAAAATATTACAAATTCTTACTAATTTATCTATTTAAAAATATTAAAAAACAAACAAACTTGAAATAAATGAAAATACATTTATTCCAATTCAATTACAAAATGAAAAAATTCTAATTATTAAATTTTGTGATAAAAAGATAATCAAAGCATAATATATTTAATAATACAAATTTTTAAAAATTGCAATTATTTTAAATGGTTAGTTTATATGCCTAATAGAAAAGCTTATAAACGCAAAATATGCAATAAATGTATTTCTAAAATACAATTACAAAATTTGGATCTTTTCATATAATTCATTTAAATATAAAAATAAATTTTACATAAATGCAGCAAGTACCTTTGAACATAACTGAACCACTACAATTAGGTCTAAATTTCGGGGACACATAGGAAATAGGAAATATATTATTTGGCTTCGAAATTAAACTCGACCAGAACCAATTCCCATGGTACTTTCTTTCCTAGTAACTTAGTGTTAAATTTCATCAAAATACCGGCATTATTTTTTGAGTTATGGTGTTTTTAAGATATATGTTTGCTAGTCCTTGAACTTTTCAAGGGTTCCAGAACCCGAAACCATGGTACGATTTCGCCCATATGCAGTCCCGTCATACTTTCAATACTAGTTAACCCTTGTACACAATTGGAACGTTCTAGCTTAATTTTATGTTAATTGTTTTAATAATTTCGATGATAAGCTTTTACACATTGGGGGGGTCTAAGAGAGGTTCTGAACCAAAATTGAAGCTTCTACATTTGTTTCAAGTTACTATCTTTATTAATTTCGAAAATATGCTTTAAGGTCCTCGGAACTGAGTGGCTGGTCCCCGACCCACTACTCCAATGGGGCCCAAAATTCAATGACACTTACGAAATAGGAAGGGACACCCTGATACCAAATTTGGAGGTTCTATTTTTATTGGTTTCGGAATTATGCTCGTTTGGCCTACATTCGATCAAAAAGTTCTAAGTTCCGAACCCATTGTCCAATCCTCACCGTACGTAATCACCGCAGTAGTTTCATTACCAATACCCTACAGCACAAATTTCATGAAGATAGCCTCATTAGTTGTTGAGTTATACTGATTTTTTATATATGCTCGTTAGCCCTGACACCGACTAAAAGGTCCGGAATCCGAACCGTTGGGCTGATTTCGCCCTTATATAGTCCGCGCTGTACTATAGTACTAGTTAACCCTTGTACACAATTTGAACTGCCTATCTTAATTTTAAGTAACTATTTTTAGTAATTTCGATTAAAAGCCTTTAAAACTTGGGAGGTCTGAGAGGGGTACAGAACCACCACTCCAACTGATCCCAAATTAGTGGAACACGCAAGAGATAGTAAAGGACACCCTTGTGGCAAATTGGAAGCTTCTACATTGTTTTAAGTTGTTATCTTCATTAATTTTAAAGATATGCTTTAAGGTCTTCGGAACTGTGTGGCTGGTCCTCGACCCACTACTCCAATGGGGCCCAAATTCACAAGACATTTAGGAAATTGGAAGGGACACCCTGATACCAAATTTGGAGGTTCTATTTTCATTGGGTTCGGAATTATGCTCGTTTGGCTTAAATTCGATCAAAAAGTTCTAGGTTCCGAACCCATGGTCCAATCCCGACCTTACCCAATTCCCGAAGTAGTGTCATTACTAGTAACCTACAGCACAAATTTGACGAAGATAGCGTCATTGGTTGTTGAGTTATCGTGATTTTTTATATTTGTTCGTTAGCCCTGAAACTGTTTAAAAGGTCCAGAATCCGAACCCACGGGCCGATTTCGCCCATATGCAATCCCCGCCGTACTTTCAGTCCTAGTAACCTACAGTTAAAATTTCATCAAGATAGCTCCATTATTTTTTGAGTTATCGTGCCTACGGACGGACGGACGGACGGACGGACGGACGGACGGACGGACGGACGGACATGGCTATATCGACTAAGGCGGTCACGCTGATCACAAATATATATACTTTTCCATATCTAGCTCGCTTCCTTTAGGTGGTTACAAACACCATACCAAAGTTAATATACCCCTTTACCTATTCTATAGGTGTAGGGTATAAAAACAACAACTGCAAAGTAGATAAAAAGCAAAGATTTACGAAAAAATTTAGAGAAGGAAAATTTTATGTTATATAAATTTGAAGATATTATTATCCGGATTCTTTATTAGCTTTATTTTTATTAATATTATCTCATTTAGCTTTTGCAATATTTGAGACTATTTAAGGAGTGTAAAAAAATTAGTCTTATTAATTAAGTGAACTTTTGAAATAAAGGTTATCTTGCGTTAATACCAAAAATTTTAAAATTTTATTGAATCTTTGTGCAAAACGCGTAAATTGTTCAAAATCAAATTAACGCTGTGGGTTTTTATAATTAAAATGCTGGTACAAAATTTTCAATAGAATTTTTTTAATCGTTTAAGCAAATAAAATTTATAGAAAACTTCATGGCATCGTCGTGGAAAACGGGTTAATCGAACTTAATACTAAAACTTTTTGCAGCCCCTCTTTTGGACTGCAAAATCAACCTGCAAAATTGTACACAAATCGGAAACACAAAATTTTTTGGAAGCCCGCCAGGCCGTAATGGGTTAATTTATTCCAACCAAATTTATATCTTTAATTCCGGTTGCTAAGAGGAATATTTGTGCAAAATTTCAAGTCAATCGACCTAGAATTTAAATTTCATCAAAATAGCGTCATTAGTTTTTGAGTTATGGTGTTTTTAAGATATAAGTTTGTTAGCCCTTGAACTTTTCAAAGGTTACACAACCAGAAACAATGGTACGATTTCGCCCTTATGTAGTACCCGTCATACTTTCAATACTAGTTAACTGTTGTACACAATTGGAACGTTCTATCTTAATTTAAGTTACTATTTTTATTACTTCCGGGGATAAGCCTTAAAACCTTGGCAGATGTAAGAGAGTTACCTGAAGCACCACTCCAATTGATCATAAATTAAGGGAACACGTAGAAAATACTAAAGAACACCCTTGTGCCAAATTTGAAGCTTCTACACTTGTTTGAAGTTTCTGTCATTATTATTTTCGAAGTTATGCTTTAAGGTATTCGAAATTATGTGGATGTTCCCCAAACCACTACTCCAATTATTTTCAATCTGCAAGGACACTAAGTGAATAGAAGTTTCCATCTTCTTTGGTCTTTGAATCACGTTCAAATGGCCTAAATTCGATCAAAAACAAGGATTCGAAGCCATGACTAATATATATAATAATTAAATTATTTCATTCGTGAAGGATCTGTAAAGCAGTCAACAAGAATTTTAAAGTTTAAAATAATTAAATATATCTACATAAAAATGGATTTTATAAAGAAATTAAATGAAAGTTTTAATTTTGAATTGGAAACCACCTCAATAAAAACAAGTGATGAAAAAACACCAAAGGTTTTTAAAAAAGCACATTTTAAAATTTATTTTGCATTATATACTGAGTTTAATTATGGAAATATATACACTGGTGACTAAGTTACTGCTTACTTATAAAATTTACTGCGAACAATAAAGTTCTAATAATATAATAATTTAAGGAACCGTTTTTAAATTTAAGAAAAACCTTTAACATATGTTAAAAAATATTGATATATATATTATATACGTATACATGTATATTTTTGCTTGTCTTTATTTAGCTTAGTTTTAGGTTAATCTGTGTTAATTTATACCGAAATCAATTGTTTTGTTTATAGCACAGTTAAAAAAACAAAAAAAAAAAGTATTATATGTTATATAAAAGTAAAACTATAAAAAAATAGCATTTGTAATGGACAATAAGAAAGCTAAATAAAGTATATAAATTAAAAAAAAAAAAAAAAAAATGTTTAGAGTTGCCATACGGTATTAAAATTTAACATTCCGCAAAACTCTATTTTTGCAAAATTTTTGCCTGCATATATCTTTTGAACGGTTCAAGGGTATTAAAATTTTAGGAGATTAGTAATTAGTAGAAGTTGGTTAAAAAAATTTTTTTGTCAAGTCCCCTATTTAGGACAAAAAGCTCGAAAATTGAAATTTTGCTATTTTTAAACACCTGTAACTTGAATACCTGTCCAAATTTTTTTTTTAGTGATATACAAAATTCAAAGCTCTATAAATATATTTCAACATGTGTCAAAGTTTTTTCTTAATTTTGAGGGGTTACGAAGCTACATCCCCTCCAAACTCCAAAAAAGTCCTATATTTAAATTGATATAACAAGAGTTCTGTTAGGTTTATTTTCAATCAAAAAACGGCATAAGATAAGAGAGCTGCTTTTATAGACTTTACAAAAATACGTCATTAAAATGTATAGGATTGCCATACAGTACTAAAACATTGCATTGTATAAAACTCAATTTCTGTTGCAAAATTTTTGGCCCCACATATCTCTTAAACGGTTTAAGATAGGGTCTTGCAATTTTGGGAGAAGTTAGTTTCTCAAAAATTAGTAGGAGTCGGTTAATATAATTGTTTTGTCAAGCCTCCTGTTTAGGAGCTGTAAGTCCTCGAAAATTGAAATTTTGCTATTTTTAAGCACCTGGTTCCTTAAATTATTATATTATTAGAACTTTATTGTTAGCAGTAAATTTTATAATTAAGCAGTAACTTAGTCACCAGTGTATATATTTCCAAAATTAAATTCAGTTTATAATGCAATATAAATTTTAAAATGTGCTTTTTTAAAAACCTATGGTTTTTTTCATCACTTGTTTTTATTAAGGTGGTTTCCAATTCAAAATTAAAACTTTCATTTAATTTCTTTACAAAATCCATTTTTATGTAGATATATTTAATTATTTTAAACTTTAAAATTCTTGTTGACTGCTTTACAGATACTTCACGAATGAAATAATTTAATTATTATATATATTAGTCATGGCTTCGAATCCTTGTTTTTGATCGAATTTAGGTCATTTGAACGTGATTCAAAGACCAAAGAAGATGGAAACTTCTATTCACTTAGTGTCCTTGCAGATTGAAAATAATTGGAGTAGTGGTTTGGGGAACATCCACATAATTTCGAATACCTTAAAGCATAACTTCGAAAATAATAATGACAGAAACTTCAAACAAGTGTAGAAGTTTCAAATTTGGCACAAGGGTGTTCTTTAGTATTTTCTACGTGTTCCCTTAATTTATGATCAATTGGAGTGGTGCTTCAGGTAACTCTCTTAGATCTGCCAAGGTTTTAAGGCTTATCTCCGGAAGTAATAAAAATAGTAACTTAAATTAAGATAGAACGTTCCAATTGTGTACAACGGTTAACTAGTATTGAAAGTATGACGGGTACTACATATGGGTGAAATCGTACCATGGTTTCTGGTTGTGTAACCTTTGAAAAGTTCAAGGGCTAACAAACATATATCTTAAAAACACCATAATCAAAAACTAATGACGCTATTTTGATGAATTTTAAATTCTAGGTCGATTGACTTGAAATTTTGCACAAATATTCCTCTTAGCAACCGGAATTAAAGATATAAATTTGGTTGGAATAAATTAACCCATTACGGCCTGGCGGGCTTCCAAAAAATTTTGTGTTTCCGATTTGTGTACAATTTTGCAGGTTGATTTTGCAGTCCAAAAGAGGGGCTGCAAAAAGTTTTAGTATTAAGTTCGATTAACCCGTTTTCCACGACGATGCCATGAAGTTTTCTATAAATTTTATTTGCTTAAACGATTAAAAAAATTCTATTGAAAATTTTGTACCAGCATTTTAATTATAAAAACCCACAGCGTTAATTAGATTTTGAACAGTTTACGCGTTTTGCACAAAGATTCAATAAAATTTTAAAATTTTTGGTATTAACGCAAGATAACCTTTATTTCAAAAGCTCACTTAATTAATAAGACTAACTTTTTTACACTCCTTAAATAGTCTCAAATATTGCAAAAGCTAAATGAGATAATATTAATAAAAATAAAGCTAATAAAGAATCCGGATAATAATATCTTCAAATTTATATAACATAACATTTTCCTTCTCTAAATTTTTTCGTAAGTCTTTGTTTTTTATCTACTTTGCAGTTGTTGTTTTTTTAAAATAGATTTCAGTGTAAAATTACAGTTTTCTTCAAATAAAAACTAAAAAAAAAAATTCAATTTCGTATATATAATGCTTAAATATGTAGTATTTTAAAACAGTTTTTCAAAAAAGAAGCCTACATTTTTCTCATAAAATCATAAAAAAACGAGGAAAGCGTAGTAGAACTTTCAGGCTAGTACAAAACAAAATATAAGGTGAAAAGCATATTTTTAAACCTTTACTAAACCATCGACTATATTTGATTCAAACGTTGGTAATTCAAGAAAAATACTATTGACATAGTATAATGACATAATGACAAATTAAGTATACCTTTTTATACCTTACACCTAGAGAATAGGTAAAGGGGTATATTAACTTTGGTATGGTGTTTGTAACCACCTAAAAGAAGCGAGCTAGATATGGAAAAGTATATATATTTGTGATCAGCGTGACCGCCTGAGTCGATATAGCCATGTCCGTCCGTCCGTCCGTCCGTAGGCACAATAACTCAAAAAATAATGGAGCTATATTGATGAAATTTTAATTGTAGGTTACTAGGACTGAAAGAACGGCGGGGATTACATATGGGCGAAATCGGCCCATGGCTTCGGATTCTGGACCTTTTAATCGGTTTCAGGGCTAACGAACAAATATAAAAAATCACGATAACTCAACAACTAAGGACGCTATCTTTATAAAATTTGTGCTGTAGGTTACTAGTAATAAAACTACATCGGGAATTGCGTAAGGTCGGGATTGGACCATGAGATCGGAACCTAGAACTTTTTGATCGAATTTAGGCCAAACGAGCATAATTCCAAAACCAATGAAGATAGAACCTCCAAATTTAGTATCAGGGGGTCCCTTCCTATTTCCTAAGTGTCTTGTGAATTTGGGTCCCATTGGAGTAGTGGGTCGGGGACGAGCCACTTATTTCCGAAGACCTTAAAGCATATCTTTAAAATTAATAAAGATAGCAACTTAAAAAAATGTAGAAGTTTCAAATTTGGCACAAGGGTGTTCTTTACTATCTCTTGCGTGTCCACCTAATTTGGGATCAATTGGAATGGTGGTTCAGTACCCCTCTTAGACCTACCAAGTTTTAAAGGCTTATAATCGAAATTACTAAAAATAGTTACTTAAAATTAGGATAGACCGTTCAAATTGTGTACAAGGGTTAACTATTACTATAAGTACAGCGCGGACCATATAAGCGCGAAATCAGCCCAACGGTTCGGATTCCGGGCCTTTTAATCGGTGTCAGGACTAACGAACATATATAAAAAATCACGATAACCCAACAACTAATGAGGCTATCTTCATGAAATTTGCGCCGTAGGTTATTGGTAACAAAACTAAGGCGGTGATTACGTACGGTGAGGATTGGACAATGGGTTCGGAACTTAGAACTTTTTGATCGAATTTAGGCCAAACGAGCATAATTCCGAAACCAATGAAGATAGAACCTCCAAAATTAGTATCAGGGTGCCCTTCCTATTTCGTAAGTGTCCTTGAAATTTGGGCCCCATTGGACTAGTGGGTCGGGGACCAGCCACTCAGTTCCGAGGACCTTAAAGCATATTTTCGAAATTAATAAAGATAGTAATTTCAAACAAATCAAACAAACAAGAAGTTTCAAATTTGGCCCAGGGTGTTCTTTACTATTTCTTGCGTGCCCTCCTAATTTGGGATCAATTGGAGTGGTGGTTCAGAACCTCTCTTAGACCCCCCAATGTGTAAAAGCTTATCATCGAAATTAATAAAACTAGTAACTTAAAATTAAGATAGAACGTTCCAATTGTTTACAAGGGTTAGCTAGTATTCAAAGTATGACGAGGACTGCATATGGGCGAAATCGTACCATGGTTTCGGGTTCTGGAACATTTGAAAAGTTCAAGGGCTAACAAACATATATCTTAAAAACACCATAACTCAAAAAATAATGCCGGTATTTTGATGAAATTTAACACTAGGTTACTAGTAATGAAGGTACCATGGGAATTGGTTGTGGTCGAGTTCAATTTCGAAGCCAAATAATATATTTCCTATGTCCTATGTGTTTCCGAAATCTAGACTTAATTGTAGTGGTTCAGCTATGTTCAAAGGTACTTGCTGCATTTATGTAAAATTTATTTTTATATTTAAATGAATTATATGAAAGGTCTAAATTTGTAATTGTATGTTAGAAATACATTTATTGCATATTTCGCGTTTATAAGCTTTTCTATTAGGTATATAAATTAACCATTTAAATAATTGCAATTTTTAAAAATTTGGATTATTAAATATATTATGCTTTGATTATCTTTTTATCACAAAATTTAATAATTAGAATTTTTTCATTTTGTAATTGAATTGGAATAAATATATTTTCATTTATTTCAAGTTTGTTTGTTTTTTAATATTTTTAAATAGATTAATTAGGAAGAATTTGTAATAGTTTTTAATAGATTGTGGAATTAGAAAATGTTTTTAAGTATTATAAAGTTAATTTGGTTAGCTATGTATTACGATCAAATAACAACAGCTTTTATGGTGTTAAAATGACTTATGGATACGTCCTTAAATTTGAACCAAATAGGTGTAGGGTATTTCTAAGTCAGTTGAACCGACTGACTGTTGCTTTACTTGTTGACCTATAGTCTAAATAACTCGACAGAACTTTTTTCTAAACATTCCCCTAATTTAAAGATGTTTTACCTACTCTTAAAAATTCGACGTAATTTACTTAAAATTTTTTTTGAACAATAGTCGGGTCGGTATGGGTTAACAAATTCCAAGCCTGTTGATAGAGTGAACTCCATTCTCAAAGCAGAACACATATACAAAATTTGGAGTCAATCGGTTAAATCATTTCTAACTTATATCAAAGCAACGAAAAACCTTTAAAAAGATGTTGGGCCACAATGGGTTAACGAAATACATAAATATTTTTTTGAAGCTTTCTTTTTAACCAAAGTAGTACTTCAGAAAACTGGCTGAAACTAGCTTTTTTACAATTTGCACGATCCCGGGCAACGCCGGGTAATCTGCTAGTCTTTTAATATATAAAGAAGAAATTTTGCTTGTTTGTTTGTCCAGGATTCACGTGAAAACCACTGGTCCGATTGTCACAGAATTTTAAGGGATTAGTTTTGTCAGCCCGGGGGGTGACATAGGCTATGTTACATTTTTAAAAGTCAACAGGTTGTGGTTCCACAGCCGTTCTAAGATTTTTCGTTTTTTCGTTGTCGAGTTGAATCGGCTTGAAATTTTGTACAAATGTTCCTCTTAGCAACCGGAATTAGTTGTATGAATTTGGTTTGAATAAATCAACCCATTTCGGCCTGGCGGTCTTCCAAAAATTTTGTGTTTCTGATTTGTGTCCAATTTTACAGGGTGGTTTCGCAATCGAAAAGAGTGGCTAACACAAATTTTTGTTGAGTTCGGTTAACCCGTTTGGGCACGAATGTGCAATAAAGCTCTTTCAATGTTTTTGATGTCGAGTCTAAACGGTTTGATCTATTGATTTGAAATTGTGCACAAATGTTCCCCTTAGCAACCGGAATTAGTTATATAAATTTGGTTGGAATAAATTAACCCATTTCGGCTAGGCGGGCTTCCAAAAATTTTGCGTTTCCGATTTTTGTCCAATTTTGCAGGTTTATTTGCAGTCAAAAAGAGAGGCTGCAAAAAGTTTTAGTTAAGTTCGATTAACCGATTTTCCACGATGACGCCATAAAGTTTTCTATCAATTTTATTTGCTTAAACGATTAACAGAATTTTTTTGAAAATTTTGTAGGAACCTTTTAATTATAAAAACCCACAGGGTTAATTTGGTTTTGACCTGTTTACACGTTTTACACAAACATTCAATGAAATTTTCAAATTTTTGGTATTAACGCAAGTTAATCTTTATTCGAAAAGCTCACTTAATTAATAACACTAATTATTTTGCTCTTAATAAATATCTCTTCTATAATATAAGAAGCCGAATAATAATATCTTTAAATTTAAATAACATGACATTTTCCTTTTCTATATTTTTTCGTAAGTCTTTGTTTTTTGTCTACTTTGCTGTTGTTGTTTTCTAAAAATAGATTTCAGTGTAAAATTGCAGTTTTCTTCAAATAAAATCTAAAAAGCAAAAGATTCAATTTCGCATATATTATGCTTAAATACATAGTATTTTTAAACAGTTTTCCAAAAAAGAAACCTACATTTCTTTCATAAAATCATAAAAAAACGAGGAAGAACGTAGTAGAACTTGCAGGTAAGTACAAAACAAAATATAAGTTGAAAAGCAGATTTTTAAACCTTTTCTAAACCATCGACTATATTTTATTTAAATGTTGGCAATTTATGAAAACTATTATTGACATAGAAAAAATTAAAAATAATATAGAAGAGGAACCCCAAATAAGCGAGGAAAAATGGTAAGAGATATATAGAAATGATGGTGAAGAAATCTTGGGAACCAAGGAACACAACAGAAAAGAATGGATCTCAGATGAAACATGAAACAAAATACTTCTGAGAAGAAACATTAAAACTTCACTACTAACATATAATAGTAACGAAATGAAAGAACATTATAAAACCATATGCAGAGAGATAAAGAAGCTTGCAAGAAGGGATAAGAGAAAATTCATAAGCAATATCGCTTTAGAAGCCCAACAAGCAGCTGACCAACACAACTCAAAGCAACTATTCGCTAAAATAAAAATCCTATCCAACCAGAAGTCAAGTAGGGATCACCCAATCAAAGACAAGAATGGTAACCTACTATCATCGACTACAGAACAATTGGATATATGGAAAGAGCATTTCAGCATAAACAAAGTTTATACATGGCGTCCTAGCCCGTGGGGGTACACTGGGAATACAAGTACAAATATTAACATCAATACTCCAACAGTACAGGAGCTAGCGGAAATAATAAACAAACTTAAAAATAATAAGGCTGAAGGTACAGATGGCATAGGAGATGAACTGAAATATTAACATCAGTACCCCAACAGTACGGGAACTAGCGGAAATAATAAACAAACTTAAAAATAATAAGGCTGAAGGTACAGATGGCATAGGAGTTGAACTGGTCAAAGTAGACACTCTACAAAGTGCAAGGGCCCAGCAACCCATAATGGAAAAGATATGGTGAAATGAAGAAATGAGTTCCCAATGCAAAAAGTATCATTGTAAAGATCCCCAAGAAAGGCAACCTAAGTAACTGTAATAACTGGAGAGGAATAACATTACTCAATACTGTGCACAAGATACTGGCCCTAGTTATTCTTAGTAGAATTGAGGAACATATTGAAAGTGTCTTAAGAAAAGAACAAGCCGGTTTCCGTAAAGAACGAAGTTGTACAGAGCATGCAAATACTTTAAGAAAAATCCTGGAACAATCAAAAGAATTCAATGCACCCATTTACATAGCATTTGTCGATTTCAAGAGAGCATTCGATGAGATAGATAGAAACGCAATATGGGAAGCACTTAAAAGGAAGAACATTCCAGAAAAAATCATCAGGATAATTAGAGTAATGTATAGCAACACAGAAGCTCAAATTCTCCATAAGAGTGTTTTAAGCGACCCTGTAATAATTATAAATGGAGTAAGACAAGGTTACCCGCTATCTACTCAATATAAGAATTGACGAAATCATGAGAAAGGCCAATAACAACTCATCCAGACGTATAAACTGGTACCTCACATAAAAGCTGGAAGATTTGGACTACGCTGATGATATTAACCTACTTACACAATCACACGAAGATATGCAACAAAAAATCAATAAGCTAGTAGAATGTGCTGCGGAAGTTGGCTTGGAAATAAACATTAACAAAACAAAAATTATAAGAGGGAATACAAATTACACAAGATCAATTACAATTGATGATACATTAGTAAAAGATGTAGATAAATTCAATTACCTAGGCAGTATTATTACTAAAGAAGGCGGTACAAAAGAGGACATTAATAAAAAACTAACGAAAGCCAGAGCAACATTTGGAAGAATGTGGAAAATATGGAGGTCATCCCAAATTGCAAGAAAAACTAAACTTAAAATATTCCGAGCATGTATAAAATCTGTCCTCTTATATGGTAGTGAAACTTGGCTAGTTAATAAAAAAGAAAAATATAAACTACAAGTATTTGTAAACAAGTGTCTCCGGATTATATGCAAAATATACTGGCCAAGAAGAATACGAAATGAAGATCTATGGGAAGCTACCGGTCAAGTACCTATCGAAAAGGAAATAAAGAGACGAAAATATAGGTGGATAGGTCACATTCTTAGGAGACCCCTGAAGTGCACAACCAGGCAAGTCCTGGAATGGAACCCTCAAGAAAAGAGAAATGTAGGTAGACCTAGAAATACATGGCGTAAAACAGTAGAGCGAGAAATAACAGAACTAAATAAACATGGTCTCAAATGAAAGTCATAGCACTAAATAGAAACAGATGGAAGGCTTTGTGGAAGCTCTATGCTCCCAAAGGGAGTAGAAAGAAAAAAAAAAATTATTGACATAGTATAATGACATGTCTAGAAAGAAACACTAGGAGTAATAGAAATGCTTACATTGAATTAAGAAAAGAAGCCACAAAACTCTGCAGAAGGAAGAAAAAATTACACCTTAAAGCTAAAGTGGAGAGCATAGCTGAGAACTTTCATCGAAATGATATGAGGAAATTCTTTAACGGCATTAAACAGCAAAAAAACGGCTTCCAACCGAAACTAATAAACTGCAAAGATAAAACCGGCGCCACCCTTGCAGAAGAAGAATCAATAGTCACTCGTTGGAGAGAATACTTTTCAGAGCTACTTAATACGCAGGAAGGGGATACAAGCAATATTGTAACACCAAGAAACATCAGTGAGCAAACTGAGCAACAACGTTACTTAATTGAAGCTCCATCGTTAGATGAAGTAAAAGACGCCATACAAAATCTTAAAAACTATAAAGCCCCCGGCGAAGATGGAATAACAGCCGAATTGATAAAAAAAATTGGTGAGGAAAACATTCTAACGCTGCACCAGCTGATGGAACAAATATGGCAGGAGGAATGTATGCCAACAGGATGGCTTACGGGCTTAATAGTACCCATCCATAAAAAAGGTGACAAACTGAATTGTGAGAACTACCGCGGAATTACATTACTGAATGTATGCTACAAGGTGCTTTCAATTATTCTCTCGAAAAAATTAAAGGAAAAAGCTGAGCTAATATTGGATGAATATCAGTGTGGATTTAGACCAAACCGGTCAACAACTGATGAAGTGTTCCTACTAAAGCAAACTATAGATAAATGCTATGAATTCAACACAGATTTACACCTACTGTTTTTGGATTTTAAACAGGCGTTCGACTGCATTGAAAGAAGCAAAATTCCAAACTCTTTGCATAACTTGGGTATACCGACGAAACTAATAAATCTCACCATGATGACACTAAACAATACCATGGGTAAGGTCTTATTACAGCGAAATATATCCGAGTCTTTTAGAATTAAATCAGGAGTAAGACAGGGAGATACACTATCGACAACAATCTTCAACTTGATGCTACATCATGCGGTCAGAGATCTATATAGAGGAGGTCACATATTCTGCAGATCAGAATTGTTTTATGCGTATGCTGATGATATAGTAATAATATCAAAAAACAAGAACGATATGATGCGCATGTTCACATCCATAGAAGGAGCTGCAAAAGCTATTGGACTGCGAATAAACCAACCAAAAACACAATATCTGAAGGTATCAAGAAGAGAAAGCAGAAGACAACCCGAAAGCATTACCATCGGGGATTACAAATTTCAAGGTACTGCAAGTTTTAAGTATTTGGGTGTGATAATAAAGAATGACAACAGTATGCAAGATTGTATAACTGAGAGATTAGTGGCTGCAAACAAATGCTACTACGCGCATCTCAAATTATTTAAATCTAGATTACTCACCAGAAAATCCAAGCTCAGCATATACAAAACAACCGTACGACCAGTACTTACTTACGGTTGTGAAGCTTGGACCCCTACGGTCACTGAAGAGAAAAGTTTGCGAGTATTTGAACGCAAAATATTAAGAAAAATCTACGGGCCTAGAATAACAGAGGACGGGGAATATTTTCAAAGGTCAAATGAAGAGCTGGACCGTATAATCGAGGGGAAAGATGTAGTCAGGTTCTACAAAGCGCAACGCATTCGGTGGGCTGGACATATAATGAGGATGGAAGAAACACGGCCCCAGAAACAAATACTTCAGTATCGCCCACTTATAAATCGACCACAGGGAAGACCTCGTCTGAGATGGCTGGACAGTGTAGAAAAGGATTTACTAACACTAAATGTACAAAACTGGAAGATAAAAGCAAGAGACAGAAATATCTGGAGACTAGTTGTGCAAGAGGCTCAAGCTCACCCCGAGCTGTAACGCCAGTTGATGATGATGATGATAATGACATACTGGCAAATTTAGTATAACCTTTTGATGTTGAAAATATAAATATATATATATATATATAAGTTATGTATATATATACTAAATTGTTCAAGATGTAAGTTTTAAGAAAAACACAAAAAAATTTATAAAAAAAACAATTTATTTTAGAGTTTTCAACTCTTTAATTGTCAAGAATGAACTGGTTACAATTTTCCAAAATCATTCTTTTTAAAGAAATTTTCAAATACATAATTACATGATTTCCAAATACATAAAATTAATAATTTATTACAAATTTCCAAAAATATTACAAAGCAAATTAAAATTAGTTTAAATTCAATAATTTATTATAATACAATTTCCAAACTAAAAATAACAAAGAACAAATAATGCAGTGATAACAAATTTTATAAGTGGTTCGGTCATTACTTTATGCATGGTAAATAATATTAATTAAGGTCAGTTTTTGAAATAACAAATTATTAAGAAAGTACTACGATTTAATTATGTGTAATAATTTATTATTAGGTCGGTCATTGCTTTGACCAATTAGTAAGAAAAAAACTGAAATTTGAGAATTAGAATAATAAAAGCAAAAGAAAACAAACAAATAAAAATTTATTAATTTTTATTTGAATTTTTACTTAAAGAATTTTTTTATTTGAAAGAAATTTTAATATGGAGAAATTTTAATATTGTAACATTTCCAGAGGATAGTTATTTAGAGGATTTAGATTTACATCATTTGATGTAGATGATATAACTCCTCCCTCCTTAAGTTTCGACTCCTGGCGAATACTCTTTAGTACTACATTGATTTTCGGAATTTTATTGCGAAAATAAATTGAAACAAATAGACCGACAAAAATGAGTATTGCTATTACAAGTATTGTTATAATAGCAACTGTTAAACTTGTATACCTTCTCCAAGTATTTTCATATTTAATTTGTTGGATATGTTTGGTGTTATTGAAATGATTATAATACAAGTCTGTTAAATGAATTTCATTAGCAATGTTTAGAACACTAATATTGCGTTCGAAAAGGTGTATTATGTCACTATAATATTCTTCTTCAAAGTTTTCTTGACGAAAAGTATTGATTAAAATTTTAAAATTTGAAATTTTAATGATATTATTACCTTTAATTGTAATTGGTCGTGGATCTTTTCCACAATTATTGAACAATAAAGTTTCATTTAAATTTTTTGTTACTACAATGGAATCAGATAAAGATTTTTTTTCCATTGACAAATTTTTGCGAAAACTGCACTGCATTTGATTTATGTTCAACAAATTTGATATACAATTATCATTAAATGATATTAAATCTTTTTTTTAAGATATCCTTTTTGTTTACAAATTTAAAAATATTTTCTTTGCAAGTAATTATTTCATTAATATTAGTATCTAGTTCTAAAAATTTATTTTTATTAGGTATTTTTTCTAAAATGGTTTTAACACAATTTTCTTTAGTAAAATTTGGTATTGATATTACAAAAATAATTGTACTACTATTAAACAAAACACAATTTTTTATATAAGGTAACATTTCAATGCTTATATTATAATTTATTATTTCTTCTTCTGTAAGGATATCTTTTGACAAAATTTCCAATTTACTTGATAAAATTATATCTTTTATATCAGATATTTGTTTATGCAATAAATTAATATTTTCATTAATTTCTGATTTTATAATAAAGAATTTAAGTTCTTGATCTGTATAATTAATATTGTTTTGGAATTTATTAATTACATTAGTTATATTTTCTTGTGCTAAATTAATATGTAAAGTTACATTTTCAATCTGCTCTGAAATTTGTTTATTAATAGAAACTTGATTATTTAAATTTTCAATTATTTTGTCATTATTTTTCTCTATAAACGAGAGATGATTTTCAATTTCTCTTCTATCCTCATTATCCATAGTACCGGCTAAAAACTTTAATGCATTGCCTGCTAAATTTATTAATCCTCGTTTTCTTATGTGGTGAGGGACAATACTATGAAATTCTGATTTTAGTTTTATTAAATTATGATTTAAAGTGTTAAATATTTTAGTATTTTCATGCAATTTAATTATGTTAATTTCTAATTTGTTAATTGTTTCTTCATATTTTAAAAGGTCAATAATATGTAAAATTCTTTTGTAACTGTGTATTATTTTAATTTCAGATTCACGGATAAGTATATAACCATTTCCGTTAGTGATTTGATTTACATTTATTGAGGATTTGCTTATAACATGCGTTGTTAGTAGTAACATAATTACGATTTTTATCATTCCTAAAAAGATAAAAGTAAAATAAAATTATGTTTGATATTTTAATTTCTTTTTGAATTGACTTTTATATCGAGGTAAGATTTCTTTATTAATTTTGAAATGATTTTCATTAGACTCAACTATATTGACTTTTTTTATGGTACGGTTGAAGTTTTGTGACTCTATTAAGTTTTAAATAATTTGAAGGTTTCCCTTGTTTTCTTTTAGTATTTAATTTATTGATTGTTTTTACTTTAGTTTTTTTTATTCTTTCGAATATTGAATCAAACTTTTCTGGAGTTATTTTACCGTTAATGAAGTCTATGGGTCTTTCACCCGTTGTTGAATGAATTGTTTCGTTGTATATTTTAACGATTTGAATTATTGGGTCAACGTCATGTGAAGTACCTTCTTCTTTTTCTATAACTTCAAGAATTCTCAAATGTTCATTCAGAGTATTATGAAAACGTTCAATGTCGGCATTCCTACTTTTGTTATTGGGAGTTGTAAAATGAATTTGTATACCCTCGTTATCTAAAAAGTTTTTGAAATTTAAACTGTTAAAGCCCTTTTCTTGGTCAGT
Organism: Dolichopus griseipennis; assembly: GCA_963082915.1. Classification (NCBI taxonomy): domain Eukaryota; kingdom Metazoa; phylum Arthropoda; class Insecta; order Diptera; family Dolichopodidae; genus Dolichopus; species Dolichopus griseipennis. The sequence goes on from OY720441.1 coordinate 137,070,528, forward strand.
AACAATCTTTTTTGGTTTACCACAAGAAGAAATATACTGCATTAGAGCAGTTTTAAGATCGTTCCAATTTCGTGAGTTTAAGGTAATTATTTGTGCATGTTTGTGAATTTATCGATTAAAGTAAGATATGGTTTACCTTTTTTGTGGAACCAGATATCCATATGCACAATTTGTAAAGGTTTATTAGCTGTTTCAGAAATTTTAAAAGTTAGTTTTAACGGATTGCGTTCATATTTTGCAATATTACAAATGTGGCAATTGTTTATTACTTTCTGTATTTCAACTTTTAATTTTGGATAATAAATTTCGAGTTTTAAGTTTAAATAGACATCACTAATACCTCTATGATTGGTTTTGATATGTTGGTCTAATATTCTTTCATGTAACTCACTTTTATTTAATACATCTTTTAAAAGTGAGGAACATTTGTTCAATTTTAAACATTTATTTTTTGAAAAATACTTTACGTAAGTATTTTGAAAAGAATTATAAATCGTAATATTGTCAATCATAATTCCTATAATTCCTTTTGTTGGAATGTGTTCTTTAAAAATATTAATGAAGAAGTTTTCATCTGGGTTTGTACAGATAATTGTCGTTCGTGTTCTACCGTTAATTTTTTCAATATTTAGAGAATTAGAATCACCATTTTCTATAATAATTTGTGTTTTAAAGAAATTCAGTGGGGAGAATGAAATTGGGATATAATCTGAATTATCTTCACTAGCTGAATGCATTGTCGCATCATTTGAGCGTATTTCATCGATTTCCATTTCATTGGTTAAATTAGAATTTAAATTATTTAATGCAGTTTCGTTTAAATGAATTGCTACACGTGAAAGAGCATCCGCTACTTTATTTTCTTTTCCATTCAAATATTCAATGGTAAAATTAAACTCTTCCAACTTAATTTTCCATCTTCGTAGTTTACTATTTGGTTCCTTTAAGTTGTGGAGCCATTGTAAAGGTTTGTGGTCAGTTCGTATAATAAATTTACGACCAAAAAGATATGGGCGAAAATATTTTGTAGCCCAAACAATCGCGAGTAATTCTTTCTCAATTGCAGAATATTTACACTCATGTTCGTTTAGAGTTCGTGAAGCGTAACATACAGGGTGATTATCTTGCGATAATACAGCACCTATAGCAAAATCACTTGCATCAGTTGTTTAAGTAAAAAGTTTTGAAAAATTAGGATATATGAGAATAGGGTCAGTAGTAATTAATAATTTTAGCTTATTAAAAGCGTCTTTATAATCAGAATCATTAACATCAATACGTCTTCCTTTTTTTAAACACAAGGTTATAGGTTTTGCAATTTTTGCAAAATCCTTGATAAATTTTCTATAATAGCCCACAAGACCAAGAAAACTCTTAATTTGTTTTGGAGTTCTGGGTATGGGGAATTTAATTATTGCCTCTATTTTATTGGGATTTGGCTTAATGCCTTTAGTAGTAACAATATGTCCAAGAAACTTTGTTTCTTGTTTTAAAAATTCACTTTTATCAAGTTGAATTTTTAAATTAGCATTTGAAAGTCTTTCTAAAATTTTTTGTAAAAAGATAAGGTGTTCTTCAAGACTAGTACTAAAAATGATAATGTCATCAAGGTATACAAAACAATATTTGCCAAGAAATTCTTTTAAGACTTAGTTCATTAAAAGCTGGAAAGTCGACGGAGCATTTTTAAGACAGAATGGCATCCGTAAGAACTCATAGTGACCATTAACTGTGCTAAAGGCTGTTTTTTTTATGTCATTTTTCTCATTCTCAATTTGGTGAAAACCCTTTGCCAAGTCGAGAGTGGTGAAATACATTGAGCAACCAAGTTTATCAAGAATGTCATCGATGTTTGGAATTGGGTATTTGTCATCTATAGTAACGTTATTAAGTTTCCTATAGTCTATGACAATACGCCAATTCTGTTTTCCAGAAGCATCGATTTTTTTTGGTACAACCCATAAGGGGGCTGAATATGGTGAATCACTATGCCTTATTATACCTTGTTTTAGCATTTCGTCAATTTGTTTATTGACTTCTTGTTTATGTACCTCAGGGTATCTATAAATTTTGTTATAAATTGGCATTTCATTTGTAGTACTGATTTTATGTTTAATTTCATGGGTGAAAGAGAGGTCATCACCTTCATGATAAAAGGCTTTGTTGAACTTTCTTAAAACTTTCAAAAGCTCAGTTTTTGTAGTATGATCCAAATGATCACACCGAATTTCATTTTCACCAGAAAAAATTTCATTTTGAAACACGTTTAGTTTACTTAAAGGAACTTGATACTCTTGTTCTTCACTTTCGTTAAAATAAAGTGGGAGACTGTTTCCCGTATTTAGTTTTAAAATATTCTTTTCATAATTTATTACAGATTTTAATGGTTTGAGGATGTTGTTTCCGATCAATCCATCAAATTTATCGTGAAAATTAACTTCCAAAAATTCTAGTTTATTAGGTGAGTCGAATTCTAGGAAAGAATCAATTGTAACTTTAGTGTTACAGGTAAAAGAATTTTGAAGCGTTTTAATATTAACAGATTTAATTTTAGATTTAAAAATAGAATAGCATATGCCGGTATTAATTATACTCATTGTAGCTCCTGTATCCACAATGAATTTTAGGGGTCTACCTTTTGATTGCAATTTTATATAAGGGAGAGCATACTCTGCTCCGAGGCAGTTAAGTGAAAATTTTCAATATCACGTTGCGAATTTTCAAGATTTACAGGCCTATTTTTAGCTTGAATTTCAGTAGCCAAGGTATTTATCCTGTGGTTTACTGAGGATGGATCAACTTCCATAGGTACAACATTACTATTTTGATTATAGTTTTGAGGTCTGTTGTGTCCATTTAAATTTACTGGATTGCGGTTAAAATTATTATAATTACTATTAGTAAAATTTCGGTTTGAATTAAAATTATTATTATTTCTATTATTAAAATTACTATTACTATTATTTTTAAATTTATTATCATTAAAATGGTTGTTATTTCTATTATTGTTAGTATTATTAGAGTTGAATTTATTAAAGTTATTATTAGAATTACTATTTCGTTTAAAATTAGAGTTAAAATTGGTATTAGAGTTATTATTATTTCTAAAGAAATTTTTTGAATTATTATGGCTGAAGGGATTATATTCAGCATAATTTCCTTCATATAGTATGTCCATTGCACTCTCAAGAGAAGCAGGATTACAGCTGAAAATTACCGAATGCATTGGCTCTGGTAATTTTTCTTTGAAAATTTGTAATCCTGTAAGGATATTAGCCTGAGTTATAGCGGCTGCGTTTGTTTGGTTTTTAATTTTGTTGTTCAATCTACGCAAAATTTGTTTAATTTGCATATAAAGTTCAACGCTGGTACTATTGAATTTAACACATCGCAATTCGTCTTAGATTTGCAATGCGGATTTTTTTTCTCCGAAAATATTTATTAATACGTTTTTTATTGAAATATCCAGATTGAAATATGATTATTTATTTCAATAGCTTCTCTAGCTTTACCAACTAATTTTGATCTTATTTTGTTAAGCAAAATAGTTTGACTACTTTGGTCATATTTGGAAACAATTGGTATAATATCCTCTACTAACTCTATAAACTTAAATAATTCTTCAGACTTACCATTAAATTCAGGAAACTCTGCAATATACTTCATAGGGTGCAACGATAATGATAATGGAGTGGTGTCCTGTGAATTTGCCATTTTTGATGTTTTTAGTTGTTTTAGATATTCTTAGTTGTTTTAGATGTTCTTAGTTGTTTTTTTTTTTTTTTTTTATAATAGAAAATGCGTGGCTTATTGTTTTATTATTTTTACCACCTTCACCAATTTGTTTTTAAGTTGTCTAATTGTTTTTGAATTACTTTTTTCTTGCTTTTTGTAAAGGAAAACACAATAAATTATTTAATTTTACTTTTGGAAAGTTTATTGTTTTTAAATAATTTGTTTTCCTTTTCCTATGACTTTTCACTGCACATTTGAACATTACTTTTGTGCTAAATTAATAGTTTATTGATTTAATAATAATAATTTATTGATTTAAAATAAGGTACTGTTTGCCAGACTCAGCAAAACATTAAGCAGTTGTAGACTTAATTTTCAAAGAAAATTTTTGCAATACCTTTATTAGAGTTTCTGAGTTCACCTTTTTATTTATATTTTTTTTTTTTGTTTTTATTTTATTTTTTTTTGTTTTATTTATCAAATTATTCCTTTTTTAATTTTTAAGAAATAATTCTTATGTTCTTTTAACGTACACTTTTTGTTGACTAGATTCAAATTTTTATTTATTATTTTTGAATCTAATCCTACCGACTGCGCCACTTAATTGTTCAAGATGTAAGTTTTAAGAAAAACACTAAAAAATTTATAAAAAAACCAATTTATTTTAGAGTTTTCAACTCTTTAGTTGTCAAGAATGAACTGGTTACAATTTTCCAAAATCATTCTTTTTAAAGAAATTTTCAAATACATAATTACATGATTTCCAAATACATAAAATTAATAATTTATTACAAATTTCCAAAAATATTACAAAGCAAATTAAAATTAGTTTAAATTAAAAAAGATCTACAATGTTTTTCGACTATGCAATAGATAACATAGTTCTTGAAAGGGTGTCCAGTATAACCGATCTTGGCATTCTTCTGGACTATAAGCTTAACTTCCATCTTCACTATGATCATATGATTTCCAAAGCAAGCAAAATGTTAGGTTTTATTAAGAGAAGAGCTAAAGAATTTAATAACCCAGCAGTAACAAAAGCTCTCTATTGCTCGTTAGTTCGATCTATTCTAGAATACGGTAACATCGTATGGGATCCAGCGTTTCAATTACATTCCAACAGAATAGAATCCGTTCAGAAACAATTCCTTTTGTTTGCCTTGAGAAACCAATATAATCCTACAGACTATTCTACTCTTCCAAGCTATGCTGTAAGACTTAATTCATTGAATATGTTAACCTTATCTTCACGTAGGCAAATGCTTTCATCTTGCTTTACCTTTGACGTCATAAAAAAAAGTATTGACGTTCAATTCTTAGTAAATAAGATTAGACTAAACAATGTAGTCAGAAATACAAGAAACACTAAATTTTTATTAGAAAATACACACAGAACAGAATACGGAAGAAATGAGCCAATAAACAGATGTTGCACTATATTCAACAAACACAGTCATCTTTTTTCATCAGACATATCAAGAAACTCTTTTAAACATAAATTAAAACAGAAATTCCTAAATGACCTAAATACTTAAATTACCTAATTACTTTGTAAACATTTAAAATTATTTCAAGTTCAAGTTCATATACATATCACATACATTCCAATTACTTATAATATCTCATACTGTGTTTTTGTCCTGTAAGCATTTTCGTTTTTTTGTTTTAAAATTTAGTATATAGTACAACTTTTTAATTTTTCATTGTAAATTTTTAACTTAGTAATCAAATTTGTATTTTTTTTTTGTTTTTTTCAATAGCTGTAAGATATTTTTTGTAAAAACCTTGTTTTGGTTTAATTAATAAAATAAAAAATAAAATAAAAATTCAATAATTTATTATAATACAATTTCCAAACTAAAAATAACAAAGAACAAATAATGCAGTGATAACAAATTTTATAAGTGGTTCGGTCATTACTTTATGCATGGTAAATAATATTAATTAAGGTCAGTTTTTGAAATAACAAATTATTAAGAAAGTACTACGATTTAATTATGTGTAATAATTTATTATTAGGTCGGTCATTGCTTTGACCAATTAGTAAGAAAAAAACTGAAATTTGAGAATTAGAATAATAAAAGCAAAAGAAAACAAACAAATAAAAATTTATTAATTTTTATTTGAATTTTTACTTAAAGAATTTTTTAATTTGAAAGAAATTTTAATATGGAGAAATTTTAATATTGTAACATTTCCAGAGGTTAGTTATTTAGAGGATTTAGATTTACATCATTTGATGTAGATGATATAACTATATATTTATTTTATATATATATAAGTTATGCAAATATACTTATTAAAGTTATATTATATTAATTAAGTTATTATTATGTTAATACAATTATTCATTCTGCATAACGCTGTCAAGCAATAAGGTATCCCGCTTTAGTAGGCACTTCAGATTTTTAACAAATAATTTGATGTTAGAGGTCTGTTTAAGATCATTTGGTAGCTTATTAAAGATTCTTATAGCTGAGGATAGTCCGCTGCTGTGAGATAACTCCGTTCTAGATCTTGTGTGGTTTAAATAGTTTAGGCTTCTGGTGTTATAGTTATGTACACTATTTCTTTTCGTAACATTAATATTCTTCCTGTTAATTCCTTCTTCCAGTTTAAAGATTAATTTGGCTTTTCCCATTATAATAATTTCCGGAAGCATCAAATATCCCGTTTTTTTTTATAAATTTCGACTGTTGGTTTGTGCCAGCTAAACTTGTATAAACTTTTAATTGCTTTGTTAATCAAAGTAGTGACCTTTTCTTTCAGCCATGTAGCGCAACTGAACCAGTTACATATATTATACCTAATATGTGACATGATATGAGCATGATATATATTATTGGCTGCTTTCTTGATTAGTTTAATTCCACTTCTTTTAATGGCATTGGCGCAATTTTGGGTGCTATTTTATTGATATGATTTTTCCATCTCAGTAATTATTACACCAAGGTATTTATATGTATCAACTTTTTCGATTTGTACATTGTTTATCAATATTTTTAGATTTGTATCGGCTTTACTCCTCATTTTATATGTGATTAATTTAGTTTTATTAGCATTTATACTTAATTTGTTGCCTTTAAGCCAATTAATATATTTCTACAAATCCTCATTTATTATTCTTTCTAATTTATCCCTGATTTTAGCACTGTAAATGAGCAATGTGTCACCCGCAAATATCTTGCAATCGCCTTGTAAATTAGCACATCGGAAGTTATGGATATAAAGCAGATACAAAGTAGGCCCGAGTACTGATCCTTGCGGAACACTTAATAATTATAGTACACTGTTAACTCAATATATCATTAACTCCTGTAGCTATTTTCTTATTTTGTAAATAAGATCTAGGAAGATATAGAGCTGTTCCTCTTACACCGATTTCATAGAGTATGTTTAACAGGATTTAATGATCAACTGTATCTAATGCTTTTTTTAAATCGACGAATACTGAACATACATAGTTCCCTGCATCTAATTAGCTTACTTTAGAGTTTGCTGATGCTAAAAATGCAGAATCGTTTCCAATATCTTTTTGAAATCCAAATTGTTTATTATGAAAGCCCACTACCTTTTGAATAAAATTCCGTATTCTATTATTTATTATTTTTTCAAATATTTTTCCCAAGCAACTTGTTAAAGTAAAAGGCCTATAATTTGATACATCATTGGTTGCTCCTGATTTGTATATTGGCATAACTATACTTGATTTTAAACATTCAGGATAAATACCAGTTGTTAAACAATTATTTATTAAGTAAACGAGCTTTGGTGCTATAATGGTTGCCACATGCCTTAGATTTGATGCTGTTATACTATCAACTCCTGGTGAACTAGTTTTTAGCAGCTTAATGATTTTTAATACTTCTATTTCATTTGTTTTTCTTAGAACAATAGATCATTCAGTAATACTGTTTTTTTCTGGGTATTTTTTTGCATCAATAATATTATTCGCCAAATTCTTTCCAATTTCACTAAAATACGTGTTAAAAGTATTGGCAATACAGAAATTATCACATATTTTAATGCCATTTTTATTTATTTCATTGATAACTTTACTGCAATTAGACGACTTTTTCAGTATAAAGTTGTTTAGCACTTTTTTCTATGATCAGACCCAGCTAAGTAGATTTTATGATTACAATAATTTTGCTTTTCTCTCTTTATTTCCTTCGTGACACTACTTTTAAATTTTTTAAATTTGGCTTAAATTTCTGGGGACTTAGGGTTTTTCTTTAAGTTTTTAAATAATTTATTCCTTTTTTGGATGAGGTTTATTATTTCTTTAGTCATCCATTCATTATCTTTTCTTGTTCTTATACTTTTTTTCAGTGGAGTTCTCTTTGGCCAATTGTAGTATTTTCATGAGATCAACTACACTATCACAATTATTTGTGGATAATAGACTGCTAACTTGAGTTTTGTATTTTTTGATATCTGTAACCTTATTTGAATGGCTTTATGGTCTAAGTTAACAACATCTTCAGTAGAAATTTTAAAATCATACTTTTCATTTTTTAGATTTGATAGAACATGATCAGTAATTGTGCAAGTGTTTTCGGTAACTCTAGTAGCATTTTCCTTCCTTAAATTGTTCTGTACATCTACAGCATTAGATTCTAGCATTGTTTTGTAGGATCTAGAGAGCTCCGTATCAGATAATAATAGATGTTAGTATCGCCAAACATTATAATATTTTTATATCTATTAAAAATTAATTCTAATGTGATATAAATGTATTATTATTTTCACTAGGACTTTTGTAACAAACCGCAAGCTTAATAACTGGACTAGTACCACATAGATATAATATTATAGTATTGAACTGTTCTATGACTTATAATATTTTATATTGTATATTTTGTTTGACATAAATAGCAGCTCCGCCTCCTCTATTTAAATTATTTGAATTATTTAAAAAATATTAAAAAATATCTCCTCATTAGAGTATATCCAAGTTTCACCAATCATAATTATGTCAATACATTTTTTAATTTTTATAAATGATTATATTTCGATAATATTTTTTATGAGACTTCTGGCATTGAAATGCATAATATTAAAATTTGAGAGTGTATTGAGCATCAAGGTTTACTGATCATATAATTTTGCCAAGTTTCTCTTGTTTTCTGCAAATATTGTCTGTATTCATTACCAATATGCCTCCTGTAATAAGCTAAGTCTTGAATTGCTTCTTTTCTGGATACTCCTGTATTGTCATGATAAATAAAATAAAGTTGGGAAAGTTCTTTGTAGTTATTTGGCAATCCCTCTTGATGAATTAGTATTTTTAAACTAGTCATCTGAGTGACACCTTCATAGCAAATATCATCCTTGTCATGGAAATATGATAAAAACAGACTTACATTGTTAGAAATTCCGTGGTCTCTTATTCTTGAAAATGCATAAACATTATCAACAGTATTAATTGTTTTCTTTGTTAGCCTAACAATAGCAGGGATCAATGGATCGATATATGTTTTATTATTTTCCTGTACATTTTTTTCAATGTTTGGGCAGAGCGTTTCTCCCTCTCAGTCCAATTTGTATATTTGTTATCTAGCATTTGGAGTTTGCTTGGAGTAATGTAAGTTTTATTCTTATCTTTATCCTCATCTTTTGAAACCACGCAATCGTTTTTTTTAATTTTATTTGGATTAGCAATTTTATTATGTAAAATTTAAATATTTTGAAAATAAAACAAGGACACTTTGTTTTACTTGTATTTTATTTATTTTATATAATTATTTACTAGTAATGATTTACTAGGAATTCTTAAGTTTTTATAAAAATATATTTTATGTTCTTAAATGTCTTAAGACCAAAACTGAATTGAATTATACTTGATAATTCTTACATTTATATACTATTTGATTTCTTTACGTTGGTCTTACTTTACCATTTTACTTCTGGTATTACAACATATTACAAACGTTCTTATTCTAATTTTAGTACAATGTATTCTTATTCTAATTTTAGTATTTATATTAAATGTTTACATTAATGTTTACATTAATGTTTACGAGAAAGAAAATGCATATTGTGCATTTTTACATTATAGTATTTATATTGAATATTTGTATTATTATAAATGCATATTATGCATTTTTACATAAAAAGAAATGTATTAATAATTTGTATTGGAATTTACTCCAATAATAAAAAGAAATGTATTTTTATTATGTAATTGGGTTTTTATTTTTAACAACCAAAAATTAATGTTTTGGTTTATTTCATAAGTGGTTTGTAAAATATTTGGGTTAATAGGTATTAAATGAATTTTACATGTTTTAATATTTAGACATGTGTTATTATGAATGATTGTAGGAGGTCGATAAAAGTGTGGGAAAATATATTTATTAATTTGATAATTTCAGCTACTGAGGAGGTGAAATTATATTTTAAGATTATTTATTTACTTTTCTTAGAAGGTGGTAAAAAGATAAAAAGATAATATTTAAATAATGGAGCGTAATGTAACTCCATCCCCCTTAGACTGAGGCTCCGACGAAGTTATTATAATATTTCCATTATTAGATTTTTTTCTAAGAAGATAAATAATAATTAGTATAAGCGATAATGCTATGATTATAAAAATACAATAGTTAAAATAGTTTGTATATCTATGTTTGGTATGAATTTCTTCTATTATTTTCCTATTATTATTTATGTCGCTTAAAATTAATTCTTTAGAATCTAATTCAATATCATTCTCACTATTTGTTATATTTATGTTTGAGAATGGATAAATATAATGATGTTTAATTTTAAAATTATCATTTGTAAAAGTAAATCTTTTAATAGTTATAGAGCAATCTTGAAATTTAATTAAACTATTTTTATATAACATTAAATTTTCATCATTACAGTCATGGCTAATACTAGTATCATTCAGGTTCTTTACAATAATTAGACCTGGTTTTATTTCTTTTATTATTTCTTTTGTATTTAATTTCATTTCACAAGTTGCATGAGTGGAACTTGTGATTTTATTTACACATTCATCTACTACTTCAATTAAATTCTTTTTTTGATTATCTTTTACATTATTATAAAAAATCTGTTTATACAAATCCATTATATATTTATTATTTGGTAATGTTAATTCTTTATTATCCTTATTAGGAATTGGCTCAATGGTTATTTCGAAATAAGTCATAGAGGTGTAGATTGGAAGGTAAATGATAATTAATATTTGGTTTTGGAAAAACGCGACTGAAATTTTTATATCTTTGAAGGATTCGATGTCTGATAGAATATCTATTTCGTCAGGTGTCAAGATGTTTCTAGTCAAAATATTAAGTTTGCTAGATAAAATAATTTGTTCAATGTCGTCTATATGATTTCTTAGGAGAGTAATATCGTAATTAATTTGAAAAATGTGTTTTAGTATGTCCAGTTCGTCTTTTGCGTTAGTCGTTCCTGGTGAATAATTTTTATACTTAGATAATATTTCTGCGATTGTTTTTTGTTGTTGTACTACATAGTTAGAACATTTTTAATTTGTTCTGAGAGTTGGTTATTTATCGATATCTGTTTGTTAGATTCTGAGATAAGGTCAGAATTTGATTTAGAAAGTTGATCTAGTTTTTCCTGAATCAGTTCTTTATCGTCGTTGTCCATATTGCCAGTTAAAAATTTTATTGTTGAGCCTACAAAGTTTACTAAACCTCTTTTTGGTCTTTTGTGGGTATGTGGTTTTAACCCGTCAATTTTAATTTCTAATAAATGAAAATTATGTATCATAGTTAAGTAGGCAGGATCGTTCAAGTTGATGTGATTTTTTATTATTATGATGTTTTCTTCTATGTGGTCTCTATTTTTTTCAAATTGTGATATGTTAATGATGTGTAGGGCTCTCTCATAGTCCCTTATTATTTTAATTGGTCCATCTTTGATTATAATGAATCCGTTGTTATCATTTAGATTTTGAACCTCGATTTCCCGTGATAAAACCATTGTTGGTAATAGTAGTGTTATTAATATGAGAAGCATTTTCTGTAAGTATTGATTATTTAATAATCTTAGTTTTGGATTGTATTTGAAGTATTATTTTGGAATTTTTTAGATCTTTTTAAATGTGATTTATAATATTTATATCCGGTATTAGTGATTATATGGTCATTGTCCAGTCTGTTAGCGATTATTTTTCTAAACTTAGAATGATTTTTGCCTCCTCTAATTTCTTTTAGGTATTGGGGGCCTGTTTTAATTTCGACTTCTTCTCTATTTTTGTTAAGTTTACCTATAATGTTTTCTTTTATTTTAATTATTCTGTCTTTAATGTCTTTATATTCTGATTGTCCGATTGTACCATTACAAAAGTCAATGGGTTTTCTATTTGTGGTGGAGTGAATGGTGTTGTTGTAAAAATTTATAATTTTTAAAATTTTCTCTTCTACAGTTTCAAAGTTCTTATTAGGATCGTGGCGTAGTAATCTTAAATGTTCGTTTATTGTGTTGTGAAGTCGTTCGACGTCAGAGTTAGAAGTATGATTATTATTAGATGTAAAATGAATTTGGATGTTGTTATCCTTTAAGAATTGTTGTAAAGGTATAGCTTTCAGTCCTAATTCATTGTCAACTGTTAATTGTTTAAAACTTCCTACTGAACCTAAGTATTGTAAGATTGCCCGTCTGAACTCTGTCCAAGTTCTTCCCTTAATTCTAATTGCTTGAGCATGTTTCGAGAATTTGTCGATTAAAGTTAAGAATAAGGTCTTATCTAAGCTATAGAAAACATCACCGTGAATGATCTCTCTAGGTTCACTTGGTGTTTCGGTAATTTTAAATTTTTCCCTAATAGGTCTACGTTCGTATTTTTCCATATTACAGATTTCGCAGTTATTTATGTACTTTGTGATTCTATCTTTTAATTCTGGGTTGTAAATTTTGTCTTTTAGTTGTGCGAAATTTTCATTTATACCCCTATGGTTATTTTTTATATGTTCTTTTTCAATCATGTCAGCTAAAATATTTTCGTCCGTGATATCTTCAAGTAACTTTTTGCATCTTATAATTTTTAGTTTTTTATTGTTGAGATCAGCATTATTTTTAATAGTTTCATAAAGTTTAGTGAAGAATAATTCGTCTTCTATTAAGATTGCATTAGTTCTTTCAGCACTAAAATGATTATATATTATAGTTTTAATTGTTTCGGTGTCCAGAAACTTGGTAAGGATAGTTTTTCTAATCTTATTGAATAATTTTTCTGTTTTGATTTTAAGGGAACCGGAATTAACTCTTTTAATAATGATTTGGTTTTTATAAAAATTTATTGGACATTTTGTATCCTTAATTATAGAATCTTCTACCTCAGGTTCCTCAACGTGGTTTATAATGACTCTGGATAATGCATCTGCATTTCCATTTTGTACACCTTTTTTATATTTTATGACATAGTCGTATTCCGAAAGTTTAAGTCTCCACCTTGTTAGTTTAGAATTTGGTTCTTTGACTGAGAACAACCAAGTCAAAGGTCTATGATCAGTTTCAATTAAAAATTTCCTTCCAAATAAATAAGGACGAAAGTATTGAGTTGCCCATACTATAGCGAGTAACTCTTTTTCAATAGTGCTGTAATTTTGTTCATGACCGTTAAGAGTACGGCTTCCATAACAAATAGGATGATTGTCCTGTGAAAGAACAGCACCTAGAGCATAATTACTTGCGTCAGTTTGCAGAGTAAATTGCTTGTTGAAATCAGGATAAATTAGTATCGGGTCGTTAATTAATAATGTTTTTAATGTTTCAAAACTTTCTCTATATTCAGGATCATTTATATTCAATTTAATGTCCTTTTTTAAATATTTTGTCATGGGCTTGGCGATTTTTGAATAATCTCTAATAAATTTCCGGTAATACCCTGTGAGCCCTAAAAATTGTTTTATTTCCTTTGCCGATTTTGGTAAAGGAAAATTTTGAACACATATTATTTTTTGTGGATTGGCTTTTATGCCTTCACTTGTAATTATATGACCGAGAAATTCGGTTTCACGTTTCAGGAATTCCGATTTATCCAATTGTACTTTAAGATTCGTATCCTTAAGTCTTTGGAAAATCTTGGTTATGGATTCCAGATGTTCTTGCAATGAGGTTGAGAATATTATTATGTCGTCCAGATATACCAAGCAAATTTTATTGATATAATCTGACAAGACATTGTTCATCAATCGTTGAAAGGTAGCCGGGGCTGTTTTTAAGCCAAACGGCATACGAAGAAATTCGTAATGTCCTCCTTCAACACTGAAAGCAGTTTTATGAGTGTCCTTTTCTGCTATCTCGATTTGATGAAACCCCTTAGCAAGGTCTAAAGTTGTGAAATATTGACATCTTCCGAGTTTTGCCAATATTTCATCAATATTTGGTATAGGATACCTATCATCTATTGTTACCTCATTCAATTTGCGGTAATCTATGACAAGTCTCCATTTAGCTTTACCACTTGCATCCGATTTTTTCGGTACCACCCATACTGGTGCAGAATAAGGTGATGCACTTGGCCTAATGATATTGTCTTCCAACATTTCTTGGATTTGACTTTGTACTTCATTCTTATGAATGTACGGATATCTATAGGTTTTTACCGCTATTGGCGCATGTTCGGTAGTTCGAATTTCGTGCTTTATAGCATTGGTAAAAGTGAGGTTCGTATTTTTTTGATAAAAGATACGAGAAAATCTTTTAACTATAGTCAATAGTTTTTCTTCCTCTTCCGGGTTTAAATGGGTAACTCTAATTTGTTGAGATAATGGTAATTCCATTTTCTCGATGTTAAAATTCGAGTGGATTATATCCTCTGGAATTTGTTTTTCATACTTGTTATTTGTATTAATTTTAACTTTTCCCTTTTTATTTTCGTTGATAAATTTTGGTTTACTACTGAGATTTATTATATTTTCGCGTTTTTGTTGTAATTTATTTCCAAGATTTAATGAAACGTTGGCTGTTTTTGTTTCAGTTTTGATTGGTTCATTTGAATTTGATAAGTTGAATAATATAGGTATTTCTTTACCATTAATTTTTAATTTATTATTTGAAAAATCAATTTCTGCATTATATTTTCTTAATACATCATTTCCTATCAGACCGTCATATTTGTCATGGAAATTACATATTAAGAATTCGATTCTTTCATCGGTATTTCCTAATTCGAAAAATAATGGAACGCGAGCTTTAGTATCTATGGGGATTTGGTGCTTTAAAGTTTTAACCATAATTGGTTTAATTGATATTTGCCATTTAGGATGACAAAGTCCTGGATTTATAATAGAATTGGTTGCACCTGTATCTATTATAAATTTAAGGGGTGTCGTTTTTGACTGTACCACTATATAGGGTAGGTTTCCCCTGAGGCTGTCAATTGAAAATTTTCATTGACTTGCGTTTTGTTAATATCCATTGGCTCTTGGCCCATGTGATTATTATTATTATTATTATTATTATAATTATTATTGGTATTGTTAGCATTATTATAATTTGTGTTATTATAATTTCTAAAGGTATTTTGGTTATAGTTATCGTTGTTATTATAATGACTATTATAATTATTATTATAGTTGTTATTATTGTTCTGAGGCCTAAAATTACTTGATCTCTTATAATTTTGGTTAGCATTGTTTTGATAATTCGTTTGACGATTATTGTTATTTTGTCCGTAATTTTGACGGTTATTGTTATTTTGTCCGTAAGTTTGACGGTTATTGTTATTTTGGAATCTATTATTACTAGCGTTATTATTTTTATAATTATTGTAATTATTGTATGTTTGTGGTCTATTACCACCATTCTGAGCGCGGTTTGGTCTTGTATTTGGAAATGTATTTGTCGTAAATGCATGTCCAGATTGGAATAAAATTTCCATAGCGGTCTCTAATGTAGTTGGGTTCCTACATGCCAGAATTGTTTTCATTGGTTCTGGTATTTTACTTTTAAATAGATTCAGTGCAGTTCTTATATTATTGCGAGCACACTCGTTTGCAGCGACTCCCGGACCTAACACTATTACTGTTTTGTTATTCAATGCCCTTAATTTATTTTTTATTTCGTTAAAAAATTCTATACTTCCATTCTTGTAGGTTATAGCCCTAAGTTCGTCATATAATTCATCTGGAGTTTTCTTTTCACCAAAGTTATTTTGCAAAATGGTTTTAATATCTGCCCAAGAAGTTGCTTGGCAGTTTATTTCTATTATTTCCCTAGCTCTACCTCCTAGTTTACTTTTAATAATGTCTGAGAAAATTGTTTGAGATAAGACGTCGTATGTACCCAAAATAGGATGTACTCTGTCTATTAAATTAGTGAAATTTTGTAAATCTCTACTATCCCCGTTAAATTCTGGTAAGCGTTCGAGATATTTTAAAGGTTCTATTGTTAGGGTATTTACTTGTTGTGCATTGGCCATTTTTTTTTTTTTTTTATAATTTTAATTGGTTAATGAAATTGAAATAAATGGATTTGCATAAAAAAAAATTTTACTTAACTGAATATTAAATACAACTTAATTTACGAAACTTATAGAAAACTTAAATAACTTACAATATATTGATATAGGAGTTCGTCTACTGCTACTGATGTTTTGTCTACTTGCTTTGGTTGCTTGGTTATTGCTGCTAGTTTCTTGCACTTTATTATCTCGTTCCGGCCTATTTTCTTCGCCTTCTTTACAGCTTGTTGATATTTATTACGTTTTTTGTTATTATTTTTTTTATAGAAGTTAAAAATTGTTTGTATAGTTTTAACTTTAGGTTTGATGTTTTGTTTTACCGACCAGGTTTTAAATGTTTCACTGGCTTGTACTACGTTAATAACACTATTTTTTGTGAAATATTTTTTTATAAAATATATTCCGATTATGTTTTTGAATTATTATTAATTTTTTAAAAAGTTTACTTCTAACTGTTTTTTCGTATACAGTTCTTGTTATTAAATTTTGGTTTTTTGCTTTTATTATCACTGTCATTTAGAAAGTGTTTTTAAAATTATTATTTATTAATTATTAATTTGTATTATACGCTTAGCGCGTTTTTTAAAAATTTAGATTTTTTTATATTGTTTAATTATACGCTCGGTGCGTTTTATATATACAAATGTATGTATATATTTATTGATTTTTCCTTATCGGAATTGTTTGTAAATCCGTTTTTAAGTGTTAATACACAAGTGAAATTGATATCGTTCAATCAGACTCAATTGAACTTTAAGCGTTTGGTTTCTTTTGCAATATCAATTGTTTTTCACTAAACGGATCCCATCCTCGTCGCCAATTTTATTATGTAAAATTTAAATATTTTGAAAATAAAACAAGGACACTTTGTTTTACTTGTATTTTATTTATTTTATATAATTATTTACTAGTAATGATTTACTAGGAATTCTTAAGTTTTTATAAAAATATATTTTATGTTCTTAAATGTCTTAAGACCAAAACTGAATTGAATTATACTTGATAATTCTTACATTTATATACTATTTGATTTCTTTACGTTGGTCTTACTTTACCATTTTACTTCTGGTATTACAACATATTACAAACGTTCTTATTCTAATTTTAGTACAATGTATTCTTATTCTAATTTTAGTATTTATATTAAATGTTTACATTAATGTTTACATTAATGTTTACGAGAAAGAAAATGCATATTGTGCATTTTTACATTATAGTATTTATATTGAATATTTGTATTATTATAAATGCATATTATGCATTTTTACATAAAAAGAAATGTATTAATAATTTGTATTGGAATTTACTCCAATAATAAAAAGAAATGTATTTTTATTATGTAATTGGGTTTTTATTTTTAACAACCAAAAATTAATGTTTTGGTTTATTTCATAAGTGGTTTGTAAAATATTTGGGTTAATAGGTATTAAATGAATTTTACATGTTTTAATATTTAGACATGTGTTATTATGAATGATTGTAGGAGGTCGATAAAAGTGTGGGAAAATATATTTATTAATTTGATAATTTCAGCTACTGAGGAGGTGAAATTATATTTTAAGATTATTTATTTACTTTTCTTAGAAGGTGGTAAAAAGATAAAAAGATAATATTTAAATAATGGAGCGTAATGTAACTATTAGCTACATCAACTATAGATTCTTTCGCAGTAGTGATATTTTTATGTTTTTTCTTTGTGAATGATCAAAAATTTAAAAGATTTCTATTATTTTTTGTTTTAATATTTGATGAATCATCTTTTGGTTTGACTATTATTTTAACCGTTTTATTACCGTTCCTGTTCTGCTAATATCAGCAATTCTATCGTAATCATTTTTATTATTATTAATATTATTTTTAATATTAATGTTATTATTATTATTCCCATTTTCTTTCATATCAAAATTATCAAGATTAGATAAGTTATTGCTTATCTATTTCAACTGGTGCGGTTAGTTTTCCTTGCCTCATAAATTTTTATCACTTTCATCACACTATGTTCTAAGATAGTATTCTGGGACTTTAATTTGTTCATATTCACTTCAATTGACTCCCATATGAATAATTTCCACTCTTGGTTTGGTTTCAATTGGCACTTTTGTTTCATAATCTCCCATTTTTTTTCTAACAAATTTTTAATTTTTTCACGACCTTCTTTTGTTTCTGTTTCAATTAGTACCATACCATTTTTTCTATTCTCGACATTTTTGATTTTCAGATTTTTTGGGTCGACTTTTATACTTAAATCCACTTTAGTTTGTTTACATTTGTTTCTTTGCTTAGGTTTCACAATCAACGACATTTGACCTAGTGCTGGAAGTTTCACTCTGTTTTTGTTTTTTTTTTTTTTTCTTCAATATTTTTAATAATGAAGATCCAATTTCAATATAAAAAGAAATTTATTTTCTTTTTTTTTTCTACCCGTGATATTATATATTTCTTTTGTTACTTCGTCTGTACTTAATGAATTATGAATTCAGAATATTTGACTTTTAAAAATTTATAAAGCTTATAAAACTAGCTATCGTTTGCCCTTTTCTGATTGAAAATATATACAACACAACTCTTGTCATAACAATTTAAATATAGGACTTTTCCAACTTTGGTTGGCTGTAGCCCCGTAACAGGTGGGGCTACAGAAAAAAATTCTTCTACAAAATTATTTTTTTTTGCAATAACTATAATAGGTTAAAATTTCTTTACTCTATTTCAAACGGTGTAAAAGTTTTTGTAAACAAACGGACGGACAGAGTGAAGCTATACAGGCCCTTTTATATAAAATTTTTTGAAAATGTTTTAAAAATGAAAATCGGGGAGAAATATAAAATTATATCAAGGAATAAATTGGAAACTAAATATTGGGATAGAGTATTTCTCTAAATTTGAAATATTTCTTCCCATACGATTTAATAAATTAACAGAAAAAGAAATGAAAAACCTGTCATCGGGACAATATAATGTGGTGAATAATGGTGAATCAGGAAAAACATTCAAAATAAACTTTGGAATCCATCAAGAGAAGGAAAGTTTCAGCGATGAGGAGGTATATGAAGAATCAGAAACCGAAATGGAATGAATGAAAAATATGATTGTAATAAATTGTATACGATAACAAAAATTAATAAATAAAATATAGTACCAGTGCAATTAATAGATCTTTTTATTTACAAAACACATGAAAAATTTTTTTTTCTAAAATCAATCTGTCTCCTTCTTCAGCTTTTGAAAATTTCACACTACTTGATGAGGATGAATGTACGCATGATATTTGGTGCATGATGCTGAATTTTTGGTTTGGATTTCTGTATTCTTCATATTTTTTCTGATTTTTATTTTCTATTTTATTTTTATTTAATTTAAATTTTTAATTATTAGATTTGTTATTATAATCTTTATATATAATAAATCTTTATATCGAAAAATATATATGGAAAACAAAGTTCATATATAATATATCTTGATGCTAATAATTTCTATGTATGGGCTATTTCTCATTAGAACATACCTGCCATTATCAGATTTTGAATGGGTGTGGAAAATTCAATCAACATACTTGAAATTTTAGACACAAATGAAACAGGATATATATTAGAAGTTGATTTAGAATATCCATATTATTTACATAATGACCATAATGACTTACCCTTTTGTCCTGAAAATAAAACACATCAAAATATGAAAAGTGCGAAATAAATTGCAGATTTAAGTAATAAAAGTCGATATGTCATTCATTATAGAAATTTAGAAAAATGTTTAAAACACGGTTTAAAATTAAAAATGATTCATAGAGTCTTGAAATTTAAACAGTCTATTTGGTTGAAAAAATATATTGCTTTAAAATATTTTAATGTCAACAAAAATATCTGAAGTATGCCATTTATTAGCTGATAGGTTCATTCTGCTGAAACCTAATAATATACCAATAGTACCTTCTCTTTCAAAATAAATTTCTCTATCACATTTTAAATCACATTTTGATGTGTTTTTATTTGCTCTTATAATTAATTTTTAACGTTTTAGTTATTTCCAACGCTTTTCTGAGAAATGATGCAATGTACAATTCAATTGAATATTCATAACACAATTGCATATGAACCTGTAGAAATTGCAATAATTGTATCACAAATAATAAATTGATTATTCTCCACATCTATATTAGGAATTAAATTGTATGTTTGGAAGTCTACTAAACCTCAAGTATAGAATTTCTCCTTTAAATATATAGGAGGCAAATAATTACTCGTTAATACCGAAGAATTTCCATTTAATGTTAATGTTATCAACATCTCCTTAATTTTAGTAATACGATTATTTTATATTGATCATCATTTTTATAGATTTTCAAGGTAAGTACATTATCAGTATGTTTACATATATATATATACATCTATATAATATATACCAAAATCTTTCATTTTAAATTTCTTTTGTTATAACTAAACTCTAATTTATCAGTTAATTTTTCTATTTCAATTATATTCAAATATAATAACCTTGAACTTGTACAAAATTATTAATGTAGGTCAGTTTAAATAAAGCTAGACTAAGAATAAAACAAAATATGTTTTATACCCTACACCTATAGAATAGGTAAAGGGGTATATTAACTTTGGTATGGTGCTTGGAACCACCTAAAGGAAGCGAGCTAGATATGGAAAAGTATATATATTTGTGATCAGCGTGACCTCTTAAGTCGATATAGCCATGTCCGTCCGTCCTGTAGGTTACTAGGACTGAAAGTACGGCGGGGATTGCCAATGGGTGAAATCGGCCAATGGGTTCGGATTCTGGACCTTTTAGTCGGTCCAAGGGCTAACGAACATATATAAAAAATCACGATAACTCAACAACTAATGACGCTATCTTCATCAAATTTGTGCTGTAGGTTACTAGTAAAGAGACTAAGGCGGGGATTGCGTACGATCGAGATTGGACCATGGGTTTGGAACCTAGAACTTTTTGATCGAATTTAGGCCAAACAAGCATAATTCCAAAACCAATAAAGATAGAACCTCCAAATTTGGTATCAGGGTGTCTCTTTCTATTTCCTAAGTGTCCCTGAAATTTGCGACCAATTGGAGTAGTGGATTGAGGACCAGCCACACAGTTCCGAAGACCTTAAAGCATATTTTCGAAATTAATAAAGATAGTAATTTCAAACAAATTTAGAAGTTTCAAGTTTGACACATGGGTGCTCTTTACTATTTCCTGTGCGGATCCTCTAATTTTGGATCAATCAGAGTGGTGGTTCAGTACCCCTCTTAGACCCCCCAAGGTTCAAAAGCTTATCCTCGAAATTAATGAAAATACTAACTTAAAATTAGAATAGAAAGTTCCAATTGTGTATAAGAGTTAACTAGTGTTGAAAGTATGACGAGGACTGCATATGGGCAACATCGTACCATGGTTTCGGGTTCTGGAACCCTTGAAAAGTTCAAGGGCTAAAGAACATATGTCTTAAAAACAGCATAACTCAAAAAATAATGCCGCTATTTTTATGAAATTTAAGCTCTAGGTTACTAGTAATGAAAGTACCATGGGATTGTAGAAGCTTTTGATCGATCTGAGGCCAAAGAAGCATAATTACAAAGCCAAAGACTTAAATGTAGTCGTGGTTCAGGTGCCTCCTAAGATCCTAAAATTAAAAAGCTTATCTTCGAAATTCATGAAGATAGAAACTTTAAATTTGATACACGAGGGCTCTTCCTATTTCCGTTTTTATTTAATACTTTTATATTTTTAAAAGGCTAAGAATTTTACCATAAAACATATTTAGTATAATATTTTATAAATTAAAAACCATAGGTGATATATAATTAAGACATCGGGTACAATACTTAAGTTATATTCAAAGGTACTTGCTGCATTTATATAAATTTTATTGTTATATTTAAGTGAACTATATGAAAAGTTCTAAATTTGTAATTATATTTTAGAAGTACATTTATTGCATATTTTGCGTTTATAAGCTTTTCTAATAGGTACATAAACTATCAATTTAAAATAATTGCAATTTTGAAAAATTTTAATTATTAAATATATTATGCTTGGATTAGCTTTTTATCACAAAATTTAATAATTCCAATTTTTTCACTTTAGTAATTGAATTTAAATAAATATATTTTCATTTATTTTTAAATAGATAAATTAGTAAGAATTTGTAAATAAATTGGAAAAGTAATTAGAAAATGTTTTTAGTATTATAAAATTAATTTGGTTAGCTACGTCTTACGATCAAATTAAAAACAACTTTTATGGTTTTAAAATGACTTATGGACTTCCCATTAAATTTGAACGTAATAGGTGATGGGTATTTCTAAATCCGTTGGTGCGACTGACTGTTTCTTTACTTCTTTTTTTACGTATATGTTTAGTTTTATTAATATAACTAATTAAGCGTCTATTAATTGTTTTTCTTCCGATAGCGACCGAAAGCGGTAATTGATTTTACACTATAATTATTTAATTTCACGATATATATTTTACGTTCGTATCACTGGATTTCCATCTATGGACAAAAAATCCTACCGACTGCGCCAAATAAATAATTAATTTGAAAACTATTATTATACCCTGCACCTATAGAATAGGTAAATGGGTATATTAACTTTGGTATGGAGTTTGTAACCACCTAAAGGAAGCGAGCTAGATATGTAAAAGTATATATATTTCTAATCAGCGAGGCCTCCTGAGTCGATAGAGCCGTGTCCGTCTGTCTGTCTGTCCGTCCGTCCGTCCGTTCGTCCTTAAGCACGATAACTCAAAAAATAATGGAGCAATCATGATAAAATTTTAACTATAGTTTACCAGGACTGAAAGTACGGCGGGGATCGAAAATGGGCAAAATCGGCCCATGGGTTCGGATTCTGGAGCTTTTAATCGGTCTAAGGGCTAACAAACATATATAAAAAATCACGATAACTCAACAACTAATAACGCTATCTTCATAAAAATTGTTTTGTAGGGTACTGGTAATGAAACTACGGCGGTGATTGCGTACGGTGGGTAATGTACAATGGGTTCGGAACTTAGAACTTTTGGTTCGAATTTAGGCTAAACGAGCATAATTTCGAAACTAATGAAGATAGAACCTCCAAATTTGGTATCAGGGTGTCTCTTTCTTTTTCCTTAGTGTCCTTGAAATTTGGGCCCCATTGGAGTAGTGGGTCGGGGACTAGCCACACATTTCTGAAGACCTTGAAGCATATCTTTAAAATTAATAAAGACAGCACCTTGAAAAAAATGTAGAAGCTTTAAATTTGGTACAAGGGTGTTCTTTACTTTTTCTTGTGTGTCCCCCTAATTTGGGATCAATTGGAGTGGTGGTTCAGTACCCCTCTTAGACCTCACAAAGTTTAAAAGCTTATAAATGAAATTACTAAAAATAGTAACTTAAAATTAATGTATAACGTTCCACTTGTGTACAAGGGTTAACTGGCATTTAAAGTACAGCGCGGACTGAATATGGGCGAAAACACCCCAAGGGTTCGGATTCTGGACCTTTTAATCGGTTTCAGAGCTAACGAACATATATAAAAAATTACGATAACTCAACAACTAATGACGCTATCGTCATTAAATTTGTGTTGTAGGGTACTGGCAATGGAACTACGGCGGTGATTGCGTACGGTGGGTAATGTACAACGAGTTCGGAACTTAGAACTTTTTGATCGAATTTAGACAAAACGAGCATAATTCCGAAACTAATGAAGATATAACCTCCAAACTTGGTATGAGGGTGTATCTTTCTATTTCCTTAGTGTCTTTGAAATTTGAATCCAATTGGAGTAGTGGGTTGAGGAACAGCCACACAGTTCCGAAGACCTTAAAGCATATTTTCGAAATTAATAAAGATAGTAATTTCAAACAAATTTAGAAGTTTCAAGTTTGACACATGGGTACTCTTTAGTATTTCCTGCGCGTTCTTCTAAATTTGGATCAATCAGAGGGGTGGTTCAGTACCGCTCTTAGACCCCCCAATGTTTAAAGAACTTATCATCGAAATTAATAAAAATTGTAACTTAAAATTAAGATAGAACGTTCCAATTGTGTACAAGGGTTAACTATTGGAACAACTGGCATTGAAAGTATGACAGGGACTGCATATGGGTGAAATCGTACCATGGTTTCGGGTTCTGGAACCTTTGAAAGATCAAAGGCTAACGAACATATATAAAAAATCACGATAACTCAACAACTAATGACGCTATCTTCATCAAATTTGTGCTGTAGGTTACCATTAATGAAACTACTTCGGAGATTGGTTAAGTTCGGGATTGGACTATGGGTTCGGAACCTAGAACTTTTTGATCGAATTTAGGCCAAACGAGCATAATTCCGAAACCAATGAAAATTGAACCTTCAAATTTGATATCAGGGTGTCCCTTCTTATTTCCTTAGTGTCTTTGTAATTTGGGCCTTATTGGAGTAGTGGGTCGGGGACCAGCCACACATTTCCGAACACCTTAAAGCATATCTTTAAAATTAATAAAGATAGCAACTTGAAAAAATGAAGAAGCTTAAAATGTAGCACAAAGGTGTTCTTTACTATATCTCGCGTGTCCCCATAATTTGAGATCAATTGGAGTGGTGGTTCAGTACCCCTCTTAGACCACCCAAGTTTTAAAAGCTTATAATCGAAATTACTAAAAACAAGTAAAGAAACAGTCAGTCGGTGCAACCGACTTAGAAATACCCTACACCTATTTGGTTCAAATTTAAGGACATATCTATAAGTCGTGTTAACACCATAAGAGCTGTTATTAATTTGATCGTAAGACATAGCTAACCAAATTAACTTTATAATACTAAAAACATTTTCAAATTACACTATCTATTAAAAAATATTACAAATTCTTACAAATTTATCTATTTAAAAATATTAAAACAAATGAAAATATATTTATTCCAATTCAATTACTAAATGAAAAAATTCTAGTTATTAAATTTCGTGATAAAAAGCTAATATATAATAATTAAAATTTTTAGAAATTGCAATTATTTTAAATGGCTTGTTTATGTACCTATTAGAAAAGCTTACAAACGCAAAATATGCAATAAATGTTCAAACTTCAAGGAGACTAAGGAAATCGAAAGCGACACTCTGTCCGCACTGTACTTTAAGTACTAGTTAACTCTTGTACAAAATTTGAACGTTCTATCTTAATTTTAAGTTACTATTTTTAGTAATTTCGAGTATAAGCTTTTAAAACTTGGGAGGTCTAAGAGGGGTACTGAACCACCACTTCAATTGATCCCAAATTAGGGGGGCACGCAAGAGATAGTAAAGAACACCAAATTTGAAGCTTCTACATTTTTTCAAGTTGCTATCTTTATTAATTTTAAAGATATGATTTAAGGTCTTCGGAAATGTGTGGCTGGTCCCCGACCCCCAACTCCAATGGGGCCCAAATTTCAAAGACAATTAGGAAATAGGAAGGGACACCCTGATACCAAATTTGAAGGTTCTATCTTCATTAGTTTCGGAATTATGCTTGTTTGGCCTAAATTCGATCAAAAAGTTCTAGGTTCCGAACGCATGGTCCAATCCCGAACTTACGCAATACCCACAGAAGTTTCATTACTAGTAGCCTACAGCACAAATTTGATGAAGATAGCGTCATAAGTTGTTGAGTTATCGTGATTTTTTATATATTTTCGTTAGCCCTTCGATTGATTAAAAGGTCCAGAATCCGAACCCATAGGCCGATTTCGCCCATATGCAATCCCCGCCGTACTTTCAGTCATAGTAACCTACAGTTAAAATTTCATCAAGATAGCTCCATTATTTTTTGAGTTATCGTGCCTAGGGACGGACGGACGGACGGCCATGGCTATGTCGACTCAGGAGGTCACCCTGATCACAAATATATATACTTTTCCATATCTAGCTCGCTTCCTTTAGGTGGTTACAAACACCATACCAAAGTTAATATACCCTTTTACCTATTCTATAGGTGTAGGGTATAATAAACACTTAAAATTAAGATAGAACGTTCAAATTGTGTACAAGGGTTAACTAGTACTTAAAGTACAGCACGGACTGCATAAGGGTGAAATCAGCCCAAGGGTTCGGATTCTGGACCTTTTAATCGGTTTAAATAAAAAATCACGATAACTCATCTCTATCGTCTATCTTAATGAAATTTGTGCTGTAGGTTATTGGTGATGAAACTACGGTGGCGATTGCGTGCGGTGAGGATTGGACAATGGGTTCGGAACTTAGAACTTTTTGATCGAATTTAGGGCAAACTAGCATAATTCCGAAACCAATGAAGATTGAACTTCCAAATTTGGTATCAGTATGTCGCTTTCGATTTCCTTAGTCTCCTTGAAATTTGAGCCGAATTGGAGTAGTGGGTTGGGACCAGCCACTCAGTTCCGAGGACCTTAAAGCATATTTTCGAAATTATTAAAGATAGTAATTTGAAACAAATGTAGAAGCTTCAAATTTGGCACTTGAGTCTTCTTTACTATTTCCTGCGTGTCTCTCTAATTTTGGATCAATTGGAGTGGTGGTTCAGTACCTCTCTTAGACCCCTCAACGTGTAAAAGCTTGTCATCAAAAATTAATAAAATTAGTAACTTAAAATTAAGATAGAACGTTCCAATTGTGTACAAGGGTTAACTAGTATTGAAAGTATGACGAGGACTGCATATGGGCTAAATCGTACCATGGTTTCGGGTTCTGAAACCTTTGAAAAGTTCAAGGGCTAACAAAAGTATATCTTAAAGACACCATAACTCAAAAAATAATGCCGCTATTTTGATGAAATTTAAACTCTAAGTTACTAGTAATGAAAGTACCATGGGAATTGGTTCTGGTCGAGTTTGGTCAATGAGTTCGGATTCTAGAAGCTTTTGATCGATATGAGGCCGAACGAGTATAATTTCGAAGCCAAAGAATAAATTTCCTATTTCCTATGTGTCTCCGAAATTTAGACTTGATTGTATTGGTTCAAAGGTACTTGCTGCATTTATGTAAAATTTATTTTTATAATTAAATGAATTATATGAAAATGTATAAATTTGTAATTGTATTTTAGAAATACATTTATTGCATATTTTGCGTTTATAAGCTTTTCTATTAGGTATATAAACAAACCATTTAAAATATTTGCAATTTTGAAAAATTTGGATTATATTTTGCTTTGATTAGCTTTTTATCTATCTATCTTTTTATTTATCTATCTTTATCTTTTTAAAATTTAATAATTAGAATTTTTCCATTTTGTAATTGAATTGGAATAAATATATTTTCATTATTTCAAGTTTTTTTTTTTTTTTAATATTTTTAAATAGATAAATTAGTAAGAATTTGTAATATTTTTTAAATTTAAGATAAGTGTAATTAGAAAATTTTTTTAGTTTTATAAAGTTAATTTGGTTAGCTGTGTCTTACGATCAAATTAATAACAGTTTTTATGGTGTTAAAACGACTTATGGATATGTCATTAAATTTAAAATAGGTGTAGGGTATTTCTAAGTCGGTTGCACCGACTGACTGATTCATTACTTGTTATTCATTACTTTTTACTGATTCATTACTTGTTAACCAAAAAATATTATGGAATGAACGTATTTTTGATATAGCTAATAACGATTCCAAATGTTTGGGTTTTCTCTTTCAGTGTAAAGCGTATTTTTCTCCCAGATATCTGTCCAATATTTATATAGAGAATTATTTTGAAACTAACCATTTATTGATTGAAGAACAATCTGGATTTAGAAAGAAACACTCGTGTGAAACGGCATTGAATTGGGCAATTATTGATTGGAAAAATATAGTCGAAACAGGGAAATATTACTTCTAAAGTTATATAAGTATGGTATAAAAGGTAATGAACTAAAATTCTTCGAATCATATTTGATTGGCAAAAGTCAGCGAACAAAGATCAAAAACTGTTATTCTGATTTTAAGGAGATTAGTTTAGGAGTACCATAAGGTTCAGTACTTGAAGTACTTTATTCTTAATTTATATAAATGACAATGGTAAGATGATTAAATTTTGCAAAATTAGATTATTTCCAGATTATGCTTTGATTTATCTTGAGGATAGAGATATTAACGAATGCAGATTGAAAGTGGAATATGTTTAAAATAAAAGGATAAATGCAAACAACTTAAAATTGAATGTCAATAAAACTAAATTTATGGTTATTAACAGCAAGGAGTCAGTCTCAACTTTAAAAATTGAAGATGATTTAATAGAAAGAGTCGATGAAATTAAATATTTAGGCGTCATTATTGATAATTAGAAAAAAATTAACATTATTGAATTCAATAAATATTTACAATGCTATAATTAAGCCACATTTCGAATATTGCTCAACAATATTGTATTTAAGCAACAAAGAAGATTATATACAGACTACAAAAATTACTAAATCAGGCGATGAGGGTTATTCAAAAAATAAGTATATACACTTCGGTTAACTTGATGTTGAAAACGTTAAAATGGCTCAGTATTAAGCAAAACTTAGATCTGAATGTGCTGTTGTTCAATTTTAAATTAAAAAATGGTAATTTACCAAGCTATTTGGGGAGTAGACTTGTTACAGTTGAAGAAGTGCAACCGTATTTGCTGAGAAATTCGAATCACAATATTACAATTGGGAGTTTTAGAAGAACAAGTACGTATAATTCATTAATGTCTAAGGAGTTTCAACAATTTAATAATTTACCAATATAATTGAAAGCAGAAAAGAATTATAGTAGTTTTAGAAGAAGATGTATTCAACTTTTAAAGCAGTAACTTAATTAAAATATAAAAAAAAAAATTTTTTAAACATTTCTTAATTAATTTATATTACATCTATAATTTAGTACAATTTTTTGTTTCACTTATAATTTTAATTATTTTTGATTTTTTACAATTTTAAGTTTTGTTAATTTGTTTGTTAAATATTTAACGATCTTTATTAGTTTTGATTTTTAATTTGTTAATTTGAAAAAAAAAGTATTTTAATACTAATAAAATATTATAATTTTTAATTGATGTTATTTTGGGTTATCTTTGATAATAAGGTTGTTGGAGATAATGAAATGCGCCTTTTTAAAAAAAAAGTCTATATTATACATTAAAATAAAAAAAATTTGCCGCTCAACAAAAAAAGAATTTTCTTATTTATAAACATTACCTTAAGTATGTTCAATTATGCAAATCTTGAAGTTTTCTTCAGTTTAATGAAGATACATGTTAAGTTTAAAAAATAAAAAGAGTTTTATTTTCAAATATAGTGAGTTAAAATATCGTGGGTGGATGAGAAATTTTTAGTTAAAACTTTAAAAAATAATTAAAAATATATAAACAGAAGATAATGGTGGAATTCTATTTTTTTAAGTGATAAAGAACTATAAAGAACAATTTTTTAAATTAAAAATTTGGTCAATCAAACTGAATAAATTATAAAACTGCATTATAAAAAACATTTTATTGCAAAAATGCAAATGCAAATTTTTTCTTTTTATAATTTATTTGACATTAAGTACTCAAAATTTTTTTTTTCTCTTGAGTGAAAATAATAAACTTTAAAAAATAAATTAAAATATATTAACAGAAGATAATTGTGAAAAATAACTTTTTTAATTAATGGTGTGTATAGCATATACTGCATAATGCCAGAAGAGTGCAATAAGTGTAAGAATACAATTAGAGGAGAATCTGGTAGAAGATGCGTGGGTGTATGTGGCAAAATTTTTCACTCAGGAGTCAAATGTAGTGGTTTAGATCAGAGTGCAAGCAATTTAATTGATACTAATACAATGATTAAATTTATTTGTGATGATTGCTTTGTTTATATACAAAACGTTGATCTAGTGCTTAAGGATATTCAAGATAGGGTTAAAAAAAATAATTTTCAACTTAAAGAATATAAAAATGAGTTTGAAATTTCTTTACAAAAGAATGAATTTGAAATTAAAAAATTATTAGAGGCAATAGAATTAAGATATGTACAACGGCTAAATTGTATGATAAATACACAAAGTGCGAGTGAAAAGAATGTTACCGAAATTAAAAATTATTGTAATAGTGAAATGAAAAAAATTTCAAGTATGGTGAAAGAACTTAAAGAAAAAAATGAAACAAATTCTGAAGAAAAAATTAATTGTAATAACGAAATTAAAAAAATTTCAAATATGGTAAAAGAACTTAAAGAAAATGGTGAAACAAAATCGCATACTAAAAAAATGACCTATGCTGAAAAATTTAAATTCCCGGTAATTATTAAACCAAAACAAAGTGAACAAGAAAGTAAACAAACTAAATCTGATTTAGAAAAAAATATCGATGTATGTAATTTATCGGTAGAAATTAATAGAGTATATGAGAGAAATAACGGTTCAGTTTCAATATGCTGCTCAAATAGAGAATCTGTACAAAAAATTGAGAGTGAAATACAAGCAAGAATGAGTGATAATTATGATGTGTTAGTACCAGTGTTACATAATCCGAAAATTTTAATAAGTGGGATGGGTGAAAAGTTAAGCGATGAAAAAATTATTAATGCAATTAAGAATCAAAATAATATAGAGTGCTTAACTATTAAATGTTTGAAAACATATCCATCATTTAATAATAAGGAAGTGTTTAACACAATTTTAGAAGTTGATGGAGAGTCTTTTAAAAAAATTATAAATTTAAGAAAAATAAGAGTGGGATGGAATATATGTCCAGTATATGAAAAAAAAAGTGTTCTAAGGTGCTATAAGTGTCTCGGTTTTAACCATACAAGTAAAAAATGTAAAGAGGAAGAGCAGCGTTGCCATAAGTGTGGTGAAGGAGGCCATAACAAATTAGATTGTGTTAAAAATGTGAATGAAATTCAATGCATTAATTGTTTAAAATTAAAAACAAAATTAAATTTAAGTGATGATGA
This sequence comes from Dolichopus griseipennis, assembly GCA_963082915.1. Taxonomy (NCBI): domain Eukaryota; kingdom Metazoa; phylum Arthropoda; class Insecta; order Diptera; family Dolichopodidae; genus Dolichopus; species Dolichopus griseipennis. Next base: position 137,101,588 of record OY720441.1, read on the forward strand.
TTGCAATACTTTCCATTTATCTCTGAGTTCCGACTGCAAGGTGTATCAAAGAAAAATGAAGCAAGAATCGGATAGAATTTGTTACTAGCAATTAAATGAATTTGTGTGTTTATCGTTAAATATCCAAGGGCTAAGAAATAACTTTGATCAACTGGAAGTGTTGATAGCTAATAATAAGTGTGAGTTTGTGTGTTTAACAGAAACACATTTAATTGACGATGATGAGGATTCTCTATTACAAATCGATGGATACAGATTAATAAGAACCGATAGTAATTCAAGACACACTGGGGGTGTAGTATTTTATATACGAGATTATTGGAACCTTGAGGTTATTAAAAGAATTACTATTAATAATGAATTATGGGTATTAGTCTTGAAAGCATATCATGATAATAGAATATTTTATCTCTGTGGATTATATAGAGCACCGAAATACCTGAATATAGAAGCAGACTTTTTTCTTCACCTGAATAATCTAATGGATGAGCTTTTTGAAAAGGATAATGTTTTAATAATGGGGGATTTTAATGTGGATTGGAAAACGGAAAATAGTATTAAAATTAAAGCTAGCCAAATATTAGTTGATAATGCGTTCAAGCAAGTAGTTAGTGAATACACAAGAATATCAAAAAACAGTAAATCTTTAATTGATTGGGTTTTGACAAATAAAATTAATAATATTGAAGTACAAATAGATAAAAAGCTTAAAATCTCTGATCATGAAACAGTGAAAATAATAATAAAAGACGATAATAATTTAAAAATACCAAAGAAAAAAATTAAATTTTTGAAATATAACAAAACCTTATTTAGAAATAGAATAATTTTTAATGATATTGCAACAACTTATTTTTTAGATTGTAATAGTAAAGCAAATATTTTTAGTAATAATTTACATAATACAGTGAAAGACTTTGTGGTAGAAAAAGATATTAAACAAAACCAAATTAATTGGTATACAAATGAACTAAGGTTATTAAAAACTCAAAAAATTAATTTGTACACTAAAGCAAAATTGACTAATAATAATGGTGATTGGCTTAATTATAAGCATATTAGAAATTTATATAAAAGTGAATTAACTAAAACAAAAAATACTTATATCAGTAATAGAATTCAAACTAGTGATCAAACTATAATGTGGAGAAATATAAAACAGTATGTTCTTAAAAAAAACCCACAAGTCATTAATGAAGTAATTTTTAATAATGAAAAAATAATTGAACCTAAAAAGATTGCTAATAAATTTAATAATTTTTTTGTTAAAAGTATAAATGAAATAAATAATAACATAAAATCAGTACAATTTATAAATTTAATTGAAAATAATAACATTAATACATTTAAATTTAAATCTATAAATATAAATCAACTTAAAAATATCTTAAATAAAATGAATAATAAAAAAGACTTTTACTTCGTAAATAAACAAATTATACTGGATAACCTAGATTTTATTGGTAACAACTTTGTGTCAATTGCAAACAGCTCATTGCAGAGTGGACTGTTTCCTGAGATATGGAAAGAAGCAGTAGTGATACCCATTGAAAAAAAGAAAGGTACTAACAAGGCCACAGAATTTAGACCAATTAATACAATTACATTGGAGGCAAAAATTCTTGAGAAAATAGTCTATGGACAGTTGCTGAATTATATGGAAACATATAACTTCATAGCTAAACATCAATCAGGATTCAGAAAAGATCATAGTTGTGAATCTCTGTTAAAATTGATAATTACAAATTGGAAAATATCGGTGCATGATAACAAGGTCATAGTGGCTGTATTCTTGGACTTGAGAAGAGCATTCGAAACGGTTGACAGAAATTTGCTATTAGTAAAATTGGAAAGCTATGGTATAAGGGAAGTAGAATTGGAGTGGTTTCGTTCTTATCTATCTAACAGGAAGCAAAGAACTAAATTTAATGATACTTTATCAGATGCTGTTGATGTTTTGATAGGTGTGCCGCAAGGTTCTATCCTTGGTGTGCTACTATTTTTAATATATGTTAATGATATAGAACGCGTGGTATCATCAAATATTGTTTTATTCGCAGATGATGCTTTGCTATATTCTGTTGCAGATACCGTGGAAGAAGGTGTACAAAACATTAATAATGATTTAGGTAGTTTAAGTATGTGGTTTAGAATGAAAAAACTTAGTTTAAATATTGAAAAAACCAAATGTATGTTTATCAATGGAAATTCAATTGACAATATTAAAATAGATAATGAAATAATTGAAAAAATAGATGAAATAAAATATTTGGGTGTTGTATTTGATAATAAGCTAGATTTTAAAAAACACATTGATTACATTTATAGTAAAATTTCAAAAAAGATATATTTTTTTTCAAAAATAAGAAAAAGTTTAAGTTTTACAAGTGCTATAACAATTTATAATACAATTATTAAATCACATTTTGAATATTGCTCAACAATTTTATTTATGATGAGTAATACTAATAAAATTAGACTGCAAAGGCTACAGAATAGGGCTATGAGAATAATTCTCAAAGCAAATAGATTTACATCAAGAGATTTTATGTTAAATACTTTAAAATGGCTAAGCGTCAATCAAAGAATTTTAATGAATGTGTTAGTAATAATTCATAAGATGAAAATAGGTAAATATCCAAATTATTTAGGCGAACGTTTGGTTTATGTATCAGATATTCATAATTATAGTTTAAGAAATGTAAATTGTTTTAGATTAAATTTATTTAGAAATGAAAAAACTAAAAATATGCTTATGTATAATGGTTTAAAGCTTTTTAATGAATTGCCTATAGAATTAAGTAATGAAATAAATACAAATATATTTAAAAAAAAAATTGTTGAATATGTTAAAAATAAGTTTATGTAATATGAATTGAATGAATTTTGAAATTGTTTAATTAATTATAAAGTAGTTATTTTTTAACTAAATAAATAAATAAATAAATAAATAAAATACAAATAATTTTATTTAAAATACTAAGTTTTATAATTGATTTTTTAAAAATTTAATTTTTATATAACATTACAAAAATTTATTTAAAAGCTATTTTATAAAATATTAATTAATACTTTTATTTAATTTTCCTTTGCTTAAAGTGATAAATATCTCAGATTAATATTCAAATTTTTATGTACATTTTACATAATAGCGGTCAACAAAGTTTCATTAAATGTGAAAGTCAACTACAAGTGCAAATTATTACTAAAGCTGACAAATACAAAAATAAATAAAATCTAAAAAATTTCATAAAAGATTTTTGTTTTGGATTTTATAGAACAAAATTGTACATCGATTAAACGTCAAAACTATTTTGGTGTATGTTTTTTTTGTAGATGAATGCAAAATAATTTTATTTGAATTATACGTATGATGTACCTACATGTTTATATTTTTTTACTATCCTAATGATAAAATTAAAATAATAAACTATAAAACAATATTATTATTATATAGTATTAAAAAATAAATTTACCACTATACGTCAACACTTTGTCCCGTTCTAATGATTTTTTGACGTAAATTTAAAAAACTTGTACGCATTCACATTGACTTTTGTTGTAACTTTATGAATAATTAATAAATCAACCGAATACAAATTCAAATTTATGAAAGTTTTTAGTTATTTATTTTATCGGAAAGTAAAACTAATTTAGTAATTTTGATTTAAATTTTTGTCTTTCGAAACAACTGTTCTCCAGCCTAGAAGTTTGAAATAACCTATGTTCACAAATTTTTGATGAATAATTTTAATTAAATTCCTGGTTCGTATTTAAAAAATGTCATTACGATTTTTTAGCACATTTTCAAAGAATTTTGTAAAAATGTGCCTATATAGCTTCACTCTGTCCGTCCGTTTGTCCGTCTGTCCGTCTGTCCGTCTGTCCGTATGTTTACAAAAACTTTTACATCGTTTGAAATAGAGAAAAGAAGTTTTAACCACTAGTAGGTATTCCAAAAAAAATAATTTCGTAGAAGATTTTTTTTCTGTAGCCCCACCCGTTACGGAGCTGCAGCCCCACAAAGTTGGAAAAAGCCCTATATTCAAATTGTTATAACAAGAGTTCTATTAGGTGTATTTTCAATCTGAAAACGGCAAAAGATAGCTGGTTTTATAAACTTTATAAAATTTTAAAAGGCAAATGTTTAGGGTTGCCATACGGTACTAAAATTTACCATTATGCTAAACTCAATTTTTGCAAAATTTTTGGCCACACATATCTTCTAAACGGTTCAAGCTTGGGTCTTCAAATTTTGGGAGTAGTTAGATCCTCTGAAATAAGTAGAAGTCGGTTAAGAAAATTTTTTTGTCACGTCCCCTGTTTTGCAGCTATAAGGGCTCGAAAATTGAAATTTTGCTATTTTTAAACACCTGTAACTTGAATACCTGTTAAAATTTTTTTTTAGTGATATACAAAATTCAAAGCACTATAATTATGTTTCAAAATGTGTCAAAGGTTTTTCTTAATTTTGAAGGGTGAGGAAGCTACAGCCCCTGCAAATTCCGAAAAAGCCCTATATTTTAATTGATATAACAAGAGTTCTGATAGGTCTATTTCCAATTGAAAAACGGTTGAAGCGAGCTGCTTTTATAGACTTTACAAAAACACTTCGCTTAAATGTTTAGGGTTGCCATACGGTACTAAAATTTACCACTGTGCAAAACTCAATTTTTGCAAAATTTTTGGCCCCACATATCTTTTAAACGGTTCAAGCTAGGGTCTTGAAATTTTGGGAGAAGTTAGATCCTCAGAAATTAGTAGGAGTCGGTTAACAAAATTTTTTTGTCAAGCCCCATGTTCAGGAGCTATAAGGGCTCGAAAACTGAAATTTTGCTATTTTTAAACACCTGTAACTTGAATACCTGTTTAAATATTTTTTCCTTAATATACAAAATTTAAAGGTCTAACATTATATTTTAACATATGTTAAAGGTTTTTCTTAAATTTAAAACGAGTTCTTTAAATTGATGAAAGTGCCTCTCGGTTTTAACCATTTTTGCCTAAATAGTAAAATTCTAAGAAAAATTCCAAATTTTGGTGGAATTTACAATTTAATTCCTAGAACCTAAAAAAGTTTGGGGGAAGGGGAGTAGTGAGCATTATATCCTTGAGAAATTTGGCAACCTTCCCCATACAGGGGCTACTAGGACTTAAAAATTTACTGTTATTATAGGTTAGCAGTAACTTAGTCACCAACGTATATATTTCCTAAATTAAACGTTAAGCTTCAACATTATATTCCGATAAAATACTTAGTATGAAACACTATATTATTTTGAAAATGTGCTTTTTTAAAAACCCTTGGTTTTTTTTCATCACTTGTTTTATTTGAAAATAGTGAATATTTATATGTAATAATATAATAGTAGTACCTATATAATATTATTATTCTTATTAAAGTCTTAGAAAACGAATTATTTTCTATCAAGTTTTAATAAATCAGCTTAATTAGGGCCAATAATAATAAAAAAAAATATTTTATTTATTATTATTACCATTATTCTTATTATTATTATTATTACCATTATTAACAATGCATGTTTATCAAATATCTTATAATATTTGTTTGCTTTATCATTTAAAAACAAAAATTACAAAAGCATATTTTTTAAATTTTTTTAAACTGTTTTTTTAAATTTATGTCAAATGATGCTGGGACATATTTGACAATTATTCTTCTATATTTTATTATTTTTATTGATAATAATAATAATAATAATTGTTACCTATGTAATATTTTTAAATGGAAATGCTGTTAAATTTTAAATTTGACATTAATTTTTTATCTACAATAAGAGTATGCATACATAATATCTTTTGAACTAATTCTAAAACTGTTTTTGCGCTTTTAGACTTTTTTTTTAATTACTTGCGTTTTATTTGAAATTTTAGCATAAAATCAGCCAAACTTGAGTTAAAAAATTTCTTATGGAGCAAAAATATTTAGAATAACAACCAAATTGTATTTAAATACAGTTTTTTTCTAAATTAAATTTGAAATAACAACCAAACTAAAGTGTAGCATCAAATTTTAATTTTAATAAATAAAGAAAAACCACTAATGCAGAAGTAAGAGTTTTAAATTTTCATTCAAAGTTTTGAATAAAAACCAAAGTTGAGTTTACAAAAAATTAAACATATATTATTTTTTTGAATAACAGCCAAAATCGAACTTTAGCTGCTTTTTTCAAAACTTAAAAACATAAAATTAGAATAACAGAAAAAACTGGACTTTAGAAGATTTCTAGTAAAAATTAATAATAATTTTTAAAATAAACATTTTGATTAAAAACCAAAGTCAAGATAGGAAACTAAATTTTCAAAACCAAAGAGTTTGGTTTTTATTGCTAGTCATATTAGTGCGGACATCACGGTAATATTAATAACTCCATTTTGACCAAAATCGACTTTGGCTGTTAATGTTTGTGACCACCGTTATATACGGATAAATTTAACAAAAAAGAAACTTAGTTTGTAGTATAAAAAGAAAACCGTTGGTCAAAGTGGACAAAGATTTGAGGATAGAAAAATTGAAGAATATTAATAACTGATCCGTGATTCTTTTTATAAATACTTTAAAAAAAGTAAACAAATGATGATCATGTTAAAAACTTATATAATCTATATAAAAACAAAGTAAGAAATTTGATCTCAACTGCTAAAGCTAATTATTATTCTCAAAAAATTTTAAAAGACTCTGGCAACCCCAAAAACTTGTGGATGGTGTATAAGTCTATTATGCTAAATAAGACACCTAATATTTGTGAAAGCAAATAAAAAGTTATTAATTACAATAATAAGATTATATCTAATCCTTATGATATAAGTAATCTAATGAAGAAATTCTTTACTACGGTAACAGATACGTTAGATATATCAGACGGAGAAATTGAATATGATTATCTTAATCTTAATAACTTCTCTCGAAATGTATATAATAACTTTAGTTTAGATTTAGTGAACCTAGACGAAGAAAATTCTGCGATTATTTCTTTAAACTGCCTGCTGCAACAGGTTGCGATGGGATTTCCGCTAAATTCATAAAAAAATATTCAGATAGAATACATTAACAACTCTTTTGTAACGCACTACTTTCCTGATTGTCTTGAAATTGAAAGCCGTTGTTACGCCAATTTATAAAAGTGAAGATGCTACAAATCCCTCAAACTATAGGCCAGCATCGGTATTATCGAGTTTTTCAAAAGTTTTCGAAATTATAGTAGAAAACCGACTCGACGCATTTATGCGAAATAATGAAATACTGAGTTCAAAATATGGATAATAAGAAATACACAGCTTGTGTTTTCATTGATTTACAGAAAGCATTCGATTGTGTTGATCATAAAATATTGCTCCACGCACTTTCCAGATTAAATTTTTCGAATGATCAAATCGCTTTCTTTAATTCATATCTAGATTGGAGGACACAATGTGTACGAATTGGTGGAATTTTCAGTAATTTGGGAATATTGGGAGTTGCCTTGGGAGTGCCGCAAGGATCATTTTAAGGTCCAGTTTTTTTTTTAAATTTATATTGACGATCTTACACGGCTTAACCTAAATGGAAAAATACAGCTTTTTGCTGATGATGCGGTCATAAAATATGCAGACTCGAGCAAAGCAAACCTTGAAACTGCTATATTGCAAGACTTGCTACTTATTAGTGAGTGGCTTCAAAAAAATAAGTTGTCAATGAATACAAAAAAAACCAAAATACTACTTTTCGGTAATAAAGTTTTTAATGATACAACCTTCATTGATAATGGTACTCAAATAGAAGTTGTAAAGAAATATAATTATTTAGGCTTATAGATGCAAGCTCAAATGGGATGAACACATAGATCATCTAGTAAGGAAAACTTCTCCGTACCTATAGTAGAAATACGTTATATGTTATATATTCATCCTACATCTTATCAAATGTTGTTTATGTTAATCCAATTTGGAGTAGAGCTCCACAAATTTATCTAAAGAAAATTGATATTTTATAATACATGGTTATCCCATTCTATATCCAACCTACATGCTCTATACAGAAAAGTACCTCAGTTTTTCAAGTATTAGTAAAAAGGAATTATTTATAATTGCGTTTAAAATAATAAACAACAAACTAAGACTAAAGACACAATTTTATAATTCAATAGAATTTTGACTTTCGCAGTTACAATACGCGAAACAAATCTAAATTCTACTTATCTCTCTTTAAAACAGATAACCAAAAAAATAATTGCTTACAAAATTGCTTGAAAGTATAGGTATAACGATCTACCGGAAGAATTTAAATCGATAGAAAATCTATCCACTTTTAAAAAAAAAATTCACCGAAAAAAATTCTTGCTAAGTACAATTAAAAATGCAATCTAATTGTACTTAAAATATTATATTTTATTATAATATTATATATTATTAGTCTTATTTTAGTCGTCATGCAATTTAGCACACTCTTGGTAAAATAATTTTTTAGATATTTTTAACACATTTTTATTATCTTCTTCAAAATAAATTTTAACATATGTATGTACGAAAAAAAATGTATAAGCATCTTGTTTCGCGCTTAATCTAATATATAAAGGAGAAAATTTGTTTGTTTGTTTGTTTGTTTGTCCAGGACTCACGTGAAAACCACTGGTCCGACTGTCACAAAAATTTAAAGAAATAATTCTGAGAGCCCGGGGGGTGACATAGGCTACGTCACATTTTTATAAGTCGACAGGTTGCGGCTCCAGAGCCGTTTTAAGCTTTTTCGTTTTTTGGATGTCGAGGAAAAACGGTTTGACCGATTGACTTGAAATTTTGCACAAATGTTCCTCTTAGCAACCGGAATTAGTTGTATAAATTTGGTTTGAATAAATTAACCCATTTCGGCCTGGCAGGCTTCCAAAAAATTTTGTGTTTCCTATTTGTGTCCAATTTTACAGAGTGATTTTATAGTCGAAAAGAGAGGTTATCAAGAATTTTCCAAAAGAGAGCCTGCAAAAAGTGTTAGGACTAAGTTCGATTAACCCGTTTTCCACGACGACGCCTTGAAGTTTTCTATAAATTTCATTTGCTTCAACGATTAAAAGAATTTTATTGAAAATTTTGTATCAGCATTTTAATTATAAAAACTCAGAGGGTTAATTTGGTTTTGACCTGTTTACCAATGATTCAATGAAGTTTACTAATTTTTGGTATTAACGCAAGTTAACCTTTATTCCAAAAGCTCAATTAATTAATAAGACTAATTTTTTTGCTTTCAAATAGTGGCAAATAGTGCAAAAGCTAAATGAGATAATATTAATAATAATAAAAATAAAGCTAATAAAGATCCGAATAATAATATCTTTAAATTTAAATAACATAACATTTTCCTTTTCTACATTTTTTCGTAAGTCTTTGTTTTTTGTCTACTTTGCAGTTGTTGTTTTTTAAAAAAAGGTTTCACTGTAAAACTGCAGTTTTCTTCAAATAAAAAAAAATTCAATTTCGTATATTTTATGCTTAAATACATAGTATTTTAAAACAGTTTTTCCAAGAAAGAAGCCTACATTTTTCTCAAATCTCTTAAAATCTTTCTTAAAATCTCTGAATCTCTTAAAAATCTCTTAATCTCTTAAAACATTTCTTAAAATCATAAGCAAACGAGGAAGAGCGTAGTAGAACTTTCAGGTAAGTACAAAACAAAATATAAGTTGAAAAGCAGATTTTTAAACCTTTTCTAAACCATCGACTATATTTTATTCAAACGCTGGCAATTCAAGCGAACAGCTATTTACTTAGTATAGTGACATAATGACAAATTTAGTATAACCTTTTGACCTCTCAATGGAGTTTTAATTAAAGTTGATGTTATTGAAAAAAGTTAGCACAAGAATGGTGTACATGCTCATTTTAAAATTTAATAAAGCAATTTTTTTAAAACGAGTTTTTTAGGCATTTTTCAACAAATTTATCAATTTAAACTTGAAACTTTTCATAATTAATAAAAATTAACAATAAAAATTGAAGCAGCACCAAATTGTCAAGAAGCAGAAGAAAAACGTATAGCAAAATTAGAGATAATTGTAAAAATTGTTTTGCAAACTGTTTTTTAAAGTTTTTGTTTCGCTATCGGTTAAAAGAACTCGAAAAAACATTTTTTAAACATTCCCCTAATTCAAAGAAGATTTACCTACTTTCAAAAATTGCACGTAATTTACTTACAAAACGTTTTTTTGTTTAATAATCGTAGGAATGATAAGTTTATAAATGTACGCATACAAAATTTACATTCAAGTGGTCAAACCGTTTCTGCTTAAGAGTAAAGTAATGAAAAAATCTGTAAAAAGCTGCTGTGCCACAATGGGTTAAAGGAACTCAACAAACCTGTTTTTGAAACTTCGACCAAACAATATTTCGCAAAATTGGACGTAATATCCTTTCAAAATTTTTTTTTGAAAAAATTGTAGGGTGGCAAGGGGTAACAAATTCCAAGTCTGTTAATAGAGGGAACTCCATTGTCAAAGAGGAACACATATAGAAAATTTGAAGTCAATCGGTTAAACGATTTCTAATTTATAGCAGAGTAACGAAAAAACCTATAAAAAGCTGTTGAGCCGCAACGGGTTAGCGGAATTCCACAAATATTTTTTTGAGGCTTTCTTTTTAACCAAAGCAGTACTTCGAAAAAATGCCCGAAACTTGCTTTTTTGTAATTTGCACGCTCCCGGGCAACGACGGGTAAATCTGCTAGTCTAATATATAAAGGAGAAAATTTGTTTGTTTGTCCAGGATTCACGTGAAAACCACTGCTCCGATTGTCACAAAATTTTAAAGGAATAATTCTGAGAGCCCGGGGGGTGACACAGGCTATGTGACAATTTTATAAGTCAACAGGTTGCAGCTCCAGAGCCGTTTTAAGCTTTTTCGTTTTTTGGATGTCGAGGAAAAACGGTTTGACCGATTGACTTGAAATTTTGCACAAATGTTCCTCTTAGCAACCGGAATTAGTTGTATAAATTTGGTTGGAATATATTAACCCATTTCGGGCTACCGAAAATTCCAATGGTACTTTCATTACTAGTAACCTAGAGTTTAAACTTCATCAAACTAGCGGCATTATTTTTTGAGTAATGCTGTTTTTCAGATATATGTTCTTTAGCCCTTGAACTTTTCAAAGGTTCCAGAACACGAAAATATGGTACGATTTTGCCTATATGCAGTCTCCGTCATACTTTTAATACTAGTTAACCCTTATACACAATTGGAAGGTTCTGTCTTAATTTTAAGTTACTATTTTTATTAATTTCGATGATAAGCTTTTAAACCTTGGGAGTCTAAGAGGGGTCCTGAACCACCACTCTGATTGATCCAAAATTAGAGGAACCGTACAGGAAATAGTAAAGAGCACCCATGTGTCAAATTTGAAACTCCTAAATTTGTTTGAAGTTACTATCTTTATTAATTTTGAAAATACGCTTTAAGGTCTTCGGAACTGTGTGGCTGGTCCTCAACCCACTATTCCAATTGGTCCCAAATTTCAAGGTCACTTAGGAAATAGAAAGAGACACCCTGACACCAAATTTGGAGATTCTATCTTTATTGGTTGTAGAATTATGCTTGTTTGGCCTAAATTCGATGAAAAAGTTCTAAGTTTCGAACCCATTGTCCATTCCCCTCCGTACGCAATCACCGCCGTATTTTCATTACCAGTATTCTGCAACACAAATTTTATAAAGATAGCGTCATTAGTTGTTGAGTTATCGTGATTTATTATATATATTCGTTAGCCTTTAGAAACGATTAAAAGGTTCAGAATCCGAACCCTTGGGCCGATTTCATGCATATGCAGTGCGCGCTATACTTTAAATACTAGTTAACCCTTGTACACAAGTGGAACGTTCTATATTAATTTTCAGTTACTATTTTTAGTAATTTCAATTATAAGCTTTTAAACCTTCGGAGGACTAAGATGGTTACTGAACCACCACTCCAATAGATTCCAGATTAGGGGGACACACAAGAAATAATAAAGAACAACCTTATGCCAAATTTGAACCTTCTACATGTTTTCAAGTTGCTTTCTTCATTAATTTTAAAGATATGCTTTAAGGCCTTCAGAAATGTGTGGCTGGTCCCCGACCCACTATTCCAATGGGGCCCAAATTACAAGGACACTAAGGAAATAGGAAGGGACACCCTGATACTTAATTTGGAGGCAGATAATCTACAGTTTTAAAAAACTGCCCGAAGACAACATTTCCATCCACATCTCAAAACTTGAAAAATTAGTGCAACAGTTCAAAATTTCAGTAGAACCGGCGTCGGAACCAATGATTATAACAAAAATTTTAGTGACATTACCATCTAGCTACAATCATTTTTATAACGTGTGGGAATCTACAGAGAACCAAACTCTTTCAAACCTAACATCTTGATTGATTATGGAGGAATCACGCATGGGTGCAAATCATAACATGAACGAAGCCTTAATAAGTAATCGAAAAAATTTTAATGAAGTCAACAATATTAATAAATTAGAAAAATGTTTTATTTGTAAGCAAATTGGACACTGGAAAATAAATTGCTCGCGGAGAAAAGCTAATCATAGTTCACAAAAACATAGTTCAGCACATGTAAGTCAAGAATTTATTTCAAATAATGTAAGCAACAAAGGTGATTGGTATTTAGATTCAGCAGCAATTGATCACATGACAAATGGTAAGGATTATTTTAAAAATGTAGGTGATATAATTTATGCTTATGGTCGCGGAGACAGAAATATTTTGCATTTAACAACAAAACATGGGTAGAAAATTCAAAAATAATCTGATGTTTTTTCCGTACCTGAAATAAAATTGAATTTGTTTTCATCCAACTGTGCCTTAGACAAAGGAATGATTTTGCTTTCAAATAATGATAAATGTGAACTAATTAAAAAAACAGAAATTGTTACAGTAGGTTGACGATGATGCAGTAGCAAATGTGTCTGTAAAAATTAAAAAAATCAAATCGTTGGAAACGTGGCATGAACATTTAAGTCATCAAAACATTTCAAATATAAGAAAGTTTTTAAAGGACAAAAACATAAAGTTTTGGACATAGGGCAAGCAGGGCAACCAAGCAAGGTGAACGTATACACAATGATGTTTGCGGACCCATGCAAGAAAATTCATGTGGTGGAGCAAGGTATTTTGTTTTATTTAAAGATGGTTTTTCACATTTTAGGATTGTTTACTTTATCAAAGAAAAAACTGAAGTTGAAAATCATGCTGCTGGAATGATAATTATGGGTTTCTAATAATTGATAAAGATAGTGGTTTAAATAATGGACGTTATAGAAAAAATTTTGACGCATTTGTTAAAATTTAGTTAACCCAAGATCTACTAGATCAGTTCGTAGTTAATAACTGATGGGGTAATTTAATAGATATCAGGCAGTAGTTAGCAGATAAATGATAGCAGTAATTATTCAGTAGTTAGCGATTATCAGTTAGCAAGAGAACAGTTCAGTCGATAATTTACAGTAAATGATTGAACTCATCCACATTTAAAAAATGGATGAACAGCTTTTGAAAGATTTAATTAAAACTAAATTAAAATTTAAAAAGGAAATTTCAGTAGTATGTATATGCCGTTTCAGCGGCAGGAGGAGCTTTTTTTAAGCTTTTATTTGCCGTTCCGGCAGCAGGAGGAGCTTTTTTCGGCAGTTCTCCTAAAGTTATGCAATAAAATTGTGATAAGTAAAAAGTTTTGTGCTTTTGAGTATTTTAAATTAAGCTTAGCGGTTAGAATATCAGTTATGTTTAAATTTCATATTAAAACAATAATAAGCTTAAACTAGTTTGAGTCTTTGAGTATTTTAATTTAAGCTTGGTTGTTAAAATATCAGTTATGGTTAAATTTCAAATTAAAACAGTAATAAGCTTAAGATATTGTGCTTATTGTTCTTAATTAAACATGAAAAGTTTTTAAAGTTTGGTTTAAGTACAAAGTTAATATTATCAAAGTTTAAGCTTGATTTAATATTTCCGCGAAAATTAAAAAAAAGTTTTATAAATTAAAAAAAAAAGCTTAAGCCAATTTAAATATTTTTAATTAGATATAAAAAGTTTTTTAAATATCAGTCATGTTTAAATTTCAAATTAAAACAGTAATAAGCTTAATATATGATGCTTACTGTTCTTAATTAAATATGAAAAGTTTTTTAAAGTTTTGTTTAAATACAAAATTAATATTATCAAAGCTTCAGCTTGATTTAATATTTCCGAGAAAATTAAAACAAAGTTTTATTGAGCTGAATATTTTTAATTAGATATGAAAAGTTTTTTAAATTTGGTTTATACTTAATATTATCAAAGTTTAAGCTTTATTTAATATTTACGTGAAAAATTTAAAAAATTCAAAGCCGATATAGCTCGTCTGTTATGTTTGAAAATTAAGCTTCCAACTGCCATTTTAAAGTCGAAAAGCTTAAAAAATCGATGGAAATTTTTTGTTTCATTATTAACGTAACTGCAAAAGTTTTGAAAAAAATGAAACAAATAAACGTTTGAAATTATATTGTTAATAATATAAAGGCGTGATCATGAAATACAAATTGAAAACGTGACAGTTCACATTAAAAAAAAAAAAAAAAAAAAAAATATAAACCTTGGTTTTAAAAAGTAGTTTTTTGCATTGCATGTTTTACTAAAAGTTAATAAATTATTATTCATTAAATAATATCTATTTGATTTATCCATGAATCATCGTCTTTATCAAAGCCAAGCCACCTAACCAAAACTTGATTTCCTTTTTTTCTTATTATTTTTTCTACAAGGTAAACATTAGAAAATTTAACAGATGTAAGTTCAGGTTCATAAAAACTGCCTTTTATTTGTTTTTGTGTGTAATCAAGTAAATTGTATGTTATTGGATCAGTTCTTTTTATTTTTGCTATTGTATAAATTTCTGTTGACCAATTTGGTTGATAACCTTTTGCAAATATACCTTTAAATTTATTTATACGGACAAAATCTTCAACTTTGTATTTTGCTTTTCGGAATACTTTTAATTTATTGTAGACAGTTTTTAATAATAATTTCTCATTTTTCTTTGTAACATTTTTAGGTGGAAGTTTAATTGTATGATGATATGTTGGATTATATTTTTCTATTAGCGATGGCAGAATAGGTAACCATTTATATGTGCCTTGTAAACTGAATTGTTTCCACATAACGTTTTTAGGGTGGGATTGAATCGTTCTACAATTGATGCTTTAAGTTCTGAATATGTATGATAATGGTAAATTTTATAATTCCTCATTAGATTTTGAAATTTTTTGTTGAAAAATTCCGTACCTTGATCAGATTGTAAATTTTTTGGTTTTTTACCAACACGCTTAAAAATATTTTTCATTGCGATTAAAACATTATCAGCGGTTTTGTTTTTAATCGGTTCAGCATACGCAAATTTTGAAAGTGTATCAATAACTGTTAATAAATATTTATATGCCTTATTAAATTTTGCATATGGACTCATTTCAACCAAATCAATTTGCCAAGTATCATTTAAACCCTTTTGAATAAATTTTCTTCGTGTAAATTTTCTTCTAGCGCCTCTATGAATTTCTGACACAACTTGTAGCCTCGACATTATTCTCGTACCATTTAATTAAATTTTCTAAAGTGATTCTATAATTTTCTATTGTATGACATTCACAAGTGTCCGGTCCAGAAGTAGAATTATCATATGCCCACGGACAAAGGGTAAAATGAGTACCATAAATTGAAGTGAATTTATTTACTCCAGAAAAGTTTTTAATGTGTTTGTTTATATAGATGTAATATTAATTTCTTATGATCATCTAATAAGACGGAGGAATAAATATTTAAGAGCTCCTCCACTTCCATAATTCAAAATGACTGTGCTAAAAATATGTTTGCTGCTTTTATATGATCTCTAAATTGTATTTTAAATGCAGTTTCTTATCAGACTCAGACCAAAAATGATTAATTTTATTCATCCATTTACAATGATGATAGCGGGACCATCTGGATGTGGGAAAACTACATTTGTGTGTAATTTAATTGAAAATATTGATAGATTTTCCGAAAATTGAAACAATAAAATGGTGAAACCCAGAAATTTCTGCTATTAAAAAAAATCTAACTTTTCCTTATATAGACTTTTATACCAGTATCCCAAAGGAATTTAGTGGTAATGAAAATAAACCTACGTTAACTGTTCTAGATGACTTAACAGTAGATTCTGCAAATAAAGAGGTATGTGAGCTATTTACTAAAGGTTCACACCATCGTAATTTATCTATTATATTGTTAACACAAAAAGGGAAAATTTTCAAGAGATATTTCATTAAATTGTAAATATTTAGTGCTTTTCAAAAATCCTCGAGACAAATCGCAGATTTTTCATCTTGCTAGGCAACTATATCCAGAAAATATAAAGGGTTTCTTGAGAGTATATAGTGAGTCATTATGATTAAAAAGAAACTAAAGCCTAGTTTAAAATAAAAACTTGGTGAATGCCCTATACTCCTTAAAGGAGTGGAAAAGGAATAAAAAAAAAAAATATATTGAGTCAACATCAAAACCTCATGGTTATATTGTGTTCGATTTAACACAAGACATTAACGATTTATTTCGCATTAGACCTGGTATTTTTTCAAAAGAATATTGTATATGCTTCTGTGATACGGGTGATTTGAATAATAGCTAACCAACATATATTAAATGTACTATGAAAGTGCAACAGGAAGAAATTTCGTGAAAATATTCTTAAATATTGTGATGATGATATTATAAAAACTATTGCTGAAATTGCAATTAATACATTAAATGGTAATAATAAAATATCACCAAATCAAAAAGCAAAATTAAAAGAACATAAAAAGCAATTAAGATTTCTAGCCTGTGCGGAGAAAAGTATAAAAGCCAAACGAAATAATTAGATCATCATGGTGGGTTTTTACCAACTTTGGTCGGAACTATATTATCTGGTGTAATAGGAAAATTGCTCAGTAAGACATAATGCAGCGAATGATTGTAATGTCACCAGAAATATTTTCAAAATTTAGTAAATTATTTCAAGATGATAAAAACTTTGATTTATTAGATCAAAAAATGAAAAAAGTTTTATATGATAAAAACTTAAAACCATTGCAAAAATGGTACTTATATCGTCAAAATATCCTCAAATATGGAATTAACAAAAGATACGTGAAAAAATTACCAGAAAAGGCTAATAATCATACATTTGATACAGGCACTCAAACAAAATTCTTTTCTAAACGAAATGCATATACAGAAACTGAATTACCTAAATACAAATCAACATCAGCACATACAAATTTTATACCATTAGTTACTGATGAAGTGTTTGAATATGATCCTAAAAAAGAAAATTCAAGTATGGATGTCGATTTAACACATTACGATTTAGATGATGAAAATTCATTTAAACAATTAGCTCAAAAAGAAATGTTGAAAGGCGAAAAACTAATACAAAGACCATCTCTAAGCTCGGATTATCGAATGTTTGAAACACCAAGTGGTGATGTAATTACTGTTGCTGTACCATCTCCTGAAAAAAAAAAGACAGTAAGCTCGGCCGGTAGTTCAATTTCCTCAAGTATACTTTCACAGTTTCCTGAAACAAAAAAACGAAAACTAAAACCTTTACTAAGAAGTCTAAAATTAAGAACTTCATCAACACTGGAATGGACAACATATAAATAGTACAACATTTTATGTTTTAGAAGAATTTTAACAAAAATGGATAGTCAAGATGACTTTTATGTAACATTGTTTAGTAATGTTAATTTAAAACTGTTTCCAGACAACACTTTAACTTCATTCGAAAATAAATTGTCTATTCACTTTGATTTAAGAAATGCAAACTGGAAAGTAGGTCTTTCAGAAATTTATCTGAACGATTTCCTACAAACGGAAAAATTTAACAAAGAGAATTGTGCTCTTATTAATATCGGACAGTATAATGTTTATGTGACAAACATTGAAAAACCTCTTGAAAAAATCAAAGTAACAAAATCTAGAAAATTTTATTACACTTTAAAAAGCATTGATTCCCCAAAAACAATATAAATACTACTACTCAAATATGGTATCCTATCAAACATGGAAAGAGCTTACGTGAGATATTATTCCTCTCAAGTAGGTGGAGGAGTCAGCGATATTGGGTCTTTATTACAATTTTATCAAGCTATACAAAGAGGTCGTGGTTTTGGAAATATATTCGGAAGTTTAATTCGTTACTTAAAGCCAGTTTTTACATCAGGTTGGGATTTAATTAAAAAAGTGGCTGTAAACACAAGTAAAAATATTTTTAATGATATAGCATCTGGTGCAAACATAAAAGAAGCTGTAATTGATCAAAGCAAAGGAGGTATAAAAAATTTACGAAAATCAGTAATTAGCCAACTGCATTCGATGTATGGTGGACGAAGAAAAAGAGCTATAAAAAAACGGTCAGTTTCTAAAAAGACTCATTTGAAGTCGAAAAAGCCACGAAAACAGCAAAGTAAAACCTACGATATATTCAATTAAACATGGAATGTATGAAATCTGAACTTGATTTTTTGCGTCATTACCCGTACAAAAAAGTATTTTGCGTTCAGAAGAGGTAGCACACAATCCTCTAGATCCTTTAGAGGCATCACCGTCAACTATTGAATTTGTTTCACTTGGAAATGGAGATACATATCGAGATTTATCCTCCACCTATATAAAATTTAAAGTTCAAATATTAAAAAAAGATGGATCAGTTTGGAGTGCCAGCGATAAAGTAGGAACCGGAACTGAAGCAATAGAAGCTGCCCAGCCCAATGTTGTAAAATATTTATTATACTCTTTAATTAAACAATGTAATGTAACTTTAAATGGAAAAAACATCACTCCTTCAGATTCCTTATACCATTATAAAGCATACTTAACTACTTTACTAAATTAAGGTACAGATTCCAGTCAAACACATCTGGAAGCATCTGGTTGGGAATTGGATAAACCAAATGTAAATGATTTCAACAATTCTGGTTCTAAATAAAGAAAAAAATCATACAACAATTCTACAATAGTAGAATTAATGGGAAAATTACATGTAGATTTTTTCAATACTCCCAAATTACTTTTAAATAATGTTGACATTCGAATTGCTTTAGCCGTAGAGAAACAAGATTTTTTTATTTTCTTTAACGATACCGATGAAAACTATTTTTTTTTTTTTTTTTTTTTTTTTTTTACGAGGGAATGGAACGCTCGAAAGCCACCCATTGAAACTTTGCGGTATTTCGTTGGGTAGTGTGCGATTTTAACGCACCAAAACCACACCCTTTTTGAAACAAACTTTAGGAAGGAACCTGTGATACAAATGTACAGTTTGGTTACAGGGATGGGATATGAAAGGATTTTAGGATTGTCGGAGGATATTTGGGAATTTTGGATTATGGTGGATGGGGAAAATTTGGAGGGATATTTAGGAGAAAGATGTTAATATTCTCCTTATATTTATTTAAGTCGTACACATACGAATTACCAACTTTATGAAACACATTGGACGGAATGTGGTTCCATAATCTCGACATGCGCATAACAAACGAATTTCCATAAGCCGTGTTTCGCCATCTTAACAATTCGACGCAGTAGGGATGAGCATCTGTTGCACTCCTTGTTTCACGTTGGAAAACTTTGAGTGGAGGCATTAATTGTTTTATTTCTTTAGAACAGGTGTTCGTCCCCACTAGGTATCTATAAAACAGGGTTAGTGACAAGACTGTGCGCATTTATAAGACGAATAGCTCTGTTTTGCACTTTATCAAGATATCCCAGCGCTGATTGGGGTGCACCAGCCCAGATATGTGCATTATACTCCATTTTTGGTGTAATATATGTTTTATAGATATTGAGGAGATCTAATGGAGAGAAGAAAGTTTTACAGCGATACAAAAAACCCAAACACTTAGCTGCATCTTTAGCTATACCAAAAATGTGATTCGACCAAGTCAATTTCTGGTTTAACTCGATGCCCAAAATATTTAAATCTGTTGAGTGCTGCAAAACTTCTCCCTGAAAAATCAAGTTGGGAATGGAAGTTGCTATTTTTCGCGAGATGAGACAGCATTGGGTTTTCTTCGTGTTGAATTGAACACGATTATTTTCACCCCATTTGTGAATTTTTGCTAAATCGTTATTTAGCTCACTGACAGTGAAATTTTTTGCTGTTGTATTAACCTGATGATTAATGTTACAGCGGCTATGGAATTCATAGGAAGCTACAAGGGTGCTGTCATCTGCGAAACTGTGAATTGGATTGGAAGTTAAAGATAGAAGATCATTAATGAATATTAAGAAGAGGGTGGGAGAAAGAACAGAACCTTGAGGGACACCAGCGTTCAGTTCAAATTTGTCAGATGATAAACCATCGACCAGAACTCGAATCGTACGATTCGAAAGGAAATCTCCAATCCATTTGAGAAAGACTCTACCTAACCCTATAGCTCTGCATTTTGCTAACAAAGCAGCATGCCATACACGGTCGAAAGCTTTAGAAATATCCAGTGCTACCACATCAGATTCACCAGAGTGGTGAAGACTGATATTGAGCTTTTCACAAAGATAAGTCATGAGATCACCAGTTGAACGACGGGCTCTGAACCCGTATTGTCGATCATGAAGCAAACCTTTATGATCCAGATATTTCAAAAGCTTTTGGTTTATAATTTTTTCCATTACTTTGGAAAGGACCGAAGTTATAGCTATAGGGCGGTAGTTAGAGGGATCGCTTTTGTTACCTTTTTTTGGAATTGGAAAAACGTGCGCAATCTTCCATTGGGCAGGATGAATACCCGAAGTAAAGGATAAATAGAAGAGGTTGCGTAGAGGTTTTGAAATGGTAGAGTAGGTTTTTTTAAGAACCATCGTTGTGATTCCATCGGGACCGGCTGATTTGTTCGTATCTAGATTCTTCAAGATTTTCATCACTGCTCGCGTCCTAAAGTAAATTCTACCAAAGGAGCAGCCAACTTCTGGAATATTTGGTGGTCTTTGAGTTGACTGTGGCAGTGTTGAGTTAAAGGAAAATTGTTTGACAAACAAGTTTGCCTTTTCTTTTGAATCTGACACAATTGAGTTGTTTTTACCAATAAGCGGAGGGAAGGAGGACCCACTAGTGTCCTCCTTTAGATTTTTTGCAAACGTCCAAAACGATTTGCTATTCTTAGGCATATGTAGGAATTTTCGTTTCAACCCTCGGTTGAATAAGAATTTTTGCTTATTGATAACTCTCTTGCATCTGTTTCGAACCACGATATAGTTGGCCCTGTCGGAATCCAACCCGCTGTTCCGGTATTGCTTAAAAGCCTCCTCTTTTTTACGAAGGGCTTCTTTGCAAGTGCGATTAAACCATGATTTGGGTTCTCGTTTAATACTTTTCATGGAGTGAGGAATATACAACCTCATTCCAAGTAAAATTGTTTCACTAATCGCATTTGCAGCGAAGTTGACATTTTTACCGCGGAAGCACAATGACCAGTTGAATGCTTTGAAAAAATTGTTTAATCCCTCCCAGTTTGCACGACTATAATGCCATACTAATTTTTTGGGAGGAATCCTTCGGCTGGCTAATGTGCTTACCGGGAAGCTTGTGGTTACCAGGCAGTGGTCGGAGCCCCCCAGGGGACAACCAACTGAAACTACATATTTTTCAGGGTGAGTGGTTAAAAACAGATCCAAGAGGTGACCCTCTTGATCAGCTCGGTCGGGGACCCTAGTGGGATTTTGGACAAGTTGAGAAAGATGGAACAGTGTGGAAAATAATTCAACTTGTTTCCCAATTGAGTTTTGACTCAAAGAAGAGTTACTTGAAAAATGAAGCCAGTCTTTGTTGTGTACGTTGAAATCCCCTGCCAGAACAATTTCGGTTTGTGGACATGATTCCAAAATTTCATTGATCTGGTTTGAAAGATTGTCAATTTCCACAGCAGTTTCTTGTTCATTTGAGTTGGGTGATCTGTATAAAAAACAGAAATGTATTACATGCTTTTCAACGATAATTTTAACCCAAATATAATGGAAGGTTGGGCTGGAAGTTGTATATTTATCTAGGGTGTTGAAAGCAATGTCATTTTTAATGTAAATCGCGATTACTCTTTTGGGTACGAAGTGTGAAACAAGTGAGTAGCCAATAATATTAAAATTATCATTCTGTCCACTGACTTGTGTTTCACCAAGGGCTAAAATTGATGACATTCTGCGGCATGAAAATTAGCTTGTAGGCCCCGAATATTACAAAAATTAACTCGAAAATTGGCAATTTTTAATAACAATTAGTAAATTGAAAAAAAAAAAAAACAAATAATAATAAAACTTATAAAATTTAAAATTTAATTATATTATAATTTAGGTTAAATATTGTATGTGTACGATTCATACAACCCGAACAAGTTATCACCGTTTATAAAAACAAAAGTATTGCTAACAATATTTACAAAATACCATCAACAATACCCCTATTTTATTCTGCTATGAGTGAGCAATCGGTTTATAACACCATTCAACAGTTTTTAACTAGACCTTATTGAACTTAGTTACAACTAAAAACTCACACACAGCAAAATCTACGTGCAAGTAAAAATACTTACGTATATGTAAATAATTAAAGTTAAATTAAGTAATTTAAGTTAGTTGAAAAGAAATGAACTGAAATTTCAGTACTTCCCTTTCTTTTATGATAAAATAAAAAAGAAAAAAAAATAGAGTAAAAATGAGTAAAATTGACATACCATCAAAAATTAAAACAATACAATTTAAAATTAAAAGCAATACGGTGACATACTATTGATGGTATTAATTAATGGGCGAATTTAGAATATTATCATCCGAGGGAGAGGGAATGAGAGGAATATAATATAATTGGTTTGTTTACAACTAGTAGATGATAAATAAAGAGTAATCTTCAATAAAAAAAAAAGCAGTATTAAATGTAATGTAAACAAAACCAAATCACGTGCCGGTATGAAATTAAATGTAAAACTAAATTAAAATTGAAAATCAAAAAAAAAATTTGAAAATTAGAAATAAAATCAATAAATTATATTTTTAACACAAAATAAAAAAGGTTTTAAGCTAATTAAATTAAAATTAGTGCTGTGAATAAATTAAGTAGAAGAATTTTTAATTATACAAAACAAAAATAAAAAATTTTTTTATTCAATAAAAAAATTATATTTAAAAGTAAGAAAAAAAAATATACTTAACTTGCCGCCATTGGAGATGCGGCCACATTACCAAATCACAACACTGTTTTTTTTTTTTTTTTGTTTTAAGTTAGATTTATTTTAAAATAAAATAAAAAAACTTAATCTTGTTTTTTACACACAAAAAAATAAAAAAAAAAAATTATAAATTAAAAAGAAGTGAAATTAAAAAAGAAATTAATATTCTGTGCTAAATATTTTTAAAACCGTGATAACCTGTTGAATGTTGAAGAGAGAATCATTTAAAAATTCTCGAAGCTACGTTATACATGAAACATTTAATAATTAATCCTAGCATATTGATAGCACATAACACTGTACTGGAAAAGGCTAACGCAAAATATTTTTATACAAGAAGTGAAATCAAAACATTTACAATTCCAGCTAACACTTCCAACATATCATTGGATAATATATTAATAGGGCAAATACCAAAAGCTCTTTTATTTTGTATGGTTAATAATGAAAATTTTAATGGTAAAAGATCAAAAAATCCATACCATTTCGATCAGCAAAATCTCACACAATTTCAATTATATGTGAATGGAGTGCCTACACTAAACTCAGCAATTGAAACAAGTTTTACACCGAATAATCTTTGTAATTCTCGTGCATATTTAACATTATTTAGCGGAACATGTATACATCATTCTGGTAGAGGATATCAAATTTCAAAAGAACTTTTTTCAAAAGGTTATACAATACTAGCTTTTGATTTATCACCAGACAGCTCGGGCACTGATACATGTCAGAGTTTATTAAACCAGGGACTAGTAAAGATTGAAGCAAGACTCAGCTCTCCATTAACTTCAACATTAACTTGTATTGTATTTGCAGAATTTGATGCCAATATCGAAATTGATAAAAATCGTAACGTATACGTACACATATAAAAGGAAGTTTAATGGACTATTTCTATTCATTTGAAAATGGCATGTGCTCTAGTAAATTTATCGTTCTGTTCGGACGACAACAATACAATATTTGTAAAAAATATTGTCGTAGCTGAAAAAAAAGAAAACTGTAAAACTATTGTAAAAGAATTAAAGTATAAATTTCCTGTCAGAGATTTAAAAAGAACAGAAATTTAGAATTACTCTTTTGGACATATCGATAATGAAAAAATAACTAATAACTTAATAAATTTGCTTGAAAAATTCGATATAGTCTTAACAAATGGAAAACTTAAAGCAGAATTTTTAACAACATTTATACGAGGAAATACTCGACTAATTGATATTTCACGTTTGCAAGAAAATGAATACACTTCAGATTTCAAAGGTGCTGAAATGTAATATCTTAACACATAAAATATTTAGAGATGTTTATGCTCTTGATCAATTGCCAAAACAAGTTTCAAAACCTGGTATTTTGGTGGTAAATCCGGATACTTCTAATGTTCAAGGTTGTGCAGAATATTTTGATTCATTTGGAAATCCGCCCTTTCACAATAAGATTATAAAATTTCTACAAAATCAATCGACATGTTTTGTTTTCAACAATAAGCGTTTACAAAGTAATTTAACATCAGTTTGCGGACATTACCGTTGTGTATATCTATGGATGCGAAGTTCCCGTAAATGCATAAAATATTTTCTTAATTTATTCGACACATCATCCACACTTAAAAACGATAAATAATACAAAGAACATTTCGAAAAATTTTTGTGGAAGAAAAACTATAAATTCAAAATTCTAAAATAGAATTCATCAGTTAAACCAAAACAAAACAATGAAGCAATATACAAATTCAGAAGTATTTAAAACAGAAAAAGGTGAGCCACCGCAGAACCTTTTATTAAGCTATATTTATTTTTTGGATAAAAAACAAACAATAAAAATTCAAATTGGATTTAATATTGAGAATTTTGCTGCATCAATAATTTTTCAACGACAAAACAAAGTCATAACCGAAATGAATTATTTGGAGTGGTATACATTTTATCGCGACTTTAAAAACAGTCAAGCAAAATTAAATGCAAAAGGATTTTCTGTAACATTTAATCATGATGAGCGCACTAAAAAACTTGCATTGCAGTTAGATGAGTACACTCGTTTTTGTCTTATGCTAGACTTTATACAAGCAGTGATGTCATATAACAACGGAGCTGAACTTAATATAAGAGAATATGTATTCAAATATTTTGAGAGATGTATTGAAAAGAATAAACTAAGATTGGAACAAGAAGATTTCTACATTCCAATGAATTTACACATAGCTCAGTGTAATTATTCCAGACTATTTTATGAAATACCTATGTTTTTGTCAGAAAAATTATCTTGGTCAACAATAAATAAAACAAATATTTTTTAAAACCATTATTATATTTCTTTTATTAAATACATATATAAATTCATACAATTTTTACAGCACATCTTTTTAAATTTTCAGTAATGTTATGGTGAAGGCAAATGGTTGTGAAATTCCTTAGTTTCTGAAGAGATGGAATGTCATTATCTAAGTTGATAACTTCTACTGAACTCGAAAAAAATTTATCTAAAAATTCCTTTTTCTGGTACCCCTTTACATAAACGACGTCGAATGAATTTAAATGTTTCTTTAAGGTATTTTAATTGCTGAATATTCTATAAAGCCATCATCCCAGTCAAGACCATTTACTTGTGTTTTATTGAATTCATTTTGTTGTTTAACATCAGTATTTAACTCTTCGAACGAATAAGATGCTTTAAACATAAACAGCATTGGTATCAGTGACCCATCAGCTATCAAAGCAAATTCCTTCAAGAAATATTGTTTATTTTTTTTTAACAATAAATTGCAAATCTGCTACTGCCTTCCTGCTGCTCATTTTGCGCCTTACTATTTTAAAATAGCTTTAAATCCTCTAATTTATAACTAATACGATTTAAAAAGAGGGGGAAAAAATCAATGAGAATGGGTAACTCTCAAGGGACCAAACCGTGCCTTGGAAACTTCACTATTTCCGTAATCGCACCTATGAGGACCTCTGTGGACCCCATCCAAAATCGGGAAGGGGGTCGCCAGAAAAAGGCCCCATTTTAAAAAGTGCCGGACTTTCGGGGACTGAAATCGAGCCCTCGGGGAGACAAAATTGTTTACAAATTGTTGGTTAATAAAATTTTAACTCCATAATAATTTTATTCTTAGGCATAGTTTGTACAGTGATTAATTAATGAGAATGCAAAAATATAATTTGCATATTTTAGAATGTTGTAATTATGTGGTATAATCTTATATGCAATATATTTAATGTTGCATAAAAAGTATAAATTAATTTGTGTTTTCAAATTATTTTTAATCTAAATGGAAATACCTGAACCTGTTGAAGAAATAATTGGAAAATGCGATATTTTCCAATTAGAAAAAATATCTATTTTAAGTACCGATATCGGAGGTACCGATATGAGGAGAAACAGGTACTTTCAGGCGATGATAGAGGCTAAAAATTACTCTGCAATGAAAAGTTTCCAAGTGAGCACGATTTGAATGTGCTCAACAGAATTATTTGTAGGGAAAAGATGCCTGCTGTGGAGCAACTGAGAGCAACAGAAACAGAAAAAATTAATTTATAATAAATTAAATGTAATTAAATAAAAAGAATTAAATACTCTAAATTTTTAATATTCTTTTTCTTCAAATTTTCTTTTATTTTTTATTATTATTTTTAAATTTTTAACATTCTTTTTCTTTTATTTTTTTTATTATTTTAATAATTCTTTAAAAAAGGAAGAAATTTATAATAGAAGGAGGGAAAAATCTGTAAAATTTTTCATAATATGTAAAAAATTTTTTATTTTAACTTTATTTTATTTTAAAAATTTTTCTTGCGAGTCTATACTCGTATTTGGAATTAACTCGAACAAAGCCGTATTCCACCTATTTGGGTCCCGTCTCATAAACTTAAAATAAAAGCCCTGGTTATTTAGGTATTTTGATTCTTTTTCCGATACAATTTTTTTGGAGTACCGCTCCGGCATGAAAAAAAGTAATGCTGCTAGAAGAATCATCCAAAACAATTGTTACTTTACAGAGAACCGTTCTCTGACCCCATTTTGTGTTTAGGAATTTCCATTCTTTTACCTCGTACATCACATTCTGCACCAGGGCATCTATGGCTTTGTACCTCTCTTGCTGCCCTTTTCCAATTGCTATCAAGCTGTCTACGAATTCCTGAATGAAAATAAAATTAATAATCAAAAATATAATTGAAAAATTTGCAAAAATTATTAAAATTTTTTAAAAAATTTCAAATCTAATTACCATTATTTCTTTTTGTACTGGTACTGGAACTGGATATTTTTATTATGTTTTGTGTAGAACTCAACTGATGAAAATAAAAGTTTTGTGTTTTCTTTTATACTTTTAGAAAAGTATTTTGTACCATTGTTTAAATTAAATACCATAAATTATTTAACCAGGAACTGAACTTATGAGAAAATTTAAACACTCTTTAAAATTGTTCTATTCTTAAAGCGCGGTTTATTAAAATATATGCATAATTTTTAATTTTTAATTATATTTACATAATATAATTTATTAAGTACAATTAAGCTCTATTTAATAAAGAAGTAAACTAAAAAAAAAAAAAGAAAAAAAAAAAAAAAAACAAAAAGGAATTGAAACACTCCTAATTTCCTTTGTTAGATAATAATTTATAAATTCATTTCAATATTGTTGCAATCAAATATAAAATACAATCTTATATTATGCTAATTATTACAATTGTTATTAAACTGTTGTAATAAGAATCTATTCTTTCACTTTTCCTAATATTATATTGACTCGAAATTAAATTTATATTTTTATTCTTTTATGGCATAGGAATACAAATTATTTTGGTATTTAAAAAGTGGTTTTTTAAAAAATACTGCAAATCAGTTTCATAAAGAGTCGTATTAAAACTTAATAGTTAAAAATAATTAAAAATATTAAATAATACAAATGTCGAAAAAAATTTTACTAAATAAATATCAAGAAGAACAGGAACAACAGCATCACGAAAATTATGTTGCAATCACAAAAGATGCTAGTACGATGGTCAAACGGTTTAATTTACAAGGACGTAAAATTGAATTTAAAATCAAACCGGTACCGGATCATGAAGAACCAACCAATTGGATCAAAAATGCAATAAATAAAGTAACACTTTACATTCTCGAAAATGTCAACCCCACGGATAAGGTGGGTATTACATTTTTTGGAAGAAGTTTTGAAGAGTGAGGTCCCGGCTGGATAAATTTTAGAGGCGCTTCAGAAATTAAACTTCGAGATATCTGGGAAATGATATCAAAAATTTTTCAAAGCAACTCTGAAGGACTTAGCACTGATACATTTTGCATAGGTATTACTTCTGTTAAGCTTCCTCAGGGCAGAGGGAGGGGAAAAAATTATAATACCTTCGATGAGGAATGTGCTAAGAAAAAAGGTATCGTTAGTATTAGCAACAACGATAACTTATGCCTTCCAAGAGCGTTATTAGTGGCAATGTCTTATATTGATAACGACTTTGATTAGATTGAAATTCGAAAAGACACTGAAAATTACAAATAAAGAAAACAGCAGAACTTATTAAAAACGCCAACATAAATATACCTCAAGAAGGTTGTGGAATACCAGAACTTCAGCAGTTCCAACAATATTTAAAGGAATACTCCATAACCGTTTATAAATATGGGACCAAAGGTAGAGATATTATATTTGAGGGAAATGGCGATGAAAAAAGGATCAATCTCCTATACGACAAAGGCCATTACAACGTAATCACTTCGCTTATTGTGGCATTTTGCTGTAGTTACTATTGTGAAAAGTGCCATAAGTCATTTTATATCCGAAATCGTCACAGATGTGGCGGAACATGCCCCCAATGTCAAAATTCTCCAGATTGCCCAAAAAACCAATTAAATATTTTGTGTAAAGATTGTTACCGCCATTTTAGAGGGAATAATTGTTTTAATAACCATAAAGCTTCCAATTCACGGATGGGAGCATCCATTTGCAGCACAGTAAAGCGATGCACAAAATGTCTAAGAACATACCAGACAAATAGAGAACATACTTGCGGCGAATATTATTGTAAAACATGTAGTAAACATGTTAGTAGTATGTATATGCCGGTTCAGCGGCGGAGGAGCTTTTTTAAAGCTTTTTTAATGCCGTTTCAGCGGCAGCAGGAGCTTTTTTCGGTAGTTCTCCTAAAGTTATGCAATAAATTTGTGATAAGTAAAAAGTTTTGTGCTTTTGAGTATTTTAAATTAAGCTTAGTGGTTAAAATATCAGTTATGTTTAAATTTCAAATTAAAACAATAATAAGCTTAAACTAGTTTGAGTCTTTGAGTATTTTAAATTAAGCTTGGTTGTTAGGATATCAGTTATGTTTAAAATTTCAAATTAAAACAGTAATAAGCTTAAGATATTGTGCTTATTGTTCTTAATTAAATATGAAAAGTTTTAAAGCTTGGTTTAAATACAAAGTTAATATTATCAACGTTTAAGCTTGATTTAATATTTCCGCGAAAATTAAAAAAAAGTTTTATAAATTAAAAAAAATAAGCTTAAGCTATTTAGCTGAATATTCTTAAGTAGATATGAAAAATTTTTTAAATATCAGTTATGTTTAAATTTCAAATTAAAACAGTAGTAAGCTTAAGATATTGTGCTTACTGTTCTTAGTTAAAAATGAAAAGTTTTTAAAGCTTGGTTTAAATACAAATCTAATATTATCAAAGTTTAAACTTGATTTAATATTTCTGTGAAAATTAAAAAAAGTTTTATAAATTAACAAAAATAAGCTTAAGCTATTGAGCTGAATATTTTTAATTAGATATGAAAAGTTTTTTAAATATCAGTTATGTTTAAATTTCAAATTAAAACAGTAACAAGCTTAAGATATTGTGCTTATTATTCTTAATTAAATATGAAAAGTTTTTAAAGTTTGGCATTAAGTACAAAGTTAAGCTTGATTTAATATTTCCGCGAAAATTAAAAAAAAAGTTTTATATATTAAAAAAAAAAGCTTAAGCTAAATATTTTTAATTAGATATGAAAAGTTTTTTAAATATCAGTTATGTTTAAATTTCAAATTAAAACAGTAAAAAGCTTGAGTTATTGTGCTTACTGTTCTTAATTAAATCTGAAAAGTTTTTTAAAGTTTGGTTTAAATACAAAATTAATATTATCAAAGTTTAAGCTTGATTTAATATTTCCGCGAAAATTAAAAAAAAAATTTTATAAATTAAAAAAAAAAAATAAGCTTAAGCTATTGAACTGAAAATTTTTAATTAGGTATGAAAAGTTTTTAAAATTTGATTTATACTTAATAATTTCAAAGTTTAAGCTTGATTTAATGTTTACGTGAAAAATTTAAAAAATTCAAAGGTGATAAAGCTCGTCCGTTATGTTTGAAATTGAAGCTTCCAACTGCCATTTTAAAGTTGAAAAGCTTAAAAAATCGATGGGAATTTTGTGGTTGATTATTAACTTAACTGCAAAAGTTTTGAAAAAAAAATGAAAGAAATAAACGTTTGAAATTATATTTTAAAGTTTTTTTTTTTTTTTTAAGCTTGATTTAATATTTCTGTGAAAATAGAAAAAAGTTTTATTGGTTTTGAATTGAATATTCTTGATTAGATATGAAAAGTTTTTATAGTTTTGGTTTAAATACAAAGTTAAAATTAAAATTGAAAAACACTTTTAATGTATGTGTGTATAATATTTTTTATTTTATTTAAACATCTTTAAAATGTGATTTTCTATAAAGCTAACAAAAATTTGATTTTTTTTTTATTTTGTTTTTTTTTTACAATTATTGCTCAATGGCATAATGCCCCCAAGCATATGTTTATACCCGTATGACTATATAGGCAAAGGGTATAATAAATTTGCCATTACGTTTGTGACGCAGAGAAGGAGGGGGGGTAGATATAGACTCAAGTGTATGGATCGGATCAGAATCGAAAAACAAATCGATTTAGCTATGTATGTCCGTCCGTCCGTCTGTCCGTCCGTCCGTCCGTCCGTCCGTCCGCACGATAACTCAAAAACTAAAGGAGCTAGAATCTTGAAATTTTCGCAAATTCGTTTTTTTGCAATAGCCGTCATCGCTATTTAAATCCAGCCATTTTGGTCCATGGGTTCGGGTGGCTGCCATACAACTTCTTTTTTTATATGAGTATTTCTCTGTACCTATTACAGTTACGTGTCTGAAATTTTGGCAAAAGTAGTTTAGTTTTATGGCCAAAGTTTCTGTAAAATTTGGTTGGTCTGTTGCAGAGGGTTCGAGTAGCTGCCATACAACTCCTTCTTTTATATGAGCATTACACTACACCTAATAAAGCTTTATGTTTGAAATTTTGTCAAAAGTAATTAATGTTTATAAATGATATAATGTTTATAAAACGGTCATACGGGTATCCCAGAGTTGACACAGTCTACTCTACCACACTCTTCCTCGTTTTATATTATCTTCAGTTACATATCTTGAAAATTGCTAACCAATGTGTTCCTTTTTTGGTAGAAGTGTCGGTGTTTATTACTAAAATACCAGGTTTTGAAATATTTTTCGGTATTTGATCAACAGCAAAAACACCATTAAACAATTTACTTGTGACACTATTACATTTCAGCGCTTTCGTTATCTGAAGTGTATTCATTTTTTTGTAAACGGGAAATATCAATTAGCTGAGTATTTCCACTTATGTATGCCGTTAAAAATTCAACTTTAAGTTTACCATTTGTGAACACTATATCGAATTTTTCAAGCAAATTTATTAAATTATTAGTTGTTTTTTCATTGTCCATATGTCCAAAAGAGTAATTCTTGATGTCTGTTCTTTTTAAATCTTTGGTTGGGAATTTATACTTTAATTCCTTTACAATAGTTTTACATTTTTCTTTTATTCCAGCCACAGCAAGGTTTTTAGCAAATATTGTATTGTTATCATCCGTGCAGAATGATAAATCTACTACAGCGTATGCCATTTTCAAAATGAATAGAGATGCTCCACTATGCTTCCTTTTATATGTTTACGTAGACGTTGCGATTTTTATCAATTTCGATACTGGCATCGAATTCTGCAAACACAATACATGTTAATGTTGAAGTTAATGGAGAACTGAGTCTTGCTTCAATCTTTACTACTCCCTGGTTTAATAAACTTTGACATGTATCAGTTCCAGAACCATCTGGTGATAAATCAAAAGCTAGTATTGTATAACCTTTTGAAAATAGTTCTTTTGAAATTTGATGGCCTTTATCAGAATGATGTATACCTGTTCCGCTAAATAATGTTAAATATGCACGAGAATTGCAATTGTTATTCGATGTAAAACTGGTTTCAATTGCAGAGTTTGGTGTAGGCACTCCATTCACATATAATTGAAATTGTGTGAGATTTTGATGATCGAAATGGTATGGATTTTTTGATCTTTTACCATTAAAATTTTCATTATTAACCATACAAAATAAAAGAGCTTTTGGTATTTGCCCTATAAATATATTATCCAATGATATGTTGGATGTGTTAGCTGGAATTGTGAATGTTTTGATTTCACTTCTCGTATAAAAATATTTTGCGTTAGCCTTTTCCAAAACAGTATTATGTGCAATTAATATGCTTGGATTAATTGTTAAATGTTTCATGTATAATGTAGCTTCAAGAATTTTTAAATAGCTTTCGTCTGAATCATTGAAAAATAGAAAAAAATCTTGTTTTTCTAATGCCAAAGCAATTCGAATGTCAACGTTATTTAAAAGTAATTTGGAAGTGTTGAAAAAATCTACATGTAATTTTCCCATTAATTCTACTATTGTAGAATTATTGTATAATTTTTGCCTTGATTTAGAACCAGAATTGTTAAAATCATTTACATTTGGTTTATCCAATTCCCAACCAGATGCTTCCAGATGTGTTTGACTGGAATCTGTACCATAATTTAGTAAAGTAGTTAAGTATGCTTTATAATGGTATAATGAGTCTGACGGAGTGATGTTTTTTCCATTTAGAGTTACATTACATTGTTTAATTAAAGAGTGTAATAAATTATTTACAACACTGGGCTGTGAGGCTGATTTTGCATCAGCTCCGGTTCCTACTTTATCATTTGCACTCCAAACTGATCCATCTTTTTTTAATATTTGAATTTTAAATTTGATGTAGGTTGACGATAAATCTCGATATGTATCTCCATTTCCAAGCGAAACAAATTCAATAGTTGATGGTGACGCCTCTAAAGAAGCTAAAGGATTGTGTGCTACTTCTTCTGAACGCAATATACTTGTTTGTACTGGTAATGATGCAAAAAGATCAAGTTCAGATTTCATACACTCCATATTTAATTGAATATATCAGAGGTTTTAATTTGCTTTTTTCGTTGCTTCGACTTTAAATGTGTCTTTTTAGAAACTGCTCGTCGTTTTATACTGCTCCGTCTTTTTATGGGTTTTCGCCTTCCACCATACATCGAATGCAGTTGATTAACTACTGATTTTCTTAGATTTTTCATCCCACCTTTACTTTGATCAATTACAGTTTCTTTTATGTTTGCACCAGATGCTATATCATTCAAAATATTTTTACTTGTGTTCATAGCCTCTGTTTTAATTAAGTTCCAACCTGATGTAAAAACTGGCGAAAAAGTAACGAATTAAACTTCCGAATATATTTCCAAAACCACGACCTCTTTGAATAGTTGGATAAAATTGTAATAGAGGTCCAATGTCGTTGATTCCTCCACCTACTTGAGAGGAATAATATCTCACGTAAGCTCTTTCCATGTTTGATATGATATCATATTTGAGTAGTAGTATTTATATTGTTTTTAAGCAATCATTGCTTTTTAAAGTGCAGTACAATTTTTGTTGGATAGTAACTGGAAACAAAATTTATTCCATCGCCGTATTGGTTGCAAATTTTAATCGCTATCGTTTCAAAACAATTTTTTTTCTATAGGTATGTATTGGACATTTTCAAATTCAATATTTGTAGGTATTCTGCAATTTTCTACGTTGATAGCTCTTAATGCACGTACTTTGCTACTTCCAAAAACAGATGATTGAACTATATCTGAATATATCATCACCATTCCATTAATTTCATCTTTATTATTAGCAATAGCTAATTTAAATAGTTCTGGTAATTTTGTTTTGAAATTTTTTATATTTTGTTTCTGTCGAAATAATTCATTTAGCAATGTTTTTACATTATAACTGTGATTAACTTTTATAAAGAAGCTGTCTTCATCAAAAGTCTGTGATATTCGAATTAAACCTTTTTTGTTTTGATCTGCTACTTTTTGAAAAGTTATATTATCATAATTTTTAGTATTAGAAATATATGTCAAAACTTCATTAAAAAATTCTTTGAAAACTTGGTTTCGAGTAAATCCCGGATTAGGAGTTATATTTTTAATAAGTGTTGGTAAAAAATTAAATTTCCAATCATCCAAATGTAATTCCGAATCGTCATATGAATAATATGTGTAACATATAGATTTGGTTACTTTAATTTTTTCAAGAGGTTTTTCAATGTTTTTTACATAAACATTATACTGTCCGATATTAATAAGAGCACAATTCTCCTTGTTAAATTTTTCCGTTTGTAGGAAATCGTTCAGATAAACTTCTGAAAGACCTACTTTCCAGTTTCCGTTTCTTAAATCAAAGTGAATAGGCAATTTATTTTCGAATGAAGCTAAAGTGTTGTCTGGAAAAAGTTTTAAATTATCATTACTAAACAATGTTACATAGAAGTCATCTTGACTATCCATCTTTGTTAACTTCTTTTAAGACATAAAATGTTGCACTATTTATATGTTGTCCATTCCGGTGTTGATGAAGTTCTTAGTTTTGGACTTCTTAGTAAAGGTTTTAATTTTCGTTTTTTTGTTTCAGGAAACTGTGAAAGTATAGTTGAGGAAATTGAACTACCGGCCGATCTTAGTGTCTTCTTTTTTTCAGGTGATGGTAAAGCAACGGTAATTACATCACCACTTGGTGTTTCAAACATTCGATAATCAGAACTTAGAGATGGTCTTTGTACTAGTTTTTCGTCTTTCAACATTTCAGTTTGAGCTAATTTTCTAAATGAATTTTCATTTTGCACCAGATGCTATATCATTCAAAATATTTTTACTTGTGTTCATAGCCTCTGTTTTAATTAAGTTCCAACCTGATGTAAAAACTGGCGAAAAAGTAACGAATTAAACTTCCGAATATATTTCCAAAACCACGACCTCTTTGAATAGTTGGATAAAATTGTAATAGAGGTCCAATGTCGTTGATTCCTCCACCTACTTGAGAGGAATAATATCTCACGTAAGCTCTTTCCATGTTTGATATGATATCATATTTGAGTAGTAGTATTTATATTGTTTTTAAGCAATCATTGCTTTTTAAAGTGCAGTACAATTTTTGTTGGATAGTAACTGGAAACAAAATTTATTCCATCGCCGTATTGGTAGCAAATTTTAATCGCTATCGTTTCAAAACAATTTTTTTTCTATAGGTATGTATTGGACATTTTCAAATTCAATATTTGTAGGTATTCTGCAATTTTCTACGTTGATAGCTCTTAATGCACGTACTTTGCTACTTCCAAAAACAGATGATTGAACTATATCTGAATATATCATCACCATTCCATTAATTTCATCTTTATTATTAGCAATAGCTAATTTAAATAGTTCTGGTAATTTTGTTTTGAAATTTTTTATATTTTGTTTCTGTCGAAATAATTCATTTAGCAATTTTTTTACATTATAACTGTGATTAACTTTTATAAAGAAGCTGTCTTCATCAAAAGTCTGTGATATTCGAATTAAACCTTTTTTGTTTTGATCTGCTACTTTTTGAAAAGTTATATTATCATAATTTTTAGTATTAGAAATATATGTCAAAACTTCATTAAAAAATTCTTTGAAAACTTGGTTTCGAGTAAATCCCGGATTAGGAGTTATATTTTTAATAAGTGTTGGTAAAAAATTAAATTTCCAATCATCCAAATGTAATTCCGAATCGTCATATGAATAATATGTGTAACATATAGATTTGGTTACTTTAATTTTTTCAAGAGGTTTTTCAATGTTTTTTACATAAACATTATACTGTCCGATATTAATAAGAGCACAATTCTCCTTGTTAAATTTTTCCGTTTGTAGGAAATCGTTCAGATAAACTTCTGAAAGACCTACTTTCCAGTTTCCGTTTCTTAAATCAAAGTGAATAGGCAATTTATTTTCGAATGAAGCTAAAGTGTTGTCTGGAAAAAGTTTTAAATTATCATTACTAAACAATGTTACATAGAAGTCATCTTGACTATCCTACTTTGTTAACTTCTTTTAAGACATAAAATGTTGCACTATTTATATGTTGTCCATTCCGGTGTTGATGAAGTTCTTAGTTTTGGACTTCTTAGTAAAGGTTTTAATTTTCGTTTTTTTGTTTCAGGAAACTGTGAAAGTATAGTTGAGGAAATTGAACTACCGGCCGATCTTAGTGTCTTCTTTTTTTCAGGTGATGGTAAAGCAACGGTAATTACATCACCACTTGGTGTTTCAAACATTCGATAATCAGAACTTAGAGATGGTCTTTGTACTAGTTTTTCGTCTTTCAACATTTCAGTTTGAGCTAATTTTCTAAATGAATTTTCATCATCTAAATCGATATCCATATCTGAATACTCTTTTTTGGGATCATATTCAAACACTTCATCAGTAACTAATGGTACAAAATTAGTCTGTGTTGATGTTGATTTGTATTTAGGTAATTCAGTTTCTGTATATGCATTTCGTTTAGAAAAGAATTTTGTTTGGGTGCCCGTATCAAATGTAGGATTATTAGCTTTTTCTGGTAATTTTTTTGCGTGTCTTTTGTTAATTCCATATTTGAGGAGATTTTGACGATATAAGTACCATTTTTGCAATGGTTTTAAGTTTTTATCATATAAAACTTTTTTCATTTTTTGATCTAATAAATCCAAGTTTTTATCATCTTGAAATAATTTACTAAATTTTGAAAATATTTCTGGTGACATAACAATCATTCGCTGCATTATGTCTTACTGAGTAATTTCCCTATTACACCAGATAATATAGTTCCGATTAGAGTTGGTAAAAACCCACCATGTTGAACTAATATTTTTCTTTTGGCTTTTATACTTTTCTTAGCACAGGCTAGAAATCTTAATTGTTTTTTATGTTTTTTTAATTTTGCTTTTTGTGCCGATGATATTTTATTATTACCATTTAATATATTGATTGCAATTTCAGCAATAGTTTTTATAATATCATCATCACAATATTTAAGAATATTTTTACGAAATATCTTGTTGTTGCACTTTCCTAGTACATGTAATATATGTTGGTTTTTCTTCAATCGTTTCATACTTTTGACAGTTGTTATTCAAATCACCCGTATCACAGAAACATATACAATATTCTTTGGAAAAAATATTAGTTCTAAATTCTAATACGAAATAAATCGTTAATGTCTTGTCTTAAATCCAACACAATATAACCATGAGGTTTTGATGTTGACTCATTATATACTCTCAAGAAACCCTTTATATTTTCTGGATATAGTTGCCTAGCAAGAAGAAAAATTTGCGATTTGTCTCGAGGATTTTTGAAAAGCACTAAATATTTACAATTTAATGAAATATCTCTTGAAAATTTTCCCTGATGAAAAACGTTTTGTGTTAACAATATAATAGATAAATTACGATGGTGTGAACCTTTAGTAAATAGCTCACATACCTCTTTATTTGCAGAATCTAACATTAAGTCATCTAGAACAATTAACGTAGGTTTATTTTCATTACCACTAAATTCTTTTGGGACACTGGTATAAAAGTCTATATAGGGAAAAGTTAGATTTTTTGGAATAGCAGAAATTACTGGGTTACACCATTTTATTGTTTCAATTTTCGGAGAAATCAATCTATCAATATTTTCAATTAAATTACACACAAATGTTGTTTTCCCACATCCAGATGGTCCCGCTATCATCATTGTAAATGGATGAATAAAATTAATCATTTTTGGTCTGTGTCTGATAAGAAACTGAATTTAAAATGCAATTTAGAGACCATATAAAAGCAGCGAACATATTCTTAGTACTGTCATTTTGAATTATGGAAGTGAAGGAGTTCTTAAATATTTATTCCTCCGTCTTATTAGATGATCATAAGAAACTAATATTACGTCATCTATATAAACACATTAAAAACTTTTCTGAAGTAAAAAAATTCACTTCAATTTATGGTACTCATTTTACCCTTTGTCCGTGGGCATATGATAATTCTACTTCTGGACCGGACACATGTGAATGTCACACAATAGAAAATTATAGAATCACTTTAGAAAATTTAATTAAATGGTATGAGAATAATGGCGAGGCTACAAGTCGTGTCAGAAATTCATAGAGGCGCTAGAAGAAACTTTACACGAAGAAAATTTATTGAAAAGGGTTTAAATGATACTTGGCAAATTGATTTGGTTGAAATGATTCCATATGCAAAATTTAATAAGACATATAAATATTTATTAACCGTTATTGATACATTTTCAAAATTTGCGTATGCTGAACCGATTAAAAACAAAAGCGCTGATAATGTTTTAATCGCAATGAAAATTATTTTTAAGCGTGCTGGTAAAAAACCAAAAAATTTACAATCTGATCAAGGTACGGAATTTTTCAACAAAAAATTTCAAAATCTAATGAGGAAATATAAAATTAACCATTATCATACATATTCAGAACTAAAAGCATCAATTGTAGAACGTTTCAATCGCACCCTAAAAAACATGATGTGGAAACAATTCAGTTTACAAGGCACATATAAATGGTTACCTATTCTGCCATCGCTAATAGAAAAATATAACTCAACATATCATCATACAATTAAACTTCCACCTAAAAATGTTACAAAGAAAAATGAGAAATTTTTATTAAAAACTGTCTACAATAAATTAAAAGTTTTCCGAAAAGCAAAATACAAAGTTGGAGATTTTGTTCGTATAAGTAAATTGAAAGGTATATTTGCAAAAGGTTATCAACCTAATTGGTCAACAGAAATTTATACAATAGCGAAAATAAAAAGAACTGATCCAATAACATACAATTTACTTGATTACACACAAAAACAAATAAAAGGCAGTTTTTATGAACCTGAACTTACATCTGTTAAATTTCCTAATGTTTACCTTGTAGAAAAAATAATAAGAAAAAAAGGAAATCAAGTTTTGGTTAGGTGGCTTGACTTTGATTGACTTTGTTCGTTTGTTAATGCAGCGGTAAGTTTTTTACGATTTGTACCCGTGATTTCTTTAATTTTTTGTGGACATTGAAATCATCATGTAGATGTTGCAGTTTCTCTAATTCGTCACATTCTTTCTTTAACCAGTCTTGCTTGGCACGCCTAATTTTAGCTTTGATATCTCGATGAATGCGTTTATACTCCCCAATATTATTGTTTTTGTATTGGCGCCTTACATCCATCATTTGCAAAATCTCGTCTGTCATCCATTTCTGTTTAGGGAAATACTTTTTTGTACCCAGGATGTTTCGTGATTTTTCTTTAAGGATATCCTTTGTTTGTGCGATCTCTTATTTCACTATTTTTCAGCTTTTCCATATCCAATTTTGTTTCTCGGTTGGATCTCTTTGGTCTTGCCAATTTGATGTTTATTTTGCCCACCAAAAGATTGTGATCCGATGGAACGTCGGCACCAGGGTATGTGCTTACTTTCCTAATGGATGAGCTAAATCGTTTATTTACAATAATGAAGTCAATCTGGTTTCGCACTACATGTTCACTTGAATCTTGTGGAGATCTCCAGGTATATAATCTTCTTGCAGGTAAGCAAAACCACGTATTCATAATTTTTAAATTTTCTTCCTGGCAAAATTGTACCAAACGATCACCCCTTTCGTTTCTAGTTCCTAGAGCAAAATTCCCAACTACGTCTTTTACTCCTCCGGTACCAACCTTGGCATTAAAGTCGCCCATTATGATATTCAGGTCGTGAGGTTTTGTTTGTTTTAAAAGATATGTTATGTGTTCATAAAACTCCTCTATCTCATCGTCAGGTTTATCAGCTGTCGGTGCGTAAATTTGTATAATATTAATTGCGATCGGTTTTGAATCTAATTTCAGTAACATGGCTTTATCCGAAAACGGCACGAAGCCGGAAACATGTTTTGCGATTTCTTCAGACAATATTATACAGACGCCATTCCTGTGCCTTGTGTTGTTATTACCGAAATAATAAAATTTTGTCCCCTTTACACAATTTACTCCGTTACTTGGCCACCAGGTTTCGCTGATACCAAATATATTAATTTTTAAACGATTCATTTCTTGAATAGTGTTATAGATTTTTTCTGACTCGAACAGACTGTTGACATTCCACGTTCCTATTTTTATTGTAGCTTTGGTTTTACATCCGGGGATTCTTAGCACCCTCTTTTTGCCGGAGACTGAGGACCGTTTGTTTTTTGACGTATTCATATGATATTTCTAGGGATTATTACTCCAGTGGTTTCCCATTGCCTTCTGGAGAGTTTACGGTAGTTTTCTTTCTTTTTTTCATCAGCCGCTCTTTAAGAGTACAGACGCTGTTTGCAGCCGCCTACTATAGGAACACACGCTGCTATTTCTTGGACCTTAAATCTAAATGTAGAAGTGGCCCAAAAGAAACCGCCAGTTTTGTTTGTTGCTGACTCACCTACACCACCAGGGTTGGTTACCTGATCTTTCGACTGAGTTCCTCAGCGTAACAGGGAGGACCTCGTGAAGGTAAAACTTGGCGTGGAGATAGCATAGGCTGTGGTTGATGTAACTGGAACCCATCAAGCTAAGTTCCGCATACTATCCCTTCCCCCCCAGAAAACTTAAAAAACAAAAAAACTTGAAATAAATGAAAATATATTTATTCCAATTCAATTACAAAATGAACGAGGAAGATTATAGTTGCCCTTGTCAACTTTTAGATACCCGTGCTTACCCACTAACCGTTATTTATTTATAATATATAACGGGTAAGTTAATTTTTAAATATCACAAATGCTATTAGGTATAAAAAAAATATAAAAAAGTAAAATAGTTAAAAAAAAAATTAACTTATTATCCCATAATTTTTGCTTAAAAAAAAAATTAAATTTTTAATTCATTATAGGTACCATAATTTTTGGTTAAAAACAAAAAAAAAAAAAAAAAAACAAAAAAAAATAGCCCACCCCAAAAGTTGGTCCGAGCGATGTCCGACTTTGCCAACTAACTTGCCCTATTACTTTACCTGCCCAGTTTTAATTTTAACCTCGTAGCTTCATTAGATTCACAGTTATCGAATTGACAACTTTGTATG
Source organism: Dolichopus griseipennis (assembly GCA_963082915.1). Classification (NCBI taxonomy): domain Eukaryota; kingdom Metazoa; phylum Arthropoda; class Insecta; order Diptera; family Dolichopodidae; genus Dolichopus; species Dolichopus griseipennis. The sequence goes on from OY720441.1 coordinate 137,143,161, forward strand.
GGAGCTGCCCGAATATGGGGTCGTAACATTTTGAAACTCCGAATTAGTGCTCGATTCTTTATATAACTAACAGTGTGTAATTTTCATCCTCGTAGTATACTCAGTTTCCAAGAAATTCATATTGGTGCAAAGAAGTTGTATGGCAACCCCCCGCAAATGAAGCCGTAAAATTTTGAAACTTCATATAAGTGCTTGATTCATTATAAAACTAACCGTGTGTAATTTTCGTCTTTCTAGAATATTTACTTTTGAATAAATTTATATTGGTTTAAATAAGTTGTGTGGCAGCTCCCCGAAACCTTGGTCTGGTCTTAACCAAAAAGAATAGGGAACCTTAAAAATGTCCAAAAAATGTTTTGTGTGAATTTCAAAACTCTAGCTCTAATTTTTCAATTCTATCTCTTGTAATTAATTTTTAATTCACGAATATATTTAACCTAAGCAAAGTAAGCATCATATAATCATATTGATAAAATGATTCATTCAAAATATTACACATATACATATTATATGAATATACATATATAAATTATTTATGGAGCCATTTACTTAAAAAAAATCTTTGTGTTCTTTTTTGCTTATCTTAAATAAACTACGCATCATTTAAATAATATGAAATTCTAACTCGTTATCTATTCAAAAAAAAAAGTAAACAAACAAAAAAACAAAAACAAACAAAATTCATATAATTTCATATTAAATACACGGTGCATAGCAAATTTTCAAATTTTTATATGAAAATGTTGGAGTTAAAAAAGTTAGCTGTTCGAGAGCTACCCGAAGTTTTGGTCCGATCTTAACCAAAAAAAATAGGGAACCTAGAAATTGATTGAAAAATATTTTGTGAAAATTTCAAAACTGTAGCTCTTTTAGTTTTTGAGTTATCGTGCTGACACACAGACGGACGGACGGACGGACGGACGGACGGACGGACGGACGGACAGACACACATAGCTAGATCGACTCATTTTTCGATTCTGAGCCGATACGTACCCTTGACACTATATCTAGCTCGTCTAGATCGATGCGTTACAAACGGAGGAGCAAATCTAATATACCCGATGTCATATATGTATGCACGGGTATAAAAAATTATAATTATTAAATTTTGTGATAAAAAGCTAATCAAAGCATAATATATTTAATAATCCACTTTTTATAAAATTGCAATTATTTTAAATGGTTAGTTTATATACCTAATAGAAAAGCTTATAAACGCAAAATATGCAATAAATGTATTTCTAAAATACAATTACAAATTTAGACCTTTTCATATAATTCATTTAAATATTCAAATAAATTTTACATAAATGCAGCAAGTACCTTTGAATATAGCTGAACTACTACAATTAAGTCAAAATTTCGGGGACACATAGGAAATAGGAAATATATTCTTTGGCTTCGAAATTAAACTCGACCAGAACCAATTCCCATAGTACTTGCATTACTAGTAACCTAGAGGTTAAATTTCATCAGAATAGCGGCATTATTTTTTGAGTTATGGTGTTTTTAAGATATATATTTGTTAGCCCTTGAACTTTTCAAAAGTTTTTAGACCCGAAACTATGGTACGATTTCGCCCATATGCAGTCCCCGTCATACTTTCAATACTAGTGAACCTTTGTACACAATTGGAACGTGTTATCTTAATTTTAAGTTACAAGTTTTATTAATTTCGATGATAAGCTTTTACACATTGGGGGGTCTAAGAGAGGTACTGAACCACCACTCCAATTGATCCAAAATTAGAGGGACACGCAGGATATACTACGTGAAGAACACCCATGTGCCAAATTTGAAACATCCACATTTTTTCAAGTTGCGATCTTTATTAATTTGACACCCTGATACCAAATTTGGAGGTTCTATCTTCATTGGTTTCGGAATTATGCTCGTTTGGTCTAAAGTCGATCAAAAAGTTCTAGATTCCGAACCCATTGTACATTACCCACCGTACGCAATCACCGCCGTAGTTTTATTACTAGTAACCTACAGCACAAATTTGAGGAAGATAACGTCATTAGTTGTTGAGTTATCGTGATTTTTTATATATGTTCGTTAGCCCTTCGATCGATTAAAAAGCCCAGAATCCGAACCCATGGGCCGATTTCGCCCATATGCAATCCCCATCGTAATTTTAGTCCTAGTAGCCTACAGTTAAAATTTCATCAAGATAGCTCCATTATTTTTTGGGTTATTGTGCCTACGGACGGACGGACGGACGGACTTTGATATATCGACTCAGGAGGTCACGCTGATCACAAATATATATACTTTTCCTTATCTAACTCGCTTCCTTTAGGTGGTTACAAACACCATACCAAAGTTAATATACCCTTTTACCTATTCTATAGGTGTAGGGTATAAAAAGAAGAATTTTGCGATAGATGTGGACAAAGGCAACATATTTTAGTAGTAATAGTAGCGCTTGGGCATGGGAAAATAATTATGCAAATTAGGCCAATGACTTGGCGTTTACTTTGTTGTTGAGAGCTTTTTTAAGGAATGTTGTAGTGTAAAAAACAGGTAGCAAATTAGATGTCGTGGTTGGCGTTTGCATAATTAGTTTCCGGAAAAGTGTTTGTAAATAATAGGTAGTGCAATGACCTAAACAGGTGTTGTACTATAATAACATAGACTATGTAAATAATATGCAAGAATTTATTTTATTTTTTAATAAAAAGCTTTTACGGTGTGTTTGGCAATAATTTGAAAGGTAAACTAAATATTGTAGAACAAGTAAGTGCACTGATCTAAACAGGTGTTATAATATCTAGTATTTGTTACCGGTTGCATAATTAGTTTCCGGAAAAAGCTTTTGTAAATAATATAGAAGGTAAACGAGATAATGTAGGATAAGTAAGTGCAATGATCTTGTTATGATAGTATAGTAACATATAGGTTATTTTAAATAATAAAAATGTATCTTATTTTTTCAATAAAAAGCTTTCATGTTCAGGTTCATGGTTGTTGTAACATAATATTAGCGCAAAAAATACAGTTGTTATTTATGAGATAAATAAAATGCAGATATTGACCTTGTTATTGTATCTTGTAATTTTCGGTTGTATGTACTTGGACATAGGAATTCTGTGCGAGAAAGAGATAGCAAATTATGTCAATAATCTTGTTGTGATAGTATAGTAATATAGATTATTGTAAATAATACGAATTTATTTATTAATAAAAAGCTTTCACGGTCAACCAGTTTTGGGAAAATAATATTAACGCAAAAATGCAGGTGTTATGAGATAAATAAAATGCAGATGTTTAACTTGTTATTGTATCTTAGTTTTAAAGTAATTTATAGTATAGGTTGTATGTATAAAATCGTGAGAAAAAAATTTGTATTTAGTGATTAATTGTTATGTTTAATAAAAAAAAATAAGAAAAAAATTTAATATAGAACAAGATTTATTATAGATTCTTGTAAATTACTTTCTATTATGCAAATTTGAGGTATGTTATTAACAACTATGTATTAAGCAAATAATTTAATAATGAATTGTAAAACGAAAAACAAGTAAATTTATTTTTATATAATATCAATTAATATAATTGAAATATAATTTGAAAAATTTTTCTAGGAAATTACTAGTATTATGCAAATTTGAGTTGTAAAATGTACATAAGGTGCAATGTGGAGTGACAATGTTAATTTTATTGTATATTTGATTCATTTCCTAGTTTTTATATAAATGGAAAATTTCCTATCCCTTTTAATATTGGTATAAAAACAAGGCTAATTAGTTTTATATCATCATTAACAAAAAAAAAAGTCGTAAAAACATACCAAATCAATACTGAGAAAAATGGCCAAGAAACAAATATTAGAGAAATATTTAGAGGAGTTTTCCAAATTCATAATTATGGAAGAAAAAAGCCAGTTTTCGAAAAAGTTTGGAGTCATGTCGAGAAAAATTACATTCAAAATAAGAAAAGCTCCAAATGCAGAAGATATATTGGCATATACTAAAGAAGCCATTAATCAAATAGTTATATATTCGGTGGAAAACGTTGAACCGAATGATCTCATTGGTATAGTATTTTTTGCTGATAACTTTCAACAGAGAACTCCAGGTTGGATGAATTTTAAGCTTGCAAGTTCAGTGACGTTTGAAGACATTTGGTAATACAATAAGTAAAATATTCCAAAGTAAATTCGGAGGGCCTGAATACTGATTCTTTTCAACTACAACTGTACGGTTGCCTTCTGGAAGTGGACGAGAGAGAAATTATTTTGCTTTCAATGAAAAAAGTTTAAAACGAAGAGGCATTGTTGTGATTAAAAATAATGATAATCTTTGCTTACTCCGAGCTATTGTAGTAGGAAAAGCTTTTATAGATGGTGACATGAATTATAAAAAAATTCGCCAAGATACACAGAAGATGCAGAAAAATCTAGCATTAGAGCTGATGGTAAAAACAAAATTAAATATAACGCAAAGTGCAGGAATATCTGAACTTAAAAAAATACAGGATTATTATGGGGATGAATATAACATCGTTGTTTACGATTATCCTAGTAACAAAAATATAATTTTTGAAGGTAAAAACGATGGCAAAAGAATTAATTTATTATATAACTCAATCAAATCACTTTAACGTTATTATTTCGCTGACAGCGGTTTTTTGCATTAATCATTACTGTGAAAAATGTTATGTAGGTTACGCAAATTATCATAATTGTGAAGGTATCTGCATTTGTTGTCGACAGTCTCCTGCATGTAATAATATACCTACAACTATTACATGCAACTATTGCAAACGATCATTCCGAGGTGGAAAATGTGGTTTTTAGATTCTATGAATTATCTTGCAATGCCACTATCACAACTTCCTAAAGCTTTCGATTTATCAACTGATTTAAAAAAAGGTTATTTTCCTCATTTGTTCAATACAACAGAAAATATAAATTATGTTGGGCCAATACCACTTATGCGCTACTATAGTCCTGATACAATGACAGAAGAAAATCGAAAAATGTTTATTGATTGGTACGAACAAAGCAAAAATACCGAGTTCAATATGAAACGTGATTTGATAGAATATTGCAAAAATGATGTACATATTTTAACTGAAGCCTGCATTAAATTTAGAAAACTTCTATTGGAAGAAAAAAATGTATGTCCTTTCACTGAGGCTACAACCGTTGCTTCAGCGTGCAATTTAATTTTTCGAAGAAATTTTTTAAAACCGGAAACTATAGGATTGATACCCAAAAAAGGTTACAGATTTACAGACAATCAATCAAAAATTGCTCTTCAATGGCTAATTTGGGAAGAGGATCAAAGAAAGATTAATATTCAACATGCAGCAAAGAAAAAAGAAGCAATTATAAAAAATATAAAAGTAGATGGTTTTTGTTCAGAAACAAAACAAATTTTTCAATTCCATGGGTGCTATTTTCATGGCCATCCAAAATGTTTTCCATATAAGAGGAATGAATCAATACAAGGGAACAAACATGATACTCTTGATATCAGATTTGAAAATACCATAACAAGAACAGAACGATTAAAATCATTTGGATATCAAGTGATCGAGATGTGGGAATGTGATTTTAGAGAACAATTGATAGAAAAAGAAGATGAGATGTCATATCTTATAAACCACCCCCTTTTAAAAAACGTTCCTTTAGAACCACGAGATGCTTTTTATGGAGGTAGAACTGGAAACACTTTTATGTATTACAAAGCAAAAGAAAATGAAAAAATAAAATACATAGATATTTGCTCATTATAACCCTATGTGTGCAAATATGGGAAATTTCCAGTAGGACATCCTGAAGTTTTAGTGGGCCATGAAATATGTTCTAAAGTTGACTAAGAAAATACTAATCGTTTAATAAAATGTGATATTCTTCCACCAACTGATTTGATTCACCCCGTTCTTCCAATAAAACAAAATAATAAATTAATGTTTACGCTTTGTTTTACTTGCAGCTTTGAAACATATCAAGATGAATGCCTTCATTGTGATAAAGAAAGAACTCTGAAAGGAACTTGGGTTATAGACGAAGTAGTAAAAGCTGTAAAAATGGGGTATAAAATATTTCAATTTCATGAAATTTAGCGTTATAAGGTACGACAATATAACAAAGACAACTGTGAACCTGGATTATTTACAGAGATGATGGACAAATTTCTTAAAACTAAACAGGAAGTTTCTGGATGGCCTAAAGATTGCAACACAGAAGAATTAAAACAAAATTATTTAGAACAATTTTTCCAACAAGAAAATATTAAACTTGATACAGAAAATATTTCCAAAAACCCAGGAAAAATATCATACAGTAAGCTTATATTGAACTTTTTCTGGGGAAAATTTGGTCAACGAGAAAATCAGACAAAAACGCAAGTAATAAAAAGTCCAGCTACTTTTTATTCTATATTGACAAATCCAAGCAAAGATGTATTGCACATAATGATTATCAATTCTGACACGTTTTAGTTAACTGGAAATATAAAAATGAAGATTTAGATTCATTGCGTACAGAGAACGTATGTATTGCAAGTTATACAACTGCACAGGCTCGCTTAAAATTGTATGAATATTTGGAAAATTTACAAGAACAGTTTTATATTATGACACTGATTCCGTCATATATGTGTGAAAAGAAGGTGAATGTGAACCTGCCCTAGGCAATTTTATCGGAGATATGACTAATGAACTAGAATCATATGGATCTGACAGCTACATAAAAGAATTCGTTAGCGGTGGACCAAAAAATTATGCATATAAAGCATTTTCTTCTGACAAACAAAGCGATGCAGTAGTTTGTAAAGTAAAAGGAATTAAACTAGATTATAACGAGGAAGAGTGTAGTAGAGTAGACTGTGTCAACTCTGGGATACCCGTATGACCGTAACATATACATTATATCATCTGGTTAATTACTTTTGGACAAATTTAAAACATACAGCTTTATTAAGTTTAGTATAAAGCTCATATAAAAGAAAGGGTTGTATGGCAGCTAACCCTCTGCAGTAGACCAACCAAATTTTTCTGTAACTTTGGCCATTACACTAAACTATTTTTGGCGAAATTTCAGACACCCAGCTTCATTAGATGTAGTGTAATGCTCATATAAAAGAAGGAGTTGTATGGCAGCTACTCGAACCCCCTGCAGTAGACCAACCAAATTTTGCAGAAACTTTGGCCATTACACTAAACTGTTTTTGGAAAAGTTTCAGACACCCAGCTTCAATAGGTATAGAGTAATGCTCATATAAAAGAAGGAGTTTTATGCCAGCTACTCGAACCCTCTGCAGTAGACCAACCAAATTTTGCAAAAACTTTGGCCATAAAACTAAACTAGTTTTGCCAAAATTTCAGACACGTAGCTGTAATAGGTACAGAGTAATACTCATATAAAAAAGGAAGTTGTATGGCAGCTACCCGAACCCATGGACCAAAATGGCTGGATTTAAATAGCGTTGACGGCTATTGCAAAAAAACGAATTTGGGAAAATTTCAAGACCCTAGCTCCTTTAGTTTTTGAGTTATCGTGCGGACGGACGGACAGACGGACAGACGGCCGGACGGACATACATAGCTAAATCGATTTATTTTTCGATTCTGATCCGATCCATACACTTGAGTCTATATCTACCCCCCCTCCTTCTCTGCGTCACAAACGTAATGGCAAATTTAATATACCCTTTGACTATATAGTCATACGGGTATAATGACTATATAGTCGGGTATAATAATTCAAAACTAGTCAAGTTTGAAAAAATTAAGGAAATGGTTTTATTGAACGATAAAGCCGGTGTGAATATTCTGTACAAAAAATTTTCGAAGAACAAATGATCATAGGGTAATTACAGTTCCAGAAAAAACGAGGAAGAGTGTAGTAGAGTAGACTGTGTCAACTCTGGGATACCCGTATGACCGTAACATAAACATTATATCATTATTATTATAAACATTAATTACTTTTGGCAAAATTTCAAACATACCAGCTTTATTAGGTGTAGTGTAATGCTCATATAAAAGAAGGAGTTGTATGGCAGCTACTCGAATCCTCTGCAGTAGACCAACCAAATTTGGCAGTAGCTTTGGTCATTACACTAAACTATTTTTGGCAACATTTCAGACACCTAACTTTAATAGGTATAGAGTAATGCTCATATAAAATAAGAAATTGTATGGCAGCTACTCGAACCCTTTGCAGTAGACCAACCAAATTTTGCAGTAACTTTGGCCATTACACTAAACTATTTTTGGCAAAATTTCAGACACCCAGCTTTAATAGGTATAGAGTAATGCTCATATAAAACAGGAAGTTGTATGGCAGCCACTCGAACTCACTGCAACAGACCAACCAAATTTTGCAGAAACTTTGGCCATAAAACTAAACTACTTTTGCCAAAATTTCAGACACGTAGTTGTAATAGGTACAGAGAAATACTCATATAAAAAAAGAAGTTGTATGGCAGCCACCCGAACCCATGGACCAAAATGGCTGGATTTAAATAGCGATGACGGCTATTGCAAAAAAGCGAATTTGCGAAAATTTCAAGATTCTAGCTGCTTTAGTTTTTGAGTTATCGTGCGGACGGACGGACAGACGGACGGACGGACGGACGGACGGACATACATAGCTAAATCGATTTTTTTTTTGATTCTGATCCGATCCATACACTTGAGTCTATATCTACCCCCCCTCCTTCTCTGCGTTACAAACGTAATGGCAAATTTATTATACCCTTTGACTATATTGTCATACGGGTATAAAGATATACAGGCTAAAAGCAGAAAAACGAAGGTTTTATGAAAATTATAGTTCTGTACCATTTGGATTTAAAAGAAAAAAATAAAGTTTTTTAAAAAGAAGTTTAATCAATTTTTTATTATTTTTAATTTTATAAAGGAACAAAAGTTTTTTTTTTGCCCGATTTTTATAGTAAATGTATGTAACCGTAAACTTGAACCTTCCATCAGCATCTTTGCCTTTTCCCAGCCATCTGCACTTTTTTCTCAATTCTTCTATGGTGACATCACTCTTTAGGTATGGACAATAGAAAATTATATTTTCTATGTCCATTCGAGCAAATAAATATTTATAATGATTGTATTGAAATTGTTCAGAGTTTATCTATTTTGCTAATGCCACTGATTTTAACGTTGGTGGGTTCATGTTGTTTTGCTTCTAAATTAAAACATTTTGAGCATGTATTTTTATATCACTAAATGCTTATTAGACAAAGGAATTAATTTAAAAGAATTAGTTAATTAAAGGAGTGTTCTAGGAAATGATTTTATGTTAGAAAATTTATTTTAAAATTTCCTGGTAGAAAAAAAAGATTTATTATTCTAACAAAGGAATTTGAATGGAAATAAATTCCGTCGTGCCAAAAAGTCATGTTCTAACAAAACAATTTAGGAGCGTTTGAATTTCCTCATATGTTTAGTTCCTTGTTAAATAATTGATGGTATTTATTAAAGTAATTTAAACTATGGTAGTAAAAAAGTATAAAAGAAAAGACAAAACTTTTATTTCTATCAATTGAGTTCTACACAAAACTTAGTTTAAATAACAGTACTAGTAGCAGTACAAAAAAAAAAAAAAAAATGGTAAGTAATTTTTAAATTTTAAAAAAATTTAATAATCTTTTTTTTCAAAAATTTTCAAAATTATGCTATATTTTTTTGTATTTTATTTTCATTTAGGAATTTGTAGACAATTTCATAGCAATCGGAAAAGGGGAACAAGAGAGCTACAAAACGATAGATGCTCTGGTGAAGGACGTGATGTAGGAGGTAGAAGAATGGATATTTCTAAAGACCAAAAAAGGTCAGCGGGTGGTTCTATGTAAGGTAACATGCCCAATGAAAGATTCAACTAACAGCATTACTTTTTTTATGCCGGAGCGGTTCTCCAAAAAAGTTGTGTCGGAGAAAGAATTAAATGAACTGAACAGTAAGAGCTTTTACTTCAAATTTTTGGGACGGGTTCCTAATAGATGGAATATGGCTCTGTTTGAGTTACTTCCAAAAACGAGTATAGACTCGCAAGAAAAATTGTATAAATATAAAAAAAAAAGTTAAATAAAAAATTTACAAATGAAATATTTTCTTTTTAGCACATTTTCAAAAAATTTTGTAAAAATGTGCCTATATAGTTTCACTCTGTCCGTCCGTCTGTCTGTCTGTCTGTCTGTCTGTCTGTCTGTCCGTATGTTTACAAAAACTTTTACATCGTTTGAAATAGAGAAAAGAAATTTTAACCACAAGTAGGTATTACAAAAAAAATAATTTCGTAGAAGAATTTTTTTCTGTAGCCCGACCCGTTACGGAGCTGCAGCCCTCCAAAGTTGGGAAAAGCCCTATATTCAAATTGTTATAAGAAGAGTTCTATTAGGTGTATTTTCAGTCTGAAAACGGCAAAAGATAGCTGGTTTTAAAGACTTTATTAATTTTTAAAAGACAAACGTTTAGGGTTGCCATACGGTACTAAAATTTACCATTATGCAAAACTCAATTTTTGCAAAATTTTTGGCTACACATATCTTCTATACGGGCCAAGCTAGGGTCTTGAAATTTTGGGAGTAGTTAGATCTTTAGAAATAAGTAGAAGTCGGTTAACAAATTTTTTTTGTCACGTACCCTGTTTTGCAGCTACAAGGGCTCAAAAATTGAAATTTTGCTATTTTTAAACACCTGTAACTTGAAGACCTGTTTAAATTTTTTTTTTGTGATTTACAAAATTGAAAGCTCTTAAAATATATTTCAACATGTGTCTAAGGTTTTTCTTAATTTTGAAGGGTGACGAAGCTACAGCCCCCGCAAATTCCAAAAAAGCCCTATATTTAAATTGATATAACAAGAGTTCTGTTAAGTTCATTTTCAATCTAAAAAAGGGTAAAAGAGAGCTGCTTTCTTAGGCTTTACAAAAATATATCACTAAAGTGAACAGGGTTGCCATACGGTACTAAAATTTACCATTATGCAAAACTCAATTTTTGCAAAATTTTTGGCCCCGCATATCTGTTAAACGGTTCCAGCTGGGGTCTTAAAATTTTGGGAGAAGTTAGAACTTCAGAAATTAGTAGGAGTCGGTTAACAAAATTTTTTTGTCACGTCCCCTGTTCAGCAGCTATAAGAGCTCGAAAATTGAAATTTTGCTATTTTTAAACACCTGTAACTTGAATACCTGTTCAAATTTTTTTTTGTTAATATACAAACTTTTTAGGTCCAACATTATACTTTAACATATGTTAAAAGATTTTCTTAAATTAACAAGCGGTTCTTTAAATTGAAGAGAGTGTCTGTCAGTTTTAACCATTTTTGCTTATATAGTAAAATTCTAAATAAAATTTCAAATTTTGCTAGAATTCACAATTTAATTCCTTGAACCTAAAAAAGTTGGGAGAAGAGGAGTAGTGAGGATTAGATCCTTGAAAAATAGGGCAACCTTCCCCATAGAGGGGCTATTAGAAATTAAAAATTAAAAAAATTACGGTTTTTATAAGTAAATAGTAACTTAGTCACCAACGTATATATTTAATAAATTAAACATTAACATTGAAGCTTCAATATTATATTCCGATCAAATACTCAGTATGAAACACTATATTATTATGAAAATGTGCTTTTTTAAAAACCCTTGGTTTTTTTCATCACTTGTTTTTATTTAAATTTTTCAACTTTTCAGATTTTATTTAATTAAATTTATAAAATTTTTAATTTCTTCCAGGGCAACTTTTTTATTTATATTTTTTCAGGTTACCTTTTTTATTATTATTTCAATTTTAGGTCGGTCTCAGCAGGCATCTTCTCCTTGCAAATAATTCTGGTAAGCACATCCAAGTCGTGCTCACTTGGCATCTTTTCTATACATAGCAATTTTGAGCCATTATCACCGCTACCTGCTGCTCCTCTAGAAAGGTCCTTAAATTGAAATTCGTAATTGAATGTTAATGTTCCTTCTAATTGGAAATTATCGCATTTTTCAATTGTTTCTTCAAACGGCTCCTGTACTTCCATTTTTAATTAAAAATAATTTGAAAACTTAAATCAATTTATACTTTTTATGCAACATACATAATATTTTGCATCATACATAACACTTTCTAAAATATGCAAATTATATTTTTGCATTCTCATTAATAAATAATCACTGTATATTCTCTAAACTATGTCTAAGATTTAAAATACTTTGTAGCTACCAATATAAAAATCACTATGTAGAGGAGTAAAAATATTAGTCAGCAAAATTTTTGCAACTCTTTCCAGGTTTTTTTTTTTCCAGGTTAATTCATTTAAATCAACCCTTGTTTCTGGAGAGTCGATATCCGGTCCCCAAAAGTCCAATATCGGTCCTCTTTAAAGCGGGGCCTAAATCAGGCGCCCCCTTTTCTTGATTCTGGACGGGGTCCCCGGATGTCCGGTATCAGTTTATGCTACTGCTAATGGCTGCCTTCCCCTCTTTTTTCCACTCTTTTTAAATCGTATTAGTTATAAATTAGAGGATTTAAAGCTATTTTAAAATAGTAAGGCGCAAAATGAGCAGCAGGAAGGCAGTAGCAGATTTACAATTTATTGTTGGAAATAATAAGCAATATTTCTTGAAGGAATTTGCTTTGATAGCTGATGGGTCACTGATACCAATGCTGTTTATGTTTAAAGCACCTTATTCGTTCGAAGAGTTAAATACTGATGTTAAACAGCAAAATGAATTCAATAAAACACAAATAAATGGTCTTGACTGGGATGATGGCTTTATAGAATATTAAAGGAACATTTAAATTCATTCGACGTCGTTTACGTAAAGGGGTACAAGAAAAAGGAATTTTTAGATAAATTTGTTTCGAGTTCAGTACAAGTTATCAACTTAGATAATGACATTCCATCTCTTCAGAAACTAAAGAATTTCACAACCATTTGCCCTCACCATAACATTACTGAAAATTTAAAAAGATGTGCTGTAAAAAATTGTATGAATTTATATATGTATTTAATAAAAGAAAATAATTGGTTTTAAAAAATATTTGTTTTATTTATTGTTGACCAAGATAATTTTTCTGACAAAAACATAGGTATTTCATAAAATAGTCTGGAATAATTACACTGAGCTATGTGTAAATTCATTGGAATGTAGAAATCTTCTTGTTCCAATCTTAGTTTATTCTTTTCAATACATCTCTCAAAATATTTGAATACATATTCTCTTATATTAAGTTCAGCTCCGTTGTTATATGACATCACTGCTTGTATAAAGTCTAGCATAAGACAAAAACGAGTGTACTCATCTAACTGCAATACAAGTTTTTTAGTGCGCTCATCATGATTAAATGTTAACGAAAATCTTTTGCATTTAATTTTGCTTGACTGTTTTTAAAGTCGCGATAAAATGTATACCACTCCAAATAATTCATTTCGCTTATGACTTTATTTTGTCGTTGGAAAATTATTGATGCAGCAAAATTCTCAATATTAAATCCAATTTGAATTTTTATTGTTTGTTTTTTATCCAAAAAATAAATATAGCTTAATAAAAGGTTCTGCGGTGGCTCACCTTTTTCTGTTTTAAATACTTCTGAATTTGTAGATTGCTCCATTGTTTTGTTTTGGTTTAACTGATGAATTCTATTTTAGAATTTTGTATTTATAGTTTTTCTTCCACATTTTTTAAAAATTTTTCGAAATATTCTTTGTATTTTTTTATCGTTTTTAAGTGTGGATGATGTGTCGAATAAATTAAGAAAATATTTTATGCATTTACGGGAACTTCGCATCCATAGATATACACAACGGTAATGTCCGCAAACTGATGTTAAATTACTTTGTAAACGCTTATTGTTGAAAACAAAACATGTCGATTGATTTTGTAGAAATTTTATAATCTCATTGTGAAACGGGGGATTTCCAAATGAATCAAAATATTCTGCACACCCTTGAACTGGAACAAATATTGCTAACCAATGTGTTCCCTTTTCATTAGAATTATCGGTATTTACCACCAAAATACTAGGTTTTAAAACTTGTTTTGGTAATTTATCAAGAGCATAAACGCCTCTAAATATTTTATGTGTTAACTTATTACATTTCAGAACTTTTGAAATCTGAAGTGTATTCATTATCTTGCAATCGTGAGATATCAATTAGTCGAGTATTTCCTCGTATAAATGCTATCAAAAATTCTGCTTTAATTTTTCCATTTGTTAAGACTATATCGAATTTTTCAAGCAAATTTATTAAGTTATTAGTTATTTTTTCGTTATCGATATGTCCAAAAGAGTAATTCTCAATATCCGTTTTTTTCAAATCTCTGACAGGAAATTTATACTTTATTTCTTTTACAATAGTTTTACATTTTTCTTTTATACCAGCCACAGCAACATTTTTTACAAATATTGTATTGTTATCGTCCGTACAGAACGATAAATCTACTAGAGCACATGTCATTTTGAAATGAATAGAGATGATTTACTAAACTTCCTTTTATATGTTCACGTAGACGTTACGATTTTTATCAATTTCGATATTAGCATCGAATTCTGCAAATACAATACAAGTTAATGTTGAAGTTAATGGAGAGCTGAGTCTTGCTTCAATCTTTACTACTCCCTGGTTTAATAAACTCTGACATGTGTCTGTTCCCGAGCCGTCTGGTGATAAATCAAAAGCCAGTATTGTATAACCTTTTGAAAATAATTCTTTTGAAATTTGATGTCCTCTATCAGAATGATGTATACCTGTTCCGCTAAATAATGTTAAATATGCTCGAGAATTACAAGAATTATTCGGTGTAAAACTTGTTTCAATTGAAGAGTTTGGTGTAGGCACTCCATTCACATATAATTGAAATTGTGTGAGATTTTGATGGTCGAAATGGTATGGATTTTTTGATCTCTTACCATTGAAATTTTCATTATTAACCATACAAAATACTAGAGCTTTTGGTATTTGCCCTATAAATATATTATCCAATGATATGTTAGATGTGTTAGCTGGAATTGTAAATGTTTTGATTTCACTTCTGGTATAAAAATATTTCGCGTTAGCCTTTTCCAATACAGTATTATGTGCTATCAATATGCTAGGATTAATTGTTAAATGTTTCATGTATAACGTAGCTTCGAGAATTTTTAAATAGCTTTCATCGGCATCGTTAAAGAAAATAATAAAATCCTGTTTTTCTAGGGCTAAAGCAATTCGAATGTCAACATTATTTAAAAGTAATTTAGGAGTATTGAAGAAATCTACATGTAATTTTCCCATTAATTCTACTACAGTAGAATTGCTGTATGATTTTTGTCTTGATTTAGAACCAGAATTATTAAAATCATTTACATTTGGTTTATCCAATTCCCAACCAGATGCTTCCAGATGTGTTTGAATGGAATCTGTACCATAATTTAGTAAAGTAGTTAAGTATGCTTTATAATGGTATAAGGAGTCTGAAGGAGTGATGTTTTTTCCGTTTAGAGTTACATTACATTGTTTAATTAAAGAGTGTAATAAATTATTTACAACACTAGGTTGCGGAGCTGACTTTGCTTCAGTTCCGGTTCCTACTTTATCATTTGCATTCCAAACTGATCCATCTTTTTTTAATATTTGAACTTTAAATTTTATATAGGTGGAGGATAAATCTCGATATGTATCTCCATTTCCAAGTGAAACAAATTCAATAGTTGACGGTGATGCCTCTAAAGTAGCTACCTCTTCTGAACGCAAAATACTTGTTTGTACGGGTAATGACGCAAAAAGATCAAGTTCAGATTTCATACATTCCATGTTTGATTGAATATGTCGGATGTTTTACTTTGCTTTTTTCGTCGTTTCGACTTCAAATGTGTCTTTTAAGAAACTGTTCCTCTTTTAATAGCCCTTTGTCTTTTTATAGTTCTTTGTCTTCCACCATACATCGAATGCAGTTAGTTAACTACTGATTTCCATAAATTTTTTATACCGCAACAATTGATCTTTATTATTGGCAACAGCTAATTTGAATAGTTCAGGTAATTTTGTTTTGATATTTTTTATATTTTTTTTCTGTTGAAATAATTCAGTTACTAATGTTTTTACATTATAACTTTGATTAACTTTTATATAGAAACTATCTTCATCAAAAGACTGCGATATTCGAATTAAATCCCCTCGGTTAGATTCTGACACTTTTTTAAATGTTACACCATCATAATTTTTAGGATTAGAGATATATGCCAAAACTTCATTAAAAAATTCTGTAAAAACCTGGTTTCGAGCAAATCCTGGATTAGGAGTTATAATTGTAATAAGTGTTGGCAAAAAATTAAATTTCCAATAATCCAAATGTAATTCCGAATCGTCATATGAATAATATGTGTAGCCTATAGATTTGGTTACTTTAAATTTTTCGAGAGGTTTTTCAATATTTGTTACATAAACATTATACTGTCCAATATTAATAAAAGCACATTTCTTTTTGTTAAATTCTTCTGTTTGTAGGAAATCGTTCAGATATATTTCTGAAAGACCAACTTTCCAATTTCCATTTCTTAAATCAAAGTGAATAGGTAATTTATTTTCGAATGAAGCTAAAGTGCTGTCTGGAAACTGTGTTAAATGATCATTACTAAACAATGATATATAGAAGTCATCTTGACTATCCATCTTTGTTAACTTCTACTAAAACATAAAATGTTGAACTATTTATAAGTTGTCCATTCCGGTGTTGATGAAGTTCTTAGTTTTGTGCTTCTTTGTAAAGGTTTTAGTTTTTGTTTTTCTGTTTCAGGAAACTGTGAAAGTATAGTTGAGGAAATTGAATTACCGGCTGATCTTAGTGTCTTCTTTTTTTCAGGAGATGGTACAGCAACGGTAATTACATCACCATTTGGTGTTTCAAACATTCGATAATCAGAACTTTCGACTAATTTTTCATCTTTCAACATTTCAGTTTGAGCTAATTTTTTAAATGAATTTTCATCTTCCAAATCATAATCTGTTAAATCGATATCCATACTTGAATTTTCTTTTTTAGGATCATATTCAAACACATCATCAGTAAACTGTGCTGATGTTGATTTGTATTTAGGTAATTCAGTTTATGTATATGCATTTCGTTTAGAAAAAAATTTTGTTTGAGTGCCTGTATCAAATGTAAGATTATTAGCCTTTTCTGGTAATTTTTTGCGTGTCTGTTGTTAATTCCATATTTGAGGAGATTTTGACGATATAAGTACCATTTTTGCAATGGTTTTAATTTTTTGTCATATAAATCTTTTTTCATTTTTTGATCTAATAAATCCAAGTTCTTATCATCTTGAAATAATTTACTAAATTTTGAAAATATTTCTGGTAACATAACAATCATTCGCTGCATTATGTCTTACTGAGCAATTTTCCTATTACACCAGATAATATAGTACCGATTAAAGTTGGTAAAAATCCACCATGTTGAACTAATATTTGTCGTTTGGCTTTTATACTTTTCTTTGCACAGGCTAGGAATCTTAATGTTTTTTATGTTTTTTTAATTTAGCTTTTTGTGCTATTCACAAAAACTATTCAATCTGATCAAGGTAAAGAGTTTTTTAACAAAGAATTTAGAAAACTTATGGAAATAAAAAAAATTAATCATTATCATACATATTCTGAAATGAAAGCATCCATAGTAGAACGTTTCAACCGTACTTTAAAAAATGCAATGTGGAAGCAGTTTAGTTTTCAGGGTAATTATAAATGGATATCTATTTTACCCTCACTTATTGAGAAATACAACTCAACATATCATCGTGCAATTAAGCTTCAACCTAAAAAAGTTACAAAAGCAAATGAGAAATATATTTTGAAGAATATTTACATGCAGCCGAAATTTTATCAGAAAGCTAAATACAAAGTTGGAGATTATGTACGTATAAGTAAATACAAAGGAAACTTTGCAAAAGGTTATCAACCAAATTGGTCAACAGAAATATTTACAATTAAAGAAGTAAAACGCACAGACCTAATTACTTACAATTTACTTGATTATACAAAAACACCAATTTCAGGTTCTTTTTACGAGCCCGAACTTACCCGAGTCAAAAATCCTGGCACTTTTCTTGTTGAAAAAATATTGAAAAGAAAAGGAAATCAGGTTTTTGTTAAATGGTTAGGTTTTGATAAAGATTACAATTCTTGGGTAAATAAAAACGATATTATAGGAAACTAATTTTTTTTTGTACATTTATAGCCATAACTCACTTCAAATTTGTAATGTAAAAATACCAATAGTTGACGTTTATTTATTCGCAAAATACAAAGTAGTTAATATAATAAATCAATTAACATTAACATAAATTCATATCAAACACCTGGATTTTTTCTTTAAAAATTTTTTCTGCAACACAATAAATCTATTTGATTTTTCTTTGACATTATACAAAGTAGCAGAAAATTTAACAATAACTGACTTTTTTATTTGCAAAATACAAAGTAGTTAATATAATAAATCAATTAACATTAACATAAATTTTTATCAAACACCAGGATTTTTTCTTTAAAAATTTTTTCTGCAATAAACATAATAATTAATCAATAAATACATTTTTTAAATTACTTTAAAACTAAGATACAATAGGTCAATATCTGCATTTTATTTATCTCATAAATAACAACTGCATTCTTGTGTTAATATTACGTTAAAATAACTGATTGACCGTGAAAGCTTTTTATTAAAAAATAAAATAAATTCTTATTATTTACAATAATCTATGTTACTATATTCTACACAACAAAATACTATCACAACAAAATCATTGCACTTACTTGTATTATTTACAAAAGCTTTTTCCGGAAACTAATCATGCAACCGGTAGAAATACTACACACCTGTTTAGGTCATTGCACTATCTACTTGTTCCACATTATCTAGTTGACCTTCTATATTATTTACAAACACTTTTCCGGAAACTAATTATGCAAACGCCAATCACGACATCTAATTTGCTACCTGTTTTTTACACTACAACATTCCTTAAAAAAGCTCTCAACAACAAAGTAAACGCCAAGTCATTGTCTTAATTTGCATAATTATTTTCCCATGCCCAAGCGCTACTATTAGTACTTATTTTAAAAATAAATATTACCTATTGACATTTTCGTACAATTTATATTGAATCAGCGTAAAATATTTAAAAAAGTTATTGTAATAGCACATAATGGGCAAGCATATGGCTATCGGTTCATACTAAAATACATAATAGAAAACACTAAGCCAAAGCCTGAATTAATAATGCGAGGTACTAAGATAATTTTAATGACAATAGGAAATATAAAATTTTTGGATTCATAAATTGAATTATTTTCCTATGTCATTAGGAAAATTACCTAAGACTTTTGGGTTACCGCAAGCATTCAAGAAGGGATATTTTCCACATTACTTCAATACAGCAGACAATAAAAATTACATTGGAATACTGCCACCAAAGAAATTTTATAGCCCTGACACAATGAAAGAAGAAGAACGCAATCAATTTATTAAATGGTATGAGGAACATAAAAATGAAGAATAGAATTTAACATGCAGAGAGATATTGTTGACACATATTGTTAACACAGGCATGCTTAAAATTTAGAAAAATCTTTCTCGAAGAATGTGACGTGGAACCATTTTTAGAGGCTACCACAATAGCTTCAGCATGCAATCTAGTATATCGAAGAAAATTTCTACAATCAAATACAATAAGTCTTATACCTAAAAATGGATATAGATTGCAGATTGCAGCTAAAAAAAAGGAAGCTGTTATTTCAGGAACAAAATTTGATGGATATTGTCCTGAAACCCGTCAAATTTTTGAATTCCATGAGTGCTATTTTCATGGTCATCGTGTATGTTTACAACATGAAAGAGACAGACCATTGCATGACGATCCGAATGATACGTTAAACAGACGATATGAAAGAACAATAGAAAAATCTGAAAGATTAAGAAAATTAGGGTATGTATTACAATATTTTATTTCATATTTTTAAAAATATAAAATTAAAACTACTTTCATATAATATAAATTTTCTTTTGTCCCATAGATATGAAGTAATTGAAATGTGGAGTTGTGAATTTAAAAAGCACTTGTTAGGAGAAGAACTTTCACATTTAAAAAATCATCCGTTAACACACAATGCTCCTCTAAGTCCCTGAGATTCTTTTTACGGAGGTCGCACCGGAAATGTGTATTAATATTACAAATGCAAAGAAGCAGAAAAAATTAAATATATTGATGTATGCTCGTTGTATCCATATGTTTGTAAATATGGAAAATTTCCTATAGGGCACCCAAAAATTTACGTGGGTAATTTTAATGTATCAAACAAAATTTAGAAAATATGAACGGTCTCATTAAATGTAAAATACTTCCACCTGAAGAACTATTACATCCAGTATTACCAATTAAACAAAACAACAAGCTAATATTTTCTTTGTGTCACAAATGCGGAGAAGAAAAAAGTCAAAATGATTTTTGTACACACTGTAATGAAGAACGAGCTTTAATCAGAACATGAGTTATAGACGAAGCTTTAAAAGCCCTGGAGAAAAACTATGTAATACTGGAAAATCTGAATTTTTTTTTAGTTTTAAGTTAATTTATAGTGCTTTTTGTTTAATGTGATGTTTCCAGTTTACCCGTTCGTCTAGATGTAATCCCAAATATTTTGCTGATTTTTCTTCTGGTATTTGAATGCCATTTAAATAAGTGCAATATTGATCGTTTTTCTTTTTTAATGTGTATGTTACTTGTACTGATTTTTGTTCATTAAGTTTAATCTTCCAATCATTTGTCCATTTGGTTACTTTATTTAAAGCACGTTGAAGTTTTCCTGTTGCATCTTGTTGTGTTTCACTGACTGCCATTATCACTGTATCATCCGCAAATGTTCCGATAATAGTTTCGCTTGACGTGGGTATATCTGCGGTATAAATTAGGTACAAAAATGGTCCTAGGACGCTTCCTTGTGGTACACCTGCTAGTATTGGATAAAAGTCAGAACGAGCTTCTTCATGTGCTACTCTAAATTTACGTTCAGATATGTATGATTTGAGGAGTTGGCAAAGGTTATTCGGAAAATTCGGTAAATTGAAAATCTGGTATGTTAATCAATGGTCTTATACGTTTCAGTACTAATTTTTCAAACAATTTTGATATAGCTGGTAACAAAGATACTGGGCGATATGATGAAATCTCATTCGGCGGTTTATCTGGTTTTTTCAGCATAATCATTTGGGCTACCTTGAAACATAATGGTACATATTTGAGTCTAAAGCAGGCGTTAAACAAGTATGTCATCAAAACAATACCCTTTCGTGGTAATTCTCTAAGAAGACCAGGTGAAATTTCATCAATTCCAGGAGCTTTTTTTTTGGATTTATATTTGTATCTATTTCTTGTGCAATTTCAAGAGGTGTCATTGTTTTCAAAGTTTTTTCAGCAAGAAACATATTTGTTGTATTGATGTTTGATTGCATATCATGAGGTTTAAATACGGAAGCTAAGTGTTGAGCGAATAACTCTGCCTTCTCATCATCGCGTCTCGCCCATGTTCCTCGTAGAGTTTTTATAGGTGGTACATGCTTATGCGGTCTTTTAAAACATCGTGTTGCTTTCCATAAAGAGTAGTTTTTATCAGCTTTAGGACTTAGATTTAAAAGAAAATTATCAATATCACTTTGCTTATAATTATTGATTAATCTATTTAATTTGTTACTGGTTCTATTAAATATTGTTTTGTCAGCAGAATGTCTGGATCTATGCCAAACTCTTCTCGTTCGACGTCTCTCCTTGATTAGTTCCCTAATTTCAAGAGGGTAACAAATACTTTTCGCAGCAGTTTCTACAGGAACAGGAGTTGCACTTTTGGCAGCATCTTGTATGTTGTTAATAAATCTCTGTGCCTGTGATTCCAAATCATCAATTGTTTTGATTCTTATTTTGAGATTCACTAATTTTCCAGATTGTCTCTAAATAGATCCCAGTCAGTATGCTTATTAGTCAAAGTTTGTTTCCTCTGCTTTTTGATGACTTTTAAGCTTATATCCATTAAAACTGGAGTATGATCTGATGACAAATCCTTTCCTTCTACTTTAATATAACTTGACGTTATACCTTTCGTTATATAAAAATCAAGCACGTCTGGTATTTTATTGGAATCTGTTGGCCAGTTTGTTGGACTGTTGGATGAGTGGTATTCACAAGATGCTAACTTAATAGCATTTAAGAGTTCATTGCCCTTTTTGTGTGTAATTAGCCGAGAACACCATGCTGTATGCTTCACGTTAAAGTCACCGGCAATAATAAATTGTGATCCCAGCTGCTTAAAGATTTCCATATGCTGTTTTTTATCAGTTTTGTGAGATGGTGGACAATATGCTCCTGTAATGTTCAGTTCTAAATCATTATGGTTCACAGTTATTATTGTGGCTTGTATATAATTTTCTCTTATGTCATCTTGTTGATAGTGTGAGATGTTTTTCTTAATAATAACTGCAGTTCCTCCTCGGGCACGTTCACTTGGATGTGTGGTCCAGTAACTCTTATACCCTTGAATTTGTATGTAGTTTTTATTTGTAAAATGCGTTTCTGAAATGAATGCTATGTCTAGATTATTTGTGTTAAGGAACACTTCTATTTCTCGAGCTCTTTGGTTTAAGCCGTTTGCGTTCCATGTTATCATTCGTTAAGAATTATCTGTCATTTTTATTTTCTATAATCTGGTATGACGTCGATGTTTTTTTCTGTATTTCATCTACACGCCTTGCTAACTGCCTGAAGTTTTGTTTAGCTTCAGACTGGAACTTTGTTATTAACTTCATAAGGTCATTTATTGTTTTTTCATTCTCTGTTGTAGGATTTTGTGTTTGTTCATTTGGTTTAACTTCTGCTATTTTTATAGCCTGCGCAAAAGTTTTATTAGCAGTCACTTTCATTGCCGGTTTAGCTTGTACAGTTTAAACTGCTGGTTATTTTTTTACGGTGCTTGGTTTTTGCAGCTTTTTGGTAAACTTCGCATCCCTTGCAGTTAGCCGGGTGGCCGATTTCTCCACACAGAGTACATTTAGGTTGGGTATCAGGACTTTTTAACACTTGCTAGTGTGATGATCTTCGGCTCATTTTACACATCTGGGTTGTCTTTGGCAAAAGTGTCTGGTATGTCCTAATCTTTCACAATTCGTGCATTGAGGAATACCTTCAATTTTATTTGGTGTTTCTACTTTTATCTTACAATGTAGGAGATTTGTCATTTGAAATACTTCTTTATTATTTTTTTTTGATATTAAATCCACATAGAATAACGCAAAAGTTTTTGTAATTTTTTTACCTTCTACGATAGATTTTTTAATGACATTTGAAATTGCAATCACTTGATGGCCTTTTTGTTGTAATTCACTATTAATGTCTTCCAGACTTGTAGAAGCCGGGAATCCTTTTATGACGAATCTATAGCATTTATCGTCCTTAAGCTGATATGTGTGAAATTCTATATTTTTTGGAATGTTTTGGTTTGAAACTATTTCTTTCAGATAATTTTTGATTTGTCTGTAATCATCACTATTTGTTGTTGATATCTTTATATCTTCGTTAGCTATGGCTTTGAAAGTAACTTGATGTTGTGTAATATTCAATATGTTGAAATTTGCTACGTTGCTAACAGTTATTGGAGGTGGTAATGGCTCTCTTTTTTCTTTAGGTACAGGTTTATTTATCCCCCCCTCGTTATTTGCTTTGTCTACTTGTTTCGTTTCTATTGTTTTCATTGCCTGTAATGGACTATTATCTTGTATTATTTCAGGTGAATTTTTCATTTTTCTTTTCTTTCGATCTTTTTTATGGTTGATTTCTTTATCTAGCTGTTCTTCATCTGTAAAATATTCATTTATCTCGTTCTTCTGGTCTTTAGATAACGAACTAATGTTGTTGTGGAGTTCTATAATTTGTTGATTTAATTTTTGAACTGCTTGTTCTAAATCAATTCTTGCTTTTTTTCACTTTGCCACTTTTCATATAATATTAGTTTCATTTCTTCTGCTGTGTTTACTTGTTGAATTTTTGATGTGCTTTCGAGGTCAATTTCTTTGTTTTCACTTTTTGGTAATTGATCAGATTGCACTGTAGTTGTTTCTAGCTTCCTTACTTCAGGCGGAGGTCTAGCCGTCAGCTTGCTCTTATTGCTAAAATCTGCTTGTGGTTTTCCAGTAGTATAAACTGAAACATCAGCCTGGTTACTCACCGATGTACTGGGCGGTTGCATGATATCGACCCGTGGGAGCCCGCTCGACTGGGCGGTTGCATGATATCGACCCGTGGGAGCCCGCTCCCTACGTGCCGGTTCTGGGTATCCGAATTTCTGTCCCGTAAGTTTTATTTCTCCTTCTGACATCTCCATTTGTTCACGGGTACCCTCGCCAGGAACCCTTACAAGGTGCTATCAGCCAGTTGAACCAAGGTTTTTTAACGAGGTTGTTACTTCTCCCCCTCCTCTTTTTGCATCCGGGCATATTTATGAAATATCGGAATACAATGTTGTTCAATATGACAAGCTAACCAAGTATGATGGTTTATTCACTAAGATGATGGAGAAATTTTTGAAAATGAAAACGGAGGCATCAGGGTGACCTTCTAAATATATTACAGAAGCAGACAAAAATAAAATATATAGAAGATTTCTTCCAAAATTAAAACATTCAATTAGAATTTTCTAAAATTATTAAAAATGATGGTTTAAGATCCTTCGCAAAATTAATGTTGAATTTATTTTGGGGTAAATTTGGTCAGAGAGAAAATCAACAAAAAACCAAAATTATAAATGAGCCCTCAGAGCTATATACTACGCTTACAAATCCAGCTCTAGAAATGTGTCATATATTGCCCGTTATTGAAGAAAATCTCATTTTGAGCTGGCAATATAAAGAAAAAGCGACAGATAGCCTTTCTACTGTAAACGTTTGTATCGCGGCATATACAAAAACTCAGGCTCGCTTGAAATTATATAATTATCTAGAAGGTGTAAGCAACAGAGTGTTATACTATGACACGGATTCGATTATATATGTATCAAGAGAAGGTGAATATGACCCGCCGACAGAAGAATTTATCGGAGACATGACCGATGAGTTAGACTGCTATGGAATTAAAAGTTGCATATCAGAATTTGTAAGTGGTGGCCCAAAAAATTATGCTTTTAAAGTACATTCTACTAGAGATAACACAGAAAAAATTGTATGTAAAGTAAAGGGAATATCACTTAATTATTCAGCATCGCAATAGGTCAATTTCAGTACGATCAAAAATGCTGTGTTGAATTATAATGAAGTGGAACCTATACATATTTTATCACATAATATACTTCGTACTCAGAATCATGAAGTATTTAGCGTTCCTGAAACAAAACTTTATCGACCATTGGCAGAACAAAGAAAATTTCTTGAAGACTACCGTTCATTATCGTATGGGTTTTAAAGGCGTCAAATAAAATAAAACGTATTAAAATACATCTCCAAATTTATTATTTGAAAATTATAATTTATAGATTAATAAAAATGACATTGTATAAAACTTACTTAACTTGTTTCATTTGCATTATACAAAGTATGTATTTTAAAATAATATAAGCTTATTTTAATTTGCATTAGTTAAGAATTAAATTTAATATATTTTTAATCGTTTTAGCAAAACTGCATAGTATGCATATAAAAAGGCAAGTATATAATATATTAAAAATAATTCCGCATTCCAATTTCTTTTACATAAATCTTATTTGACATATTTTTAAAATCACGATTTCTATATTAATTAATTTACTTCTTTTATTTACCATATGCGTAATATAAAAGGAATTAAAATATGAAAATTATAATTCATAACACAATAAATTTATTTTATTTTATAATGTTCTAATTTGTATGTACAATAACAGAAAATTTAATTTACATTATACAAAGTAGCAGAAAATTTAACAATAACTATGCTACATAATACTACTTTTTTATTTGCAAATTACAAAGTAGTTAATATAATAAATCAATTAACATCAACATAAATTTTTATCAAACACCTGGATTTTTTCTTTAAAAATTTTTTCTGCAATAAACATAACTATTAATCAATAAATACATTTTTTTAATTACTTTAAAACTAAGATACAATATCAAGGTCAATATCTGCATTTTATTTATCTCATAAATAACAACTGAAATAAAATAAATTCTTATTATTTACAATAATCTGTGTTACTATATACTATCACAACAAGATCATTGCAGTTTATATCATTAGATACATTATCTAGTTTATTCACAAAAGCTTTTTCCGAAAACTAATCATGCAACCGGCAAAAATACCACACACCTGTTTAGGTCATTGCACTATCTACTTGTTCTACATTATCTAGTTGACCTTCTATAACACTGGCGCCATACATTACGTGATGACGTCAAGGCCGTCTGGCCAAAGTGCCTTCATACCTACTGTAGAAAATTGCAGAATACCTACAAATATTGCATTTGAAAATATCCAATACATACCTATAGAAAAAAATTTTTGAAACGATAGCTATTAAAATTTGCTACCAATACGGCGATGGAATAAATTTTGTTTCCAGTTACTATCCAACAAAAATTGTACTGCACTTTAAAAAGCAATGATTGCTTAAAAACAATATAAATACTACTACTCAAATATGATATCATATCAAACATGGAAAGAGCTTACGTGACATATTATTCCTCTCAAGTAGGTGGAAGAATCAACGATATTGGACCTCTATTACAATTTTATCCAGCTATTCAAAGAGGTCGTGGTTTTCGAAATATATTCGGAAGTTTAATTCGTTACTTAAAGCCAGTTTTTACATCAGGTTGGAACTTAATTAAAACAGAGTCTATGAACACAAGTAAAAATATTTTGAATGATATAGCATCTGGTGCAAACATAAAATAAACTGTAATTTATCAAAGTAAATGTGTAATGAAAAATCTAAGAAAATCAGTAGTTAATCAACTGTATTCGATGTATGGTGGAAGGCGAAAAGCCATAAAAAGACGAAGCAGTATAAAACGACGAGCAGTTTCTAAAAAGACATATTTAAAGTCGAAGCGGCGAAAAAAGCAAATTAAAACCTCTAATATATTCAATCAAATATGGAGTGTATGAAATTGATCTTTTTGCATCATTACCAGTACAAACTAGTATATTCCGTTCAGAAGAGGTAGCATACAATCCTTTAACTTTTTTAGAGGCGTCACCGTCAACTATTGAATTTGTTTCGCTTGGAAATGGAGATACATATCGAGATTTATCGTCAACCTACATCAAATTTAAAATTCAAATATTAAAAAAAGATGGATCAGTTTGGAGTGCAAATGATAAAGTAGGAACCGGAGCTGATGCAAAAGCAGCTCCGCAGCCCAGTGTTGTAAATAATTTATTACACTTTTTAATTAAACAATGTAATGTAACTCTAAATGGAAAAAACATCACTCCGTCAGACTCATTATACCATTATAAAGCATACTTAACAACTTTACTAAATTAGGGTACAGATTCCATTCAAACACATCTGGAAGCATCTGGTTGGGAATTGGATAAACCAAATGTAAATGATTTTAATAATTCTGGTTCTAAATCAAGGCAAAAATTATACAATAATTCTTCAATAGTAGAAGTAATGGGAAAATTACATGTAGATTTTTTCAACACTTCCAAATTACTTTTAAATAACGTTGATATTCGAATTGCTTTGGCATTAGAAAAACATCTATTTTTCAATGATTCAGACGAAACCTATTAAAAAGTTCTTGAAGCTACATTATACTTGAAACATTTAACAATTAATCCTAGCATTTTAATAGCACATAATACTGTTTTGGAAAAGGCTAACGCAAAATATTTTTATACGAGAAGTGAAATCAAAACATTTACAATTCCAGCTAACACATCCAACATATCATTGGATAATATATTTATAGGGCAAATACCAAAAGCTCTTTTATTTTGTATGGTTAATAATGAAAATTTTAATGGTAAAAGATCAAAAAATCCATACCATTTCGATCATCAAAATCTCACACAATTTCAATTATATGTGAATGGAGTGCCTACACCAAACTCTGCAATTGAAACCAGTTTTACATCGAATAACAATTGCAATTCTCATGCATATTTAACATTATTTAGCGGAACAGGTATACATTATTCTGATAAAGGCCATCAAATTTCAAAAGAACTATTTTATAAGGTTATACAATACTGGCTTTTGATTTATCACCAGATGGTTCTGGAACTGATACATGTCAAAGTTTATTAAACCAGGGAGTAGTAAAGATTGAAGCAAGACTCAGCTCTCCATTAACTTCAACATTAACATGTATTGTGTTTGCAGAATTCGATGCCAGTATCGAAATTGATAAAAATCGCAACGTCTACGTAAACATACAAAAGGAAGCTTAGCGGAGCATCTCTATTTATTTGAAAATGGCATACGATCTAGTAGATTTATCATTCTGTACGGACGATAACAATACAATATTTGTTGAAAACCAAATTTTCCCTGCGATTCAATCGATTGAAATAATTCAAATAATGCCATATTTTGTTTGTCTTTATCCCGTCCCAAAAATTTAAAATAAAACTGCGCTCTATTCAATTCCTCTAATTCCGGTTCGTTTGTTCCTTTTTTTGAAAACCTGTCCGGCATTAAAAATATAATTTTTTTTGGTTATTGGATCTTCTACCTCGCAAAGCACCACCGTTTGACCTCTTTTCGTCTCTAGAAATCGCCAGGAAATCACCTCGTATATTTAATTTTTCTGTAAAGTATCAATATTTTGATATTTTTCACCTGAACCCACTCCCAATTCCATTAAACTTTTTCAGAAACCCGAACCAGCCTAATTAAAAATAGAAAATAGAAAAAAAAAAAATATCTCACCTTATTGTTTGTAATATTATGTACTCTTAAAATAAAGTAAATTAATTTTTAATGATAGTAAAGGAAAATTGTTGTCTTTATATATAACTTCCCTACTCATTAACTTGTCCTATAAATTAAAAAGTTGTGAAGGCTGTTACGGTTGCGCGGTATATAAAACATCTTTTTATAGATTTATTTGATTTGATGATTAGAGAATAGTAATGCAGGTGCACCTTTCTAAAAAAGTTAATATGGTAATACGATGCAACATTGTTGTAGTATTTGAAAAATATAATATAAATTAAAAAGTTGTCCAGGATATTGCAGTTGATGTGGTGTATAAACAACTTTTTATAGATTTATTTGATTTTATAAGTAGAATAATAAGCTTTCTAAAAAAAACAAAATAGTTAATATGCTAATAAGATGCAACATTGTTGCAGAATGAAATTCATATTGAGCTTTTTAAATGTATTTAACCGGTGGTTTTAAAAAGTATATATATATTTATATATGATTTTATGTTATAATACATTTTTAGTTACCAATCATTTTTACTTAAATTAAAACTAACAAAAAAAAATAAAAAATGAGTTCAGCAAATAAAAAAATGAAATTGGAATGTAATGAGTGCCAAAAAGTTTTCACAAGACCAATTAATCTAAAAAGACATAAATGTACAACACAATTAAAACAGAAATATGATTTATGCCAAAAAACATTTAGTAGAAAAGATATTTTATTAGAACATATAATAAACCACACAGAAAGTTATAAAAATACAAAATTTTGTGAGAAGTGCAATACAACCATCTCAAATAATTTGTGGAACTACCACATTCGGACAAATGAACATACGAAAAATGTAGCAGAAGTCATTAAAACTAATGTTAGATGTATGAATGTTTTCAAAATAGACTAGAAACATTTATTAGAGATAATGATGATGAAGCGATATTAAACCCATCACACTTTTTAGAAAAGGCTCAAACCGATATCATTGAATTGTTGAGACAATCACTCAAAAAGCACAATGTCCTTAAGGCAAATCTTGAGCTTTTCGGTGAATATATAAAACCAACAGAAGACGAGTTTCAAAATATATCAATCAAATCTTTTCAAACTCCAATGGTTAGCATTACACAGGCAGACGATCTTAATTATTTTTTTGAAAATGCTAAAGACGTTATTCAACAACAAGCAGAAGACTTCCAAGAAAAGGATAGTAACTGGGCATTGATTAGACGTGGATAGTAACTGGGCATTTTACACGTGGAAATAAATATTAATAAATATGAATCAATCCGCGTTTCTAGTTATATTAAGTTACCAAAAAACATAGAAGATAAAAAACGCCTGCATTAATATCCACAATAATGATAACTTCTGTTTTAAGTGGAGTTTAGTATCAGCCTTACAAACATGCGCTGAAAGTGCAAAACGAACATCTTCATACAAAATTAGTGACATTTCTCAACCCATAGTCAAGCTTGAGTTTGGCGATGTTTTACAACTTAATTTTGGCAATATGCAATTTCCAACTAAATTGTCTGAACTAAATTTATTCGAAGAACTTAATAATGATATAAGCATAAATTTGTTTGGATTGGAAGTCATTAATAAGAAATATGAGGTTGTAGGGCCATTTTATTTGACAAAATGTGAAAAAAAGTTTCATGTCAGTTTATTGCTTTTGGAAAGGGATGAAAAATTTCATTTTGTTTACATAAAACATTTATCAATATTTATAAGTCGATCTGTAACAAGGAATACTCATCAAATTTATATTTGTAATATGTGATTGCAACATTTTTATACATTAGAGCAACGTAACTTCACAAACCCGAATGCAATAAAGTATGTACAAAGCTTCCGTCTGTTGAAAAAAGTACACTGGAGTTTAAGAATTATCAACAACAATTGAAACCCCTTTTGTTATTTATGCCGATGCTGAGAGTATTTTGCAACCTATTGCAACATGCAATTCTGATTCCACGATGTCTTCAACAACAAACATTCATCAACATGTTCCAGTAGCTTTCTCTTACTACATTAAGTGTTCTTTTGATGATAGTCTAAGCTGTTTCAAAGAATTTGTTGGAGCTAACTGTGCTAAGGAATTTATCCAATCATTGGCAAAAACATGCAGTGAATTATATTCAACCTTCTTTATGACTTCAAAGCCGATGAATCCGCTAACACTGAATGAGCAGCTGCAACAATTGGTTCAAGAAACGTGTCACATATGTAATAAGCATTTAGATTTTAATAATAGAATTAGAGACCATTGCCTGGTAACTTTTTTTTTTTTTTTTTTTTTTTTTTTGTCTTGGGGTAAGGATGGTGGAAATCGTCGAAAGATACTGAGCGCAACCACAGTTATGTGTGACTTTAACACACTAAAAACACCCGCCCTGTTTTAAAATATTAAAACTAGTCTTAGAGACTAACCATTAATTTTGCATTAACTTTTTATGATCTACTGGAATTACAGACCTCCGTTAAGGTGATCTGAATTTATCGCTAGTTGGAGGGGCCTAGTTCTTTTAAGCCTTCTATTAACATTTGAAAATAGTAGAAGTTTTGACGCTTCTATGTTTATGTGACCTTCTAAATGGGTCTTATGTTTTATGGCATATTTTTTGATTTCATCGCTAACAATAGGAATTCCTAGATCCCTGTGTAAGTCGGAATTTCGTACGTACCAGGGAGCACTCACCATGTTACGTAGCACTTTGCTTTGAAATGTTTGAATTCTCTGAATATGTGTTCGTTTGGCACACCCCCAAAGTTGTACGCCGTACAACCAGATAGGCTTAATTATTTGGTTATATAACAAAATTTTGTACTCTATTGGCAATTTAGATTTTCGACCTAGGAGCCAATACATTTCTCTATATTTTTGTTCTAATTCTATTCTTTTCTTTTGACATGTTCTTTCCATTTTAGCTTGACATCTAATGTCATTCCTAGGTATTTGGCATTGTTTTCATGAGGAATATCTACCCCATTTAATTGTACGGCGGGGGGATTTTGAATAGGTTTATTTGTAAAATTTACTTGCACTGATTTCAGTTCATTTAGTTTGATTTTCCATCTTTTGGTCCAAAGATATAATTTATCACTTGCTTTTTGTAGTTTATTTGTAGCCTCGCCGACATTTGATCCTACTGCCATTATTGCAGTATCGTCAGCAAAAGTCGCTACAGTTATTTCTTGAAATTGGGGCAAGTCACTAGTATACAGCAAGTATAATATTGGACCCAAGATACTTCCTTGAGGCACACCCGCTTTAATTTCTCTCAGTATAGAGTACTCTTCATCCTGTTTAATTCTAAACAGTCTATCAGTTAAGTACGATGAGAGTATATCTACATATTTTTTAGGTAATAGTTTCCGCAACTTATAAATTAAGCCTTCGTGCCAAACTTTATCAAATGCTTGTGCTACGTCTAGAAATATTGTAGAGCATATTTGTTTTTCTTCTAGAGCTTTCTCAATTATATCAGTAATTCTATGTACTTGGTCAACAGTAGAGTGTTTTTCTCTAAAACCAAATTGATAGTTTGGAATTAGTTTTCTATTTTTTATTATAGGTTTCAACCTTTTTAATAACAGTTTCTCAAAGAGTTTTGACATAATTGGTAACAGAGAGATAGGTCTATAAGACTTTGTTTCGTTTGGAGGCTTTCCTGGCTTAAGTATCATAATTATTTCTGCCACCTTCCAAAAGTTAGGTACATAATTTAACCTTAACATAGCATTCATTATATATGTTAACATTGTTATCCCTTTTTTCGGGAGTTGTTTTAGAATGTCTGCAGTAATTAGATCGAAACCTGGTGCTTTTTCTGACTTCAGAGCTTTAATTTCTTCAACCATTTCTATATGAGTAATTAGTTCAATGGCATTTTCTTCTCTTCTGAAATCATTTTCAATGTAGAGGTCTGACTCTATTTCATTGGGCCGAAAAATTTCTTCCAGGTGATCTGCGAATGTTTCGGCTTTTTCTTTTTTATTTTTTGCCCATTTACCATCCATTTTCCGAATTGGTGGGACTGGCACTACAGGTTTTTTCAAACTCTTTGTTGCTTTCCACAAAGAGTAATTTCTTTCTTTTTTAGCTGATAAATTCTCAACATATTTTTCATATGATTTGTTTTTTATTTCAAGAATTCTTCTTTTAAGATTCTGCGTTATTCTATTCAACACAGTTTTATCAGCTGGGTCACGTGTTTCATGCCATCTTCGTCTAGCTCTTCTCTTTAGTTTAATCATATTTAATATATCTCTAGGATAATTAGGTCCTGCTGTCATGTATGTACATTCTTTTGTATTATTCCATGCAGCATTTTGGACAATTTTATTAAGATTTTTAATTGCTAAATCTATTTCATCTTTAGTTGTTATTTTAACCCTTAAATTTATATTATTTTCCATCTCTTGTTTAAAGTTGAACCAATTTGTTGATTTATTAAGAAGTGTAGGCTTATTTTGTTTCTTAACAATTTTTTCATGCAGGTTTAGTACGACAGCCGAATGGTCTGAGTCTAAATCCTCATTATTTTCTAGGCTAATAAAATTTGGAGATATTTTTTTTGTTATGAAAAAATCCAGTAGATCAGGAGTTTTATTTGTATCAGTAGGCCAATAAGTTGGTTCGCCTGTAGAATGAAAATAGCAACCCAACTCTCTAATAGCTTTCCTTAGCTCTCTTCCTCTTGTTGAGGTAAGTCTTGAACCCCAATCGATATGTTTGGCATTGTAGTCACCTCCTAGGATGAACCTATCCCCAAGTCGGTTCAAGAGGTCTTTAAGGATCATATTCTTTAAATTATATTTAGGAGGGCAATATAAAGCCCCAATGTTTAAATCCTGTTTAAGGGACTTAACACGTATTACTGAAAGTTGAAATTCATCAGTTTCTATTTTAAACTCTTCGTGATGCAGTAAAGAGTTTTTCACCAAAATTGCACTACCTCCTCGCGGCTTATTACTAGGGTGTGTCGCATTATAACATGTGAAACCTATTATTTTTAATTTTGACTGTCTTGTCATATGAGTTTCTGATAGGAGACACACATCAATGTTTTTAGTTTTGAGAAATAGCTCTAATGCTAGTTTTTTATTTAATACGCCGTTTGCGTTCCATGTAGCAATACTAATTTTATTTTGGACCATTATTTAGAAATTTTCTCGGAGTACTACTATAGCTTTTGCTAGAATTGTTTTCTAAATTGGTTATTCTTTTAGAGATATCGTTCATTGAATTTAACAAATTTTGCATCATCTGCATTAAAATGTTATTATCAGCTTTAGTGTTAGGTTTATGAATGCTATTTGTGCTATGAGTTATATTCCTAACGTAAGTGCGTTTTATTATTTTTTCAGCTGATTTTTCTAATGCTACATTGTTCTGTTTTGTTGCACTAATAGGTTCTTTTGCTCCATTTTGTGATACTTGGGCATACGATAAACCGTCGATGACCCTGCTAGGATTTAAGCTTCTAGATTTAGGGTTAGGTGAATTCGACGCACCTTCTTTGGTATGTTTTGGATTACTTTTTTTTTTTCTCTTTTGTAATTCTTTTGCAACTACGCACCCCCTATAGTTTGCAGGGTGTGCCTCAAGGCAGTTAGCACACTTCGGCGTAACCTTTTTGTCTTTGTCACAATTCGTTGATAGATGTGACCCTGCACATTTTACACATTTAGCTAGACGTTGGCAAAATTTTTGTGTGTGACCATATCTTTGACATTTTTTACACTAAGGAATCAGATTTGTTTTTTTCAGAGCTTCAATTTTCACTCTCATGTGCTGAATAAACCCTATTTTATAAATCTTATCAATGTCCTCAGTATTTTCAAATGTTAACATAAAAAGAGGTAGTTTAACTATAGTTTCCTCCTCATTCTTTTTAATTTTTTTTCTTTTTTTAACAACTTCAATGATTTTAAAACCCTTACATTTAAGCTCTTGCTTTATATCTTCAGGATCGCATGAAGGATGCAAGTTCCTAGCCATAACTTTAATTGGCCTGGTCAACTTGTTTTCATAAGTATGCCATTCTAAATTAGCTTCATTTATGATTTTTGTTAGTTCTCTGTATTCCCCTTCTTTTTCAACATTAATCTTCAGTTGATGGTTATTCATCATATTTATTTTATAGTTAATTTGTACATCTTTCAGTATTTTATTAACTTTGGGGTATTCTACAACATTACTTAAGATAACCGGAGGAGGTTTGTTTTTTTTTGTAATTATGGGTTTATCAATTGAAATTTTTGGTTTAATCACCTTTAATTTTTCTACACTATTTTCTTTGTTTATTTCTGGTGAGTGCTCCGCTTTTCTTTTTTCCCTGTACGTTTTACAATCCACTCGGTTTCCCGAGTTAGTTCTTCTTCATCTGTACAGTATTCTACTGCACTTTTAGTTAATTGCTTTTTCTTTAGCATTTTATTTTCTTCGGTTAGAGTGTGAATCTGACTCATTAAGTCGCTACACATCTTCTCTAGTTCACTTATTCTTAAATGAAACTGTTTCTCTACTGTAATACCCACGTCTAGGGGTTTATTCTGACCGTCATCGTTAGACATAATTTTTATTAAATTCGAACCAGTAATATTTCTAGTGACATTAGCCTGGATTCCCGCTTTGTCACTGGTTTTTTTTTCAACTACAGGTGGTGATCTTCCCACTAAACCGCCCTTTTTAAAAGGGTCGGCTGCGTTGAACGTAGATACATTTTTAACCACTGGCGACTTAACTAATCCCTTTGTGGAATTAGCCAAGCCCTCGCCGGCAGCCGTGGTCTCTGCCGACATTTTGGTAGATATCCCTACCATATTTTTATCTTTATTTGTGTTCATTATTTTTTATTGTTATATTTTGTATTTTATACCTACTACCAGGTATTTTAACTGCCGCCCCTTTGGGGAACCGACGCAGACCAGAGAGCCGTCCATTCTGGATCAGTCGCTTCTGGATTTCCGTTGGATTTTAGAGGACTCGTACCCCAAGCATTCCTTACTGCGGATGTTTCTAAGCCCCAATCCGCCGGGGTGAAATGATAATTTAGTACCTTAATTTAAACAAGAAGAAGGTCATAATCATAAATGTCAAGAGCTACTGTCATTAATTCGGACGAGCCTTGCAACCTATATTTACTCATGTCATTTATTAATCTTCTGTTTAAACCTTTAGATTTATCGAAGCACTAATTTTATAATTCAAAGTTGTACTAATTCTTACCCTTCCTTATTATTTAATAATTTCAAATTTGGTTTCAACATACCTTAACTTGATAAGAATTCAATCGTGTTTTCGGCAATTGATTGAATGATGAAAAATCCAAACGTCGTGAAAAAATACCATTACAGCCAGATGTTGATCCGGTCTTTTCCGCATCCATTGTATTTAATTGTATATTAATTTTATTTAAAAAAATATTAAAAAAAATATTTTGTAAACAAAAAATTATCTAAAAAAATTTGAAGTTTAAAATGGAAACTTATTTAAAAAAAAAAAACTTTTCACTTAATATAACATTTTAAACACTAATGTGTAAAATTAAAATAATAATATTTAATTAATATATTTTAGTTGGATACCCTGTCCTTTTTTTAATTTAGCAATAATTTCGGAATATTTTTATTTTGTTTGTTGGTTAAGCTTTTTTCGATTTCGAAATTAATTTTTTTTTTTTTAATTTCGAAGAGCTTGCTTTCAAATTTTTTTTAATTTTGGATAAAATACATTTAGCGAAATTTCTATATTAAATTTTAATTATTTTTGAAAATAATTTTAATTTAATAAATTAATTGGATAATTATAATAAATAAATTTAATTAAATTGCACAAAATTAATTTTTCTAATAATAAAACCGATTAAAAACGCAAATAAAACAATAATCGAATTAGAAAAAAACAACCGATTTAAAAAAAGAATATTAATATTAAGATAAGACTCCAATCTTAGCTGATATCTCCAATCTTAACTTAGCCTGGTAACTGGTAATTATAGAAAAATTTACTGGTAATTATAGAGGTCATGTATGTACATTCTTTTGTATTATTCCATGCAGCATTTTGGACAATTTTATTAAGATTTTCAATTGCTAAATCTATTTCATCTTTAGTTGTTATTTTAACCCTTAAATTTATATTATTTTCCATCTCTTGTTTAAAGTTGAACCAATTTGTTGATTTATTAAGAAGTGTAGGCTTATTTTGTTTCTTAACAATTTTTTCATTAAAAATTATTAATTTTTTAAACGCAATTAAAACAATAATCTTAAATTTAAAAACGCAAATAAAACAATAATCGAATTAGAAAAAAACAACCGATTTAAAAAAAGAATATTAATATTAAGATAAGACTCCAATCTTAGCTGATATCTCCAATCTTAACTTAGCCTGGTAACTGGTAATTATAGAAAAATTTACTGGTAATTATAGAGGTCCTGCTCATTCTTATTGCAACTTATTGTATAGACGACCAAATTTTTTTCCAATATTTTGTCACAATTTTTCCGGCTATGATTGTCATCTTTTATGTAAATAGCTAAACGAAGTGAATTTACATATTGGTGTCATTCCTTTGAATAAAGAACGTTATATTTCATTATCTAAAAAAATTACAATAGATAATTATCATTCATATTATTTACGTTTTCTCGATAGCTTCAGATTTATGGCTTCTAGTCTTGATTCATTGTGTAAAAATTTAAATGAAAACGATTTGTTTCATATAAAAAAAGTATTCAATAATAATGAAAAATTTAAACTTATGACTCGAGAGGGAGTTTTCCCTATGAGTATTTAAATTCCATTGAACGACTTGATGAAATATGTCGAAATAATAATATTACTAAAAATAGTTACTTAAAATTAAGATAGACCGTTCAAATTGTGTACAAGGGTTAACTAGTACTATAAGTAAAGCGCGGGCTGTATAAGGGCGAAATCAGCCCATGGGTTCGAATTCTGGACTTTTGAGTCGGTGTCAGCGATAACGAACATATATTAAAAATCACGATAACTCAACAACTAATGAGGCTATCTTCATGAAATTTGTGCTGTAGGTTACTGGTAATGAAACTACGGCGGTGATTACGTAGGGTGAGGATTGGACAATGGGTTCAGAACTGAGAACTTTTTGATCGAATTTAGGCCAAACTAGCATAATTCCGAAACCAATGAAGATAGAACCTGCAAATTTGGTTTCAGGGTGTCGCTTTCGATTTCCTTAGTGTCCTTGAAATTTGAGCCCAATTGGAGTAGTGGGTGTGGACCAGCCACTCAGTTCCAAGGACCTTAAAGCATATTTTCGAAGTTAACTTGAACAAGTAACTTGAAACAAATGTAGAAGCTTCAAATTTGGCACATGGGTGTTCTTTACTATTTCCTGCGTGTCCCTCTAATTTTGTACCTTTCTTATACCCCCCAAAACTAGTAACTTAAAATTAAGATAGAACGTTCCAATTGTGTACAAGGGTTAAATAGTATTGAAAGTATGACGGGGACTGCATATGGGCGAAATCGTACCATAATTTCGGGTTCTGGAACCCTTGAAAAGTTCAAGGGCTAACAAACATATATCTTAAAAACACCATAACTCAAAAAATAATGCCGCTATTTTGATGAAATTTAAACTCTAGGTTACTACTCATGAAAGTACCATTGGAATTAGTTCTGGTCGATGAGTTCGGATTCTAGAAGCTTTTGATCGGTTTGAGGCCGAACGAGTATAATTTCGAAGCCAAAGAATATATTTCCTATTTCCTATGTGTCACCGAAATTTGGACTTAATTGTAGTGGTGCAGCTATGTTCAAAGGTACTTGCTGCATTTATGTAAAATTTATTTTTATATTTAAATGAATTATATGAAAAGGTGTAAATTTGTAATTGTATTTTAGAAATACATTTATTGCATATTTTGCGTATAAGCTTTTCTATTAAGTATATTAACTAGCCATTTAAAATAATTGCAATTTTGAAAAATTTGGATTAATAAATATATTATGCTTTGATTAGCACAAAATTTTTTATCACAAAATTTAATAACTAGAATTTTTTCATTTTGTAATTGAATTGGAATAAATATATTTTCATTTATAACAAGTTTTTTTTGTTTTTTAATATTTTTAAATAAATAAATTAGCAAGAATTGTAATATTTTTTAAGAGATAGTGTAATTAGAAAATGTTTTTAGTATTATAAAGTTAATTTGGTTAGCTATGTCTTACAATCAAATTAATAACAGCTTTTATGGCGTTAAAATGATTAATGGATATGTCATTAAATTTGAACCAAATAGGTGTAGGGTATTTCTAAGTCGGTTCCACTGACACTGTCGACTGACTGTTTCTTTACTTGTAGAAATATATTTATTGCATATTTTGCGTTTATAAGCTTTTCTAATAGGTACATAAACTAACAATTTAAAATAATTTCAATTTTGGAAAATTTTAATTATTAAATATATTAATGCTTTGTTTAAATTTTTATCACAAAATTTAATAATTCAAATTTTTTCACTTTTGTAATTGAATTGGAATATATAATTATTGAAAATACAATTATTTGAAGTTCTTTTGTGTCCTAAAAAATTTTTAAATAGATAAATTTGTAAGCTTTTGTAATATTTTGGAATATGTAAAGTAATTAGAAAATGTTATTAGTACTATAAAGTTAAATTGTTTAGCTATATCTTACGATCAAACTAATAAAAGCTTTTCTATATTTTGCAATAAATAAAGTAATTAGAAAATGTTTTTAGTATTATAAAGTTAAATTGTTTAGCTATGTCTTAAGATCAAACTAATAAAAGCTTTTATGGTTTTAAAATGACTTATGGACTTCTCATTAAATTTGAACCAAATAGGTGTAGGGTATTCCGGTTGCACCGACTGACTGTTGCTTTACTTGTTTAAAATTGAAATAGACAGTAACACGGTGCAACCGACTTAGAAACACGCAACATCTTTTTGGTTAAAATTTAATTAAAATTCCATAAGTCATTTTGAAACCATAAAAACTTTTATTATTATTCGTTAGACATAGCTAACCAAATTAACCAAATTTTATATAATATATATTACTTTTTTTTTTCTTTTTTTTAAACTTCGCTATAAATAAAACAATTGACTTTGGTATAAAATAACACAGATTAACCTATAACTAAACTTAATAAAGCCAGCAAAAATGTATATGTATAACGTATATAATATAAATATACATATACGTTATGTAAATATGGTTTAGACTTCTGGTGTTATAGATATGTACACTATTTCTTTTCGTAATATGAATATTCTTCCTGTAAATTCCACACTAACCAGGACGAAATAGGTTAATTTATTCTAACTAAATTTATACAACTAATTCCGGTTGCTAAGTGGAATATTTGTGCAAAATTTCAAGTTAATCGGTCAAACCGTTTTATCTCGACATCAAAAACATTGAAAAAGCATCATTGCACCCTCGTGCCTAAACGGCTTAACCGAAATCAAAAAAAATTTGAGGCAGCCTCTCTTTTCGACTGCGAAACCACCCTTTGAAATTGGACACAAATCGGAAACACAAAATTTTTTGGAAGCCTGCCAGGCCGAAATGGTTTAATTTATTCTAACCAAATGTATAAAAATAATTCCGGTTGCTAAGAGGAGCTAAATTTCAAGTAAATCGGTCAAACCGTTTTGACTCGACACAAAAAACGAAAAAACTTAAAATGGCTCTGGAACCGCAACCTTTTGACTTTTAAAATTGTGACATAGCCTATGTCACCCCCGGGCTCTCAAAAATTTTCTTTTAACATTTTTTGACAATCGGATTAGTGGTTTTTACGTGAATCCTGGACAAACAAACAAACAAATTTTCTTTTTTATATACTAGTCTAGCAGATTTACCCGGCGTTGATCGGGAGCGTGCAAATTGCAAAAAAGCAAGTTTCGGCTATTGTTTTGAAGAACTGCTTTGGTTAAAAAGAAAGCCTCAAAAAAATATTTGTGGAGTTCCGTTAACCCGTTGCACCCCAACAGCTTTTTATAGGTTTTTTCCTTACTCTGCTATAAATTAGAAATTGTTTAACCGATTGACTTCAAATTTTCTATATCTGTTCCTCTTTGACAATGGAGTTCACTCTATTAACAGACTTGGAATTTGTTACCTTTGCCGCCCAACAGTTTTTTCAAAAAAAAATTTGGAAGGGACATTACGTCCAATTTTGCGAAATATTGCTTGGTCGAAGTTTCAAAAACAGTTTTGTTGAGTTCCGTTAATCCGTTAATGCAGCTTTTTACAGATTTTTTCATTACTTTACTCTTAAGCAGAAACGGTTTGACCACTTGAATGTAAATTTTGTATGCGTACAGGTATAAACTTATCATTCCTACGATTATTCAAAAAAAAACTTTTCGTAAGTAAATTACGTCCAATTTTTGAAAGTATGTAAAACTTCTTTGAATTAGGGGAGCGCTTAAAAAAATGTTTTCTCGAGTTCTTTTAACCGATTGCGAAACAA
Source organism: Dolichopus griseipennis (assembly GCA_963082915.1). Lineage (NCBI taxonomy): Eukaryota > Metazoa > Arthropoda > Insecta > Diptera > Dolichopodidae > Dolichopus > Dolichopus griseipennis. The sequence continues at coordinate 137,184,570 of OY720441.1, forward strand.
AAACTTTATTTACAGTTTGCAAAACAATTTTAACGATTATCTCTAATTTTTCTATACGTTTTTCTTCTGCTTCTTGACAATTTGGTGCTGCTTGAATTTTTATTGTTAATTTTTAATAATTATGAAAAGTTTCCAGTGAAATTTGATAAATTTGTTGAAAAATGCCTAAAAACTCGCTATAAAAAAATTGCTTTATTACATTTTAAATTTAGCATGTACACCATTCTTGTGTTAACATTTTTCAATAACATCAACTTAAATTAAAGCTCCATTGACAGGTCAAAAGGGTTTACTAAATTTGCCATTATGTCATTATACTAAGTAAATAGCAGTTAGCTTGAATTGCCGGCCTTTGAAATTTATATAGTCGATGGTATAGGAAAGGTTTAAAAATATCCTTTTCAACTTATATTTTGTTTTGTACTGACCTGAAAGTTCTACTACGCTCTTCCTCGTTTGTTTCTGATTTTAAGAAATTTTTTAAGAGAATAAGAGATTTTAAGAAAGATTTTAAGAGATTTGAGAGAAGTGTAGGCTTCTTTCTTGGAAAAACTGTTTTAAAATACTATGTATTTAAGCACAATATATACGAAATTTAATTTTTTTTGATTTTATTTTAAGAAAACTGCAATTTTACACTGAAATTTTTTTTTAAAAAGTAACAACTGCAAAGTAGATAAAAAACAAAGACTTACGAAAAAATGTATAGAAGGAATATGTTACGTTATTTAAAATTAAAGATATTATTATTCGGATTCTTTATTAGCTTTATTTTTATTATTATTAATATTATCTCATTTAGCTTTTGCACTATTTGAGACTATTTGAGAGCAAAAAAATTAGTATTATTATATAAGTGAGCTTTTGGAATAAAGGTTAACTTGCGTTAATACCAAAAATTAGAAAATTTTTTTGAATCATTGGTAAACAGGTCAAAACGAAATTAACCCTGTGGATTTTTATCAGTAAAATGCTGATAAAAAATTTTCAAAAAAATTCTTTTAATCGTCTAAGCAAATGAAATTTATAGAAAACTTCAAGGCGTTGTCGTGAAAAACGGGTTAATCCAACTTAATCCTAAAACTTTTTGCAGGCTCTCATAATGTCAAGTCAATCGTTCAAACCGTTTTGCCTCGACATCCAAAAAACGAAAAAGCTTAAAACGGCTCTGGAGCCGCAACCTGTTGACTTATAAAAATGTGACATAGCCTATGTCAACCTCCGGGGTCACAGAATTATTCCTTTTCATAAAAAAAAGAAATCATAAGTAAAATACGTCCAATTTTTGAAAATAGGTACAGCTTCTTTGAAGTAAGGGAATGCTTAAAAAAATGTTTATCGAGTTCTTTTAACCGATTACGAAACAAAAACTTTAGAAAACAGTTTGCAAAACAGTTTGAACGATTATCTCTAATGTTTCTATACATGGCGCTTCTTGACAATTTGGTGCTCCTTGACGATAGAGTTGAGGATGGTAGGTTTCCGGCGAATAATGTTAACTGAATTAAAATGACTATAGGTCAAAAGGGTATACTAAATTTGCCATTATGTCATTATACTATACAAATAGTAGTTTTCTTGAATTGCTAACGTTTGAATAAAATATAGTCGATGGTTTAGAAAAGGTTTAAAAATCTACTTTTCATCTTATATTTTGTTTTGTACTTACCTGAAAGTTTTTTTACGCTCTTCCTCGTTTTTTTATGCTTTTATGAGAGAAATGTAGGCTTCTTGTTTGGAAAAACTATTTTAAAATACTATGTATTTAAGCATTATATATACGAAATTGAATTTTTTGATTTTTAGATTTCATTTGAAAAAAACTTCAATTTCACACTGAAATCTATTTTTAAAAAACAACAACTGTGAAATAGATAAAAAACAAAGACTTACGAAAAAATGTGGAGAAAGAAATTGTTATGCTATTTAATATTAGAGATATTTTTATTCGGATTCTTTATTAGCTATATTTTTATTATTATTAATATTATCTCATTTAGCTTTTAACTATTTGAGACTATTTAAGGAAAAAATTAGTCTTATTAATTAAGTGAGCTTTTGGAATAAAAGTTAATTTGCGTTCATACCAAAAATTTGAAAATTTCATTGAATCTTTGTTAAAAAAGCGCAAACAGGTCAAAACCAAATTAACCCTGTGGGTTTAAATTAAAATGCTGGAAATTTTAATAAATTCTTTTAATCGTTTAAGCATATAAAATTTATAGAAAAATTCATTGCGTCTTTGTGGAAAACGGGTTAATCGAACTTAACTAAAAAATTTTGCAACCTCTCTTTTAGACTGCAAAATCAACCTGTAAAATTGGACACAAATCGAAAACACAAAATTTTTTGGAAGCCCACCAAGCCAAAATCGGTTAATTTATTTCAACCAAATTTATGCAACCAATTACGGTTGCTAAGAGAAACATTTGTGTAAAACTTCAAGTCCTTCGGTCAAACCGTTTTGACTCGACATCAAAAAAACGAAAAAGATTAAAACGGCTCTGGAGCCGCAACCTGTTGACTTATAAAAATGTGACATAGCCTATGTCACCCCCCGGGCTTTCAGAATTAATCCTTTAAAGTTTTGTGAAAATCGGATCAGTGATTTTCACGTGAATTATGGACAAACAAATAAACAAACAAACAAACAAATTTTCTCCTTTATATATTAGACTAGCAGATTTACCCGGCGTTGCCCGGAAGCTTGCAAATTGTAAAAACGCAAGCTTCAGCCAATTTTTTGAAATACTACTTTGCTTATAAATGAAGCCACAAAAAAATATTTGTGGAGTTCCGTTAACCCATCGTGGCCCAACAGCTTTTTATAGGTTTTTTCGTTGCTTTGTTATATATATTAGAAATGATTTAACCGATTAACTTCAAATTTTGTATATTTGTTCTTCTTTGAAAATGAAGTTCAATTTACTAACAGACTTGGAAGTTGTTAACCCCTGTCGACCCGACGATTGTTCAAAAAAAAATTTGTAAGTAAATTACGTCCAATTTCTGAAAGTAGGTACAACTTCTTTGAATTAGGGGAATGCTTAAAAAAATGTTTTGTCGAGTTCTTTTAACCGATTGCGAAACAAAAACTTTAAAAAACAGTTTGAACGATTATCTCCAATTTTTCTATACAAGGTGCTGCTTGAGAATTTGGTGCTCCTTGACTATAGAGTTGAGGATGTTAGGTTCCCGGCGAATAATGTTAACTGAATTAAAATGACTATTGGTCAAATGGGGATACTAAGTTTGCCATTATGTCATTATACTATGTCAATAGTAGTTTTCTTGAATTGCCAACGTTTGAATAAAATATAGTCGATGGTTAAGAAAAGATTTAAAAATTAGCTTTTCAACTTATATTTTGTTTAGTACTCACCTGAAAGTTGTAATACGCTCTTCCTCGTTTTTTTATGATTTGATGAGAGAAATGTAGGCTTATTTTTTGGAAAAACTGCTTTAAAATACTATGTTTTTAAGCATTATATATAAGATATTGAATTTTTTGATTTTTAGATTTCATTTGAAGAAAACTGAAAATTTCATTGAATCTTTGTTCAAAACGCACAAACAGGTCAAAACCAAATTAACCATGTGGGTTTTAATTAAAATGTTGGTACAAAATTTTCAATAAAATACAGGTTAATCGAATTAACTAAAACTTTTTGCAGCCTCTCTTTAGACTGCAAAATCAACCTGTAAAATTGGACACAAATCGAAAACACAAAATTTTTTGAAAGTCCGCCAGGCCGAAATGGGTATAATTATTCCAACCAAATTTATACAACTAATTGCGGTTGCTAAGAGGAACATTTGTGCAAAATTTCAAGTCAATCGGTCAAACTGTTTCGGCTCGACATCAAAAACATTGAAAAAGCTTCATTGCGCCCTCGTGCCCAAACGGGTTAACCGAACAAAACAAAAATTTGTGCCAGCCTTTCTTTTCGACTGGAAAACCACCCTGTAAAATTGGACACAAATGAGAAACAAATAATTTTTTGGAAGCCCGCCAGGCCGAAAGCGGTTAATTTATTCTAACCAACTTTATACCATTAATTTCGTTTAATAAGAAGAACATTCGTGCAAAATTTCAAGTTAATCGGTCAAACCGTTTCGATTCGACATCAAAAAAACGAAAAAGCTTAAAACGGCTCTGGAGCCGCAACCTGTTGACTTATAAAAATGCGACATAGCCTATGTCACCCCCCGGGCTCCCAGAATTAGTCCTTTAAAATTTTGTGACAATCGGACCAGTGGTTTTCACGTGAATCCTGGACAAACAAACAAACAAACAAACAAATTATCTTCTTTATATATTAGACTAGCAGATTTACCCGGCGTTGCCCGGAAGCTTGCAAATTGTAAAAACGCAAGCTTCAGCCAATTTTTTGAAATAATGTTAACTGAATTAAAATGACTATAGGTCAAAAGGGTATACTAAATTTGCCATTATGTCATTATACTATGTCAATAGTAGTTATCTTGAATTGCACACGTTTGAATAAAATATAGTCGATGGTTTAGAAAAGATTTAAAAATTAGCTTTTCAACTTATATTTTGTTTAGTACTCACCTGAAAGTTGTAATACGCTCTTCCTCGTTTTTTTATGATTTGATGAGAGAAATGTAGGCTCATTTTTTGGAAAAACTGTTTTAAAATACTATGTTCTTAAGCATTATATATAAGAAATTGAATTTTTTGATTTTTAGATTTCATTTGAAGAAAACTGAAAATTTCATTGAATTTTTGTTCAAAACGCACAAACAGGTCAAAACCAAATTAACCATGTGGGTTTTAATTAAAATGCTGGTACAAAATTTTCAATAAAATACTTTTAATCGTATAAGAAAATAAAATTTATAGAAAACTTCATGGCGTCGTCGTGGAAAACGGGTTAATCGAATTAACTAAAACTTTTTGCAGCCTCTCTTTAGACTGCAAAATCAACCTGTAAAATTGGACACAAATCGAAAACAAAAAATTTTTTGAAAGTCCGCCAGGCCGAAATGGGTTAAATTATTCCAACCAAATTTATACAACTAATTTCGGTTGCTAAGAGGAACATTTGTGCAAAATATCAAGTCAATTTGTCAAACGGTTTTGACTCGAAATCAAAAACATTGAAAAAGCTTCTTTGCGCCCTCGTGCCCAAACGGGTCAACCGAACTCAACAAAAATTTGTGCCAGACTCTATTGTCGACTGCGAAACCACCTTGTAAAATTTGACACAAATTGGAAACAAATAATTTTTTGGAAGCTCGCCGGGCCGAAATGGGTCAATATTTTCGAACCATCTTTATACAACTAATTCCGTTTGCTAAGAGGAAGATTTGTGCAAAATTTCAAGTTAATCGGTCAAACTGTTTCGGCTCGACATCAAAAACATTGAAAAAGCTTCATTGCGCCCTCGTGCCCAAACGGGTTAACCGAACCCAACAAAAATTTGTGCCAGCCTCTCTTTTTGACTGCAAAACCACCCTGTAAAATTGGACACAAATCGGAAACACAAAATTTTTTGGAAGCCTGCCAGGCCGAAAGGGGTTTATTTATTCCAACCAACTTTATAACATTAATTCGTGCAAAATTTCAAGTTAATCGGTCAAACCGTTTCGACTCGACATCAAAAAAATTAAAAGCTTAAAACGGCTCTGGAGCCGCAACCTGTTGACTTATAAAAATGCGACATAGCCTATGTCACCCCCCGGGCTCCCAGAATTATTCCTTTAAAATTTTGTGACAATCGGACCAGTGGTTTTCACGTGAATCCTGGACAAACAAACAAACAAACAAACAAACAAATAAACAAACAAATTTTCTTCTTTATATATTAGACTAGCAGATTTACCCGGCGTTGCCCGGAAGCTTGAAAATGGTAAAAAAGCAAGTTTCAGCCACTTATTTGAGATACTACTTTGCCTATAAATGCCACAAAAAAATATTTGTGGAGTTCCGTTAACCCATCGTGGCCCAACAGCTTTTTATAGGTTTTTTCGTTGCTTTGCTATATATTAGAAATGATTTAACAGATTAACTTCAAATTTCGTATATGTGTTCTTCATTGAAAATGAAGTTCAATTTACTAACAGACTTTAAAGTTGTTAACCCCTGCCGACGATTGTTCAAAAAAAAAATTGTAACTAAATTACGTCCAATTTTTGAAAGTAGGTACAACTTCTTTGAATTAGGGGAATACTTAAAAAAAAGGTTTGTCGAGTTCTTTTAATCGATTGCGAAACAAAAACTTTAAAAAACAGTTTGCAAAACAATTTGAACGATTACCTCTAATTTTTCTATACATGCTGCTTCTTGACAATTTGGTGCTCCTTGACGATAGAGTTGAGGATGGTAGGTTTCCGGTGAACAATGTTAACTGAATTAAAATGACTATAGATCAAAAGGGGATTTTCTTGAATTGCCAACGCTTGAATAAAATATAGTCGATGGTTTAGAAAAGGTTTAAAAATTCGCTTTTCAACTTATATTTTGTTTAGTCCTGAAAGTTGTAATACGCTCTTCCTCGTTTTTTTATGATTTGATGAGAGAAATGTAGGCTTATTTTTTGGAAAAACTGTTTTAAAATACTATGTACTATGTATAAGCATTATATATAACAAATTGAATTTTTTGATTTTTAGATTTCATTTGAAGAAAACTGAAAATTTCATTGAATCTTTGTTCAAAACGCACAAACAGGTCAAAACCAAATTAACCCTGTGGGTTTTAATTAAAATGCTGGTACAAAATTTTCAATAAAATACTTTGAATCGTATAAGAAAATAAAATATATAGAAAACTTCATAGCGTCGTCGTGGAAAATGGGTTAATCGAACTTAACTAAACCTTTTTGCAGCCTCTCTTTTAGACTACAAAATCAACCTGTAAAATTGGACACAAATCGAAAACACAAAATTTTTTGAAAGTCCGCCAGGCCGAAATGGGTTAATTTATTCCAACCAAATTTATACAACTAAATGCGGTTGCTAAGAGGAACATTTGTGCCAAATTTCAAGTCAATCGGTCAAACAGTTTTGACTCGACATCAAAAACATTGAAAAAGCTTCTTTGCACTCTCGTGCCCAAACGGGTTAACCGAACTCAACAAAAATTTGTCGCAGACTTTATTTTCGACTGCGAAACCACCTTGTAAAATTGGACACAAATCGGAAACACAACATTTTTTTGAAGCCCGCCAGGCCGAAATGGGTTAAATTATTCCAACCAAATTTATGCAACTAATTGCGGTTGCTAAGAGGAACATTCGTGCAAAATTTCAAGTCAATCGGTCAAACTGTTTCGGCTCGACATCAAAAACATTGAAAAAGCTTCGCTGCGCCCTCGTGCCCAAACGGGTTAACCGAACCCAACAAAAATTTGTGCCAGCCTCTCTTTTTGACTGCAAAACTACCCTGTAAAATTGGACACAAATCGGAAACAGAAAATTTTTTGGAAGCCCGCCGGGCCGAAAGGGGTTAATTTATTCCAACCAGTTTTATACCATTAATTCCGTATAATAAGAAGAACATTCGTGCAAAATTTCAAGTGAATCGGTCAAACCATTTCGACTCGACATCTAAAAAACGAAAAAGCTTAAAACGGCTCTGGAGCCGCAACCTGCTGACTTATAAAAATGCGACATAGCCTATGTCACCCCCGGACTCCCAAAATTATTCCTCTAAAATTTGGTGTTAATCGGACCAGTGGTTTTCACGTGAATCCTGGACAAACAAACAAACAAACAAACAAACACACAAACAAACAAATAAACAAACAAATTTTCTTTTTTATACCCTACACCTATAGAATAGGTAAAGGGGTATATTAACTTTGGTATGGTGTTTGTAACCACCTAAAGGAAGCGAGCTAGATATGGAAAAGTATATATATTTGTGATCAGCGTGACCGCCTTAGTCGATATAGCCATGTCCGTCCGTCCGTCCGTCCGTCCGTAGGCACGATAACTCAAAAAATAATGGAGCTATCTTGATGAAATTTTAACTGTAGGTTACTAGGACTGAAAGTACGGCGGGGATTGCATATGGGCGAAATCGGCCCATGGGTTCGGATTCTGGACCTTTTAATCGGTTTCAGGGCTAACGAACAAATATAAAAAATCACGATAACTCAACAACTAATGACGCTATCTTCATCAAATTTGTGCTGTAGGTTACTAGTAATGAAACTACTTCGGGAATTGCGTAAAGTCGGGATTGGACCATGGGTTCGGAACCTAGAACTTTTTGATCGAATTTAGGCCAAACGAGCATAATTCCGAAACCAATGAAGATAGAACCTCCAAATTTAGTATCAGGGTGTCCCTTCCTATTTCCTAAGTGTCTTGGGAATTTGGGTCCCATTGGAGTACTGGGTCGGGGACCAGCCACACATTTCCGAAGACCTTAAAGCATATCTTTAAAATTAATAAAGATAACAACTTGAATAAATGTAGAAGCTTCCAATTTGCCACAAGGGTGTTCTTTACTATCTCCTGCGTGTTCCCTTAATTTGGGATCAATTGGAGAGGTGGTTCAGTACCCCTCTCAGACCTCCCAAGTTTTAAGAGCTTATAATCGAAATTACTAAAAATAGTTACTTAAAATTAAGATAGACCGTTCAAATTGTGTACAAGGGTTAACTAGTACTGTAAGTAAAGCGCGGGCTGTATAAGGGCGAAATCAGCCCATGGGTTCGGATTCTGGACCTATTTTGCAAAAACTATTAATTATGTATTTTTAAAAAAATAAGCATGTATTCCTTATTGTATATTTATGTATATATGTATATACATAGTTTAACTCAAAAAAAATAATTTTATATATGTAGTATTTAATAAGATAAATTTATTTTGAATTACACAATATGAAAATATTTTTCAATAAAAGTTAAAAAAAAAATATGGAAGAAATTTTTATTTTGTTACACATTATATTAAATGTTAAACTTTTTTTTACAATATATTAAATATAATATATATATATATATATATATATATATGTATATATTTGTTCAAATTTTGGATCTTTGTTTTGTAAAATCATTGATGGAGAATATTTATTCTTTTTTTAAATTAAGATGTTCGCCTTTGTTCCAGCAATTTCAAATTTTGAATTTATCAATTTTTTTCAAATTAACAAAGATGCTGCATTTATAAATTAAAAATTATTTTGAATTCTTCTATTTCTCGGTATGTCATAAACTTTTTGCTACACAGATACTAAGGGAAAAATAATAATAATGGGCTAAGAAAGTGGTTAGTATGATTGATAGAAAATAATTGAAGCATCTATGCGATAGATTTATATTGTTTCCATTAAATATAAAAAAATTTAGTTTTGATCATCATAATAAATCATCATGTGATTTCCTCATACAATCTAAATCATGCAAATCATCAGTAAGAATATGCATATTTAATTTAGTATTAATTCAATTTAGCAACATATTGCACCGACTGACTGTTTCTTTACTTGTTTTTATACCCTACACCTATAGAATAGGTAAAGGGGTATATTAACTTTGGTATGGTGTTTGTAACCACCTAAAGGAAGCGAGCTAGATATGGAAAAGTATATATATTTGTGATCAACGTGACCGCCTTAGTCGATATAGCCATGTCCGTCCGTTTGTCCGTCCGTCCGTAGGCACGATAACTCAAAAAATAATGGAGCTATCTTGATGAAATTTTAACTGTAGGTTACTAGGACTGAAAGTACGGCGGGGATTGCATATGGGCGAAATCGGCCCATGGGTTCGGATTCTGGACCTTTTAATCGGTTTCAGGGCTAACGAACAAATATAAAAAATCACGATAGCTTCCAAGCTTCCAATTTGCCACAAGGGTGTTCTTTACTATTTCTTGCGTGCCCCCCTAATTTGGGATCAATTAGAGTGGTGGTTCAGAACCTCTTTTAGACCCCCCAATGTGAAAAAGCTTATCATCGAAATTAATAAAACTAGTAACTTAAAATTAAGATAGAGCGTTCCAATTGTGTACAAGGGTTAACTAGTATTGAAAGTATGACGGGACTGCATATGGGCAAAATCGTACCATAATTTCGGGTCCTGGAACTCTTGAAAAGTTCAAGGACTAACAAACATATATCTTACAAACACCATAACTCAAAAAATAATGCCGGTATTTTGATGAAATTTAACAGTAGGTTACTAGTAATGAAAGTACCATGGGAGTTGGTTGTGGTCGAGTTTAATTTCGAAGCCAAAGAATATATTTTCTATGTCCTATGTGTCTCCGAAATCTAGACTTAATTGTAGTGGTTCAGCTATGTTCAAAGGTACTTGCTGCATTTATGTAAAATTAATTTTTTATTTAAATGAATTATATGAAAAGGTGTAAATTTTTAATTGTATTTTAGAAATACATTTATTGCATATTTTGCGTTTATAAGCTTTTCTATTAGGTATATAAACTAACCATTTAAAATAATTGCAATTTTTAAAAATTTGGGTTATTAAATATATTATGCTTTGATTATCTTTTTATCACAAAATTTAATAATTAGAATTTTTTCATTTTGTAATTGAATTGGAATAAATATATTTTCATTTATTTCAAGTTTGTTTGTTTTTTAATATTTTTAAATAGATAAATTAGTAAGAATTTGTAGTATTTTTTAATAGATAGGGTAATTAGAAAATGTTTTTAGTATTATACAGTTAATTTGGTTAGCTATGTCTTACGATCAAATTAATAACAGCTTCTATAGTGTTAAAATGACTTATGGATATGTCCTTAAATTTGAACCAAATAGGTGTAGGGTATTTCTAAGTCGGTTGCACCGACTGACTGTTTCTTTACTTGTTATATATTAGATTAGAAATTTGCATTCAAAACCTTTTAGAAAATTACAAATAGATATGAGTTAAAAGTTTTAAAAATATTGTTTTCGACCGTTAGGCAGGCCAACAAAAACTTAAAAAAAATACATTAGGTCCAAACGGGTTAATAGAGCGCAATCATGTTTTTTGGTGAGCTTGTGAAATAATGCAATGTTTGCGTTAACTTTAAACTGTGTTAGTCGAACAATTGTTTTTTTTTTAACATATTGATTAAACCTTTTCAACAGAAGAACAAATTTATATTAAAGATTGAACTCTTTAAGGAGATCAAATTTAATGAACCCTTGTGACAAAAGGGGTTAAATGATAAAAATCAAATTAACCCTGTGAGCTTTGCTAATAAAGATTAGCTGAAAAATGTGTTCAAGATTAGCTGAAAAAAGTGTTCGTTTAAGCTCAACAACAAAAACATTGAAAAAGCTTCATTGCGCTCTCTTGCCCAAACGGCCAAAAAAAATATTGAAAGGCCGCCAGGCCGAAATGGGTTAATATATTCCAAGCAACTGTATAAAACTAATTCCGTTTGCTAAGAGGAAGATTTGTGCAAAATTTCAAGTCAATCGGTCAAACTGTTTCGGCTCGACATCAAAAACATTGAAAAAGCTTCATTGCGCCCTCGTGCCCAAACGGGTTAACCGAACCCAACAAAAATTTGTGCCAGCCTTTCTTTTCGACTGCAAAACCACCCTGTAAAATTGGACACAAATCGGAAACAAATAATTTTTTGGAAGCCAGCCGGGCCGAAATGGGTTAATATTTTCGAACCATCTTTATACAACTAATTCCGTTTGCTAAGAGGAAGATTTGTGCAAAATTTCAAGTCAATCGGTCGAACTGTTTCGGCTCGACATCAAAAACATTGAAAAAGCTTCATTGCGCCCTCGTGCCCAAACGGGTTAACCGAACCCAACAAAAATTTGTGCCAGCCTCTCTTTTTGACTGCAAAACCACCCTGTAAAATTGGACACAAATCGGAAACACAAAATTTTTTGGAAGCCCGCCGGGCCGAAAGGGGTTAATTTATTTCAACCAACTTTATAACATTAATTCCGTTTAATAAGAAGAACATTCGTGCAAAATTTCAAGTTAATCGGTCAAACCGTTTCGACTCGACATCAAAAAAACGAAAAAGCTTAAAACGGCTCTGGAGCCGCAACCTGTTGACTTATAAAAATGTGACATAGCCTATGTCACCCCCCGGGCTTTCAGAATTAATCCTTTAAAGTTTTGTGACAATCGGATCAGTGATTTTCACGTGAATTATGGACAAACAAATAAACAAACAAACAAACAAATTTTCTCCTTTATATATTAGATTATATGTCTTATATTTTTAAAATTCTTTACCTTTTAAAAATATAAGAGTGTTAAATAAGAATTGAAATAGCAAAGAATCCTCTTTTATCAAATTTAACGGACACAAAGCTAACTTTTGCCAATTTTTAAGGTTCTATTTTCTTTGGTTTCGGAATTATGATCGTTTGGCCTCAATTCGATCAAAAGCATATAGAATCCGAACCCATAGTTTAGTTTTTGAGTTATCGTGTTTTTGAATATATTTCCTATAGCCCTTGAACAGATTAAAGGTTAAAGAACCCAAATCCATGGTTTGATTTTGCGTTTATACAGTGTCCGCATTACTTTTAATTGTAATCTAATATATAAAGAAGAAAATTTGTTTGTTTGTTTGTTTGTTTGTTTGTTTGTTTGTTTGTCCAGGATTCACGTGAAAACCACTGGTCCGATTGACACCAAATTTTAGAGGCATAATTTTGGGAGTCCGGGGGGTGACATAGGCTATGTCGCATTTTTATAAGTCAACAGGTTGCGGCTCCAGAGCCGTTTTAAGCTTTTTCGTTTTTTTGATGTCGAGTCGAAACGGTTTGACCGATTAACTTGAAATTTTGCACGAATGTTCTTCTTATTAAACGGAATTAATGTTATAAAGTTGGTTGGAATAAATTAACCCCTTTCGGCCCGGCGGGCTTCCAAAAAATTTTGTGTTTCCGATTTGTGTCCAATTTTACAGGGTGGTTTTGCAGTCAAAAAGAGAGGCTGGCACAAAATTTTGTTGGGTTCGGTTAACCCGTTTGGGCACGAGGGCGCAATGAAGCTTTTTCAATGTTTTTGATGTCGAGCCGAAACAGTTTGACCGATTGACTTGAAATTTTGCACAAATCTTCCTCCTAGCAAACGGAATTAGTTGTATAAAGATGGTTCGAAAATATTAACCCATTTCGGCCCGGCGGGCTTCCAAAAAATTATTTGTTTCCGATTTGTGTCCAATTTTACAGGGTGGTTTTGCAGTCGAAAAGAAAGGCTGGCACAAATTTTTGTTGGGTTCAGTTAACCCGTTTGGGCACGAGGGCCAATGAAGCTTTTTCAATGTTTTTGATGTCGAGTCAAAACGGTTTGACAAATTGACTTGAAATTTTGCACAAATGTTCCTCTTAGCAACCGAAATTAGTTGTATAAATTTGGTTCGAATAATTTAACCCATTTCGGCCTGGCGGACTTTCAAAAAATTTTGTGTTTTCGATTTGTGTCCAATTTTACAGGTTTATTTTGCAGTCTAAAGAGAGGCTGCAAAAAGTTTTAGTTAATTCGATTAACCCGTTTTCCACGACGACGCCATGAAGTTTTCTATAAATTTTATTTTCTTATACGATTAAAAGTATTTTATTGAAAATTTTGTACCAGCATTTTAATTAAAACCCACATGGTTAATTTGGTTTTGACCTGTTTGTGCGTTTTGAACAAAGATTCAATGAAATTTTCAGTTTTCTTCAAATGAAATCTAAAAATCAAAAAATTCAATTTCTTATATATAATGCCTAAAAACATAGTATTTTAAAACAGTTTTTCCAAAAAATAAGCCTATATTTATCTCATCAAATCATAAAAAAACGAGGAAGAGTGTATTACAACTTTCAGGTGAGTACTAAACAAAATATAAGTTGAAAAGCAAATTTTTAAATCTTTTCTAAACCATCGACTATATTTTATTCAAACGTTGGCAATTCAAGATAACTACTATTGACATAGTATAATGACATAATGGCAAACTTAGTATCCCCATTTGACCAAAAGTCATTTTAATTCAGTTAACATTATTCGCCGGGAACCTAACATCCTCAACTCTATCGTCAAGGAGCACCAAATTCTCAAGAAGCACCATGTATAGAAAAATTAGAGATAATCGTTCAAACTGTTTTTTAAGGTTTTTGTTTCGCAATCGGTTAGAATTCGACAAAACATTTTTTTAAGCATTCCCCTAATTCAAAGAAGTTGTACCTACTTTCAGAAATTGGACGTAATTTACTTACAAATTTTTTTATGAACAATCGTCGGGTCGACAGGGGTTAACAACTTCCAAGTCTGTTAGAAAATTGAACTTCATTTTCAAAGAAGAACACATATACAAAATTTGAAGTTAATCGGTTAAATCATTTCTAATATATATAACAAAGCAACGAAATAACCTATAAAAAGCTGTTGGGCCACGATGGGTTAACGGAACTCCACAAATATTTTTTTGTGGCTTCATTTATAAGCAAAGTAGTATTTCAAAAAATTGGCTGAAGCTTGCGTTTTTACAATTTGCAAGCTTCCGGGCAACGCCGGGTAAATCTGCTAGTCTAATATATAAAGAAGAAAATTTGTTTGTTTATTTGTTTGTTTGTTTGTTTGTTTGTTTGTCCAGGATTCACGTGAAAACCACTGGTCCGATTGACACCAAATTTTAGAGGAATAATTTTGGGAGCCCGGGGGGTGACATAGGCTATGTCGCATTTTTATAAGTCAGCAGGTTGCGGCTCCAGAGCCGTTTTAAGCTTTTTCGTTTTTTTGATGTCGAGCTGAAACGGTTTGACCGATTCACTTGAAATTTTGCACGAATGTTCTTCTTATTAAACGGAATTAATGGTATAAAGTTGGTTGAAATAAATTAACCCCTTTCGGCCCGGCGGGCTTCCAAAAAGTTTTGTGTTTCCGATTTGTGTCCAATTTTACAGGGTGGTTTTGCAGTCAAAAAGAGAGGCTGGCACAAATTTTTGTTGGGTTCGGTTAACCCGTTTGGGCACGAGGGCGCAATGAAGCTTTTTCAATGTTTTTGATGTCGAGCCGAAACAGTTTGACCGATTGACTTGAAATTTTGCACAAATCTTCCTCTTAGCAAACGGAATTAGTTGTATAAAGATGGTTCGAAAATATTAGCCCATTTCGGCCCGGCTGGCTTCCAAAAAATTATTTGTTTCCGATTTGTGTCCAATTTTACAGGGTTGTTTTGCAGTCGAAAAGAAAGGCTGGCACAAATTTTTGTTGGGTTCGGTTAACCCGTTTGGGCACGAGGGCGCAATGAAGCTTTTTCAATGTTTTTGATGTCGAGCCGAAACAGTTTGACCGATTGACTTGAAATTTTGCACAAATCTCCCTCTTAGCAAACGGAATTAGTTTTATACAGTTGCTTGGAATATATTAACCCATTTCGGCCTGGCGGCCTTTCAATATTTTTTTTGGCCGTTTGGGCAAGAGAGCGCAATGAAGCTTTTTCAATGTTTTTGTTGTTGAGCTTAAACGAACACTTTTTTCAGCTAATCTTGAACACATTTTTCAGCTAATCTTTATTAGCAAAGCTCACAGGGTTAATTTGATTTTTATCATTTAACCCCTTTTGTCACAAGGGTTCATTAAATTTGATCTCCTTAAAGAGTTCAATCTTTAATATAAATTTGTTCTTCTGTTGAAAAGGTTTAATCAATATGTTAAAAAAAAAACAATTGTTCGACTAACACAGTTTAAAGTTAACGCAAACATTGCATTATTTCACAAGCTCACCAAAAAACATGATTGCGCTCTATTAACCCGTTTGGACCTAATGTATTTTTTTTAAGTGTTTGTTGGCCTGCCTAACGGTCGAAAACAATATTTTTAAAACTTTTAACTCATATCTATTTGTAATTTTCTAAAAGGTTTTGAATGCAAATTTCTAATCTAATATATAAAAAAGAAAATTTGTTTGTTTATTTGTTTGTTTGTGTGTTTGTTTGTTTGTTTGTTTGTTTGTCCAGGATTCACGTGAAAACCACTGGTCCGATTAACACCAAATTTTAGAGGAATAATTTTGGGAGTCCGGGGGTGACATAGGCTATGTCGCATTTTTATAAGTCAGCAGGTTGCGGCTCCAGAGCCGTTTTAAGCTTTTTCGTTTTTTAGATGTCGAGTCGAAATGGTTTGACCGATTCACTTGAAATTTTGCACGAATGTTCTTCTTATTATACGGAATTAATGGTATAAAACTGGTTGGAATAAATTAACCCCTTTCGGCCCGGCGGGCTTCCAAAAAATTTTCTGTTTCCGATTTGTGTCCAATTTTACAGGGTAGTTTTGCAGTCAAAAAGAGAGGCTGGCACAAATTTTTGTTGGGTTCGGTTAACCCGTTTGGGCACGAGGGCGCAGTGAAGCTTTTTCAATGTTTTTGATGTCGAGCCGAAACAGTTTGACCAATTGACTTGAAATTTTGCACGAATGTTCCTCTTAGCAACCGCAATTAGTTGCATAAATTTGGTTGGAATAATTTAACCCATTTCGGCCTGGCGGGCTTCAAAAAAATTTTGTGTTTCCGATTTGTGTCCAATTTTACAAGGTGGTTTCGCAGTCGAAAATAAAGCCTGGGACAAATTTTTGTTGAGTTCGGTTAACCCGTTTGGGCACGAGAGTGCAAAGAAGCTTTTTCAATGTTTTTGATGTCGAGTCAAAACTGTTTGACCGATTGACTTGAAATTTGGCACAAATGTTCATCTTAGCAACCGCATTTAGTTGTATAAATTTGGTTGGAATAAATTAACCCATTTCGGCCTGGCGGACTTTCAAAAAATTTTGTGTTTTCGATTTGTGTCCAATTTTACAGGTTGATTTTGTAGTCTAAAAGAGAGGCTGCAAAAAGGTTTAGTTAAGTTCGATTAACCCATTTTCCACGACGACGCTATGAAGTTTTCTATATATTTTATTTTCTTATACGATTCAAAGTATTTTATTGAAAATTTTGTACCAGCATTTTAATTAAAACCCACAGGGTTAATTTGGTTTTGACCTGTTTGTGCGTTTTGAACAAAGATTCAATGAAATTTTCAGTTTTCTTCAAATGAAATCTAAAAATCAAAAAATTCAATTTGTTATATATAATGCTTATACATAGTACATAGTATTTTAAAACAGTTTTTCCAAAAAATAAGCCTACATTTCTCTCATAAAATCATAAAAAAACGAGGAAGAGCGTATTACAACTTTCAGGACTAAACAAAATATAAGTTGAAAAGCGAATTTTTAAACCTTTTCTAAACCATCGACTATATTTTATTCAAGCGTTGGCAATTCAAGAAAATCCCCTTTTGATCTATAGTCATTTTAATTCAGTTAACATTGTTCACCGGAAACCTACCATCCTCAACTCTATCGTCAAGGAGCACCAAATTGTCAAGAAGCAGCATGTATAGAAAAATTAGAGATAATCGTTCAAATTGTTTTGCAAACTGTTTTTTAAAGTTTTTGTTTCGCAATCGATTAAAAGAACTCGACAAACCTTTTTTTTAAGTATTCCCCTAATTCAAAGAAGTTGTACCTACTTTCAAAAATTGGACGTAATTTAGTTACAATTTTTTTTTTGAACAATCGTCGGCAGGGGTTAACAACTTTAAAGTCTGTTAGTAAATTGAACTTCATTTTCAAAGAAGAACACATATACGAAATTTGAAGTTAATCTGTTAAATCATTTCTAATATATAGCAAAGCAACGAAAAAACCTATAAAAAGCTGTTGGGCCACGATGGGTTAACGGAACTCCACAAATATTTTTTTGTGGCATTTATAGGCAAAGTAGTATCTCAAATAAGTGGCTGAAACTTGCTTTTTTACCATTTTCAAGCTTCCGGGCAACGCCGGGTAAATCTGCTAGTCTAATATATAAAGAAGAAAATTTGTTTGTTTATTTGTTTGTTTGTTTGTTTGTTTGTTTGTTTGTTTGTCCAGGATTCACGTGAAAACCACTGGTCCGATTGACACCAAATTTTAGAGGAATAATTTTGGGAGCCCGGGGGGTGACATAGGCTATGTCGCATTTTTATAAGTCAGCAGGTTGCGGCTCCAGAGCCGTTTTAAGCTTTTTCGTTTTTTTGATGTCGAGCTGAAACGGTTTGACCGATTCACTTGAAATTTTGCACGAATGTTCTTCTTATTAAACGGAATTAATGGTATAAAGTTGGTTGAAATAAATTAACCCCTTTCGACCCGGCGGGCTTCCAAAAAATTTTGTGTTTCCGATTTGTGTCCAATTTTACAGGGTGGTTTTGCAGTCAAAAAGAGAGGCTGGCACAAATTTTTGTTGGGTTCGGTTAACCCGTTTGGGCACGAGGGCGCAATGAAGCTTTTTCAATGTTTTTGATGTCGAGCCGAAACAGTTTGACCGATTGACTTGAAATTTTGCACAAATCTTCCTCTTAGCAAACGGAATTAGTTGTATAAAGATGGTTCGAAAATATTAACCCATTTCGGCCCGGCTGGCTTCCAAAAAATTATTTGTTTCCGATTTGTGTCCAATTTTACAGGGTGGTTTTGCAGTCGAAAAGAAAGGCTGGCACAAATTTTTGTTGGGTTCGGTTAACCCGTTTGGGCACGAGGGCGCAATGAAGCTTTTTCAATGTTTTTGATGTCGAGCCGAAACAGTTTGACCGATTGACTTGAAATTTTGCACAAATGTTCCTCTTAGCAAACGGAATTAGTTTTATACAGTTGCTTGGAATATATTAACCCATTTCGGCCTGGCGGCCTTTCAATATTTTTTTTGGCCGTTTGGGCAAGAGAGCGCAATGAAGCTTTTTCAATGTTTTTGTTGTTGAGCTTAAACGAACACTTTTTTCAGCTAATCTTGAACACATTTTTCAGCTAATCTTTATTAGCAAAGCTCACAGGGTTAATTTGATTTTTATCATTTAACCCCTTTTGTCACAAGGGTTCATTAAATTTGATCTCCTTAAAGAGTTCAATCTTTAATATAAATTTGTTCTTCTGTTGAAAAGGTTTAATCAATATGTTAAAAAAAAAACAATTGTTCGACTAATACAGTTTAAAGTTAACGCAAACATTGCATTATTTCACAAGCTCACCAAAAAACATGATTGCGCTCTATTAACCCGTTTGGACCTAATGTATTTTTTTTAAGTTTTTGTTGGCCTGCCTAACGGTCGAAAACAATATTTTTAAAACTTTTAACTCATATCTATTTGTAATTTTCTAAAAGGTTTTGAATGCAAATTTCTAATCTAATATATAAAAAAGAAAATTTGTTTGTTTATTTGTTTGTTTGTGTGTTTGTTTGTTTGTTTGTTTGTTTGTCCAGGATTCACGTGAAAACCACTGGTCCGATTAACACCAAATTTTAGAGGAATAATTTTGGGAGTCCGGGGGTGACATAGGCTATGTCGCATTTTTATAAGTCAGCAGGTTGCGGCTCCAGAGCCGTTTTAAGCTTTTTCGTTTTTTAGATGTCGAGTCGAAATGGTTTGACCGATTCACTTGAAATTTTGCACGAATGTTCCTCTTAGCAACCGCAATTAGTTGCATAAATTTGGTTGGAATAATTTAACCCATTTCGGCCTGGCGGGCTACAAAAAAATTTTGTGTTTCCGATTTGTGTCCAATTTTACAAGGTGGTTTCGCAGTCGAAAATAAAGTCTGGGACAAATTTTTGTTGAGTTCGGTTAACCCGTTTGGGCACGAGAGTGCAAAGAAGCTTTTTCAATATTTTTGATGTCGAGTCAAAACTGTTTGACCGATTGACTTGAAATTTGGCACAAATGTTCATCTTAGCAACCGCATTTAGTTGTATAAATTTGGTTGGAATAAATTAACCCATTTCGGCCTGGCGGACTTTCAAAAAATTTTGTGTTTTCGATTTGTGTCCAATTTTACAGGTTGATTTTGTAGTCTAAAAGAGAGGCTGCAAAAAGGTTTAGTTAAGTTCGATTAACCCATTTTCCACGACGACGCTATGAAGTTTTCTATATATTTTATTTTCTTATACGATTCAAAGTATTTTATTGAAAATTTTGTACCAACATTTTAATTAAAACCCACAGGGTTAATTTGGTTTTGACCTGTTTGTGCGTTTTGAACAAAGATTCAATGAAATTTTCAGTTTTCTTCAAATGAAATCTAAAAATCAAAAAATTCAATTTGTTATATATAATGCTTATACATAGTACATAGTATTTTAAAACAGTTTTTCCAAAAAATAAGCCTACATTTCTCTCATAAAATCATAAAAAAACGAGGAAGAGCGTATTACAACTTTCAGGACTAAACAAAATATAAGTTGAAAAGCGAATTTTTAAACCTTTTCTAAACCATCGACTATATTTTATTCAAGCGTTGGCAATTCAAGAAAATCCCCTTTTGATCTATAGTCATTTTAATTCAGTTAACATTGTTCACCGGAAACCTACCATCCTCAACTCTATCGTCAAGGAGCACCAAATTGTCAAGAAGCAGCATGTATAGAAAAATTAGAGATAATCGTTCAAATTGTTTTGCAAACTGTTTTTTAAAGTTTTTGTTTCGCAATCGATTAAAAGAACTCGACAAACCTTTTTTTTAAGTATTCCCCTAATTCAAAGAAGTTGTACCTACTTTCAAAAATTGGACGTAATTTAGTTACAATTTTTTTTTTGAACAATCGTCGGCAGGGGTTAACAACTTTAAAGTCTGTTAGTAAATTGAACTTCATTTTCAAAGAAGAACACATATACGAAATTTGATGTTAATCTGTTAAATCATTTCTAATATATAGCAAAGCAACGAAAAAATCTATAAAAAGCTGTTGGGCCACGATGGGTTAACGGAACTCCACAAATATTTTTTTGTGGCATTTATAGGCAAAGTAGTATCTCAAATAAGTGGCTGAAACTTGCTTTTTTACCATTTTCAAGCTTCCGGGCAACGCCGGGTAAATCTGCTAGTCTAATATATAAAGAAGAAAATTTGTTTATTTGTTTGTTTGTTTGTTTGTTTGTTTGTCCAGGATTCACGTGAAAACCACTGGTCCGATTGTCACAAAATTTTAAAGGAATAATTCTGGGAGCCCGGGGGGTGACATAGGCTATGTCGCATTTTTATAAGTCAACAGGTTGCGGCTCCACAGCCGTTTTAAGCTTTTTCGTTTTTTTGATGTCGAGTCGAAACGGTTTGACCGATTAACTTGAAATTTTGCACGAATGTTCTTCTTATTAAACGAAATTAATGGTATAAAGTTGGTTGGAATAAATTAACCCCTTTCGGCCCGGCGGGCTTCCAAAAAATTTTGTGTTTCAGATTTGTGTCCAATTTTACAGGTTGGTTTTGCAGTCAAGAAGAGAGGCTGGCACAAATTTTTGTTGGGTTCGGTTAACCCGTTTGGGCACGAGGGCGCAATGAAGCTTTTTCAATGTTTTTGATGTCGAGCCGAAACAGTTTGACCGATTGACTTGAAATTTTGCACAAATCTTCCTCTTACCAAACGGAATTAGTTGTATAAAGATGGTTCGAAAATATTAACCCATTTCGGCCCGGCGGGCTTCCAAAAAATTATTTGTTTCCGATTTGTGTCCAATTTTACAGGGTGGTTTTGCAGTCGAAAAGAAATGCTGGCACAAATTTTTGTTGAGTTCGGTTAACCCGTTTGGGCACGAGGACCCAATGAAGCTTTTTCAATGTTTTTGATGTCGAGTCAAAACGGTTTGACCGATTGACTTGAAATTTTGCACAAATGTTCCTCTTAGCAACCGCAATTAGTAGTATAAATTTGGTTGGAATAATTTAACCCATTTCGGCGTGGCGGGCTTCCAAAAAATTTTGCATTTCCGATTTGTGTCCAATTTTACAAGGTGGTTTCGCAGTCGAAAATAGAGTCTGGCACAAATTTTTGTTGAGTTCGGTTAACCCGTTTGGGCACGAGAGCGCAAAGAAGCTTTTTCAATGTTTTTGATGTCGAGTCAAAACCGTTTGACAAATTGACTTGATATTTTGCACAAATGTTCCTCTTAGCAACTGCAATTAGTTGTATAAATTTGGTTGTAATAATTTAACCCATTTCGGCCTGGCGGACTTTCAAAAACTTTTGTGTTTTCGATTTGTGTCCAATTTTACAGGTTGATTTTGCAGTCTAAAGAGAGGCTGCAAAAAGTTTTAGTTAAGTTCGATTAACCACGACGACGCCATGAAGTTTTCTATAAATTTTATTTTCTTATACGATTAAAAGTATTTTATTGAAAATTTTGTACCAACATTTTAATTAAACCCCACATGGTTAATTTGGTTTTGACCTGTTTGTGCGTTTTGAACAAAGATTCAATGAAATTTTCAGTTTTCTTCAAATGAAATCTAAAAATCAAAAAATTCAATTTCTTATATATAATGCTTAAAAACATAGTATTTTAAAACAGTTTTTCCAAAAAATAAGCCTACATATCTCTCATAAAATCGTAAAAAAACGAGGAAGAGCGTATTACAACTTTCTGGTGAGTACTAAACAAAATATAAGTTGAAAAGCAAATTTTTAAACCTTTTCTAAAACATCGACTATATTTTATTCAAACGTTGGCAATTCAAGAAAACTACTATTGACATAGTATAATGACATAATGGCAAACTAAGTATCCCCATTTGACCAATAGTCATTTTAATTCAGTTAACATTATTCGCCGGAAACCTAACATCCTCAACTCTATCGTCAAGGAGCACCAAATTGTCAAGAAGCACCATGTATAGAAAAATTAGAGATAATCGTTCAAACTGTTTTTTAAAGTTTTTGTTTCGCAATCGGTTAAAAGAACTCGACAAAACATTTTTTTAAGCATTCCCCTAATTCAAAGAAGTTGTACCTACTTTCAGAAATTGGACGTAATTTACTTACAAATTTTTTTTTGAACAATCGTCGGGTCGGCAGGGGTTAACAACTTCCAAGTCTGTTAGTAAATTGAACTTCATTTTCAAAGAAGAACACATATACAAAATTTGAAGTTAATCGGTTAAATCATTTCTAATATATAACAAAGCAACGAAAAAACCTATAAAAAGCTGTTGGGCCACGATGGGTTAACGGAACTCCACAAATATTTTTTTGTGGCTTCATTTATAAGCAAAGTAGTATTTCAAAAAATTGGCTAAAACTTGCGTTTTTACAATTTGCAAGCTTCCGGGCAACGCCGGGTAAATCTGCTAGTACTTTATTAATGCAATACTTTCAATTATACAAGTTAAACCTTGTATACAATGTAACGTTCTATCTTAGTTTCAGGTCACCAGTTTTATTAATTTCGATGATAGGTCCTTGGAAGGTCTAAGGGAGGTACCTGAATCACCACTTCAATTGATCATGAACTAAGAAGACACGAAGGAAACTGTAAAGAACCCCTTGCGCCCAATTTTAAGCTTCCACATTTGTTTCAAGTTATTATCTTTATTAATTATGAAGATATGCTTTAAGGTCTTCGGAACTGTGTGGATGGTCACTGACCACCTGGGTCAATTGATCCCAAATTTCAAGGAGACTAAGGGAATAGGATGAGACATCCTGTTTTGAAGGCTTTACCTTCATTGGTTTCGGAATTATGCCCGTTTTGTCTAAATTCGATAAAAAAGTTCTAGGATCCGAATCCATATTTCGATCTTGACCGTGCGCAATCGCCTCCGTATTTTTGTTACTGGTAACCTACAGCACAAATTTCATGAAAATAGCGTCATTATTTGTCTAGTTATGTTGGTTTTTATATATGTTCGATAGCCCTTAGAACGATTAAAAAGTTCAGAATCCGAACTCATGGGCTGATTTTGACCATACTTAATCCCCGCCTTACTTTAAGTACTAATAACATGCAGTTAAATTTTCATCAATATAGGTCCATTTGTTTTTGAGTTATCAGGCCTACGGTCGGACGAACGGACGGACATGGCTAACTAGATTCAGCAGAATTTCGGGATTCAGGATATATCACAAATATATACTTTTCACACATATAAAAATTTTTCATATCTAGCTCGCTTCCTTTATATGGTTAAAACATTATACCAAATTGAATATACCCTTTCCTATTTCATAGGTGTAGGGTATAAAAATAAAGAATCGATAAATTTAACTATAAATATTTTTAAAAATATTTTAATTTTATTATATTTTACTATAACAATTATAATAACTATAAAATTATGAGTTAAATATAGAATTACTAAAGTTGTAATAAATGCTTCGTCGGAGCCTAACGGTGTCTAACAATGGGGGTATTGTTAATTCACAATAATAACATTATAAAAGTAACATTAGGTGGCAAATGTTATTTAGATATTCTATAATATGTATTTTTATTCTAGAACATTCCATAACAATGTGAACATGGGAACAGAATCCACAGAGGTTTAATAAGAGGTTTAAAAGAGGAAAATTATTAAGTTATATTTAATAAAACAATCATTTAAAAAATTATTAAGTTTTTATTTTTTTTTATGTTATTTAAAAAGAAATATTTTTCTTATATAGTTAGGATTATGAATTTTTATTGAATTATTACCATAAGTAATATATAATTAAGACGTTGTGTACGATACTTAAGTTATGTTCTGCATGTAGAAATTTATTTTTATATTTAAATGAATTATATGAAAAGTTCTAAAATTGTCATTTTATTTTAGAAATACATTTATTGCATATTTTGCGTTTATAAGCTTTTCTAATAGGTACATAAACTAAAAATTTAAAATAATTGCAATTTTGAAAAATTTTAATTATTAAATATATTAATGCTTTGATTAGCTTTTTTATCACAAAATTTAATAATTCAAATTTTTTCACTTTTGTAATTGAATTGGAATAAATGTATTTTCATTTATTTGAAGTGTTTTTGTGTCTTAAAAAATTTTTAAATAGATAAATTTGTAAGTACCTATTTGTAATATTTTGGAATAGGTAAAGTAATTAGAAAATGTTTTTAGTATTATATAGTTAAATTGGTTAGCTATATCTTACGATCAAACTAATAAAAGCTTTTGTTTATTTTGGAATAAATAAAGTAATCAGAAAATGTTTTTAGTATTATAAAGTTAAATTGGTTAGCTATGTCTTACGATCAAACTAATAAAAGCTTTTGTTTATTTTGGAATAAATAAAGTAATCAGAAAATGTTTTTAGTATTATAAAGTTAAATTGGTTAGCTATGTCTTAAGATCAAACTAATAAAAGCTTTTATGGTTTTAAAATGGCTTATGGACTTCTAATTAAATTTGAACCAAATAGGTGTAGGGTATTCCGGTTGCATGTTCTGTTTCTTTACTTATTTTTTTATCTTAGACCACTCAAGGATAAAATCTTATCATCGAAATTAATAAAATTAATAACTTAAAGTTAAGATAGAACGTTCCAATAGTGGGTCCGAGTTCTGGAACCTTTGATCTGTTTAAGGGATAAGATACTTAAGTGGTGTTCCAAGGTACTTGCGCATTTAGGTAAAATTATATATAAATGAATTATATGAAAAGTTCTAAATTTGTCATTCATAATTTTAGAAATACATTTATTGCATATTTTGCGTTTATAAGCTTTTCTAATAGGTACATAAACTAAAAATTTAAAATAATTGCAATTTTGAAAAATTTTAATTATTAAATATATTAATGCTTTGATTAGCTTCTTTATCACAAAATTTAATAATTCAAATTTTTTCACTTTTGTAATTGAATTGGAATAAATGTATTTTCATTTATTTGAAGTGTTTTTGTGTCTTAAAAAATTTTTAAATAGATAAATTTGTAAGTATTTGTAATATTTTGGAATAGGTAAAGTAATTAGAAAATGTTTTTAGTATTATATAGTTAAATTGGTTAGCTCTACTTACGATCAAACTAATAAAAGCTTTTGTTTATTTTGGAATAAATAAAGTAATCAGAAAATGTTTTTAATATTATAAAGGAAGGGATTACGCTTTTTTTGCGCTTAAATTATAGATTATAGAAATAAATTTGAAAAATATATAATTCAAAAATATAAATCAAAATATATAATTATAAATTTTATCTAATAATATAAAATAATGTAATATAATTTAATAAATATTAACAAAGAATAAACTAATAAAAATAATAATTAAAATAAAAATAAAAATGGTGGTCATTTAAGAAAAAAATAAAAACAGCAATTTGATATACTTTTCAATCATGTACTTTTAAATTTTATTTCAAATTCTGTAATATTGAACAAATAAAATAATAATATTGAATAAATAAAATATATTAGTGATATTCACACAAAAAAAATTAACTTAAATTATAAATAATAAATTTGAAGTGCTTCTTTGATAAAATAGATTAATCATATTATACACCATTTAACTAAATTTAATTATAATAAACAAATATTATTTATTCCACTTAAATCAAAATATATAATTATAAATTTTATCTATTAATATAAAATAATGTAATATAATTTAATAAATATAAACAAAGAATAAACTAATAAGAATAATAATTAAAATAAAAAAAAAAAATGGTGGTCATTTAAGAAAAAAAAATAAAAACAACAATTTGATCTACTTTTCAATCATGTACTTTTAAATTTTATTTCAAATTCTGTAATATTGAACAGATAAATACTAAAACTAATAATAATATTGAACAAATAAAATATATTAGTGATATTCACAAAAAAATTAACTTAAATTATAAATAATAAATTTGAAGTGCTTCTTTAATAAAATAGATTAATCACATTATACACCATTTAACTAAATTTAATTATAATAAACAAATATTATTTATTCCACTTAAATCAAAATATATAATTATAAATTTTATCTAATAATATAAAATAATGTAATATAATTTAATAAATATAAACAAAGAATAAACTAATAAAAATAATAAACAGTGTCATCTGTCATTTTCAAAAATTGTAACTCCATGCTCACATGAGCAACATATAGAAAACAGTGATAGCACATCACAATTTTTGATATCAAATTAATAAAAAAAAACGTCAAAAGCGTCAAAACGATCGGACGTATTTTAAAAAAGCGGAAAAAAAAAATTAATTAAATTAATAATATAGAATAATATAAATAACAAACTAAAAAGAAAAAATGTCAAATAAAACAAATTGTATTGGATGCACAAAGAGTATTAATGTAAAGAAGGTCAAAGAAATACTACAATGTGATGGAGATTGCAAAAAGTGGTATCATTATACTTGTGGCGGCATGACTATTGAGGAATACAGTCAAATACAAGAAGATCATAATAATTTGTGGTTTTGCTCTCAATGCAAGGATAAACGACAAAAGCGTAAATCAATTGGTCAACCTGCTAGTACATATGTATCATTTAATGCTCCTCATAAACCAAAGGTCCAAAATTATGATGCTATCATGAAAAAATTGGATCAGATCATGGCAAAACACACATCACATGATAGTAGATTAGCTGACATACAGAAGGATATACAAATTTTTAAAACAACTATAGATTCTCTAATCGACGAAAATATCCAACTGAAGAGTGAAAATGAAGTGCTGAGGATACAAGTAGAAAAAAACTATGTAGAAATTCAAAACATAAAACAAAATAAGAATAAAAAAACCTTGGAATTATCTGGTTTTCCGGAAGCTGTTGATATGGATCCAAAAGCTATTGCTATAAAAGTTACAGAAGAACTAGGTGTTAAACTGGAAGCTGGAGACATACGAGAAGCAAAATTTGTAAAACATCAATCAAAAAACTCGGGTGAGTCGTTTAAACTCTTTCTTAAACTTAATAGCTCTGAAATCAAAGCTCAAATAGTAAAAGCAACAAAATCCAAAACAATTAAATACGAGAAAATATTCCCACACTCCACTAAATTAAGTACGCAGATAATATATGTAAATGAGCGCCTTACACAATACTTTAGTTTTCTTTTCAAGAAAGCTAGAGATCTTAAACGAGCAGGACAAGTAAAATATGCATGGGTAAAAGAAGGTAAAGTTTTCATAAGATATGATGATAAAAGCAAAGTAATTAAATTAAATTCAGAAAAAGATCTTAATTTCATAAATGAATAATAATAATAACAATGTAGATTTTGAAGCTTTACCAATTAATACCCAAGTTAAACAAATTGATTCTATAGATAATTTAAAATTTGAAAAACCAAACACATTGAAAGTTTTTTATTTGAATGCTAGGAGTATTAAAAATAAAATGGACGATATAAATTTTCTTCTTGACAATATAAATTCAATTATACACATAATTATTTTCACTGAGACCTGGATTTTGGAAGATGAACTTGACCTAATAAATATTATACACTACAATAAAGTTTTCGGTTGCAGAAAAAACCGTCGTGGTGGTGGTGTTGGAATATTTATTCACAAAAATCTTGATTTCACAATTCATAACACGTATAATGATAACATAAACAATTTTATAACCATATCAATCAATAACACAACACAAAAAATTCACATAACAGCAATATATAGACCTCCAAGTAATGATAAAGACAATGTAGTTCAATTTTTTTCTATTTTCGATAAATATCTAGAAAGCATAAATAGTAACAATTCAATCTTAATTGGTGATCTTAATTTCAATATACTTAACCTACATGATCATTTAGTTAATGAATATAGTAATACTAGCTGTTGGCCCGTCACAGAATGACGGAAGGTCAGTTGAAAGAAGAATTTTTTCTAATTAAGAACTATTTCTAATTTAATTACATATATTACATAAACATATATTATATATCAATACCATTTTCTTAAATAAAATGGTAACCGTTGCATTCTACGTAATACAGACTATGCTTCAATTCTAGTTATGTACAAAAAAAACAAAAACTTATATGTTGTTGTATCTAAAAATTTGAAGATGAATAATTTATTTAGTCTACCTTTTTTATGTTTTGAATTTGATAAAATTTTGGGGCTGTTAGTTCAAATCCCTTCTTGGTGAAATGTTTTTTTAATTTCAATTAATATTTTTTTTTTTATTCAATTACGTACTTTTTAAAATTAAGTTCGATAAATTTGTGTTAATAAGAGATGTGAAATAGATTTATTTTGTTTCAATAATGATTTATTTCTCCAACTATTAATGTTTTGTATATACATTTTTAAAAAATGTTGTTATACATTCTATATTGTTTCCTTTGTTTAGATTCAAATCAAAATACTTGTTTGAAGGCTAACCGTTCTATAATGTACTTATTCAACATGCTAAATAATGTATCTATTTATATGTACGTGAAATTGTATTAAATAAATGTTGATTTTTGAATTGAGTTTTGCATTATCAAATGCAAATTATAAATTTTATTTGAAATTTTTTTAATATACCTAACCCTAACTAAGTTTAAAATCTATTTTGTCTGGTTTTTATGGTGCATTGAACTCAGAGGTATTGTATACCTGAACCCACTTTCCCAACCGTCAGTTGTTACATAATTTTTTTCCATTTTAACTTTTAAATAGATAAATAATTAAAAAGTTATGAAGGAAGGGATGAGAGATAGATGAGGTAGAGTTGAGAGCGAGATGAGGGGAAACTTTGAAATTACTTTAATACATTTCTTGGTTTATTTGCTTAAGCAAACCAAGCAATGCATCAAAGCATACATTGGGCTTTCGCCCTTATTTCAGATATTTACTGAAAATTATTAAGACCAACTACACAAATGTTCCTGTGAAGCATTGTCTTCTTAATTTTTATTGACAAAATGTCTTACTATATATTTAAAATTTCCAGAAAATCTTCTGTGATTTTTAAAACTGAAATGAAATTTTTCATAAACTAATAAGTAAATTTTATTTCAAAAAAAAATTTTTTTTTTTTTATTAAAAATAAATAAAATATTTTTTGGCCTGCTTATGATAATTTATGATATTTTATTTTCTAAAATAAAACACATCCAACAAAACGTCAATATTTTATTTTTTTATAATTGAACACATCCAACAAAACACATTTAATTGAATGCGTTTGTTACACCTCATTCTAGACAAATATATTAATAATAATAATAATAATAAATAATAATAATAATAATAATACTCATATCTAATGTCGAAGTTGTTTAATTAAGAAGTTTAATGTTTTAAATAAAATAACTTTAGCTTTAAGGGGTGGGAAGCGCTCTACTTTATGGTGTGGTCGAATTGTATAAAACCCAAATTCCACTTGTACTAAATAGACACAATTAAAGGAAATGTTGAATTTTCTAAAAATAACTAAATAATAAATGAAAGTTCAAATTTATAATATCCAATAATCAAAAGAAATATACGTTTTATTGGAAAAATGGTGGTGGAAAATTTAGATGCTTAAAAAATTATCTGAATGAATAAATGAATGAAAATATAAATAAAGTTTAGATCATAACTTTCAAAATATTTACAATAAAGCCAGGTGGTACCAATACAGTTTTTCTAGGAAAGTTGGAAAAAAAAAAAAATTAAAAATTTCCAAAAGGATTTTCAAAAAGAAACTTTAAATCAATAAAATTTTATAAATTTTTTAGAAAAAAAAATGGTTATTTAAGAAAATTTAAAATAAAAATAAAATTAATAGAAAGGTCAATAAAATAATTAAAATTTATTACCTACAGATTTTGATTTAATTTTTTATATTAATTATGAGAAAATAAAACACATCCTAAAAGTATGCAATAATAATTTGATAATTTTTTTGCATATTTTTAGGAGATTTTATAATTGAACACATCCAACAAAACACATTTAATTGAATGCGTTTGTTACACCTCATCCTAGACAAATATATTAATATATATATATAGTAATATTGTTGCCTACAATGGATATAATTTCTGCCATTCCCTACCAACTAGACCTGCTTCAGGTACGTGCATAGACCATATACTCACCAACGATTTTATAAAAAAAATTAATATTAACATGTTTGAAAGTAATATTTCTGATCACAATGTTTTCTTCATAGAAATTGATAATTATACTAAAATAAAACAACAAAAAAATAATGACATTCATATAATTACAACAAATATTGATGAAATAAAAAAACAGCTTGTGACAGATAGACACAAAATTGATGTTCCATCAAGTGTTGCCGTTGCCGTGTATAAAAATATAGTAGAAAAGCTTAATGATTTAAAACAAAAATATACATACAGTAAAGTCCTAAAAAAAAATAATAATAAATACAGTAAACCATGGATAGACAAAGAATGTTTTAAATTAATTAAAATAAAGAATTACTGGCATAAAAAACATTTATTGAATTTGAGTAATGAGTCTAATAAATCCAAATATCACTATTGGTTAAACAGGCTAACGGATACAAAAAGAAAAAAGCAAAGAGACTACGATAGTCATAAATTTAACAAATGTATGAATAATCAGCAAAAAATCTGGAATGTTGTTAAAGAAATTATTACTGATGGTGTGAGTAATGACAAACCAAATGAATTCTTTACTCAATGCAGAAAAGAGATAGATAAGTATGATAAAATTAATCAATTCAATAATTTTTACTGCAATGTTGGAAGTACAATGGCTAGCAAATTTGATCAATCATTTTACTGCCAAAAAAAGAGAACATGTAATAAATTTCAGTTAAAAAATATCAAAGAAAGTGAAACTTTAAAGCTTATCAGTACATTAGCTAACACAAATAGTGAAGGGGTGGATAGAATTTCGACTAAATTAATTAGATCATGTAAGGAAGAATTAGTAAAACTAATAACAAGATTAATAAATATCTCAATACAGGACGGTATAGTTCCAGAAGAACTAAAAATTAATAAGGTCATACCAATTTATAAAAAGAACGGAGATAAAAGTGACATAAATAACTTTAGACCGATCTCTATTTCGTAAGTTTTCAGTAAAATATTAGAAACGTATATTAATGAGCAACTGGTTGACTACTTAATTCAGAACAAATTAATTTGCGGTAGACAATATGGATTTACAAAAAAATCAAATACCAGCGCTGCATTGTTTGATGTTGTGGTTGAAATTCAAGAATGCGTTGGAAAAAGAAAAAGAATTGGTTTGATTTTTTTTGACTTAACCAAGGCATTCGATTCAGTTGACCGTAAAATTTTATTAAGAATACTGTTTGAGTGTGGAATTGTTGGGAAAGAGCACCTTTGGTTTAAGAACTATTTTGAAAAAAGAAAACAATTCTCTGAATGTGAAGGAATAAGAAGTGAACTAAAGGATATTGATTTTGGTGTAATACAAGGAAGCTCACTTGGTCCTACACTTTTTTCATGTTATATAAGTAATTTTTCAACCATGCCACTAAAAGGAAAAGCATATCTATATGCAGATGATTTGGTTATGGTATATGCAGAAAAAAATATATTAGAACTGCAAAACATAATAAATTCGGACATGAAATTGATACACAGCTGGATGAACCTACATAAATTAACAGTAAATGAGAAAAAAACAAAATATATGCTACTAAGACCTAAATCTGAAAAATTGCATATATTATATAATAACTGTGAAATAGAAAAAGTGAGCGAGTATAAATATTTAGGAGTCATTATTGATGTAAATCTGAATTGGAATCGGCATATTGTAGAAGTAAGAGCAAAAACTAGTAAAATAGCCGGAATATTTAATAAAGTAGGAAAACGTATACCTAAACAGATCAAAATCTCAACATTTTATAGCCTTTTTCATAGTACATTAACATACGGAATTGGAATATGGGGAAACACATTTGAAAAAAATATTAACACCTTACAACGGATACAAAATAAAGCTATCAAAAATCTCTTTGGGATCGAAAGAAGAACTCCGACAAACGAGATACACAAAAGTTTGAAAATACTAAAGTTAAGAGATCATATAAATTTGGTACAGATTACGCACATACATAACATTACGAAAAATCAGATTAAAACAAATACTCAAATAATAATAGGCTCACAAGTACACGAATATGAAACAAGAAACGCTCAACATCTACGATATTCTGCTGCAGTAAATTTATTTGGTTTAGACAAAATTTTGGATTCGTCCATAAAATTGTATAATGGTATCTCTATAAATATTAAATTGTTAAACAAAAATTTGAAGAATTGTAAACAAAAGTTTATTTCAAATTATTGAATTGCTATATAATTAGTTTGTTTTTATTATATTTTTGTCGAATCGTATTTTACATTACATTTATTATCTGTTTAAAAAAAAAAAAAAAAAAAAATTTCACACCTGTTTTTTGTTTTTTCTTAATTTTGTTTCATTGCAATATCTTCATTTAAAGATTTTTATTATATTTTGTTTCTCTTGCATTTATGTACATAAAACTAGTTTTGTTTGACTTTCTTTTTATTTTTTTTTTTTTGTAAATAATATATTATTATATGAAATAATTTTTTTTTAAATATGTAATACTCTGTATGAGCTGAATTAGCTCTTTTTGAGAAATTAATAATAAATAAATAAATAAATAAATAAATTGGTTAGCTATGTCTTAAGATCAAACTAATAAAAGCTTTTATGTATTTAAAATGACTTATGGACTTCTCATTAAATTTGAACCAAATAGGTGTAGGGTATTCCGGTTGCATGGACTGACTGTTTCGCTACTTATTTTTTTATCTTGGGCCACTCAAGAATAAAATCTTATCATCGAAATTAATAAAATTAATAACTTAAAGTTAAGATAGAACGTTCCAATAGTGGGTCCGAGTTCTGGAACCTTTGATCTGTTTAAGGGATAAGATACTTAAGTGGTGTTCCAAGGTACTTGCGCATTTAGGTAAAATTTATTCTAATAACTAAATGAATTATATGAAAAGTTCTAAATTTGTCATTCATAATTTTAGAAAAACATTTATTGCATACTTTGCATTTATAAGTTTTTCTAATAAGTACATATACTAGAAATTTAAAATAATTTCAATTCTAAAAAATTTTTATTATTAAATTTTGTGACAAAAGCTAATCAAAGCATCAATTAACATTAAAAATCATAAAATTACCTTCTATATATATCAACACAAAATTAATATTTCTTTCGAATAACTTTGAGTTAAACGAAAACTAGTGACACAGTTAACAGCAGCATTTTGATTGTAATACTTATTTATAACAGAAGTGCTTAAAATTCCTTATCTTAAATATAAAAGATGAGAATTAACCAAATGTAGTCGCTAAATTTCAATCCGAAATTAATCTCTTCCATACCTGTAATCTGGATCACATCATATTTCAAAAAAAACTAAATAGGATTAAAAAAAAATTTTATATTAAATATAACCAGAATTTTTCACCTTTAAGAATTAAAATATTAAAAATTGAATTATGTATAACATTAAAAAATAAGTAAACTAAGAAAATATATTTAAAAATTATTTAAAATTGAAATAGTTAATCAAGTGTACTAAATCGTTCAATAATTAATGAATCACAGCAAAAATGAATAATGCTGAAGAGAGGTAACTGCTGCATGAGTGCAAAATTTTATTAAATTGGATAAAAAGTTTTAAATATGTAATTTTGGAATTAAATAAAATAAATTAAATATATTATTGCTTTTATTAGCTTTTTATCACAAAATTGAATAATTAAATTTTTTCCAATTTCGTAATTGAATTTAATTTATCAAGTATTTTTGCTTTTTAATATTTTTAAATAGATAAATTAAAAATACAATAAAAAGTATAATAAGTATAGAAACAGTAATACGGTTCAACCGACTGAGAGACACGCAACATCTATTTGGTTAAAATTTAATTAAAAATGGGTTTTTTTATTTTTTTTATTTTTTTTACTTATTTATTTGTTTTGTGTAAGTAAAGCTGTTTTGTATAACAATAATAATTCATTTAAAACATTTTATATAATAAATATTTACAAAAAAAAAAATTTTTTATAAAAAACATAGCAATGTAACAAAAATTTTATATAACATAGACTTAAAAATTTTCATGCACAAATTTAACAAGCAATGTATAAAAACAATTAATATTTCTTTCTCAGACCTCTATACATCAATGAGTTTTGCGTTGTCAATAAAATAAAATTATTATTTTATTTAAATTTAAATAAAACAATTGATTTTGGTATAAAACGAGGAAGAGTGTGATAGAGTAGACTGTGTCAACTCTGGGATACCCGCATGACCGTAACATATGCATTATATCATCCGGTTAATTACTTTTGGAAAAATTTCAAACATACAGCTTTATTAAGTGTAGTGGAATATTCATACAAAAGAAGGAGTTGTATGGCAGCTACTCGAACCCTTTGCAGTAGACCAACCAAATTTTGCAGTAACTTTGGCCGTTACACTAAACTATATTTTGCAAAAATTCAGACACCCACCTTCATTTGCTGTAGTGAAATCCTCATATAAAAGAAGGAGTTTTATGGCAGCTATTCGAACCCTCTGCAGTAGACCAACCAAACTTTGCAGTAACTTTGGCCATAACACTAAACTGTTTTTTGCAAAATTTCAGACACCCAGCTTCATCAGGTGTAGTGTAATGCAGCTTTTTACAGATTTTGTCATTACTTTACTCTTAAGCAGAAACGGTTTGACCACTTGAATGTAAATTTTGTATGCGTACATGTATAAACTTATCATTCCTACGATTATTCAAAAAAAAACTTTTCGTAAGTAAATTACGTCCAATTTTTGAAAGTATGTAAAACTTCTTTGAATTAGGGGAGCGCTTAAAAAAATGTTTTCTCGAGTTCTTTTAACCGATTGCGAAACAAAAACTTTATTTACAGTTTGCAAAACAATTTTAACGATTATCTCTAATTTTTCTATACGTTTTTCTTCTGCTTCTTGACAATTTGGTGCTGCTTAAATTTTAATTGTTAATTTTTAATAATTATGAAAAGTTTCCAGTGAAATTTGATAAATTTGTTGAAAAATGCCTAAAAACTCGTTATAAAAAAATTGCTTTATTACATTTTAAAATTAACATGTACACCATTCTTGTGTTAACATTTTTCAATAACATCAACTTAAATTAAAACTCCATTGACAGGTCAAAAGGGTTTACTAAATTTGCCATTATTTCATTATACTAAGTAAATAGCAGTTAGCTTGAATTGCCAGCCTTTGAATTTTATATAGTCAATGGTATAGGAAAGGTTTAAAAATATCCTTTTCAACTTATATTTTGTTTTGTACTGACCTGAAAGTTCTACTACGCTCTTCCTCATTTGTTTCTGATTTTATGAAATTTTTTAAGAGAATAAGAGATTTTAAGAAAGATTTTAAGAGATTTGAGAGAAGTGTAGGCTTCTTTCTTGGAAAAACTGTTTTAAAATACTATGTCTCTAAGCATAATATATACTAAATTAAATTTTTTTTGATTTTATTTAAAGAAAACTGCAATTTTACACTGAAATCTTTTTTTAAAAAGTAACAACTGCAAAGTAGATAAAAAACAAAGACTTACGAAAAAATGTATAGAAGGAATATGTTACGTTATTTAAATTTAAAGATATTATTATTCGGATTCTTTATTTAGATTTATTTTTATTATTATTAATATTATTTTTATTTTTTATTTTTATTTTATTTATTAAACCAAAACAAGGTTTTTACAAAAAATATCTTACAGCTATTGAAAAAAAAAAAAAAAAATTAAAGCTAACAAAATGCACAAACAAAAAAAAATACAAATTTGATTACTAAGTTAAAAATTTACAATGAAAAATTAAAAAGTTGTACTATATAAGTAGTATACATGCCACTTGGGCATGGGAATTCTGAGCCAGAAAGAGATAGCAATAGTTTGAGTAGCGCTTGGGCATGGGAAAATAATTATGCAAATTAGGCCAATGACTTGGCGTTTACTTGGTTGTTGAGAGCTTTTTTAAGGAATGTTGTAGAGTAAAAACCGGTATGCAAATTAGATGTCGTGATTGGCGTTTGCATAATTAGTTTCCGGAAAGTGTTTGTAAATAATATAGAAGGTCAACTAGATAATGTGGAACAAGTAGATAGTGCAATGACCTAAACAGGTGTGTAGTATTTCTGCCGGTTGCATGATTAGTTTCCGGAAAGTGTTTGTAAATAATATAGAAGGTCAACTAGATAATGTGGAACAAGTAGATAGTGCAATGACCTAAACAGGTGTATAGTATTTCTGCCGGTTGCATGATTAGTTTCCGGAAAAAGCTTTTGTAAATAATACAAGTAAGTACAATGATCTTGTTGTGATTGTATATAGTAACATAGATTATTGTAAATAATAAGAATTTATTTTATTTTTTAATAAAAAGCTTTCACGGTCAATCAATTATTTTAACGTAATATTAACACAAGAATGCAGTTGTTATTTATGAGAGAAATAAAATGCAAATATTGACCTTGATATTGTATCTTAGTTTTAAAGTAATTTAAAAAATTTATTTATTGATTAATTGTTATGTTTATTGCAGAAAAAATTTTTGAAAGAAAAAATCCAGGTGTTTGATAAAAATTTATGTTAATGTTAATTGATTTATTATATTAACTACTTTGTATTTTGCAAATAAAAAAGTCAGTTATTATTAAATTTTCTGCTACTTTGTATAATGTAAATTAAATTTTCTGTTATTGTAGATACAAATTAGAACATTATAAAATCAAATAGATTAATTGTGTTGCAGAAAAAATTTTTAAAGAAAAAATCCAGGTGTTTGATATGAATTTATGTTAATGTTAATTGATTTATTATATTAACTAC
This sequence comes from Dolichopus griseipennis, assembly GCA_963082915.1. Taxonomy (NCBI): domain Eukaryota; kingdom Metazoa; phylum Arthropoda; class Insecta; order Diptera; family Dolichopodidae; genus Dolichopus; species Dolichopus griseipennis. The sequence goes on from OY720441.1 coordinate 137,222,174, forward strand.
TTTGTATTTTGCGAATAAATAAACGTCAAAAAAAAAAATTAAAAATAAAAAAGCAAATTAGTTTCATATAATATCGTTTTTATTTACCCAAGAATTGTGATCTTTATCAAAACCTAACCATGTAACAAAAACCTGATTTCCTTTTCTTTTCAATATTTTTTCAACAAGGAAAGTGTCAGGATTTTTGACTCGAGTAAGTTCAGGCTCGTAAAAAGAACCTGAAATCGGAGTTTTTGTATAATCAAATAAATTGTAAGTAATTGGGTCTGTACGTTTTACTTCTTTAATTGTAAATATTTCTGTTGACCAGTTTGGTTAATAACCTTTTGAAAAACAAAAAAATTTGTAAAATTTTAGAAAAATAAAATATAATAATAAAAATTAACCATAATTTTTTTATTTTATAATTTAAGAGGTTTTTACAGGGGATTTTTTTTTACTTTACAGATTTTTTTTTTTTTTAAATTTACAGGGTTTTAAATTTACAGTTTCAAAAAATAATAAAAAACTTTTACAGATTTTTTTAAAATCTTTTTTCTCTTTTTATAAAACCGAAAGGTACAGAAGAATAATTTTCATTAAATTTTCTTTTTTCAGCTTTTATTTTGTATGTTTTTATTTCAGGTACAGTGATAACTTGGTGTTCTGCTGTTCTTCTAAAATTTTTTGATAAAATGCATACACCATCTTTGTCATTAGTTAAAATCATTTCCTTAATTCTTTCAAAATTTATTAGTTTTGAAGAATCGTAATTTAGTCTTATTCCTTTTACTTTACAAACAGCCGATTCAGTTTGAGTTTTGGTAGAAAATATCTTATAGCTATAATTTTTAGGTCCTCCTTACAAATTCTGTAATGTAGCTTCCAACTCCAAAAGACTCAAGCTCATCTGTCATATCTCCAATAAAGTTTCCCGTAGGAGGTTCATACTCGCCATCTTTTGAAATATATATTACCGAGTCTGTATCGTAATATAAATCACGTTCTTCTAATTTTTCAAGAAAACTATATAATTTTAGTCGAGCTTGTGCTGTTGTATAACAAGCTATACATACGTTAACAGTAGAAAGCGAATCTACATCCTCATTTTTGTATTTCCAATTTACCAAAAGTGTTTCTGTGTTAATAATCATTACATGTACAACATCTTTACTAGGATCTGTTATCAAATTATAAAATTCGGAGGGATTTCTAACTATTAGTGTTTGTGTTTGATTTTCTTTCTGGCCAAATTTTCCCCAAAATGAATTTAATATAATTTTTGCAAACTGTCGTAAACCTGAGTTTTTACAGATTTTTTCTGCATTTAGTTGAATATTTTCTTGTTCAAAAAACTCTTTTATGTATTTTTGTTTTGAATGTTGGCAATCGCAGTCTTTAGGCCAACCTGAAGCTTCTTGTTTTATTTTTAGAAATTTATCCATCATTTCAGTAAATAATCCTGTTTTGTTTAAATTTTTATCATATTGCTGTACCTTATAACTCCAGATTTCATGTATTTGAATTATTTTATAACCTTTCTCGATAGCTTTCATTACTTCATCTATAACCCAGGTTCCTGTGAGTGTTTTTTGTTCTTCAGAATGCGTACAATCATCTTGATTGCTTTCTGAACTACAGGTTAAACAAAGTGTGAACATTAATTTATTATTTTGTTTTACGGGAAGAACTGGATGAAACAAATCATATGGTGGAAGAATGTCACACTTAATTAATCCTTCGATTTTTTTCAAATCAAGTTCGGAGCATTTTTCGTGTCCAACAAAAACTTCTGGATGTCCTATTGGGAATTTACCATATTTGCACACAAAGGGATATAACGAGCAAATATCAATATATTTTATTTTTTCTCCTTCTTTAGCTTTATAGTGTAAAACTGTATTTCCTGTTCGTCCTCCATAAAATGCATCCCTAGGATTTTGTTGCCGAAAATCACATTCCCACATTTCAATTACCTCATATCCAGATGATTTTAGTCGCTCTGATTTTGCTACAGTAGATTCAAATCTAGCATCCATTGTATCAAATTCAGTTTTACTTATCGGCTCGTTACGCCTATAACGAAAACATTTTGGGTGACCATGATAGTAGCATCCATGAAATTCAAAAATTTGTTTTGTTTCCAAACACAACCCATCTACTTTTAATCCATTTACAATTGCTTCTCGTTGTTTACCAGCGTGACGAATATTGATGCATCTCTGATCTTCTTCCCAAATTAACCATTGAAGAGCTATTTTTGATTGTATATCTGTAAGTCTATAGCCATTTTTTGGTATTAAGCCAATTACCTCTGGTTTTAAAAAATTTCTACGGAAAACTAAATTGCATGCTGATGCTATAGTTACGCCTTCGATAAAAGGACACACATTGCTTTCTTCTAACATAAGATTCCTAAACTTTATACAAGCTTCCGCTAATATATATACATCATTTTTACAGTAAGCTTCCAGCTCGGTTTGCATATTAAATTCAGTATGTTCATTTTCTTCATACCAAGCGATAAATTCTCTACGATAATTTTCTGTCATTGTTTCGATACCATAATAGTGTTTTAATGGCAATGGTCCAATGTAATTAGCATTTTCTCTAGTATTGAATAAATGTGGAAAATGACCTTTTTTTATATTAACAGATAATTCAAAAGCTTTCGGAAGTTTAGCCAGTGCCATTGGCAAATAATTTAACGAATCTAAAAACTTTATGTTATTTATTTCCATTTGAATAATTTTTGTTCCTCTCATGATTAATTTGGGTTGTAAATTACTTTTAATCAATAGTTCATTTAAAATGAATTGATGATCAAAACTTTGTCCATTATGAGCCAAAACCGTAACTTTTTTAAAGTTTTTTGCTAATCCAAAAATATAATCAACAAAACCTGAAATTACATTTGTTTTTAAAACTTTTGTCCTATAACCACATTTTAAGCAAAAATACAACTTAGATTCATTTATGCAACGATTGCATCTTGTAGAGAGAACACACAGATTTGGTTCGTGTAATTTAACATCTTGTTTTTGCTTTTGGTATATTGTTGTTTCTTGCATTGTTTCTAAATCATAAAATATAAAAAGAAAATCGTCGAGAACTGGTTTTCTTGTATCAATACTAATGTAACAATAATGATTTCTTTCTACAAATTTTTTACACTGTTTGCAAAACACAGTATAACATTTGTGTAAGCCACGCTTAACTGAATATAATTTGAAGCATTTTAGACATATATGAACTTCTGAGCATATATGTTTAGAATGTTTTCTAAAGCAGTTTTCTCCTCTGAAAGATCGTTTACATGTAATACACGAAATATTTGTAGGTATTATATCACATGCGGGAGATTGCTGGCAATAAATACAACTACCACCACATTTATGATAGTTTTTATTGCTGTATCCCACATTGCATTTTTCACAATAATAATTTATACAAAAAACTGATGTAAGCGAGGTAATTAGGTTGTAATGGTTATCGTGATAATAGAGATTAATTCTCTTTCCACCGTTTCTTCCCTCAAATATAATATTTTTCTTGTCGCCATAACTGTAGACTACAATGTTGTACTCATCTCCGAAATGATTCTGTATTTTTTGTAATTCTGGAATTCCCGCGCTACTTGTTCTATCTCCTTGTGTTTTCTGCACTAGCTCGTATGCTAAATTCGTTTGCAATTTGTTAATGTCTTGTCTTATTTTTTTATAATTGACGTCTTTGTCGACGAAAGCTTTTCCAACTACTATTGCACGATACAGACAAAGATTGTCTTTATTTTTAATACTCACAACTCCTGTTCGTTTCATGCACTGTTCTTTGAATGTAAAATAGTTTTTCTTTCGACCATTTCCTGTGGGTACATTCACTATGGTAGTAGTAAGTTCAAATGAATCAGTGTCCAATCCCTCAGAATTACTCTGAAAAATTTTATAAATTAACTCCCATATATCTTCAACCTTGAGGGTGCTTGCTGGTTTGTAGCTCATCCAACCCGGTGTTCGTTCTTGAAAATTATTCCCAAAAAATGTTATTCCAACAAGGTCGGTTGGATTAACGTTCTCAAGCGAGTATTCTACAATTTCGTTTATTGCATCTTTAAACCACGAAAGCATATCTTCGTTGCTTGGAGTCGATTTAATTTTAAAAGTTATTTTACGCGATAATATTTTAAAGCGATGAGCATACTGGTTTCTTTCATTTACTATTTCGAATTTTGGCTCTTCATCAATAAATTTTTTTAAAAAAATCTTTTTGGCCATTCTAACTTAACAATTTAAAATTACTTTATTCTTTGAACAAAGCCGTAAAGGTTACTCCATATTTATAGTGCAAAAAAAAAAAAAAAAAAAAAAAAAAAAAAAAAAATTAACATTTATTTTCAATCGGGTCAATTTTTTAAAAAACAATTTAATTTTTTTTATTATAAAAGAATTCTTTACATTTTTTTTATAAAAAATTAAAATTAATAATTTATTCACACATTAAGGTGCAGCAAATATTAATTAAATATCAAAAACCTTGTGTCATATAAAAACAAAAGAAACTATTTGTCAATTCTTGTCTTAGTAATTTGTTTAAATGCTGATTGCAATAATGTGTTAATTAAATAGACAAAGAATTATATATTAATTATTTGAGGCTGCTGATTAATGTGTTTAAATTGTATTTTATATTACATTCTAATAAGAATTATTTTTGTGTTAAAGTTTCCAGAGAGTGTTTCATAAACTATTTTTTTTTTTTATAGTCACGATTATTTTAATTTTTTTTTTTTAGTCAAGAAAGATTATTTTAATCATAAAATAATCTAGAAAATCTAGTTTTACTAGAAAATATCTTATTAGATTATTGAAAACACTTTAATGTATATCGTTATAATTACAAATAAATCTGATTGGATTATGGAATTTATTATTGAAAAGAGCTTTTGAGTTGTTTAAAACAAGATTTATTATTCTAACAAAGGAATTTGAATGGAAATAAATTCCGTCGTCGTCGTCGTCGTGCCAAAAAGTCATGTTCTAACAAAACAATTTAGGAGCGTTTAAATTTCCTCATAAATTTAGTTCCTTGTTAAATAATTGACGGTATTTATTAAAGTAATTTAAACTATGGTAGTAAAAAAGTATAAAAGAAAAGACAAAACTTTTATTTCTATCAATTGAGTTCTACACAAAACTTAGTTTAAACAGTACTAGTAGCAGTACCAAAAAAAAAAAAAAAATAATGGTAAGTAATTTTTAAATTTTAAAAAAATTTAATAATCTATTTTTTCAAAATTTTCAAAATTATGCTATATTTTTTTTTGTATTTTATTTTCACTTAGGATTTTGTAGACAATCTCATAGCGATCGGAAAAGGGAAACAAGAGAGCTACAAAACGATAGATGCTCTGGTGAAAGACGTGATGTACGAGGTAGAAGAATGGAAATTTCTAAAGACAAAAAAAGGTCAGCGGGTGGTTCTATGTAAGGTAACATGCCCAATTGAAGATTCAACTAACAGCATTACTTTTTTTATGCCGGAGCGGTTCTCCAAAAAAGTAGTGTCAGAGAAAGAATTAAATGAACTGAACAGCAAGGGCTTCTATTTTAAATTTTTGGGACGGGATCCTAATAGGTGGAATATGGCTCTGTTTGAGTTAATTCCAAAAACGAGTATAGACTCGCAAGAAAAATTTTATAAATAAAAAAAAGTTAAATAAAAAATTTACAAAATGAAATATTTTTTTTTTATTTAAATTTTTCAACTTTCCAGATTTTATTTAATTAAGTTTATAAAATTTTTAATTTCTTTCAGGACACCTTTTTTATTTATATTTTTTCAGGTTACCTTTTTTATTATTATTAATTTTAGGTCGGCTTCAGCAGGCATCTTCTCCTTGCAAATAAGTCTTGTAAGCACATCCAAGTCGTGCTCACTTGGCATCTTTTCTGTACATAACAATTTTGAGCCATTATCACCGCTACCTGCTGCTCCTCTAGAAAGGCCCTTAAATTCAAATTCGTAATTGAAAGTTAATGTTCCTTCTAATTGGAAAATATCGCATTTTCCAATTATTTCTTCAAACGGCTCCTGTACTTCCATTTTTAATTAAAAATAATTTGAAAACTTAAATCAATTTATACTTTTTATGCAACATACATAATATTTTGCATCATACATAACACTTTCTAAAATATGCAAATTATATTTTTGCATTCTTATTAATAATTAATCACTGTATATTTTCTAAACTATGTCTAAGATTTAAAATACTTTGTAGCTACCAATATAAAAATCACTATGTAGAGGAGTTAAAATATTAGTCAGCAAGATTTTTGCAACTCTTTCCACATTTTTTTTTTTTTTTTTTTTTAGGTTAATTCATTTAAATCAACCGATGTTTCTGGAGAGTCGATATCCGGTCCCCAAAAGTCCAATACCGGTCCCCTTTAAAGCGGGGCCTGTATCAGGCGCCCCCTTTATCGGTCTTTGAAGGTCCGGTATCGGTTTATACTACTGCTAAAGGCTCCCTTCCCCTCTTTTTTCCACTCTTTTTAAATCGTATTAGTTATAAATTAGAGGATTTCAAGGTATTTTAAAATAGTAAGGCACAAAATGAGCAGCAGAAAGGCAGTAGCAGATTTACAATTTATTGTTGGAAATAATAAGCAATATTTCTTGAAGGAATTTGCTTTGATAGCTGATGGGTCACTGATACCAATGCTGTTTATATTTAAAGCACCTTATTCGTTCGAAGAGTTAAATACTGATGTTAAACAGCAAAATGAATTCAATAAAACACAAATAAATGGCCTTGACTGGGATGATGGCTTTATAGAATATTCAGCAATTAAAAATACCTTAAAGGAACATTTAAATTCATTCAACGTCGTTTACGTAAAGGGGTACAAGAAAAAGGAATTTTTAGATAAATTTGTTTCGAGTTCAGTACAAGTTATCAACTTAGATAATGACATTCCATCTCTTCAGAAACTAAAGAATTTCACAACCATTTGCCCTCACCATAACATTACTGAAAATTTAAAAAGATGTGCTGTAAAAAATTGTATGAATTTATATATGTATTTAATAAAAGAAAATAATTGGTTTTAAAAAATATTTGTTTTATTTATTGTTGACCAAGATAATTTTTCTGACAAAAACATAGGTATTTCATAAAATAGTCTGGAATAATTACACTGAGCTATGTGTAAATTCATTGGAATGTAGAAATCTTCTTGTTCCAATCTTAGTTTATTCTTTTCAATACATCTCTCAAAATATTTGAATACATATTCTCTTATATTAAGTTCAGCTCCGTTGTTATATGACATCACTGCTTGTATAAAGTCTAGCATAAGACAAAAACGAGTGTACTCATCTAACTGCAATACAAGTTTTTTAGTGCGCTCATCATGATTAAATGTTAACGAAAATCTTTTGCATTTAATTTTGCTTGACTGTTTTTAAAGTCGCGATAAAATGTATACCACTCCAAATAATTCATTTCGCTTATGACTTTATTTTGTCGTTGGAAAATTATTGATGCAGCAAAATTCTCAATATTAAATCCAATTTGAATTTTTATTGTTTGTTTTTTATCCAAAAAATAAATATAGCTTAATAAAAGGTTCTGCGGTGGCTCACCTTTTTCTGTTTTAAATACTTCTGAATTTGTAGATTGCTCCATTGTTTTGTTTTGGTTTAACTGATGAATTCTATTTTAGAATTTTGTATTTATAGTTTTTCTTCCACATTTTTTAAAAATTTTTCGAAATATTCTTTGTATTTTTTTATCGTTTTTAAGTGTGGATGATGTGTCGAATAAATTAAGAAAATATTTTATGCATTTACGGGAACTTCGCATCCATATACACAACGGTAATGTCCGCAAACTGATGTTAAATTACTTTGTAAACGCTTATTGTTGAAAACAAAACATGTCGATTGATTTTGTAGAAATTTTATAATCTCATTGTGAAACGGGGGATTTCCAAATGCATCAAAATATTCTGCACACCCTTGAACTGGAACAAATATTGCTAACCAATGTGTTCCCTTTTCATTAGAATTATCGGTATTTACCACCAAAATACTAGGTTTTAAAACTTGTTTTGGTAATTTATCAAGAGCATAAACGCCTCTAAATATTTTATGTGTTAACTTATTACATTTCAGAACCTTTGAAATCTGAAGTGTATTCATTATCTTGCAATCGTGAGATATCAATTAGTCGAGTATTTCCTCGTATAAATGCTATCAAAAATTCTGCTTTAATTTTTCCATTTGTTAAGACTATATCGAATTTTTCAAGCAAATTTATTAAGTTATTAGTTATTTTTTCGTTATCGATATGTCCAAAAGAGTAATTCTCAATATCCGTTTTTTTCAAATCTCTGACAGGAAATTTATACTTTATTTCTTTTACAATAGTTTTACATTTTTCTTTTATACCAGCCACAGCAACATTTTTTACAAATATTGTATTGTTATCGTCCGTACAGAACGATAAATCTACTAGAGCACATGTCATTTTGAAATGAATAGAGATGATTTACTAAACTTCCTTTTATATGTTCACGTAGACGTTACGATTTTTATCAATTTCGATATTAGCATCGAATTCTGCAAATACAATACAAGTTAATGTTGAAGTTAATGGAGAGCTGAGTCTTGCTTCAATCTTTACTACTCCCTGGTTTAATAAACTCTGACATGTGTCTGTTCCCGAGCCGTCTGGTGATAAATCAAAAGCCAGTATTGTATAACCTTTTGAAAATAATTCTTTTGAAATTTGATGTCCTCTATCAGAATGATGTATACCTGTTCCGCTAAATAATGTTAAATATGCTCGAGAATTACAAGAATTATTCGGTGTAAAACTTGTTTCAATTGAAGAGTTTGGTGTAGGCACTCCATTCACATATAATTGAAATTGTGTGAGATTTTGATGGTCGAAATGGTATGGATTTTTTGATCTCTTACCATTGAAATTTTCATTATTAACCATACAAAATACTAGAGCTTTTGGTATTTGCCCTATAAATATATTATCCAATGATATGTTAGATGTGTTAGCTGGAATTGTAAATGTTTTGATTTCACTTCTGGTATAAAAATATTTCGCGTTAGCCTTTTCCAATACAGTATTATGTGCTATCAATATGCTAGGATTAATTGTTAAATGTTTCATGTATAACGTAGCTTCGAGAATTTTTAAATAGCTTTCATCGGCATCGTTAAAGAAAATAAAAAAATCTTGTTTCTCTACGGCTAAAGCAATTCGAATGTCAACATTATTTAAAAGTAATTTAGGAGTATTGAAGAAATCTACATGTAATTTTCCCATTAATTCTACTACAGTAGAATTGTTGTATGATTTTTGTCTTGATTTAGAACCAGAATTATTAAAATCATTTACATTTGGTTTATCCAATTCCCAACCAGATGCTTCCAGATGTGTTTGAATGGAATCTGTACCATAATTTAGTAAAGTAGTTAAGTATGCTTTATAATGGTATAAGGAGTCTGAAGGAGTGATGTTTTTTCCGTTTAGAGTTACATTACATTGTTTAATTAAAGAGTGTAATAAATTATTTACAACACTAGGTTGCGGAGCTGACTTTGCTTCAGTTCCGGTTCCTACTTTATCATTTGCATTCCAAACTGATCCATCTTTTTTTAATATTTGAACTTTAAATTTTATATAGGTGGAGGATAAATCTCGATATGTATCTCCATTTCCAAGTGAAATAAATTCAATAGTTGACGGTGATGCCTCTAAAGAAGCTAAAGGATTGTATGCTACCTCTTCTGAACGCAAAATACTTGTTTGTACGGGTAATGACGCAAAAAGATCAAGTTCAGATTTCATATTTTCCATTTTTAATTGAATATGTCGGATGTTTTACTTTGCTTTTTCCGTAGTTTCGACTTCAAATATGTCTTTTTAGAAACTGTTCGTCTTTTAATAGCTCTTTGTCTTTTTATAGTTCTTTGTCTTCCACCATACATCGAATGCAGTTGGTTAACTACTGATTTCCGTTAATTTTTTATACCGCCTTTGCTTTGATCAATTAAAGCTTCTTTTATGTTTGCACCAGATGCTATATCATTAAAAATATTTTTACTTGTGTTTACAGCCTCTTTTTTAATTAAGTCCCAACCTGATGTAAAAACTGGCTTTAAGTAACGAATTAAACTTCCGAATATATTTCCAAAACCACGACCTCTTTGTATAGCTGGATAAAATTGTAATAAAGGCCCAATATCGTTGACTCCTCCACCTACTTGAGAGGAATAATATCTCACGTAAGCTCTTTCCATGTTTGATAGGATACCATATTTGAGTAGTAGTATTTATATTGTTTTTGGGGAATTAATGCTTTTTAAAGTGTAATACAATTTTTGTTGGATAGTAACTGGAAACAAAATTTATTTCATCACCGTATTGGTTACAAATTTTAATTCCTATTGTTTCAAAACAATTTTTTTCTACGGGTATGTAATGAACATTTTCAAATTCAATATTTGTAGGTATTCTACAATTTTCTATGTTGATAGCTCTCAACGCCCGCACTTTGCTACTTCCAAAAACAGATGATTGAATGATATCTGAATAAATCATCACCATTCCATTCAATTCATCTTTATTATTAGCAACAGCTAATTTGAATAGTTCAGGTAATTTTGTTTTGAAATTTTTTATATTTTTTTCTGTTGAAATAATTCAGTTAGTAATGTTTTTACATTATAACTTTGATTAACTTTTATATAGAAACTGTCTTCATCAAAAGTCTGCGATATTCGAATTAAATCCCCTCGGTTAGATTCTGACACTTTTTTAAATATTATATCATCATAATTTTTAGGATTAGAGATATATGTCAAAACTTCATTAAAAAATTCTTTGAAAACTTGATTTCGAGTAAACCCGGGATTAGGAGTTATATTTTTAATAAGCGTTGGCAAAAAATTAAACTTCCAATCATCCAAATGTAATTCCGAATCGTTATATGAATAATATGTGTAGCCTATAGATTTGGTTACTTTAATTTTTTCGAGAGGTTTTTCAATATTTTTTACATAAACATTATACTGTCCAATATTAATAAAAACACATTTCTTTTTGTTTAATTCTTCTGTTTGTAGGAAATCGTTCAGATATATTTCTGAAAGACCAACTTTCCAATTTCCATTTCTTAAATCAAAGGGAATAGGTAATTTATTTTCAAATGAAGCTAAAGTGCTGTTTGGAAACAGTGTTAAATTATCATTACTAAACAATGTTACATAGAAGTCATCTTAACTATCCATCTTTGTTAACTTCTACTAAAACATAAAATGTTGAACTATTTATATGTTGTCCATTCCGGTGTTGATGAAGTTCTTAGTTTTGGACTTCTTAGTAAAGGTTTTAGTTTTCGTTTTTTTGTTTCAGGAAATTGTGAAAGTATAGTTGAGGAAATTGAACTACCGGCTGATCTTAGTGTCTTCTTTTTTTCAGGAGATGGTACAGCAACGGTAAATACATCACCGCTTGGTGTTTCAAACATTCGATAATCAGAACTTAGAGATGGTCTTTCGACTAATTTTTCATCTTTCAACATTTCAGTTTGAGCTAATTTTTTAAATGAATTTTCATCATCCAAATCATAATGTGTTAAATCGATATCCATACTTGAATTTTCTTTTTTAGGATCATATTCAAACACATCATCAGTAACTAATGGTAAAAAATCGGTCTGTGCTGATGTTGATTTGCATTTAGGTAATTCAGTTTCTGTATATGCATTTTGTTTAGAAAAAAATTTTGTTTGAGTGCCTATATCAAATGTAAGATTATTAGTCTTTTCTGGTAATTTTTTTGCGTGTCTTTTGTTAATTCCATATTTGAGGAGATTTTGCCGATATAAGTACCATTTTTGCAATGGTTTAAATTTTTTGTCAAATAAAACTTTTTTCATTTTTTGATCTAATAAATCCAAGTTTTTATCATCTTGAAATAATTTACTAAATTTTGAAAATATTTCTGGTGACATAACAATCATTCGCTGCATTATGTCTTACTGAGCAATTTTCCTATCACACCAGATAATATAGTACCGATTAAAGTTGGTAAAAATCCACCATGTTGAACTAATATTTTTCGTTTGGCTTTTATACTTTTCTTTGCACAGGCTAGGAATCTTAATTTTTTTTTATGTTTTTTTAATTTAGCTTTTTGTGCTGATGAAATTTTATTATTACCATTTAATATATTGATTGCAATTTCAGCAATAGTTTTTATAATATCATCATCACAAAATTTAAGAATATTTTCACGAAATTTCTTCTTCTTACACTTTCCTAGTACATGTAATATATGTTGGTTTTTCTTCAATCGTTTCATACTTTTGACAGTTGTTCAAATCACTCGTATTACAGAAGCATATGCAATATTCTTTTGAAAAAATATTAGTTCTAATACGAAACAAATCGTTAACGTCTTGTGTTAAATCCAACACAATATAACCATGTGGACTTGAGGTTGATTCATTATATACCCCCAGGAAACCTTTTATATTTTCTGGATATAGTTGTCTAACAAGAGGAAAAATCTGTGATTTGTCTCGAGGGTTTTTAAAAAGCACTAAATATTTACAATTTAATGAAATATCTCTTGAATATTTCCCCTGATGAAAAACGTTTTGCGTTAACAATACAATAGATAAATTACGATGGTGTGAACCTTTAGTAAATAATTCGCATACCGGTTTATTTGCAGAATCTAACATTAAATCATCTAAAACTATTAATGTAGGTTTATTTTCATTCTCACTAAACTTTTCCGGAATACTGGTAAAAAAGTCTATATCAGAAAAATCTATATTTTTCGGAATAGCTGAAATTTCAGGGTTACACCATTTTATTGTTTCAATTCTTGGATGTATCAATCTGTTAATATTTATAATTAAGTTGCATATAATTGTTGTTTTTCCACAACCAGATGGTCCCGCCACCATCATTGTAAATGGATGATTAAAATATATCATCATTGGTTCGCGTTTTAAAAGTAATTGAAAGATAATTGGATTTGTTTTTTAAATATATAAAAACGTGTATTAAACTTATTCTCATTTTGAAAGATGGAGGTGAAGGAGGTGGAAGAGTTTTTAAAATTATATTCCTCTGTCTTATTAAATGAGCATAAGCAACGTATTTTTCACATGTATAAATACATTCAAGAATTTTCAACAACAGACAAATTTACGTCAATATACGGAACTCATTTGGCTCTTTGTCCTTGGGCTTACGATAACTCGTCATCTGGACCGGATACATGTAACTGTTGCTTTATAGAAAATTATAAAATAGAATTGAAAAATCTGATTAAATGGTACAAACATAATGTCAAGGGCACAAATAGTATCGGAAATACATAGACCAGCCAGACGAAACTTCCGTCGAAGAAAATTTATTCAAAAAGGTTTAAACGATACATGGCAAATCGATTTAGTAGAAATGATTCCATATGCAAAGTATAACAAAGGAAATAAATATTTATTAACTGTAATAGATATCTTTTCGAAATATGCTTATGCTGAACCAATTAAAACTAAAAATGCTAATAACGTTTTACTGGGCATGCAAAAGATTTTTAAACGTGCTGGAACACTCCCAAAAAATATTCAATCTGATCAAGGTAAAGAGTTTTTTAACAAAGAATTTAGAAAACTTATGGAAATAAAAAAAATTAATCATTATCATACATATTCTGAAATGAAAGCATCCATAGTAGAACGTTTCGACCGTACTTTAAAAAATGCAATGTGGAAGCAGTTTAGTTTTCAGGGTAATTATAAATGGATATCTATTTTACCCTCACTTATTGAGAAATACAACTCAACATATCATCGTACAATTAAGCTTCAACCTAAAAAAGTTACAAAAGCAAACGAGAAATATATTTTGAAGAATATTTACATACAGCCGAAATTTTATCAGAAAGCTAAATACAAAGTTGGAGATTATGTACGTATAAGTAAATACAAAGGAAACTTTGCAAAAGGTTATCAACCAAATTGGTCAACAGAAATATTTACAATTAAAGCAGTAAAACGTACAGACCCAATTACTTACAATTTATTTGATTATACAAAAACTCCGATTTCAGGTTCTTTTTACGAGCCTGAACTTACTCGAGTCAAAAATCCTGACACTTTTCTTGTTGAAAAAATATTGAAAAGAAAAGGAAATCAGGTTTTTGTTAAATGGTTAGGTTTTGATAAATATCACAATTCTTGGGTAAATAAAAACGATATTATATGAAACTAATTTGCTTTTTTATTTTTAATTTTTTTTTTGACGTTTATTTATTCGCAAAATACAAAGTAGTTAATATAATAAATCAATTAACATTAACATAAATTCATATCAAACACCTGGATTTTTTCTTTAAAAATTTTTTCTGCAACACAATAAATCTATTTGATTTTATAATGTTCTAATTTGTATCTACAATAACAGAAAATTTAATTTACATTATACAAAGTAGCAGAAAATTTAATAATAACTGACTTTTTTATTTGCAAAATACAAAGTAGTTAATATAATAAATCAATTAACATTAACATAAATTTTTATCAAACACCTGGATTTTTTCTTTCAAAAATTTTTTCTGCAATAAACATAACAATTAATCAATAAATAAATTTTTTAAATTACTTTAAAACTAAGATACAATATCAAGGTCAATATTTGCATTTTATTTCTCTCATAAATAACAACTGCATTCTTGTGTTAATATTACGTTAAAATAATTGATTGACCGTGAAAGCTTTTTATTAAAAAATAAAATAAATTCTTATTATTTACAATAATCTATGTTACTATATACAATCACAACAAGATCATTGTACTTACTTGTATTATTTACAAAAGCTTTTTCCGGAAACTAATCATGCAACCGGCAGAAATACTACACACCTGTTTAGGTCATTGCACTATCTACTTGTTCCACATTATCTAGTTGACCTTCTATATTATTTACAAACACTTTCCGGAAACTAATTATGCAAACGCCAATCAAGACATCTAATTTGCATACCGGTTTTTACACTACAACATTCCTTAAAAAAGCTCTCAACAACCAAGTAAACGCCAAGTCATTGGCCTAATTTGCATAATTATTTTCCCATGCCCAAGCGCTACTCAAACTATTGCTATCTCTTTCTGGCTCAGAATTCCCATGCCCAAGTGGCATGTATACTATTGCTATCTCTTTCCGGCTCAGAATTCCCATGCCCAAGTGGCATGTATACTACTTATATACTAAATTTTAAAACAAAAAAACGAAAATGCTTACAGGACAAAAACACAGTATGAGATATAAATAATTGGAATGTATGTGATATGTATATGAACTTGAACTTGAAATAATTTTAAATGTTTACAAAGTAATTAGGTAATTTAAGTATTTAGGTCATTTAGGAATTTCTGTTTTAATTTATGTTTAAAAGAGTTTCTTGATATGTCTGATGAAAAAAGATGACTGTGTTTGTTGAATATAGTGCAACATCTGGTTATTGGCTCATTTCTTCCGTATTCTGTTCTGTGTGTATTTTCTAATAAAAATTTAGTGTTTCTTGTATTTCTGACTACGTTGTTTAGTCTAATCTTATTTACTAAGAATTGAACGTCAATACTTTTTTTTATGACGTCAAAGGTAAAGCAAGATGAAAGCATTTGCTTACGTGAAGATAAGGTTAACATATTCAATGAATTAAGTCTTACAGCATAGCTTGGAAGAGTAGAATAGTCTGTAGGATTATATTGGTTTCTCAAGGCAAACAAAAGGAATTGTTTCTGAACGGATTCTATTCTGTTGGAATGTAATTGAAACGCTGGATCCCATACGATGTTACCGTATTCTAGAATAGATCGAACTAACGAGCAATAGAGAGCTTTTGTTACTGCTGGGTTATTAAATTCTTTAGCTCTTCTCTTAATAAAACCTAACATTTTGCTTGCTTTGGAAATCATATGATCATAGTGAAGATGGAAGTTAAGCTTATAGTCCAGAAGAATGCCAAGATCGGTTATACTGGACACCCTTTCAAGAACTATGTTATCTATTGCATAGTCGAAAAACATTGTAGATCTTTTACGTGTGAAGCTTATGACCTTGCATTTCGCTATGTTAAGCTCTAATTTATTGTAGAAACACCATTCTTGTAAAGAATGTAAATTTGATTGAAGTAATGCCAAATCAGAACTGTTTTTGATAACGTGGTAAATTTTAAGATCGTCAGCAAATGCAATATGTGATACACCCTCTAATTTTCTAGAAAGGTCTGAAATAAAAATATTAAATAGAAGTGGGCCTAAATGGCTACCTTGCGGCACTCCTGAGGTGACATTAATTGTTATCTCATTTAGCTTTTGCACTATTTGAGACTATTTGAGAGCAAAAAAATTAGTATTATTATTTAAGTGAGCTTTTGGAATAAAGGTTAACTTGCGTTAATACCAAAAATTAGAAAATTTTTTTGAATCATTGGTGAACAGGTCAAAACGAAATTAACCCTGTGGATTTTTATCATTAAAATGCTGATAAAAAATTTTCAAAAAAATTCTTTTAATCGCCTAAGCAAATGAAATTTATAGAAAACTTCAAGGCGTTGTCGTGAAAAACGGGTTAATCGAACTTAATCCTAAAACTTTTTGCAGGCTCTCATAATGTCAAGTCAATCGGTCAAACCGTTTTGCCTCGACATCCAAAAAACGAAAAAGCTTAAAACGGCTCTGGAGCCGCAACCTGCTGACTTATAAAAATGTGACATAGCCTATGTCACCCTCCGGGCTCACAGAATTATTCCTTTTCATATAAAAAAGAAATCATAAGTAAAATACGTCCAATTTTTTAAAATAGGTACAGCTTCTTTGAAGTAGGGGATTGCTTAAAAAAATGTTTATCGAGTTCTTTTAACCGATTACGAAACAAAAACTTTAAAAAAAAGTTTGCAAAACAGTTTGAACGATTATCTCTAATGTTTCTATACATGGCGCTTCTTGACAATTTGGTGCTCCTTGACGATAGAGTTGAGGATGGTAGGTTTCCGGCGAATAATGTTAACTGAATTAAAATGACTATAGGTCAAAAGAGTATACTAAATTTGCCATTATGTCATTATACTATACAAATAGTAGTTTTCTTGAATTGCCAACGTTTGAATAAAATATAGTCGATGGTTTAGAAAAGGTTTAAAAATCTGCTTTTCATCTTATATTTTGTTTTGTACTTACCTGAAAGTTTTTTTACGCTCTTCCTCGTTTTTTTATGCTTTTATGAGAGAAATGTAGGCTTCTTGTTTGGAAAAACTATTTTAAAATACTATGTATTTAAGCATTATATATACGAAATTGATTTTTTTGATTTGAAGAAAACTTTAATTTCACACTGAAATCTATTTTTAAAAAACAACAACTGCGAAATAGATTTAAAAACAAAGACTTACGAAAAAATGTGGAGAAGGAAATTGTTATGCTATTTAATATTAGAGATATTTTTATTACAGGACAAAAACATTTTCGTTTAAGCATATAAAATTAATAGACAAATTCTTTGCCTCTTTGTGGAAAACGGGTTAATCGAACTTAACTAAAACATTTTGCAACCTCTCTTTTAGACTGCAAAATCAACCTGTAAAATTGGACACAAATCGAAAACACAAAATTTTTTGGAAGCCCACCAAGCCAAAATCGGTTAATTTATTTCAACCAAATTTATGCAACTAATTACAGTTGCTAAGAGAAACATTTGTGTAAAATTTCAAGTCAATCGGTCAAACCGTTTTGACTCGACATCAAAAAAACGAAAAAGATTAAAACGGCTCTGGAGCCGCAACCTGTTGACTTATAAAAATGTGACATAGCCTATGTCACCCCCCGGGCTTTCAGAATTAATCCTTTAAAGTTTTGTGACAATCGGATCAGTGATTTTCACGTGAATTATGGACAAACAAATAAACAAACAAACAAACAAATTTTCTCCTTTATATATTAGATTATATGTCTTATATTTTTAAAATTCTTTACCTTTTAAAAATATAAGAGTGTTAAATAAGAATTGAAATAGCAAAGAATCCTCTTGTATCAAATTTAACGGACGCAAAGCTAACTTTTGCCAATTTTTAAGGTTCTATTTTCTTTGGTTTCGGAATTATGATCGTTTGGTCTCAATTCGATCAAAAGCATATAGAATCCGAACCCATAGTTTAGTTTTTGAGTTATCGTGTTTTTTGAATATATTTCCTATAGCCCTTGAACAGATCAAAGGTTAAAGAACCCAAATCCATGGTTTGACTTTGCGTTTATACAGTGTCCGCATTACTTTTAATTGTAATACTTTATATATGCAATACTTTCAATTATACAAGTTAACCCTTGTATACAATGTAACGTTCTATCTTAGTTTCAGGTCACCAGTTTTATTAATTTCGATGATAGGTCCTTGGAAGGTCTAAGAGAGGTACCTGAATCACCACTTCAATTGATCATGAACTAAGAAGACACGAAGAAAACTGTAAAGAACCCCTTGCGCCCAATTTTAAGCTTCCACATTTGTTTCAAGTTATTATCTTTATTAATTATGAAGATATGCTTTAAGGTCTTCGGAACTGTGTGGATGGTCACTGACCACCTGGGTCAATTGATCCCAAATTTCAAGGAGACTAAGGGAATAGGATGAGACACCCTGTTTTGAAGGCTTTACATTCATTGGTTTCGGAATTATGCCCATTTTGTCTAAATTCGATAAAAAAGTTCTAGGATCCGAATCCATATTTCGATCTTGACCGTGCGCAATCGCCTCCGTATTTTTGTTACTGGTAACCTACAGCACAAATTTCATGAAAATAGCGTCATTATTTGTCTAGTTATGTTGGTTTTTATATATGTTCGATAGCCCTTAGAACGATTAAAAAGTTCAGAATCCGAACTCATGGGCTGATTTTGACCATACTTAATCCCCGCCTTACTTTAAGTACTAATAACATGCAGTTAAATTTTCATCAATATAGGTCCATTTGTTTTTGAGTTATCAGGCCTACGGTCGGACGAACGGACGGACATGGCTAACTAGATTCAGCAGAATTTCGGGATTCAGGATATATCACAAATATATACTTTTCACACATATATAAATTTTTCATATCTAGCTCGCTTCCTTTATGTGGTTACAACATTATACCAAATTTAATATACCCTTTCCTATTTCATAGGTGTAGGGTATAAAAATAAAGAATCGATAAATTTAACTATAAATATTTTTAAAAATATTTTAATTTTATTATATTTTACTATAACAATTATAATAACTATGAAATTATGAGTTAAATATAGAATTACTAAAGTTGTAATAAATGCTTCGTCGGAGCCTAACGGTGTCTAACAATGGGGGTATTGTTAATTCACAATAATAACATTATAAAAGTAACATTAGGTGGCAAATGTTACTTAGATATTCTATAATATGTATTTTTATTCTAGAACATTCCATAACAATGTGAACATGGGAACAGAATCCACAGAGGTTTAATAAGAGGTTTAAAAGAGGAAAATTATTAAGTTATATTTAATAAAACAATCATTTAAAAAATTATTAAGTTTTTATTTTTTTTTATGTTATTTAAAAAGAAATATTTTTCTTATATAGTTAGGATTATGAATTTTTATTGAATTATTACCATAAGTAATATATAATTAAGACGTTGTGTACGATACTTAAGTTATGTTCTGCATGTAGAAATTTATTTTTATATTTAAATGAATTATATGAAAAGTTCTAAAATTGTCATTTTATTTTAGAAATACATTTATTGCATATTTTGCGTTTATAAGCTTTTCTAATAGGTACATAAACTAAAAATTTAAAATAATTGCAATTTTGAAAAATTTTAATTATTAAATATATTAATGCTTTGATTAGCTTTTTTATCACAAAATTTAATAATTCAAATTTTTTCACTTTTGTAATTGAATTGGAATAAATGTATTTTCATTTATTTGAAGTGTTTTTGTGTCTTAAAAAATTTTTAAATAGATAAATTTGTAAGTACCTATTTGTAATATTTTGGAATAGGTAAAGTAATTAGAAAATGTTTTTAGTATTATATAGTTAAATTGGTTAGCTATATCTTACGATCAAACTAATAAAAGCTTTTGTTTATTTTGGAATAAATAAAGTAATCAGAAAATGTTTTTAGTATTATAAAGTTAAATTGGTTAGCTATGTCTTACGATCAAACTAATAAAAGCTTTTGTTTATTTTGGAATAAATAAAGTAATCAGAAAATGTTTTTAGTATTATAAAGTTAAATTGGTTAGCTATGTCTTAAGATCAAACTAATAAAAGCTTTTATGGTTTTAAAATGACTTATGGACTTCTCATTAAATTTGAACCAAATAGGTGTAGGGTATTCCGGTTGCATGGACTGACTGTTTCTTTACTTATTTTTTTATCTTAGACCACTCAAGGATAAAATCTTATCATCGAAATTAATAAAATTAATAACTTAAAGTTAAGATAGAACGTTCCAATAGTGGGTCCGAGTTCTGGAACCTTTGATCGGTTTAAGGGATAAGATACTTAAGTGGTGTTCCAAGGTACTTGCGCATTTAGGTAAAATTTATTCTAATAACTAAATGAATTATATGAAAAGTTCTAAATTTGTCATTCATAATTTTAGAAATACATTTATTGCATATTTTGCGTTTATAAGCTTTTCTAATAGGTACATAAACTAAAAATTTAAAATAATTGCAATTTTGAAAAATTTTAATTATTAAATATATTAATGCTTTGATTAGCTTTTTTATCACAAAATTTAATAATTCAAATTTTTTCACTTTTGTAATTGAATTGGAATAAATGTATTTTCATTTATTTAAAGTGTTTTTGTGTCTTAAAAAATTTTTAAATAGATAAATTTGTAAGTATTTGTAATATTTTGGAATAGGTAAAGTAATTAGAAAATGTTTTTAGTATTATATAGTTAAATTGGTTAGCTCTACTTACGATCAAACTAATAAAAGCTTTTGTTTATTTTGGAATAAATAAAGTAATCAGAAAATGTTTTTAGTATTATAAAGTTAAATTGGTTAGCTATGTCTTAAGATCAAACTAATAAAAGCTTTTATGGTTTTAAAATGACTTATGGACTTCTCATTAAATTTGAACCAAATAGGTGTAGGGTATTCCGGTTGCATGGACTGACTGTTTCTTTACTTATTTTTTAATCTTAGGCCACTCAAGAATAAAATCTTATCATCGAAATTAATAAAATTAATAACTTAAAGTTAAGATAGAACGTTCCAATAGTGGGTCCGAGTTCTGGAACCTTTGATCTGTTTAAGGGATAAGATACTTAAGTGATGTTCCAAGGTACTTGCGCATTTAGGTAAAATTTATTCTAATAACTAAATGAATTATATGAAAAGTTCTAAATTTGTCATTCATAATTTTAGAAAAACATTTATTGCATACTTTGCATTTATAAGTTTTTCTAATAAGTACATATACTAGAAATTTAAAATAATTTCAATTCTAAAAAATTTTTATTATTAAATTTTGTGACAAAAGCTAATCAAAGCATCAATTAACATTACAAATCATAAAATTACCTTCTATATATATCAACACAAAATTAATATTTCTTTCGAATAACTTTGAGTTAAACGAAAACTAGTGACACAGTTAACAGCAGCATTTTGATTGTAATACTTATTTATAAAAGAAGTGCTTAAAATTCCTTATCTTAAATATAAAAGATGAGAATTAACCAAATGTAGTCGCTAAATTTCAATCCGAAATTAATCTCTTCCATACCTGTAATCTGGATCACATCATATTTCAAAAAAAACTAAATAGGATTAAAAAAAAATTTTATATTAAATATAACCAGAATTTTTCACCTTTAAGAATTAAAATATTAAAAATTGAATTATGTATAACATTAAAAAATAAGTAAACTAAGAAAATATATTTAAAAATTATTTAAAATTGAAATAGTTAATCAAGTGTACTAAATCGTTCAATAATTAATGAATCACAGCAAAAATGAATAATGCTGAAGAGAGGTAACTGCTGCATGAGTGCAAAATTTTATTAAATTGGATAAAAAGTTTTAAATATGTAATTTTGGAATTAAATAAAATAAATTAAATATATTATTGCTTTTATTAGCTTTTTATCACAAAATTGAATAATTAAATTTTTTCCAATTTCGTAATTGAATTTAATTTATCAAGTATTTTTGCTTTTTAATATTTTTAAATAGATAAATTAAAAATACAATAAAAAGTATAATAAGTATAGAAACAGTAATACGGTTCAACCGACTTAGAGACACGCAACATCTATTTGGTTAAAATTTAATTAAAAATCGTTTTTTTTTTTTTTTTTTTAGTTTTATGTAAGTAAAACTGTTTTGTATAACAATAATAATTCATTTAAAACATTTTATATAATAAATATTTACAAAAAAAAAATTTTTTTCATAAAAATCATAACAATATAACAAAAATTTTATATAACAAAGACTTAAAAATTTTCATGCACAAATTTAACAAGCAATGTATAAAAACAATTAATATTTCTTTCTCAGACCTCTATACATCAATGAGTTTTGCGTTGTCAATAAAATAAAATTATTATTTTATTTAAATTTAAATAAAACAATTGATTTTGGTATAAAACGAGGAAGAGTGTGATAGAGTAGAATGTGTCAACTCTGGGATACCCGCATGACCGTAACATATGCATTATATCATCCGGTTAATTACTTTTGGCAAAATTTCAAACATACAGCTTTATTAAGTGTAGTGGAATATTCATATAAAAGAAGGAGTTGTATGGCAGCTACTCGAACCCTTTGCAGTAGACCAACCAAATTTTGCAGTAACCATGGCCATTACACTAAACTATATTTGGCAAAATTTCAGACACCCACCTTCATTTGCTGTAGTGAAATCCTCATATAAAAGAAGGAGTTTTATGGCAGCTACTCGAACCTTCTGCAGTAGACCAACCAAACTTTGCATTAACTTTGGCCATAACACTAAACTGTTTTTTGCAAAATTTCAGACACCCAGCTTCATCAGGTGTAGTGTAAAGCTCATATAAAAGAAGGAGTTGTATGGCAGCTACTCGAACCCTCTGTAGTAGACCAACCAAATTTTGCAGAAACTTTGGCCATAAAGTTAAACTACTTTTGGCAAAATTTCAGACACGCAGCTGCAATAGGTACAGAGAAATACTCATATATAAAAGGAAGTTGAATGGCAGCTTCCCGAACTCATGAACCAAAATGGCTGGATCTCGTCCATGAATGCAAGGCAGATTTTGTTTATATAATGTTTGAGAATATAGTTTATTAGTCTTTGAAACGTTGTCGGGGCTGTTTTCAACCCGAACGGCATACATTCAAACTCGTAGTGCCAATCTTCGACACTAAAAGCGGTTTTGTAAACTTCCTTTTCATCAATATCTATTTGATGAAACCCTTTTGCTAGGTCTAGGGTTGTAAAGTATTGGCATCTTCCCAACTTTCCCAGGATGTCATCTATATTGGGAATAGGGTATCTTTCGTCTATGGTGACCTCGTTTAGTTTACGATAATCAATGACGAGTCGCCATTTAGCTTTTCCACTGGCATCCTCCTTTTTCGGGACTATCCATACGGGGGCTGAGTAAGGCGAACTACTGTGTCTTATGATACCTTTTTCTAACATTTCTGAAATTTGCTTTTGAACTTCTTCTTTATGGATTTGTGGGTACCGGTATGATCTTATGAAAATGGGAAAATTGTTTGTCGTACGAATTTCATGCTTAAAAATATTTGTAAAGGATAAATCTGAATTTCTTGGTAAAAAATCTTTGAAAATTGTTTTATGACTTTGTATAGCGCCTGAACCTCTTGGCTATTCAGGTGTTCAGTTCTTATTTGCTCGAATATATTTTTGTGTTTGAGTTCATCGATAATATTAAAGTTTTCAGAGATTAATACTTGAGTTTTGATAGGTTTTACGTCGATGATATTTTTGTTATTGTTATCAATTTTAAAATTAGCTTCTACTTTATAATTTTCAACATTATATATGCCCTCACAGAGAGTGAGAATGCGGAGGAGAGGAGCTCCAGAATCTATAATAAATTTTAACGGTCTAGTATTGAGGTCAACTATTACATAGGGAAGCTGGTAGTTGAGGCCGCTAAGTGAAAATTCTGGGCTTGTGGTGGTTCCTTATCTTGATTATTTTGAGGAGCCATATTAATATTAATATCCATCGGTTCTGATGTTGTATTTGGATTTCTATAAGGTTGTTCCTATAATGGTTTTGGGGTATATTTGCTATTTGTGGCAGTTGTTCTTGGTGGTTTGAATTTTGGTTTCCCTGATTTGTGTAAGAAACAATTATATTATTGAAATTATTGTAATTATTTCTATTTTGCAAGTGCTGATTTTTATTTTGACTAAAGTTACCAATATTATTACTATAAAGGTTATAGTTATTGGGCCTATTTTTGTTGTTATTATAATTATTAAACCTACTATTATTATTATTTGGATTATTTTGGAAATTTCTAAGATTTGGTTGGCTAATCCTATTGTTATTGCTATTATTATTATTATTTGTATTTCTAACGTTTCTAGTATTGGTATTGCTATTATTTTTTTGAATATTTTGGTTATTATAGTTCTTATTCGTGTACACAGCTTCGTGTAATATGTCCATTGCCTCTTTTATCGTTTCCGGTTTTCTATAATATAAAATGGACCTCATGGGTTCTGGTGTCTTGTTCTTAAATATGTTCAATGCTGAAATTTTATTATTGTTAATAGCTTTTTCTATCGCGTGGAGGTCGTCCGAAAGCGAGAGTTTTGTTTTTACGTTAAGTCTTCTTAAGGCTGTTTTTAATTCGTTGTAAAATTCTATACAACTTGTCCTAAAATTTGTACCACGTAATTCGTCAAATAATTCCTCCAAACTAGTACGATCTCCAAAGTTGTTAATTAGTATTTCTTTAATTTCTAACCAACCTGTAACGTGGTTATTTATCTCAACCACTTCTCTTGCTCTTCCTTTTAGTTTAGATGTTATTGAATCAGAAATAATACTTTGGCTTAAGGGGTCGTATCTTAGCAATAAAGGATGTATTTTATCTATAAGATCTGTAAAATTTTGTAAATCTCTAAAATCTCCATTAAAGTCAGGTAATTTTCCTATGTACTTTAGAGGGTCGATAGAGAGAGAAAGGGAGGTAACTTGAACTGGACCATCATTTGCCATTCTTGAAATTTGATTATTACTAACTTGATTGTTCCTAACAAGATGTCTGTTTTGTAATGAAATATTGTTCAATAGTCTAGATAATTCGTCTACAGTCCCTTCATTAATATCTTTGGACATAAGAAGATAAAATTTTGTTTTATTATGAGTTTTTTATATATTTACCGTATCAAAAAAAAAGGAAAAAGTCAAGTTTATCTACGACCAGATTTGAACTAATTTAGTAGTGTTAAGTTAAAATAAACCATAAAGAAAATTATGTTAAATGACATAAATATATTATAAAAACCTTTAGATATTAGATTTATTATAATTTTAATTAATAAAAAGAATTTTGTATTTTCAAAAGTATTCAGAAATATAATATAACATTAAAAGAAGGATAAATATATTAATTATTAAAAAAATTTCGAATATTTTCAAAAATCCAACTTGAATAACGATTTACAAGATATAATTATTTAAATTTTTTTTTACAAGTTTTTACTATACTTAATTTTAAACTTTTAAAAATCTTTTAATCTATTTTAAAGTACCAAATTGATTTGTGATATTTTAATTTAATACTTTTAACTAATTTTAATATATTTTTCACAAGATAAAATTTAAAATTATATATTGCTATTTCAATTTAATAAAAAATAAGTTTCTTAAATAAGTAAAAATAAGAGGAAAAAAAAATTTTTAAAACAGCTCACTTTGAAATTGGTGAATCTCTTGATGTGTTTTAGATGGAATTTGGTTGCTTTATATACAGGGTGTCCGGGACTCAAGTACGCGCACTGCACTCAGTGATTGGGGGAATTAAAACAAACAAAAAATTGCACTGGAGAGGGGGGGGGTCTATTGTGGACCCTTTTCGAGATGTGAGGGATTAAATATTTAAGGAGACTTTTAAAAAAAAATCAATAACTTTTGAACAGCTTACTAGAGAGATAAAAAAAAATCCATTTTGTAGAGTAAGTTGTCAGCTTTAATTTTAAGGAGACTTTTAAAAAAAAAACCAATAACTTTTGAACAGCTTACTGTAGAGAGATAAAAAAAAAATCCATTTTGTAGAGTAAGTTGTCAACTTTTTTGTGTCTAATGATCCCCATATACCCAACAGTTACAAACTTATGAAGGTTTAAAATGATTTAAAATTTCTTATAAAATATATATTTCTATAGTTAGATTAACGAAAAACGCGTTAGCGAAAGATGTTCATACTTATGTCGCGTTTTAGAGATCAAAAAATTTACGAAAAATGTAAGACTCTATTTAGCCTATTTGCATAAGGAAGATGATGACCTTTGTGTTGACGGTAAAACCAAACTCAATATTAAAATTTTTATTGATCAAGAAGGTTTACCGTCTAACCCAAAGGAATTAATGAAATTATTTGTTAAATATCATGAAGGTTTCGGGGCCTCTTCTAAATCGGTCGAAGAAGATCTACAAGCCTATTGCAGTCACCTTAAAAGCAAAAGAACCGATTATTTACAAAGAATTAGAAAAAGTAGCAGTGACTTTTTTCGTCCCCTTAGTGGGAAAAAATAGCATTAATACTAACCTAGTTTCAGTTCATACATCATCTAGCTTTAAGGTACATAAAAATAAAGATAATAATAAACTTAAAATCTTCTATCATAATTGTAGTGGTATGAGAGGTAAGCTAAAAAAACTATATGTTGATGCTAAGTCCTGTGAATTCAACGTGTTAGCTTTTACCGAAACCTGGCTAAATGATTCCTTCAAAAATCAAGAAATACTGGACAGTAATTGGTCAATTTACAGGAAAGACAGGGATTACAATTCTACAAACTGTTCCCGTGGAGGCGGTGTTCTTCTTGCAGTTAATAACGAGTTGTCTAGTATTCCATTACATACTAGGACATCTATTTTATTCGATCATAAATTTATAAAAGTGAACTTAGGTAAAAATTTTTTATACCTTGGAATCGTTTACTTTCCGCCCAATACTGACAATTCCTCATATTCTGATTTCTTTGATATATGTCATGGTATTATATCAAAATTGAATGAGGATGATTCAATATTCATTTTTGGGGATTTCAATCGTCCTTCACTATCGTTTATAGTAGACGATTCTGATAACTTGCTACTACCAATTAATTTTAATGACGAAACTGATTTTGATATTATCTGTGAGTTTTATGGTAACGACTTACAGCAAATTATCAGATTTCCTAACAAAAATAATAAGTGGTTAGATCTTGCATTTTCTAATGCATATGATAAAGTGGAAGTTAAACTCGCTGATGATACAGCTAATTTATTCTCCAACTCACTTCATCATAACGCAGTCATCTTTGAATTTTCTTCCATCACGCCACTTTTTGCTAAATCTTACAATAATAATATTGTATTTGATTTTCTTAATGCCGATTATCAAAGCATTAATAATGCTTTATCGGTTGTTAATTGGGACGAACTGTTAAGACAACAGAACATTGACTCAACAGTATCTATTTTCTATATGAAATTATTTCATATAGTCAACTCCTATGTACCTAAAATACGTAAAAAGGATAAGACCACAGAATCGTGGCTTAACCGAGAACTTAGGACTTTGCGCAATCAGCGCAACAAACTTTATAAAAAAATTAAATTTACAAAGGAGCCTGATACTAATTTATTAAATATGTATAAGGATCTCGCTTTAGAATTTAAAAACAAATCAAATTTGGCATATGACAATTATGTATCCGAGATCGGTAGTAAATTAATTACGGATCCAAAAAAATTTTTTGACTTTGTCAATACAAAACGAAAGACTTTGGGTATCCAAACTCTATGTCTAAAGACAATGTTTTCTCTTCAAATCCTAATGTAATCTGTAATTTCTTCGCAGATTGCTTTCAAAAAGTTTTTCGTCCGCTTGACGTATCCATCAATATCCCAATTTCAGACTCGGTTAATAATACTAATGCTGAGTGTGATCGTAGAATATCTAAACTACATAATTTTAACCTCTCTTCAGCTAATATTGAAAAGTTAAAAAACGCTCCTTTGATTGTATTAAAATGCTCCAGTTTATTAAAGATAAGTTTCGTGTCAGTTCTGTTCCTGTGGTAACGCTATTCCAAATCGTATCAAAAAAAAAAAACATTAAACTTCGCTGTTTTAAATTAACTGGGCCATATGGTACAATGCATTTGTTATTGGATCCTAACAATGGTTACATTTGGAACAAAATTGGAGCACATACTACTAGCTGGACGTCGGATGCAGTTATTTTGGCAAATATACATGTTAAACCAGAGCGACCTACTAAACCTTTGCGAGCTGATAAACCTGCGTTACCTGTTAAACTTAAGCGATCTTCTATACCAAAGCAGTTAAGGACTAAAGGTAATCCCAAATTTTCGATTAATCTGATAGATGCAAATTATAATCTTTCTAAACCTAACCTACACTCTAATAATACTAATAACACTAATTTTGAAAATTTATCCAACTCACTAATAACCGATACTCCTAATTATACTAAAAATTCAAATACAGTTAAATTAAACAATATAGATAACGATTTAAAAAATCTTTTCGATGCACCTATAGTTCCTCCTAGTGATACTTATACCCTTAATTTCACTGCTAACACAAACTCTAAAGTAGATAACATTAATAGCCTTCTTGACCTTCCAATAACAATTCCTACTTCTTATGATAAAATTAATCAATTGAACTCTAGTAATAATAATAGTAAGAATTTTTACACTAACCACACAACTCCTAATAATAAAAAACTAATTAAATCTAAATTAAGTAATTCTTCACTATCAAACGATCCAAAATCCTCCTTAAATAAGTATGTTAGTGATTCTTTTCTTAAAACTAAAATTTCTAAATTTAAAAAAACTTTTTCTTCCACTTTGACTAAGTACCGAAACTTTGTTCAAGGTGAAACATTAAATCCTCATGTAAAATCATCATTACCAAAAAAATCTCAAGTGCTAAAAGATTCAAATTCTTCAAATTTTTCTAATTCAATAACAACATTTCCACCGGCGTTAGACCCTGCCACCTGTTGTTAAAGTTACACTGAAATCTTTAGAATATAATAATAATAGCAGGTATGTTTTAACCAGACTCAGGGATAGTAGAATTTTTGAAAATGTTACACTTTATATAGTCTGTCTTCATAATAAGTTTAATGATGTATGTATAGGTGGAAAACTAATACATCACTGAAAAATGCAATTCAACAAGACGGATTGCCAACTGATGTTAATTAGTTGCGTGATATTTTTATAAGATATCTTTTTATAAGATGAATGATCTTAAGTCTTATGCTTCTCATATTTCGTCAAATAAAATTAATTATTTTCAGAAAGTAAGGAAAAATCATGATAAGTACTTTCGTCCGCACCCAAGTGAAAGAAAATTTAGTTAACATTAATTTATCTCCACTTAATTTAGTTAATCCTTGCAACACTTTATCTAAATTGTCTATCTATTACCAAAACGTAAGAGGTCTACGTACCAAAACGAAAACGGTTCTCTCTAATTTTACGCTTTTAGACTTTGATATCTTTATTTTAACCGAAACTTGGCTTAGCTTTTCAATTAACAACTTAGAACTTTTTTCTTCAACTTTTAATGTTTTTAGAAAGGATAGATATGGTTCCCATTCTTCGGATAATACTTCTAAAGGTGGAGGAGTATTAATCGCAATAAAAAACTCACTTTGTTCCTCAGAATTGACATGCTCTCAAACTGAATTAATTAAAAATACTGAAATTATTACCATTAAAGTTGAATTGCAGTCCAATAATTTATTCATCATTAACTGTTATATTCCTCCAGCTTCTAATCTTGAACATTATTCTAAATAATTATCAGTAATTGAGTCTTATATTAGCAAAATCAACGCATATGATGATATCATCCTGTGGTGATTTTAATTTACCTAATATCAGTTGGATTACTCATGACGAAGAGCCTTACTACGTATCAAAAGAACTGAGTAGTAATATCGAGTGCTTAGTAATTGATTCTTTAAACTCCTTTAACCTTCAACAAGTATCTTCGATATTCAATTATAGAGGTAATCAATTGGATCTTAATTTCTCTACGAACTGGAACGATTTGGTTATTCTTGACTGCTTGACTGCTAACTATTGAATTAGTTAAAATCGACCCCTATCACCCCATATTTGTTTTTCCTTTTGTTCTTTATCTCCTGCGAAAGCTGAATCTACTTTACCACACCGTTTTAATTTTGTAAAAGCCAATTTTGATGATATTAATAATTTTTTTAACTCTCATAATTTTTCATTTATTTCTTCTTCTAATTTAAATGATTCAGTTAATAACTTCTATGGAATTATTCGGTCTTCTATTTCTCAATATGTTCCTCTTGTAGTTGATACTACGAATGCATCTAGTCCACCCTGGTTTAATAAAAATATTAAAACAGCTGGGTGGCACAGTTGTTGAGTGCCCACCTTTCATGCGAAAGGGCCCGGGTTCGAATTCTAGTGAAGTGAAAAAACTATTCTGGTTTTCGACTCGACTCAGTTACCATTCGCCATTGGGCTCAAATTAATGTCATAATCAATAATTAATAATTATAAATCTTTAATAAAAAATATTTTAATATAAAAATATAAAAAAAAGCAAATATAAACAAATAATTTAATTAAATAATATAACTCGCAGATATAGAATACCATATAAGTAAAATATAAAATATTACAATATAAACAAAAAATAGTACTATCTATAGTACTATATAGTACTTCTATCTTCATGAATTTCGAAGATAAGCTTTTTAATTTTGGGATTTTTTAGGAGCCACCTGAACCACGACTACAATTACGTCTAAATTTCGGGGACACATAGGAAATAGGAAATTTATTCTTTGGCTTCAAAATTATACTAGTTCAGCCTCAAATCGATCAAAAGCTTCGAGAATCCGAACTCATTGACCAAATTCGACCAGAACCAATTCCAATGGTACATCATTACTAGTAACCTAAAGTTTAAATTTCATCAAAATAGCGGCATTATTTTTTGAGTTATGGTGTTTTTAAGATATATGTTTGTTAGCCCTTGAACTTTTCAAGGGTTCCAGAACCCGAAATTATGGTACGATTTCGCCCATCTGCAGTCCCCGTCATACTTTCAATACTAGTTAACCCTTGTACACAATTGGAACGTTCTATCTTAATTTTAAGTTACTAGTTTTATTAATTTCGATGATAAACTTTTACACATTGGGGGGTCTAAGAAAGGTACAAAATTAGAGGGTCACACAGGAAATAGTAAAGAATACACATGTGCCAAATTTGAAGCTTCTACATTTGTTTTAAGTTACTATCTTTATTAATTTCGAAAATATGCTTTAAGGTCCTTGGAACTGAGTGGCTGGTCCATACCCACTAGTCCAATTGGGCTCAAATTTCAAGGACACTAAGGAAATCTAAAGCGACACCCTGAATTCGATCAAAAAGTTCTAAGTTCCGAACCCATTGTGCAATCCTCACCCTACGCAATCGCCGCCGTAGTTTCATTACCAATAACCTACAGCACAAATTTCATGAAGATAGCGTCATTAGTTGTTGAGTTATCGTGATTATTTATATATGTTCGTTAGCCCTGAAACCGATTAAAAGTTCCAGAATCCGAATCCTTGGGCTGATTTCGTCCTTATGCAGTCCACGCTTAACTCTAAGAACTAGTTAACCCTTGTACACAATTTGAACGGTCTATCTTAATTTTTAGTTACTATTTTTAATAATTTCGATTATAAGCTTTTAAAACTTAAGAGGTCTACTGAGGGATACTGAACCACCACTCCAATTGATCCCAAATTAGGGGGACACGCAAGGGATAGTACAGAATACCCTTGTGCCAAAAAAGTGTTGCACCGACTGACTGTTTCTTTACTTGTTTTATTTAATTTTGTTTTGTACTACTGTTTGACTATCTGGTCATGAATTGTTATTATAATATGACCATTTGCGTTAAATTTTGATCATGTTAAATTTTTGACTAAATAAACATTTCTGTGATTTATAATTTTTTAAATAAAGAATTAAATTTGTGTTAATATTAATTTTTGATTTCTTTCTTTTCTCTTTTGTTCTCAAAACTTCAGAACGAGGAAATGCATTTAAATAAATAATTAAATTGAGCTTACCATTTTGAGGTTTTGAGAATAGGGAAGTTAAAGATAAGCAAAGTTAAATTCTATAAATGAATGTGAATTTTAACAAAATTATATTATTATAATCTTAAATTTTGAAGGATAAAGATCTATCTATTTTAAAAGTAAAAAGTTATTATTTTATTTTTAAAATTTTTTTTTAATTAATATTTTTTTAATACGATACATATTGCATTAAATTAACTGGCACCCGAGCAGGGACCGGCCAAGTGATCGTGTGTGAAGTGTAGTAGTGAATGTGAAAAATTTTTTTGCTAAAATTACAATAAAAAAAAAAACCAGAAAAGTAACTTACTAGTTAAAAAATTAAACTTATTAAATATAAAATAAAAAGACATTAGTTATATTACTCATAGAAATAAAAACTAAATAAAAAAAAAATTTTTTTAATAAAAAGAAAGTGAAAAAGTTTTTGCCACTACGTGTGACTGAAACCTGCAGCAAGTTGGGAGAGAAAACAAGGCCCCGAAGTAGCGACAGCAAAACGGAGTTACGTGTCATAAATATTAAGGCACGTCACAGCCACCTGCTCCCCCTGAAGGTGGAAGGGCACAACACATCCATGCAGACCCAGAGTCCAGTCCTCTTAATGACCCTGTAAGTTGAAAAAAAAATAACAAAAATAATAAATAAAATTAAAAAAATAATATATTAAAAGAAAAAAAGAGAGATTATTTTTAAAACAATCGCATATTTTTGAAAATTTTTTTATTAATTTTTAAAAATATTTTGGATCTTCGTAAATAAGTATCCACATCTGTATGGAGAAAAGAAGAATCCAATATAATTAAAAGACATCAAAAGACAATATTGAAATAAATATAATATAATTAAAAGACGTCAAAAGAAAATATTAAAATAAATATAATATAATTAAAAGACGTCAAAAGAAAATATTGAAATAAATATAATATAATTAAAATTCGTCAAAAGAAAGTATTGAAATAAATATAATATAATTAAAAGACGTCAAAAGAAAATATTGAAATAAATATAATATAATTAAAAGACGTCAAAAGAAAATATTATATTAAATATTAAAAAATTTTAAAAGGAAAATATAAGAAATAAAATAAAATATTAAACCGAATTGATAAATAAATATACACCTGCAGTAAACAGAGCTCCAGTAATAGTTATATTTTTATTATACCCTACACCTATAGAATAGGTAAAGGGGTATATTAACTTTGGTATGGTGTTTTTAACCACCTAAAGGAAGCAAGCTAGATATGGAAAAGTATATATATTTGTGATCAGCGTGACCTCCTGAGTCGATATAGCCATGTCCATCCGTCCGTCCGTAGGCACGATAACTCAAAAAATAATGGACCTATCTTGATGAAATTTTAACTGTAGGCTACTAGGACTAAAAGTACGGCGGGGATTGCATATGGGCGAAATCGGCCCATGGGTTCGGATTCTGGACCTTTTAATCGATCGAAGGGCTAACGAACATATATAAAAAATCACGATAACTCAACACTACTGTTTTTGTACTACTGTTTGACTATCTGGTCATGAATTGTTATTATAATATGACCATTTGCGTTAAATTTTCTTACTAGTAATGAAACTGCTTCGGGGATTGCGAAAGTTCGGGATTGGACCATGGGTTCGGAATCTAGAACTTTTTGATCGAATTTAGGCCAAAGGAGCATAATTCCGAAACCAATGAAGATAGAACCTCCTAATTTGGTATCAAGGTATCCCTTCCTGTTTCCTAAGTGTCTTGGAAATTTGGGCCCCTTTGGAGTAGTGGGTCGGGGACGAACTTATTTCCGAAGATATTAAAGCATATCTTTAAAATTAATAAAGATAGCAACTTGAAAAAATGTAGAAGCTTCAAATTTGGCACATGGGTGTTCTTTACTATTTCCTGCGTGTCCCTCTATTTTTGGATCAATTGGAGTGGTGGTTCAGTACCTCTCTTAGACCCCCCAATGTGTAAAAGCTTATAATCGAGATTACAAAAAATAGCAGCTTAAAATGAAGATAGAACGTTGCAATTGTGTACAAGGATTAAATACTATTTAAAGTAAAGCGCGGACTGCATATGGGGTGGCTCTGGAACCTTTGAAAAATTCAAGGGCTAACAAACATATTTCTTAAAAACACCATAACTTAAAAAATAATACCGCTATTTTGATGAAATTTAAACACTAGGTTACTAGTAATGAAAGTACCATGGGAATTAGTTGTGGTCGAGTTTAATTTTAAAGCCAAAGAATATATTTCCTATTTCCTATGTGTCCCCGAAATTTAGACTTAATTGTAGTGGTTCAGCTATGTTAAAAGGTACTTACTGCATTTATGTAAAATTTATTTTTATATTTAAATGAATTATATGAAAAGGTCTAAATTTATAATTGTATTTTAGAAATACATTTATTGCATATTTTGCGTTTATAAGCTTTTCTGTTAGGTATATAAACTAACCATTTGAAATAATTTATTACAAAATTTAATAATTAGAATTTTTTCAGTTTGTAATTGAATTGGAATAAATATATTTTCATTTATTTCAAGCTTTTTTGTTTTTTAATATTTTTAAATAGATAAATTAGTAAGAGTTTGTAATATTTTTTTTAATAGATAGTTTAATTAGAAAATGTTTTTAGTATTATAAAGATAATTTTGGTTAGCTATGTCTTACGATCAAATTAATAACAGCTTTTATGGTGTTAAAATGACTTATGGATATGTGTTTAAATTTGAACCAAATACGTGTAGGGTATTTCTAAGTCGGTTGCACCGACTGACTGTTTCTTTACTTGTTATACCCTACACATATAGAATAGGTAAAAGGGTATATTAACTTTGGTATGGTGTTTGTAACCACCTAAAGGAAGCGAGCTAGATATGGAAAAGTATATATATTTGTGATCAGCGTGACCACCTGAGTCGATATAGCCATGTCCGTCCGTCCGTCTGTCCGTCCGTCCGTCCGTAGGCACGATAACTCAAAAAATAATGGAGCTATCTTGATGAAATTTTAACTGTAGATTACTAGGACTGAAAGTACGGCGGGGATTGCATATGGGCGAAATCGGCCCATGGGTTCGGATTCTGGACCTTTTAATAGATCGAAGGGCTAACGAACATATATAAAAAATCACGATAACTCAACAACTAATGACGCTATCTTCATCAAATTTGTGCTGCAGGTTACTAGTAATGAAACTACTTCGGGGATTGCGTAAGGTCGGGATTGGACCATGGGTTCGGAACCTAAAACTTTTTGATCGAATTTAGGCCAAACGAGCATAATTCCGAAACCAATGAAGATAGAACCTCCAAATTTGGTATCAGGGTGTCCCTTCCTGTTTCCTTAGTGTCCTTGTAATTTAGGCCCTATTAGAGTAGTGGGTCGGGGACCAGCCATACATTTCCGAAGACCTTAAAGCATATCTTTAAAATAAATAAAGATAACAACTTGAAAAAATGTAGAAGCTTCAAATTTGCCACAAGGTTGTTCTTTACTATCTCTTGCGTGTTCCCTTAATTTGGGATCAATTGGAGAGGTGGTTTAGTACCCCTCTCAGACCTCCCAAGTTTTAAAAGCTTATAATCGAAATTACTAAAAATAGTTACTTAAAATTAAGATAGACCGTTCAAATTGTATACAAGGGTTAACTAGTACTATAAGTAAAGCGCGGGCTGTATATGGGCGAAATCGGCCCATGGGTTCGGATTCTGGACCTTTTAATAGATCGAAGGGCTAACGAACATATATAAAAAATCACGATAACTCAACAACTAATGACGCTATCTTCATCAAATTTGTGCTGCAGGTTACTAGTAATGAAACCTCTTCGGTTATTGCGTAAGGTCGAGATTGGACCATGGGTTCGGAACCTAAAACTTTTTGATCGAATTTAGGCCAAACGAGCATAATTCCGAAACCAATGAAGATTTAACCTCCAAAATTGGTATCAGGGTGTCCCTTCCTATTGCGTAAGTGTTTTTGAAATTCGGGCCCCATTGGACTAGTGGGTCGGGGACCAGCCACTCAGTTCCGAGGACCTTAAAGCATATTTTCGAAATTAATAAAGATAGTAACTTGAAACAAATGTAGAAGCTTCAAATTTGGCCCAGGGTGTTCTTTACTATTTCTTCCGTGCCCCCCTAATTTGAGATCATTTGGACTGGTGGTTCAGTACCTCTCTTAGACCCCCCAATGTGTTAAAGCTTATAATCGAGATTACAAAAAATAGCAGCTTAAAATGAAGATAGAACGTTGCAATTGTGTACAAGGATTAAATACTATTTAAAGTAAAGCGCGGACTGCATATGGGGTGGCTCTGGAACCTTTGAAAAATTCAAGGGCTAACAAACATATTTCTTAAAAACACCATAACTTAAAAAATAATGCCGCTATTTTGATGAAATTTAAACTCTAGGTTACTAGTAATGAAAGTACCATGAGAATTAGTTGTGGTCGAGTTTAATTTCAAAGCCAAAGAATATATTTCCAATTTCCTATTTCCTATGTGTCCCCGAAATTTAGACTTAATTATAGTGGTTCAGCTATGTTAAAAGGTACTTACTGCATTTATGTAAAATTTATTTTTATATTTAAATGAATTATATGAAAAGGTCTTCGTAAATAAGTATCCACATCTGTATGGAGAAAAGAAGAATCCAATATAATTAAAAGACATCAAAAGACAATATTGAAATAAATATAATATAATTAAAAGACGTCAAAAGAAAATATTAAAATCAATATAATATAATTAAAAGACGTCAAAAGAAAATATTGAAATAAATATAATATAATTAAAATACGTCAAAAGAAAGTATTGAAATAAATATAATATAATTAAAAGACGTCAAAAGAAAATATTGAAATAAATATAATATAATTAAAAGACGTCAAAAGAAAATATTATATTAAATATTAAAAAATTTTAAAAGGAAAATATAAGAAATAAAATAAAATATTAAACCGAATTGATAAATAAATATACACCTGCAGTAAACAGAGCTCCAGTAATAGTTATATTTTTATTATACCCTACACCTATAGAATAGGTAAAGGGGTATATTAACTTTGGTATGGTGTTTTTAACCACCTAAAGGAAGCAAGCTAGATATGGAAAAGTATATATATTTGTGATCAGCGTGACCTCCTGAGTCGATATAGCCATGTCAATCCGTCCGTCCGTAGGCACGATAACTCAAAAAATAATGGACCTATCTTGATGAAATTTTAACTGTAGGCTACTAGGACTAAAAGTACGGCGGGGATTGCATATGGGCGAAATCGGCCCATGGGTTCGGATTCTGGACCTTTTAATCGATCGAAGGGCTAACGAACATATATAAAAAATCACGATAACTCAACACTACTGTTTTTGTACTACTGTTTGACTATCTGGTCATGAATTGTTATTATAATATGACCATTTGCATTAAATTTTCTTACTAGTAATGAAACTGCTTCGGGGATTGCGAAAGTTCGGGATTGGATCATGGGTTCGGAATCTAGAACTTTTTGATCGAATTTAGGCCAAACGAGCATAATTCCGAAACCAATGAAGATAGAACCTCCTAATTTGGTATCAAGGTATCCCTTCCTGTTTCCTAAGTGTCTTGGAAATTTGGGCCCCTTTGGAGTAGTGGGTCGGGGACGAACTTATTTCCGAAGATATTAAAGCATATCTTTAAAATTAATAAAGATAGCAACTTGAAAAAATGTAGAAGCTTCAAATTTGGCACATGGGTGTTCTTTACTATTTCCTGCGTGTCCCTCTATTTTTGGATCAATTGGAGTGGTGGTTCAGTACCTCTCTTAGACCCCCCAATGTGTAAAAGCTTATAATCGAGATTACAAAAAATAGCAGCTTAAAATGAAGATAGAACGTTGCAATTGTGTACAAGGATTAAATACTATTTAAAGTAAAGCGCGGACTGCATATGGGGTGGCTCTGGAACCTTTGAAAAATTCAAGGGCTAACAAACATATTTCTTAAAAACACCATAACTTAAAAAATAATGCCGCTATTTTGATGAAATTTAAACACTAGGTTACTAGTAATGAAAGTACCATGGGAATTAGTTGTGGTCGAGTTTAATTTTAAAGCCAAAGAATATATTTCCTATTTCCTATGTGTCCCCGAAATTTAGACTTAATTGTAGTGGTTCAGCTATGTTAAAAGGTACTTACTGCATTTATGTAAAATTTATTTTTATATTTAAATGAATTATATGAAAAGGTCTAAATTTATAATTGTATTTTAGAAATACATTTATTGCATATTTTGCGTTTATAAGCTTTTCTGTTAGGTATATAAACTAACCATTTGAAATAATTTATTACAAAATTTAATAATTAGAATTTTTTCAGTTTGTAATTGAATTGGAATAAATATATTTTCATTTATTTCAAGTTTTTTTGTTTTTTAATATTTTTAAATAGATAAATTAGTAAGAGTTTGTAATATTTTTTTTAATAGATAGTTTAATTAGAAAATGTTTTTAGTATTATAAAGATAATTTTGGTTAGCTATGTCTTACGATCAAATTAATAACAGCTTTTATGGTGTTAAAATGACTTATGGATATGTCTTTAAATTTGAACCAAATACGTGTAGGGTATTTCTAAGTCGGTTGCACCGACTGACTGTTTCTTTACTTGTTATACCCTACACCTATAGAATAGGTAAAAGGGTATATTAACTTTGGTATGGTGTTTGTAACCACCTAAAGGAAGCGAGCTAGATATGGAAAAGTATATATATTTGTGATCAGCGTGACCACCTGAGTCGATATAGCCATGTCCGTCCGTCCGTCTGTCCGTCCGTCCGTCCGTAGGCACGATAACTCAAAAAATAATGGAGCTATCTTGATGAAATTTTAACTGTAGATTACTAGGACTGAAAGTACGGCGGGGATTGCATATGGGCGAAATCGGCCCATGGGTTCGGATTCTGGACCTTTTAATAGATCGAAGGGCTAACGAACATATATAAAAAATCACGATAACTCAACAACTAATGACGCTATCTTCATTAAATTTGTGCTGCAGGTTACTAGTAATGAAACTACTTCGGGGATTGCGTAAGGTCGGGATTGGACCATGGGTTCGGAACCTAAAACTTTTTGATCGAATTTAGGCCAAACGAGCATAATTCCGAAACCAATGAAGATAGAACCTCCAAATTTGGTATCAGGGTGTCCCTTCCTGTTTCCTTAGTGTCCTTGTAATTTAGGCCCTATTAGAGTAGTGGGTCGGGGACCAGCCATACATTTCCGAAGACCTTAAAGCATATCTTTAAAATTAATAAAGATAACAACTTGAAAAAATGTAGAAGCTTCCAATTTGCCACAAGGTTGTTCTTTACTATCTCTTGCGTGTTCCCTTAATTTGGGATCAATTGGAGAGGTGGTTCAGTACCCCTCTCAGACCTCCCAAGTTTTAAAAGCTTATAATCGAAATTACTAAAAATAGTTACTTAAAATTAAGATAGACCGTTCAAATTGTGTACAAGGGTTAACTAGTACTATAAGTAAAGCGCGGGCTATATATGGGCGAAATCGGCCCATGGGTTCGGATTCTGGACCTTTTAATAGATCGAAGGGCTAACGAACATATATAAAAAATCACGATAACTCAACAACTAATGACGCTATCTTCATCAAATTTGTGCTGCAGGTTACTAGTAATGAAACTTCTTCGGGGATTGCGTAAGGTCGAGATTGGACCATGGGTTCGGAACCTAAAACTTTTTGATCGAATTTAGGCCAAACGAGCATAATTCCGAAACCAATGAAGATTTAACCTCCAAAATTGGTATCAGGGTGTCCCTTCCTATTGCGTAAGTGTTTTTGAAATTCGGGCCCCATTGGACTAGTGGGTCGGGGACCAGCCACTCAGTTCCGAGGACCTTAAAGCATATTTTCGAAATTAATAAAGATAGTAACTTGAAACAAATGTAGAAGCTTCAAATTTGGCCCAGGGTGTTCTTTACTATTTCTTCCGTGCCCCCCTAATTTGAGATCATTTGGACTGGTGGTTCAGTACCTCTCTTAGACCCCCCAAATGTGTAAAAGCTTATCATCGAAATTAATAAAACTAGTAACTTAAAATTAAGATAGAACGTTCCAATTGTATACAAGGATTAACTAGTATTGAAAGTATGACGGGACTGCATATGGGCGAAATCGTACCATGGTTTCGGGTTCTGGAACCCTTGACAAGTTCAAGGACTAAAAAACATATATCTTAAAAACACCATAACTCAAAAATAATGCCGGTATTTTGATGAAATTTAAACTCTAGGTTACTAGTAATGATAGTACCATGGGAATTGGTTCTGGTCGAGTTTAATTTCAAAGCCAAAAAATATATTTCCTATGTCCTATGTGTCTCCGAAATCTAGACTTAATTGTAGTGGTTCAGCTATGTTCGAA
Organism: Dolichopus griseipennis; assembly: GCA_963082915.1. Lineage (NCBI taxonomy): Eukaryota > Metazoa > Arthropoda > Insecta > Diptera > Dolichopodidae > Dolichopus > Dolichopus griseipennis. Next base: position 137,263,077 of record OY720441.1, read on the forward strand.
TGTACTTGCTGCATTTATGTAAAATTTATTTGAATATTTAAATGAATTATATGAAAAGGTCTAAATTTGTAATTGTATTTTAGAAATACATTTATTGCATATTTTGCGTTTATAGGCTTTTCTATTAGGTATATAAACTAAAATTTATTTGAATATTTAAATGAATTATATGAAAAGGTCTAAATTTGTAATTGTATTTTAGAAATACACTTATTGCATATTTTGCGTTTATAAGCTTTTCTATTAGGTATATAAACTTAGGTATATTGCAATTATGAAAAATTTGGATTATTAAATATATTATGCTTTGATTATCTTTTTATCACAAAATTTAATAATTAGAATTTTTAATTTTGTAATTGAATTGGAATAAATATATTTTCATTTATTTCAAGTTTGTTTGTTTTTTAATATTTTTAAATAGATAAATTAGTAAGAATTTGTAATATTTTTTAATAGATAGTGTAATTAGAAAATGTTTTTAGTATTATAAAGTTAATTTGGTTAGCTATGTCTTACGATCAAATTAATAACAGCTTTTATTGTGTTAAAATGACTTATGGATATGTCCTTAAATTTGAACCAAATAGGTGTAGGGTATTTCTAAGTCGGTCGACTGACTATTTCTTTACTTGTTTTTTTTTCTAGTTGGTTTTACTTAGTAGTTAGAATTTAAACTGTAATTTATTTTGTAATTTACTAATAGCATCTTTACAATAATAGATTAATTAATTAATACTAATTATAAATTTTTTTATTTTATTAATTTCTATCTAATTAAATTTTTTTTTTCTAATAATTAAAACTGATTAATCAAAAATAACAAATAATAATCAAGAAAAAAATATTTTTTTTTAAATCTCTAAGGTAGAATTAGAGAATTCAAATACCGAAGACTTTACAGAACACTATAAAAATTTGATTCATAGTAATTAAACTAAAAGTAATAAATTTGAGAGGAAAAATCTGGTTGTAAAAATAAAGAAAATAAAAATAATTATTAAAAGTAATAATTAAAGATTTTTCCTATTATAAAGTTGTTCTGTAGTAAACTTAAAATTATCTTAATTTTTATATTATAAATAAAAAGAATTTTTTATATAAAGTTAATAAAATTTTTTTGAAAAATTACTTTAATTTGAATAAAATTAAAATTTTACATTGGAATTTTATACTTAATAATAAACCAAATAAATTGTTATTAAAATTTTATATAGGTTTTTAATAGGTACTATTTTTGTGAAGAATAAGGAAGGCACATTTTTTTTTTAAATTGATTTAATTGAATATTTTTATATTATTTGCAGTATATTTAAATTTTGTTAATAATTCTTTTGTCATATTTAATATTTTTTCTTTGTACAGAGAGAAACTCAAAAAGCTATTAGACAACATCGAGTAGTGGCCGAAATACCGGAAGTTGAGGAAGTAGATCAGGAGATAAATGTGGATCAATCACTTTCTGGGTTGGATGCAGTACCAGATATAGTAAGAAATATTGCAGAATTTTATACGGTGCATGGAAAAGAGATGTAGGAAGAAAACAAAATATTTATAATTCTATAAAGGGAACTTCAAAATATTATGGTATATTAGCGGCTATTAGAGGAAAAATAAAAGGTGAAGCAAATACTACTCTGCAAATGGGCAACGTACCACTCAATTGGGAAAGTATTGTAAAATGTTTAAATTCAGAATTTTTAGATAACAGAGATATAACAAGTTTAGAATATGAGATGACAGGTATTAAACAACAAGGAGATTCATTGGAAAATTTTTATAATAAAATTTCTTATTAATTAAATTTGATTATTAATAAAGTATCTTCATTAGATATGTGTGAAAAACTTTTTATACCCTACCCTTTTTATACCCTACACCTATGAAATAGGAAAAGGGTATATTAACTTTGGTATGGTGTTTGTAACCACCTAAAGGAAGCGAGCTAGATATGGAATAGTATATATATTTATGACCAGCGTGACCTCTGGAGTCGATATAGCCATGTCCGTCCGTCCGTCCGTAGGCACGATAACTCAAAAAATAATATAGATATTTTGATGAAATTTTAACCGTAGATTACTAGGACTGAAAGTACGGCGGGGATTGCAAATGGGCGAAATTGGCCCATGGGTTTGGATTCCGGACCTTTTATTCGGTTCAAGGGGTAACGAACATATATAAAAAATCACGATAACTTCACAACTATTGACGCTATCTTCATCAAATTTGTGCTGTAGGTTACTAATAATGAATATGGTCGTATTACGTATGGTCGAGATTGGCCCATAGGTTCGGAACCTAGAACTTTTTGATTGAATCTAGACCTAACGGGCTTAATTCCGAAACCAATGAAGATAGAACCTAAAAATTTGGTATCAGAGTGTGGCTTTCCATTTCCTTAGCGTCTTTGAAATTTGGGCCCAATTGGAGTAGTAGGTCGGGCGCAGTCACTCAGTTCCGAAGACCTTAAAGCATATTTTCGAAATAAATAAAGATAGCAACTTGAAACAAATGTAGATGCTTCAAATTTGGCACATGGGTGGTTTTTACAATTTCCTGCGCGTCCCCCTAATTTTGGATCAATCGGAGTGGTGGTTCAGTACCCCTCTTAGACTTCCCAAGGTTTAAAAGCTTATAATCGAGATTACTAAAAATAGTAACTTAAAATGAAGATAGAGCGTTGCAATTGTGTACAAGGATTAAATACTATATAAAGTACAGCGCGGACTGCATATGGGGTGGTTCTGGAATCTTTGAAAAGTTCAAGGGCTAACAAACATATATGTTAAAAACAACATAACTCAAAAAATGATGCCGCTATTTTGATGAAATTTAAACTCTAGGTTACTAATAATGAAAGTGCCATGGGAATCGGTTCTGGCCGAGTTTGGTCAATGAGTTCAGATTATAGAAGCTTTTGATCGATTTGCGTTTATAAGCTTTTGTAATAGGTACATAAACTAACAATTTAAAATAATTGCAATTTTGAAAAATTTGAATTAATAAATATATTCTTTGATTAGCTTTTTATCCCAAAATTTAATAATTCAAATTTTTTAACTTTTGTGTAATTGAATTGAAATAAATATATTTTCATTTATTTCAAGTTTTTTTGTTTTTTATTAATATTTTTAAATAGATAAATTAGTAAGAATTTGTTATATTTTTGAATAGATAAAGTAATTAGAAAACGTTTTTTAGTACTATAAAGTTAATTTGGTTAGCCATGTCTTAAGATAAAAAAAAATAAAATTTTTTATGGTTTTAAAATGACTTATGAACTTTCCATTAAATTTGACCCAAATAGATGTAGGGTATTTCTAAGTCGGTTGCACCGACTGACTGTTTCTTTACTTGTTTAGATTAAATTCTTCCTCGCTCCCTTATATTGAGCATATAGCGGGGAATGGTTTCAAGTTGCTATCTTTATTTATTTCGAAAATATGCTTTAAGGTCTTCGGAACTGAGTGACTGCGCCCGACCTACTACTCCAATTGGGCCCAAATTTCAAAGACGCTAAGGAAATGGAAAGCCACACTCTGATACCAAATTTTTAGGTTCTATCTTCATTGGTTTCGGAATTAAGCCCGTTAGGTCTAGATTCAATCAAAAAGTTCTAGGTTCCGAACCTATGGGCCAATCTCAACCATACGTAATACGACCATATTCATTATTAGTAACCTACAGCACAAATTTGATGAAGATAGCGTCAATAGTTGTGAAGTTATCGTGATTTGGGAGTTTATTCTCTGAACCTAACGAAAACTAACTTATACAACTGTAGTTAAAGGAGAAATTAGAACATCTACGAATGAACCAGTATTTACTAAATCTTACCCATATCCAATGTGTTTAAAGGATGAAATAGAAAGACAAATAGAAGAACTCTTATATAATGGAATAATTAGACCATCTAGATCTCCTTACAATTCTCCAGTTTGGATTGTGCAGAACAAAGAAGACGCATAAGGAAAAAGGAAATTTAGAATGGTGATTGATTATAGGAAACTAAATACTATTCACAATTGCAGATAAATACCCAATTCCAGAAGTAAATGAAGTATTGGCTAATCTAGGACAAAATAATATTTTTTCAATTATTGATTTAAAAAGCGGATTTCATCAAATAACATTGAAAGAGGCTGATATTGAGAAAACTGCTTTTTCAGTAAATAACGGGAAATATGAATTTACTAGGTTACCATTTGGACTCAAGAACGTTCCTGCAATTTTTCAAAGGACCTTAGATGATATTTTGAGAGAACACACAGGAAAAATATGTAATGTCTATATTGATGATCTAATCATATTTGGCAAAAATGAAGAACATAATTTCGAGAATTTAAAAATAATTTTTAATACTTTGGAAAAAGCTAATATGAAAATTCAGCTGGACAAATGCGAATTTTTAAAGGATGAGGTGGAATTTCTCGGTTTTGTCGTTTCTTCAAAAGGTATTTAAACTAACAGGAAAAAAATACAAGCAGTATATGATATACCAATACCAAAAACATTAAACTTAAAGGATTTAAGATAATTTTTAGGTATGTCAGATTATTAGAGGAGATTCATTTGTGACTATGCAAAAATTACAAAACCATTAAACTCGTTATTAAGAGGGGAGGATGGACTTGTATCAAAAAATAAATCAAAGAAGGTTCAAGTTAACTTAAATGAAGAAGCTATTGAGGCTTTTGAAAAAATAAAGAATTGCTTAATATCAGAAGAGGTATTACTAACACATCCTGATTTTTCAAAGGCATTTGAATTAACAACTGATGCATTAAATTATGCAATTGGTGGAGTATTATCACAAGATAGAAGGCCAATAATGTTTTTGTCACGAACACTCACAAAGACAGAAGAGGCATATTCAACCAATGAAAAAGAGATGTTAGCTATTGTATGGGCTCTAACATCTTCGCGAAATTTTTTGTATGGATCAAGGTAAGTAATAATTTACACTGATCATCAGCCGCTAACTTTTGCTTTTAGTACAAAAAATAGTAACGCAAAAAAGAAAAGATGGAAATCAATAATAGAAGAATAAAATTATGTACTAAAATATAAACCAGGTACGACTAACTCAGTAGCAGACGCATTATCAAGATTAATTCCTGATACCGAAATTCATAGCACAACTATTACTCATGATAATAGTACATGTAGAACAATTTTTAGTAACAGTCTTATACAGTCGGTTGAAACGCCAATTAATGTATTTAAAAATCAAATTATACTAACAATTAATGAAAATGAAGACTATCGATTTTCAACTTTATTTGAAACTCACAGTAGACATAAATTTATTAGAAAAGATTTTACAGAAGTAGACTTGATTAATATTTTAAAGAAATTTTTAAATTCAAATATCATAAATGGATTAATGGTAGACGAATGAATTAAACAAAAGGTTGGAAAAGTTTGCAGAGAACATTTTGAAATGTATAAAATTAGGTTTAATAATATATAAATTAAAGATATTTTGGACGGAAACAAACAAGATGAAATAATAGCACAAGTTCATCGTAGGGCTCATAGGAATGCAAAGGAAAATTAGAAACATATTTTAGAGCTCTATTATTTTCCAAAACTTGCAAGAAAATTAAAGGAATTTGTAGACAGATGTTCAGTATGCAAAGAGAATAAATACGACACACACACAAATAACCAGATAATAGAAAGTACCCCAATTCCAAATTATGCTGGAAATATAGTTCACATCGACATATTTTCGACTGAGTCTAAATTAGTCCTGACGGCTTTGGATAAATTAACAAAATTTGCTCAGGTTAGGACAATCTAAAGTAGATCAATCGAGGATGTGAGTTGGCTTTAAGAGATATACTTTTCTATTACGGTAAACCAGAATGGGTTATTATCGATAATGAAAAATCATTAAATTCTGCTTCAATCAAATCCATGACGGAAGATGAATTAAAAATAAAAATTTTTACAACACCACCTTATAAAAGCGAAATAAATGGACAAGTTGAAAGGTTTCATTCAACTTTAGCAGAAATAATGCGCTTTCTTAAGGCAGGTGGAACAAACCGCAATTTTGAAGATTTAATGATAAGAGCAGTTAATGAGTATAATAACAGTTTTCATTCTACATCGGGACACAAGCCTATTGAATTATTTTTTGCAGAACTACAAATATGACTCCAGAAGAATTTGAAAAAAAACTAGATATCAAAATGTAGAAAAAATCAAAATTAAACAGGATTTAGAATTTAATAATAAGGAAAGGAAAAACATAAAACACTATAAAGTAGTAGAGGTAGTATATGTAAAATATAATAAAAGATTCGGATCTAAACTCACACATAGACATGTTAAGGAAATAGTTAAGGAAGACAGGAATACAACCATTTTAACAAAATCTAATAAAGTAGTTCATAAATCTAATATTCGTAATTAATATTTTAAGTGCTTAATTTCGGCATGTATGGGGAAAGTTCAAATACTGGACTGTAAAAATTCGCAGGTAGTTACTATTAACACTGGGCAAGCAAAAATATAGGAAGGTAAATTCAAAATAATTCATGTTATTGAAATTGGAAGAATACAGGAAATATTAGACGATATCAAAACCATAATATCACAATTCACAACGCAATAGTAAAGAACATTCCCTATACTATTACTTGGATCACAAAAGTCAACAAATTCAGGAACTAATAGATGAATTTCAAATAAAACGTAAGAAAAGAGCAATTAATTTCCTTGGAACAGCATGGACGTGGGTTGACGGAACTCCAGATCACTCTGACTTTATAATGATAAAAAAGAAAATTAATGGATTATTAGATAATAATAATGAACAGGTAGTCATTAATAAAATTCATACTGATAGGATAAACGAAATAACTAATATTCTAACCAAATTTTAGAAAATATGAAAAATAAAAGTATTATTGATAAAGAATCCGTAGTTCAAATTCAATATAAATTAAAATTAATTAAAAAAGAGGTAATAAATATTAAGTATTCTGTCCATTAGGCAAAAATAGGTGTAATCAATTCCATTTTACTTTCCAAACTAGAAATCGAATCTATAACTGACTTATTAGATAAAGAAAATATACCATATTCAACGCCAGAAGAAGCGTTAAATTTTTCAAATATAAAGATTATTAGTAATGCTACTTGTTAATTTTATATTATCGAAATACCTATGACAAAATTTGAAATTTTTGATGAAATATTAATTAAACCTGTAAAAAGAAAAAATATTGTAAGTCAAATTAACTTTAATAGAATTTTAATTAATAAAGAAAAAATATTTGGAATTTTAAAAAAATGTAATAATATCAATTCTATAACTATATGTAAAAAAGAAAGTTTAGTAAATTTAGAAAATTCAACTTGTATACCGAATTTAATAAAGGGTGAAAATTCAATGTGTAACATTACGAACAACCAACATATTTTAACAATCGAAGAAATAATAGCAGGAACTTTATTACTTGACCAATACGAGGGACCAATTGAAATCGATGGTAACAAGCTGAATATTACTGGGACATTTCTATTAATATTTAATAATTCTACAATAAAAGTTAACAACCAAGAATTTAGATCAACAGAAGTCATCAAGATAAAGCCACTACCAGCTATTCTACAAACAAATTCTATAATCGTTAAAATACATGAACATTTGTCTTTGGAGTTATTGAAGGAAATAAATATCAATAACACCAAAGCAATAAATTTAATTGATAATGATAGACAAAGAGATAGATATGTTAATTTCAGTATTACTACTATTATAGTAATAATAGTATGAGAATTTTTATTAATTTCAAATAAACGAAGAAACAAGTTAATTATCAACAATGAAGGAAGTCAAACATCAGAAAATGAAAATTCTATAGTTAAACGTATCAATCAAAACCAGGCTCCAGTAATATTCCATCTAAATCTAATGAAATTGTTGAATGGGAACATTCAAAATTAAAGGGGGAGGAGTTAACGACACTTTCCAACGCAGCTCTAAAATAATACAATGTTGCTTTGTAATGTTATCCATTGAGTAATAAATTGTTCATAATAAATCGTAATAAAAAAACCCTAATAAATTACTCACAATAAATTGTAATAAAAACAAGTAATGATAAAAAACCAAGGGTTTTTAAAAAAGCACATTTTCAAAATAATATAGTGTTTCATACTAAGTATTTTATCGGAATATAATGTTCAAGCTTCAATATTAACGTTTAAGGAAATATATACGTTGGTGACTAAGTTACTGCTTACTTATAAAAAAAGTAAATATTTTATTTGAAAATTCTAATAGCCCTTCAATGGGGAGGGTTGCCAAATTTCTCAAGGACCTAACTTCATCTAACCCCTCCCCCCCGTCCCTCTCCATTTTTGTAGTTTCTAGGAATTAAACCAAAATTTGGTATTTTACTTAGAATTTTATTATCTAAGAAAAAATGGGTAAAACTGAGAGACACTTTCTTCAATTTAAGGAATCGCTTTTAAACTTAAGAAAAACCTTTAACATATGTTAAAAAATAATGTTGGACCTTCAAATTTTGTATATTAATAAAAAAAAAAATTGGACAGGTATTCAAGTTACAGGTGCTTAAAAATAGCAAAATTAAAATTTTCGAGCCCTTATAGCTTCTAAACAGGGGGCTTGACAAAAAAATTTTGTTAACCGACTCCTACTAACTTTTAAGGGTCTAACTTCTCCCAAAATTTCAAAATCCTATCTAAAACCGTTTAAGAGATATGAGGAACCAAAAATTTTGCAAAAATTGGGTTTTATATAATGCTAAATTTTAGTACCGTATGGCAACCCTATATATTTAATCGACCAATTTTTGTTAAGTCTATAAAAGCAGCTCTCTTATACCGTTTTTCGATTGAAAATAAACCTAACAGAACTCATGTTATATCATTTTAAATATAGGGCTTTTTTGGAATTTGCCGGGGCTGTAGCTTCGTAACCCTTCAAAATTAAGAAAAACCTTTGACACATGTTTAAATATAATTATAGAGCTTTAAATTTTGTATATCACTAAAAAAAAATTTGTACAGGTATTCAAGTTACAGGTGTTTAAAAATAGAAAAATTTCAATTTTCGAGCCCTTATAGCTCCTAAATAGGGGGCTTGACAAAAAAATTTTGTTAACCGACTCCTACTAATTTCTGATTATCTAACTTCTCCCAAAATTTCAAGACCCTAGCTTGAACCGTTCAGAAGATATGTGTGGTCAAAAATTTTGCAAAAATGGAGTTTTGTGTAATGTTAAATTTTAGTACCGTCTGGTAACCCTAAACATTTGCCTGTAAAAAACTTATAAAGTTTATGAAACCAGCTATCGTCTGCCGTTTTCAGATTGAAAATATATTTAACAGAACTCTTGTTATAACCATTTAAATATAGGGCTTTTTCCAAATTTGGGGGGCTGTAGCCCCGTAACAGGTGGGGCTACAGAAAAAAATTCTTCTACGAAATTATTTTTTTTGCAAAAACTACCCATGGTTAAAATTTCTTTACTCTATTTCAAACGGTGTAAAAGTTTTTGTAAACATACGGACGGACGGACGGACGGACAGACGGACGGACAGAGTGAAGCTATATAGGCACATTTTTACAAAATTTTTTGAAAATGTGCTAAAAACTCATTTTATTTTTTTATTAAAAATTGTAATATGATAATTCAAGTTCAATGTCTTAATTTTTTATTTTGTTTATATTGTTAATGAATGAAAATACTATTAATTGAATATTATAAAACTAAAATGTTTTAAGTCAGCATTTTTTTATTTAATTTTGTGTTGTACTACTCTTTGACCATCTGGTCATGAATTTTTATTTTAATATGACCATTTGGGTTAAATTTTGTTAATGTTAAATTTTTGACTAAATAAACATTTCTGTGATTTATAATTTTTTAAATAAAGAATTAAATATGTGTTAATATTAATTTTGGATTTCTTTCTTTTCTTTATTGTTCTCAAAACTTCAGAATGAGGAAATGCATTTCTGAACTAATTAACTAAATAAATAATTAAATTGAGTTTACCATTTTGAGGTTTTGAGAATAGGGAAGTTAAAGATAAGCAAAGTTAAATTCTATAAATGAATGTGAATTGTAACAAAATTGTATTATTATAATCTTAAATTTTGAAGAATAAAGATCTATCTATTTTAAAAGTAAAAAGTTATTATTTTATTTTTAAAATTTTTTTTTAGTAAATATTTTTTTAATACAATAGATATTAGATATATTAAATTAACTTATACTAGTAACTCCCTGTGCTCGAAATTCGAGCTTTTTATGCTTTTAAAAAAATAAAAAATCCGTTTTGTGTAATTTATATTAGACTAATATTATACGAAACTTATTTTTTCTTTCCTATGCATACTTAAATTTATGGCAACCGTTCTTGCGTTTGAAATTTCCTTATTAAAAAAAAATTTATAATTTTTTCAATTATAAAAACGTTTTTAAGTATTTTTAAATCTTATTCCTGTAGCTCAACGCGCTATAAAGAGAGTATAATTTTGTACCAAAATTCAAGTTAATGCTGCCCTACATATGTATAGAAAACTGTACTTTTTTCTAAACATTTTAGGACAATTTGAAATATGTTGTGTGTATTCCGTAAAGCTTATTCATAGAGCATAATATACAACAAAATTTAACATACCTACCTATCATAATTCATAAGTTTAGTACTTATTATTATATCATATTGAAGCTGCCAGAAGTACATTAAGAATAATAGTTAAGAATAGTTAAGTTGACAGAAGTCGAGATTTTTTTTAAAATCACAATTTTAAGATTTATAACATATCTACAAAGATAGTAAAAAAAATAACTAATGAATTAAAAAATTGATAAATTTTTCCTCCCCTAATTCAATCTTTAAATTTAGGTACATAGGCAAGTAGGCACTACATGTAGGTATGTCATGTCTGCAAAAAATGGTTCTGAATTCTTTAGTTTACTTTATATTATACTTATGTGTCCAGTTATTTATTTATTTTTTTCTATGAATGGTCATGAGTCATGACTCATAAGTTTCTTCAAACAAACAAATATTATTACTGGTGCAGGGTCAGAACTCCCAAAGTCATAAGTCCCAAAGGGACTTATTACCCTGGGAGTTTTAATTCAGCGTGGTTATATCTCCCTTATACAATTCTCAGATTAAAAATGATTAGTAATATTAAAAAAAATATTAATTTTAATTATATATCTATCAGTGACCGGTACACATTTTGGGGTTGGATTCGAAATCAGAGTATTCCCATTTTCCAAAATTAGGAAAACAACCAAAATTTTACATTTAAACTACATTTTGAAAGGCTATTTGGCAAAAAGGGTAAAAAAATATTTATTTGTATGTTTTAATTTAGTACAAAAAATATTTTTAATTTCATATAATAGGTATATTTTGAATTTTTTTCAATATAAGATATTTTTTAAAACATAATCTTAGAAATAAAAGAAAAACCAAAAACAATATTTTAATTTACATTTTGTCAATTTGAAAATTTTAAAAATCAAAGTTACAGTACATCGCGTTACGCGTATTTTGGTTGCTCTTATGTAAATTCATGTACCTACCTATTTAAATATAAATTTTTTGACAGAAATTATACGCCGAACGCTTTTATTTAAGTTGAAGACTATGTTTTAGCTTTTTTTTGCGAACATTATGTATTTTCATAATGTTCAGTATTTATTTTATTTATACGAACATAGGTATAGGTATTTTCAATTATTTTGAATGTATGTTTTTTTAAAAAAAAATATTATTTTAAAATATTTTATTTTGAAATCTAAATCGTAGCAACATAAGAAAAAACAATTACAATATTTTTATACGCTTTGTCAAATTTCAAAATTTAAAATTTCGAAGTACAGTACATAACATACCTACTTATTTCAAAATTTTTTGACAGAAACTGCACGCCGTACGCGTTTATTACGAGCACATAATTTTTCTTAAGAAATGTTATTTTTTTTGTTTCTGCAAACATACTATAGGTATTTCAATTATTTTGAATATATGTAATGTATTTTTTAAAAAAATATAGGTATTTTTAAAAACAATATTATTTTAAAATATTTTATTTTTAGAACAATAACAACATAAGAAAAAACAATAACATTTTTATATGCTTTGTCAATGTTTAAATTTTAAAAATTCGAGGAACAGTAAGTTATTCTCATGTAATATCATGTACTTAATGATATACAATTTAAAACTTTTTGTTAGCAATTATACACCATAAGTGTTGATTTTGGTTGAGCCAGAATAAGAAATATTATTTATCAGAAGTCGGTTTTTTATTTTACAAAAAACTTAACAAAAAGCAACAACAATATACAATTTAAGAAAAAAAAAATTTTAAGCAAACGAAAACAAAGTACAGTACTTTTCGGTTATAACGACCATGATGGGACGGAAAATATTCGTCGTAAAAAACGAATGTCGTTTTAAAAGACTTGAACATTGTAGAATGTGCTGATTTTGGAATGGACACTTCTAACTCATTTGCTAGAATTTTATTTGATGTGTCAGCCTCAAGCCTATGTATAGTGTTTTTTCTTCTAATGAAATTTTTTTTGTATTTTTGATGCGTTATTATGATTTTTTTTATATTCGAAAATAAATAAAAAAATACTAAATTAATCACCAAGCAACATAATTAGATATAATAATTTTAAATAAAAGAAAAATCAATGTAATAAAAAACTTTCATTTTTAAGTAAAATTTAATTCTTTGGCAAAAAGTGTAAAGTTTATTATAATTAAAATTGCACCGAGTTCGTTATAAATGAAAACTACTGTATAAACCAAATGTATTGCTTTCATTTCGAACAGAACTAATTTTTTTCGTTCACTTTTTAAGATAAAGAAAAAACAAAAACAAACAAAAAAATTAAAAAAAAATTTAAATCCTTGTTCATTGAATATTTGAACTAAACAAAGAAAAGAAAGATATACATAAGTCGGCGCCTATAATCTTTTGATTTAGATTTAGCTGCGAGTTACAACCGAAAATGAATTACATTTACACAGAAAGTCGGCGCATAATATTAGAGTCATAAGCCTCAACTTTTAACCGCATGACCAAAATTCAAAATTACGTTAAATTAAAGACAGGTTTTCACCTGAAAAAACGCAATATTCTTAAAAAAAAATATCATTGTCCTATGAAAATAAAAAAAAAGCTTTATTTTGGTTTTTGATTCATTAAAATTGGTCAAATAATTTACCCAGAAAAAGGATGTTTATATTTGTATGGGAAAAAATAAGCCGATTAAATATTATGATATGATATATTTATATTAGAAATCTGACCATAAATTTAAAAGAATTGTATGGTTCAGTGGTTAGCAAAGTGGCTTCGGGCGTAAATAGGTGTGAGTTCGATCCTCCTTAAAAGGTAAGGATTTTTTTTTTGTTTTTTTAAATTCAACAGAAATAATAAGAAAAATTACAAATAAAATTAATTTTTTTGGATAGTTTCTTTAAAAATTAGTAACTTTAAAAACTAAAATACGTCACTTTGATAATATAAAACATTAAGTCAGTCTGTACATTTTTGGTAACATAAATAAAAAAAAAATTTAGATTGAAATTAAAAAAAAATTTTACCATGAAGCGAATATGAACCCACGACCCCAACATTTTATAAAATACGAAACATACAAAAAGTAAAATACGTAATTTATTCATATTTTAAAATCAAATTTTTAAAATGCAACAACAAAAATCGATCAGTCGTTTGTTTTTATTTACTTTTTCTGACTGTGTATATTATAATCGAAGCAAAATCTGCGTAATACAAAATGTTACGAAATGATTTTATTAATTTGTATTAATATGCAATAAATGGATATGTATAAATTATAGTATAATGTGTCTAAATGTAAGTTTACTTGTATTTTGCAAGATAATAATCTTATATGAATAAGCTTTGTGCCTATTCTGTTTTTGGTGTATGAGCAAATGTATGCAAAAAATATTTAAGTGAATATTTTTTAAAATGACATTAATATTAATCTAATATGAGCATATGGATGTGTATTTAATCAGAAATATTATAAAAGACCATAAAAAAACAACTATATATAAACAAAAAAGTGTTTTAAATTAAAAGTAAATTGGTGGATTAAGATTAACTGAAAGAAGAATTGCCTCTCATTCCAGCAATTCACTTTTATATTAAAACACTTTTAAATGCAAAAGATCTACCATTAATTTTTGGTTAATGAAAATTTTCAGAATTTAATTAGTTCGTTATTATATTTATCAGTGACGACACGACCAGATATTTTCTCCGCTACAAATTTTTTAAGTGGGTATAATACAAATTATGGTATGGCACATTGGACAGCAGCAAAGCGGGTATTGAGATATTTGAAACAAACAATTAATACTTTTTAATATAAATTAATAGATTAGACTTTAAAAGATCTGGAAATGATATAATGGGTTATGCAGATGCTGACTGGGCATCAAACAGCGATGATAGAAAATCGTGTACTGGTTACGTTTTTAAATTGGCAAATGCCGCAATATCATGGAAAGCCAGAAGACAAAAAACTGTAGCTTTATCATCTACCGAGGCCAAATACATGTTGTTGACAGAGTCTGGAAAGGAAGCAATATACTTAAGAATTATTTTATGTGAAATCGTTTGCAGGTCGAATATACCAATTATTATATACAACGATAACATTAGCGCACAACACATCGCAAACAATCCAATCATAAGCAACAGAAGTAAACAAAAGATATTATATACAATTTTATTCGAAATAAAATTGAAACAGGAGACATTAAATTAAAATATATGAAATCGGAACTAATGCCAGCCGATATATTAACAAAACCTCTACCAAATGTTAAATTTGAAGGATGATAGTAAACAACTTGGTCTAAGTTAAAATTTTCGTTGCAAGGTGTGTGTTATTCTGGCAACTCTAATTTGTTATTTGATTATTTACATATATTTTTGTTTACACATACTTTATATGTATTTAAATTTGCAATACTACTATAATCTTTGTAAACTCTCTTTTTGCATTTGAAGAATTACTGTATATATATTGTATATTATATTTTAATAAAATTACTATAAAGTATAATATTGTAACAGCAATTATTTTTGTAATTTTTAATTCAATGTGATATTTTTACTTGAATTTTTACTTTTCGCTCAATAAATTTTTTATTGTGTTTCCCTATTCTGATCGTCTTAAATTTATGAAATGTTCAGAAAAGTCCTGAGTATCAGAGTTTTCCAACGACTCTATTTTGAACTAGGACATTGAAAAAACAAACACAATAATCCTGACAAATGATGTTAAATTCGTTGAGGATTGCCTCAATTTTCTCCTTGTTAAAAATAGATACTTGTTCTTGACAAGGGATCTTCTTCAGAGAAGAAAAATATAACTTAAGTTAACTTTGCTAAGTGAGGTTGAATTCGGTAAGCATTGCCCAATTTTTCTCTTTATTGTAAAGATACTTGTTTTTGGAAAAAGTTGAAATGTTTTTAATTATTTCTAGTAATTTATTTTTAAATTTCTTTCTTTATAAAAATTTTTTAAAATTTTTCTTTTTATAATCTTGGCTGCATATTTTTTTTTTTTTAGTTTTTTGTTTAATAAAATTTATAAACTTTACAAAATCGCATGAACATTATACTCCTTAGTGAGTTTATCTTTTGTGGAACCGCCGGATCCTCTTGGTTAACAAGACAAGTGGCTGCAACAACGTTTTTGGTAGTTTTTAATTACTGTAACTCTGATGCTCCCGCTTGTTCCTCCATCACTAGGCACCTAGTTCCTCTTAACACTTGTCAGCAAAGAATCTCCTTTTTTTGTCACTGCACTAATATTTTGACCATTATTTTATTTTATTATTTTTCTTTTAGGTTTATAGTTTATAAAAGATCTTATTTATATTATTTTTTGGCAGATGTATGGGAGGGTCCTAGACCACAACTCTAATTAATCTCAAATCCGAGGATATACTACAATCAAGACGGAATACCCATGAACAAATATATAGTTAATACTTTATTAAATTCGAAGATATACTTTTAAGTGTTGGGATGTGTGTTGGGAGATACCCCGGTCATCTGTCCAACTTATTTCAAACACTAGGGAAACAGGGAGAAACACCTTTGTACCAAATTTGAAGATTTTATCTTTATAAATCTCGGATATATGCTCGTTTGTCCTTGGTTAGATCGGAAGCTTCCAAGACTTCGCCCATTTACAATCCTTGTATTTATCATTAATAACCTACAGTATGAATTTTAATTAGCTATGGATAGACGAGCAAAAGAATATTGCTAAATCTTCTCAGGAGGTAATGCTGAGAAAAATATATATACTTTTTAGCACATTTTCAAAAAATTTTGTAAAAATGTAGCTCTTTAGTTTCATTATGTCCGTCCGTCCGTCCGTCCATATGTTTACAAAAACTTTTACATCGTTTGAAATAGAGAAAAGAAATTTTAACCATGAATAGGTATGACAAAAAAAATAATATCATAGAAGAATTTTTTTCAGTAGCCCCACCCGTTACGGAGTTACAGCCCCCCAAAATTGGAAAAAGCCCTATTTTTAAATTGTTATAACAAGAGTTTTGTTAAGTGTATTTTCAATCTGAAAACGGCAAAAAATAGCTGGTTTAATAAGCTTTATAAATTTTTAAAAGGAAAATTTTTAAGATTGCCATACGGTACTAAAAATTACTATTATGCAAAACTCAATTTTTGCAAATTTTTAGCCACACATATCTTTTGAACGGTTCAAGCTAGGGTCTTGAAAAAGAAGTTAGATACTCAGAAATTAGTAAGAGTCGGTTAACAAAATTTTTTTCTCAAGCCCCATGTTAAGAAGTTATAAGGGCACTATTGCTATTTTTAAACTCTTGTAACTTGAATACCTGTTTAAATTTTTTTTCCTTAATATACAAAATTTAAAGGTCCAACATTATATTTTAACAAATGTTAAAAGATTTTCTTAAATTTAAAAGGGGTTCTTTAAATTGAAAAAAGTGTCTCTCAGTTTTAACCATTTTTGCTTAAATAGTAAAATTCTAAGTAAAATTACAAATTTTGTTGGAATTCACAACTTAATTCCTAGAACCTAAAAGAGTTTGGGGGAAGGGAAGTAATGAGGATTATATCCTTGAGGAATTTGGCAACCTTCCTCATAGAGGGGCTACTAGGACTTAAAAATTTACTGTTTTTATAAGTAAGCAGTAACTTAGTCACCAACGTATATAGTTCTTAGATCAAACGTTAATATTGAAGCTTCAACATTATATTCCGATAAAATACTTAGTATGAAACACTGTATTATTTTGAAAATGTGCTTTTTTAAAAACCCTTGGTTTTTTTCATTACTTGTTTATATTTAGATTGCTTGCTTATAGTAATTAGAAACACCGTATGAAAATTATAATACTGTTATATCTATTTTAGGTATAGGACATAAAAAATTAATCCTTTGTATAAAAAATAAATCTACCTATCCTTTTATAAAAAAATTTTGGATGAAAGGTAGATTGAATGTGATTTAAAAATTAAAGATTTTAACTAATTCAAAAACGATGTATTATTCAAAAACAATGAAACACTTATTGTACTTACCTGAAAGGAAAACAAAAAGATCATTGTTGTATACGATGCTTCTTTAATGTATTATGTATCTATGTTATTTACAGGAAAAATTATTTTTAAAACAATTATTTTATTAAGAGCAAAAAAATCCAGGGATTTTGAATATATATTTATATTTGCAATCCCTTGGGAATAATTTTAATATTTATAGTACCAACTATTTCATAATTTTATATTGTTCACTATGTTTAAAAAAAACCTTTTATGCTAGTATAATTTCACTTACAAGTTTAACATCAAGTCCTTTACGTAAAAATGCGTCCTATATGTATAAATAAACTACAAAAAAAATATTTTATTCTTAATGGTTCAATTAATCCTAGTGGTATAGAATTTCCTTTCACAGGGATAAAAGTACAAGATTACAAATAAAAGGGGTTGCTATGTACTTTATAATAAAATTTTACAATTTATTTTGAAAAAGCTATAAAATTATATTAAAATTATCTTTTAAAAATATCATTAAATGATTTAAAAAGAATGTTGTGTAAATGCTTTAGAATTAATAAATGCATCAGACACAATCTTTTATTTCTCAAAAGGTTTGGTTTATTAATTGCTTCTCAATAAATAAGAGATAATATAAAATCAATATGTTTAAATTTTATAAAATCAATAAATTGTTGGAAGAAGCCCAACATATAGGGCATATTTAAATTTTTATAACAGCAGTTCTGTCAGGTATATTTTCAATCCGAAAACGGTACAAGAAAGTAGTTTTTATAAGCTTTATAAAATTTAAGAAACAAATGTATAGAAATGCCATAGAATACCATAATTACCCGTTATGCGAAGCTGAATTTTGAAAAATTTTGGGCCCCACATATCTTCTGAAAAGTTCAAACTATTCATCTAAAATTTTAATAGAAATTAGATATTTAGATGGTGATTTAGGGCTAACAAACATATATAAAATTGACATTTTTCTATTCTTAAACAACAGTAAGTTGAATACCTATGCAATTTTTTTTAGTTTTAATCATTTTTGCGTAGATAATAAAAATCTAGAAAAATTACAATTCGGTGGAAGTCACAATTAAATTACTAGAAGCTGACAATTTCGGCGAAGGGAGATTATGTTCGATCTTCGAGAATCATCATGAGTTTACTTATTAAAAATTTGTAAACCTTCTCTATTGAAGGGCTACTAGAACTTAAAAATTAAAAATTTACTATTTTTATAGATCAGTAATTGAGTGCACATATTTGCAAAATAAAACGTTAACATTGAAGCTCCAACATTATATTTCTATACTCGCTAACAGGTTTTCTTCAGTACATTGGTATTTTATTCTAAATATTTATTTCACTATTATTTGTAAGTAATAATGAATTGGTGAAATAACTATTATATTATTACCATTTATTTTTAAATATATTTTGTACGCTAAACTCGGTATGAAATATAATTTTAAAAATGCGCATTTTAAAAAACGCTTGGTTTTTTTTTTACGAACTTGTTAAAATTAATGTTTATCGTCCTTCAATCTTTTTGTTATACCTTCACCTATGAAATAGGTAAAAGGGTATATAAACTTCGATACAATATTTTAAACTACCGAAAGCAAGCAAGGAAGATATGGAAAAGTATATATATATTTGACATAGCCATGTCCGTGTTTACGGACGATAACGCAAAAACTAATAGAGCTATCTTGATGAGTTTTTAACTGTAGGTTACTAGTACTGAAAGTACGGCGAGGATTGCATATGTACGAGATCGTTAATTTGAACTTTTGATCGGTTTAAGGGCTAACGAACATATATTCAAAATAACGATACCGATCATGGACCATGGGACCGGATCCTAGAAGCTTTTGTTCGAATAAAAGCCAAAAGAGCATAATCCCAAAACCAATAAAAGTAGAACCTCCTAAAAGTTTTTCTTCCAAATTTCCTTAATGTGCACGATCAATTTGGTACAAATTTGAGTAGTGGTTCGTAGATCAATTTCGATGACCTCGAAGAAAGGTATTCTATATTATTTCCTGGGAGTCCCTGAAATTTTGGCTCAATTGGTATGATGGTTCAGATCATACCTCCCAAAATTTAAAAGCTTATCATCGAAATTAATATAAATAAACATAGAACCTTCTAATTTCGTACACGGGTTAACTAGTAATGAAAGTACGGCGGGGACGGCATATAGGCAAAATCAAACAATGCATTCACGTTCTGGAACTTTTGATCGGTTTAAGGGAGAACGATCATAAATACAAACAAGCAAAGAAACGGTCAATCCGTTAATTGGGCTTAGAAATTCCTTACACCAATGTGGTTCAAATTTAATTAGACGTCTATAAGTCATTTTAAACCATAAAAGCTTTTATTGATCTAAAGACATAGCTAATATAATTACCTTTTAATACTAAAAACATTTTCTAATTACTTTATCTATTCAAAAATATTAAAAATTCTTACTAATTTATCTATTTAAAAATATTAAAAAACAAAAAAAAACAATTCAATTACAAAATTGAAAAAATTTGAATTATTAAATATTGTGATAAGAAACTAATCAAAGCATTAATATATTTCATAATTCAAATTTTTCAAAACTGGAATTTTTTTGAATTGTTAGTTTATGTACCTATTAGAAAAGCTTATAAACACAAAATATGCAATAAATATATTCCTAAAATACAATGACAAATTTAGATCTTTTCATACAATTCATTTAAATATAATATAAATTTTACGTACTAGTGTACGTTTTATGTAGCAAGTAGTTTTGAACACAACTTAAGCATTGTACACAATGTCTTAGATTACCTATAGTAATAGTTCAATAAAATATATGATATAACAAAAATTAACAAAAAGAAATTTAATCGTTTACTAATTTATAAAATATAATACATAATTTGTTTTATGGTAAAATTTTTAGTGTTTTAAAAATATAAAAGTGTTAAATAAAAACGAAAATAGGAAAGAATCTTCGTGTATCAAATTTAAAGTTCCTATCTTCATGAATTTCGAAGAAAAGCTTTTTAATTTTGGCATTTCTTAAGAGATACCTGAACCACCACTACAATTAAGTCTAAATTTCGGGGACACAAAGGAACTAGAAAAAAACACCGTTATATCAAATTTAAAGCTTTTATATTTATTTCAAGTTACTATTTTTATTAATTTGCAATATATGCTTTAAGGTCTTGAGAGAGGGTGTGGTACGCAAACCACTATTCCAATTCATCCAAAATTTTACGGACAAAACGAAAATAGAAAAAAACACTTTCCAAATTTTAAGGTTCTAAGTTCTTTGGTTTCGAAATTCTACTCGTTTGGTTTCAATTCGATCAAAAACTTCTAGAATTCAACCCATTGTCCGATCTCGACCGAACCAATCCCCGCTGTACTTTCCTTACTAGTAACCTAAAGTTTAAAAATCATCAAAATAGCTTTGAATTATGGTGTTTTTAGCATATTTTCAAAAAATTATGTACAAATGTGCCTATATAGTTTCACATTGTCCGCACGTCCGTGTGTCCCTTTTTACCTACGGCTGACTAAAAAATATCAGCAACGGGTAGGTATTGTAATAAAAAGATAATTTAATGTTAAAACTTTTTTCTTACCCCCCGGGGTTACCCGTTACGGAGCTACAGCCACTCAAGGTCGGAAAAAGTCCTATATTTAAATAGTTATAAAGAGAGTTCTATAAGGTATATTTTAACCTAAAAACGGTAAAATACAGCTGTTTTTATAAGCTTTATAAACTTTTAAAAGCCAAATGTACAGGGTTACAATACGGTATTAAAATTTATCGTGATCTAAAACTAAGTTTAGCAATATTTTTGGCCCTTCATAACTTCTGAACCGCTAAATCTAGGAATTTGAGGTGAAGTTAGATCCTCAGAAATAAGTAAGAGTCAGTTCAGAATTTGTTTTTGTTGTGCCCCCTGTTTAGAAGCTGTAAGGGGACCAAAAATTGAAATTATGCTATAAATTTAGCTTTTAAACACCTATAACTTGAATATCTGTCAAAATTTTTTTTTATTTATATACAAAATTAAAAGCTGCAAAGCAAAAGTTTCAACAAGTGTCAAAGGTGTTTCTTAACTTTGACTTTGTCAATCCGTCTGTCTGTATGCTTACACAAACTTTTACACGGTTTGAAAAAAAGAGAAGAAATTTTAACTACGGATAGGTATTGCAAAAAAAAATATTTCATGGAAGTACTTTTTTCTGTAGCCCCACCCATTACGGTGCTACAGCCCCTCAAATTTGGGAGAAACCCTATATTTAAAACGTTATAACAAGATGGCTATGAGGTATTTTTTCAATCTAAAAAACGTCGAAGGACAGCTGCTTATATAAACTTTACAAATAAAAAAAAAAATTCATTGGGTTGCTGTACGGTAATAAAATTTACCGTTACCTAAAACTCAATTTTGCAAAATTTTTGACTACATATAACTTCTGAACGGCTCAAGCTAGGAACTTGAAATTTTGGGAGATGTTGGATCCTTAGAAAATAGTAGGAGTCGCTTCAGAAAAGTTTGTTGTTGCACCTGCCTTTTACGAGCTTTAAGGACTCCAAAACTGAAATTTTGCTATTTTTCAGCACCTGTAACTTTAATACCTGTCCAATTTGTTTTTTATTAATATACAAAATTAAAAGATTCAACATTATATTTCAACATATGTTAAGGGTTTTTCTTAAATTTAAAAACGGTTCTTTAAATTAAAGAAAGTGTCCCTCAGTTTTACCCATTTTTGCTTAGGTAGTAAAATTCTAAGTAGAATTCCCAATTTTGGTTTAATTCCTTGAACCTAAAGAAATAAAGAAATGGAGGAGGTGAGAGGAAGAGTGAGGTTAGATCCTTGAGAAATTTGACAACCTTCCCATTGCCAATGAAGGGCTATTAGGAAGTAAAAATAAAAAATTTACGGTTTTTAGAAGTAAGCAGTGACTTAGTCACCAGTGTATATATTTCCCAAATGAAACTCAGTGTTTAACACAATATAATTTTAAAAATATGCTTTTTAAAAACCCCTTTGTTTTTTTCATTACTTGTTTATATATATGTTCGTTGGCCTAATTTTCAAAGGTTCCACAACCCGAAAGCATTGTCCGGTCTCGCCCATACGAAGTCCATACTTTTAATACTAGTTAAACCTTGGAACATTCCATTTATTACTATTGTTATTAATTTTGATGTTAAGCTTTTAAACCTTGGGAGCTAAATATGAAAAAGTAGATATATTTGTGATTAGTGTAACATTCTGAGTCGATATATCCATGTCCGTCCATACGTCCGTAGGCACTATAACTCAAAAACTGATGGAGCTATAGTTGTATAAATTTGGTTGGAATGAATTAACTCATTTCGGCCTGGCGGGCTTCCAAAAAATTTTGTGTTTCCGATTTGTGTCCACTTTTAAAGATTGATTTTGCAGTCCAAAAGAGAGGCTGCCAAAACAAAGACTCAATGAAATTTTAAAATTTTTGGTATTAACGCAAGTTATCCAATTATTATTATTAAAAAGTTATTATTCCAAAAGCTCACTTAATTAACAAGAGCATTTTTTTTGCTCTCCTTAAATAGTCTCCAATAGTGTTTTCCTAAATGAGATATATTAATAATAATAAAAATAAAGATAATAATATCCTTTGATTTAAATAACATAACATTTTCCTTCTCTACATTTTTTCGTAAGTCTTTGTTTTTTATCTACTTTGCAGTTGTTGTTCTTTAAAATTTTATTCAAATGTTGGCAATTCAAGTAAACTACTATTGACATAGTATAATGACATAATGGCAAATTTAGGATGACCTTTTCACCTATAGTCAAACGGGTATAATAATATTTATATGTAAACTAGCTATTATCCGGCGTACGTTGCCCCGCTACTCAATTGAGTTTTAATTTAAGTTGATGTTATTGAAAAAAGTTAACACAATAATTACACATGGTGTACATTTTAATTTTAAAATGTAATAAAGAAATTTTTTTAAAATGCTTTTTATACCCTACACCTATAGAATAGGTAAAGGGGTATATTAACTTTGGTATGGTGTTTGTAACCACCTAAAGGAAGCGAGCTAGATATGGAAAAGTATATATATTTGTGATCAGCGTGACCGCCTTAGTCGATATAGCCATGTCCGTCCGTCCGTCCGTCCGTCCGTAGGCACGATAACTCAAAAAATAATGGAGCTATCTTGATGAAATTTTAACTGTAGGTTACTAGGACTGAAAGTACGGCGGGGATTGCATATGGGCGAAATCGGTCCATGGGTTCGGATTCTGGACCTTTTAATCGGTTTCAGGGCTAACGAACAAATATAAAAAATCACGATAACTCAACAACTAATGACGCTATCTTCATCAAATTTGTGCTGTAGGTTACTAGTAATGAAACTACTTCGGGAATTGCGTAAGGTCGGGATTGGACCATGGGTTCGGAACCTAGAACTTTTTGATCAAATTTAGGCCAAACGAGCATAATTCCGAAACCAATGAAGATAGAACCTCCAAATTTAGTATCAGGGTGTCCCTTCCTATTTCCTAAGTGTCTTGTGAATTTGGGTCCCATTGGAGTAGTGGGTCGGGGACCAGCCACACATTTCCGAAGACCTTAAAGCATATCTTTAAAATTAATAAAGATAACAACTTGAAAAAATGTAGAAGCTTCCAATTTGTCACAAGGGTGTTCTTTACTATCTCTTGCGTGTTCCCCTAATTTGGGATCAATTGGAGTGGTGGTTCTGTACCCCTCTCAGACCTCCCAAGTTTTAAAGGCTTATAATCGAAATTACTAAAAATAGTTACTTAAAATTAGGATAGACTGTTCAAATTGTGTACAAGGGTTAACTAGTACTATAAGTACAGCGCGGACTATATAAGGGCGAAACCAGCCCAACGGTTCGGATTCCGGACCTTTTAATCGATGTCAGGGCTAAGGAACATATATAAAAAATCACGATAACTCAACAACTAATGAGGCTATCTTCATGAAATTTGTGCTGTAGGTTATTGGCAGCGAAACTACGGCGGTGATTACGTACGGTGAGGATTGGACAATGGGTTCGGAACTTAGAACTTTTTGATCGAATTTAGGCCAAACGAGCATAATTCCGAAACCAATGAAGATAGAACCTCCAAATTTGGTATCAGGGTGTCCCTTCCTATTTCGTAAGTGTCTTTGAAATTTGGGCCCCATTGGAGTAGTGGATCGGGGACCAGCCACTCAGTTCTTAGGCCCTTAAAGCATATTTTCGAAATTAATAAAGATAGTAACTTGAAACAAATGTAGAAGCTTCCAATTTGCCACAAGGGTGTTCTTTACTATTTCTTGCGTGCCCCCCTAATTTGGGATCAATTGGAGTGGTGGTTCAGAACCTCTCTTATACCCCCCCATGTGTAAAAGCTTATCATCGAAATTAATAAAACTAGTAACTTAAAATTAAGATAGAGCGTTCCAATTGTGTACAAGGGTTAACTAGTATTGAAAGTATGACGGGACTGCATATGGACGAAATCGTACCATAATTTCGGGTCCTGGAACCCTTGAAAAGTTCAAGGACTAACAAACATATATCTTACAAACACCATAACTCAAAAAATAATGCCGGTATTTTGATGAAATTTAACAGTAGGTTACTAGTAATGAAAGTACCATGGGAATTGGTTGTGGTCGAGTTTAATTTCGAAGCCAAAAAATATATTTCCTATGTCCTATGTGTCTCCGAAATCTAGACTTAATTGTAGTGGTTCAGCTATGTTCAATGGTACTTGCTGCATTTATGTAAAATTTATTTTTATATTTAAATGAATTATATGAAAAGGTGTAAACTTTTAATTGTATTTTAGAAATACATTTATTGAATATTTTGTGTTTATAAGCTTTTCTATTAGGTATATAAACTAACCATTTAAAATAATTGCAATTTTTAAAAATTTGTATTATTAAATATATTATGCTTTGATTATCTTTTTATCACAAAATTTAATAATTAGAATTTTTTCATTTTGTAATTGAATTGGAATAAATATAGTTTCATTTATTTCAAGTTTGTTTGTTTTTTAATATTTTTAAATAGATAAATTAGTAAGAATTTGTAGTATTTTTTAATAGATAGGGTAATTAGAAAATGTTTTTAGTATTATACAGTTAATTTGGTTAGCTATGTCTTACGATCAAATTAATAACAGCTTCTATGGTGTTAAAATGACTTATGGATATGTCCTTAAATTTGAACCAAATAGGTGTAGGGTATTTCTAAGTCGGTTGCACCGACTGACTGTTTCTTTACTTGTTTTATAATTATTCTCGCAATTTTTCAACAAATTTATTAAATTTCGTTTGAAACGTTTCATAATTATTAAATATTCCCCTATTTCAAAGAAGTTTTACCTACTTTCAAAAATGGACGTAATTTACTTACAAATTTTTTTTTTAACAATCGTTGGGTCAGCATGCGTTAACAAATTTCAAGTCTATCTATATACATATACAAAATTTGAAGTCAATCTATTAAATCATTTAATTTTTTTCATTGGATCTTCATTATTAAAATTAATTGAGGAGAAAAAAAAAGGTAAAAATCAGCAATATTAATAGTTGTTCCAGCAACTATGGATTGCCATAAATGCGGAGTAAATATTCGAGGAGAAACTGGGGTAAAATGTGCTGAAGTATGGGGTAAAATTTACCACTGTCAACCTAAATGTTCGGGATTGGATCAGATCGGGATCGGAACTCTAGGAATTTTAGCTGTAAATTCACGTTTAAAATATTTATGTGATGAATGTATAATGTATATACCAAATATTGATCTGGTATTAGAAGAAATGGAAAGATCAGTTAAGAAGAACAACGATTACCTAGTGGAACACAAAGCCGGACTATTAAAAATAATGAAAGAGAAATAATTGGATTACTAAAGGCGGTACAAGAGAGATATATGGAACGGTTACAATATATTAAAAATGAACAAAAATATGAAAATGAAAAAATGAATAAATTAACGAAAGCATTCAAAACGGAAAGTGAAAAAATAAATAGCAGTATAAAAGCATCAAACTTAAGACGTTACAACTCTGGATATCGCCACATGACACCGATCAGAGCCTACCCTGTGTATAGACCACCCAACCACCAATTTCATCAAATAGTAAAACCAAAAATAATAGAAATCTTTTTAATTTTTTATCATTCACAAAGAAAAAAGATAAAAATATCACTACTGCGAAAGAATCTATAGTTGATGTAGCTAATCCAAATAAAATTAAAAAAAGTGATTGCGTGGTTTCAAAAGATGAGGATAAAGATAAGAATAAAACTTATATAACTCCAAGCAACTCCAAATGCTAGATAATAAATATACAAATTGGACTAAGGGAGAAACGCTCTGCCCAAACATTGAAAAAAATGTATAGGGAAATAGTAAAACATACATCGATCCATTGGTCCATCCTATTGTTAGGCTAACAAGAAAGCAATTGATACTTGTGATAATGTTTATACAGTTTCAAGACTAAGCCCACAAAATTGATAACAATGTAAGGATGTTTTTATCATATTTCCATGACAAGGATGATATTTGCTATGAAGGTTTCACTCAGGTGACTAGTTTAAAAATACTAATTCATCAAGAGGGATTGCCAAATAACTACAAAGAACTTTCTCAACTTTATTTTATTTATCATGACAATTACCTAGCTTATTACAGAAGGCATGTTGATAGTATATACAGAGAATATTTGCAGAAAACAAGAGAAACTTGGCAAAATTATATGATGAGTAAACCTTGATGTTCAATACACTCTCAAATTTAAATATTGTGCATTTTAATGCCAGAAGTCTCAGAAAAAATATTATCGAAATAGAATCATTTATAAAAATTAAAAAATGTATTGACATAATTATGATTGGTGAGACTTGGATATACTCTGATGAGGAGATATTTTTTAATATTCCTGGGTATACAGCTTTATTTAATTCAAATAATTAAAATAGAGGAGACGGAGCTGCTATTTATGTCAAACAAAACATACAATATAAAATATTAGAAGTCAAAGAACAGTTCAATACTATAATTATATCATTATGTGGTACTAGTCCAGTTATTAAACTTGCGGTTTGTTGCAAAAGTTAGAATCAATTTTTAATAGATATAAAAATATTGTAATGTTTGGCGATACTAAAATTGATTTATTATCTGATACGGAGCTCTCTAGATTCTACAAAACAATTCTAGAATCTAATGCTGTAGATGTAAAGAACAATTT
The DNA here is from genome assembly GCA_963082915.1 of Dolichopus griseipennis. Classification (NCBI taxonomy): domain Eukaryota; kingdom Metazoa; phylum Arthropoda; class Insecta; order Diptera; family Dolichopodidae; genus Dolichopus; species Dolichopus griseipennis. Next base: position 137,291,008 of record OY720441.1, read on the forward strand.
AAGGAAGAAAAATGTTACTGGAGTTACGGAAAACGCTTGCACAATTATTCTATCAAACCTAAAAAATGAAAATTATGATTTTAAAATTTCTACTGAAGATGTTGTTAACTTAGACCATAAAGCCAGTCAAATAAGGATAAATAAAGTTATAAAAAAACGTGAGCCCATTTTCAATAGGAAATAATCGTTACAGATATCAAGAAATACAAAACTCAAGCTAGCAGTCTACTTTCAACAAATAATTGTGATAGTGTAGAAAATATTACAATTGGCCAAAGAGAACCCCACTGAAAAAAAAGTAATAAGAACAAGAAAAAATAATGACTGAATGACTAAAGAAATAATAAACCTCATCCAATAAAGGAATAAATTATTTAAAACCTTAAAGAAAAACCCTAACACCCCAGAAATTCAAGCCAAATTTAAAAAATTGAAAAATAGTGTCACGAAGGAAATAAAGAGAGAAAAGCAAAATTATTTTAATAATAAAATCTACTTAGCTGGGTCTAATCATAGAAAATTGTGGGAAGTGCTAAACAACTGTATACTGAAAATGTTTTAAAGTTATAATGAAATAAATAACAATGGCATTAAAATATGTGATAATTTCTGTATTGCTAATACTTTTAACATGTATTTTAGTGAAATTGGAAACAAGTTGGCGGATAATATTATTGATGCAGAAAAATACAAAGTAAAAAACACTATTATTGAACGATCTATTTTTCTAAGAAAAGCAAATGAAATAGAAGTATTAAAAATCATTAAGCTGCTAAAAAATAAATAGTTCACCAGGAGTTGATGGTATAACAGCATCAAATCTAAGGCATATGGCAACCATTATAGCACCCAAGCTCGCTTACTTAATAAATAATTGTTTAATAACTGGTATTTATCCTGATTGTCTAAAATCAAGTATGGTTGTGCCAAATACAGAATTTGCTTACTATAGAATACAGAATTTTATTCAAAAGGTAGTAGGTATTGATGATAATCAAATTGGATTTCAAAAAGATATTGGTACTATAAATATAGGTGTTCCGCACGGACCAGTACTAGGGCCTACTTTGTATATGCTTTATATCCATAACATCCAATGTGCTAATTTGCAAGCCGAATAGAAAATGTTTGCAGATGACACATTGCTCATTTACAGTGTTAAAACCAGAGATGAATTAGAAAGAATAATAAATGAGGATTTGTACAAATATATTAATTGGCTTAAAGGCAACAAATCATAATATGTAATCGGCTTATTTTTTCCCATACAAATATAAACATCCCTTTTTAGGACAAACTATTTGACCAATTTTATTGGAACAACAGCCAAAAGAAAAGTTTTTTTTGTTTATAATATTGCGTTTTTCAGGTGAAAATCCGTTTTTAATTTAACGTAAATTTGAATTTAACGGTCACACGGTTAAAAGTTGAGGCTTATCATTCTAATATTATGCGCCGACTTCCTGTGTAAATGTAAATCATTTTCGGTTTAACACGCAGCTCAATCAAACTATTTATTATAGGCGCCCACTTACATATGTCTTTCTTTTTTTTGTTTAGTTCAAATGTTCAATGAACAAGGAAAATAAAATTCTTTATCTTAAAAAGTGAAAAAAATGAGTTCTGTTCGCAATACATTTGGTTTATACAGTTGTTTTCAATTATAACGAACTCGGTTCAATTTTAAATATAATAAACTACACTTTTTGCCAAAGAATTAAATTTTACCTAAAAATGTAAGTTTTTTATTACATTGATATTTCTTTTATTTAAACTTATTATATCTAATTATGTTGCTTGGCGATTAATTAAGAGTTTTTTATTTAGCTTTGAATATAAAAAAAATCATAATAACGTATCAAAAATAATACAATTTGTTTATACAGTAGTTTTCATTTATAAATAAATATAATAAACTACACTTTTTGCCAAAGAATTAAATTTTACCTAAAAATGTAAGTTTTTTATTACATTGATATTTCTTTTATTTAAACTTATTATATCTAATTATGTTGCTTGGTGATTCATTAAAAGTTTTTGATTTAGTTTTGAATATAAAAAAAAATTATAATAACGCACAAATACAAAAAAAAATTTCAATAGAAGAAAAAGCACTATACATAAGCTTGAGGCTGACCCATCAAATCAAATTCTAGCAAATGAGTTCGAAGTGTCCATTCTAGAATCAGCACATTCTACGATGTTCAAGTCTTATACTAATTTTTCAAAATTCACAGCATTCTTTTAAAACGACATTCGTTTATTACGACGAATATTTTCCGTCCTGTATTTTGTTTTGTCCTGAAAAGTACTGTATTTTGTTTTTGTTTGTAATTTATTATAATACTAGTAAAAAAGCCTGTCGGACGATAGGTATAATTTTAATTTCTCTTTTTATATGTATTCTTTTTTCCTGCTATTGCGCTACTGAATCAATAAAAGGAAATTCGTTACCTAAAGAACATTAAGTTAATATTATAACATTAAGTTAACATTATATATAGTTTGTTTTAGTGTTGTGAGTGATAATAAAATAGAAGTATACATACTAAAGTGTAAAAAATTTCTTTATACGTTTTTATTAAAATTTTCTGTATCTACCTGTTAACAGATTTCTCATACGTTTTGATTTTTTTTTCTGTTCATAATTTACATTTTATCAGTTTCATTTTTTCTTTCTCTTTTGAATGTAAGGATTTGTAATTATAAGTATTTTACATGTGTGAATAACACTTAACATAACATTGGGCACGCTGGTCAGCAGCAGTTTGTCTTTTATTATATTTAGATAGTACTAAAAAAAAATTTTTTTGTAAATCGCAAATTGCTGTTGTTTTTTGTTTAGTTTTTTGTACAATAATAAACCGACTTCTGAAATATATTCTGTAGTTGCCATTACGTTTGAGAGTAATGATATTAAAAAATATATATATTTGCAAAACATTTAAAAAAATTAAACAAATAATCTTTCTTAAAAATATAATTTGTGGTTTAAATGATTTGTTACTTAGGGCCTAACCAAAACCAACGCGTACGGTATATAATTTCTGGAAATTTCTAGAAAATTTTGAAATAAATAGTTAGGTACATGAATTTACATGTGAGCAATCGAAATTCGCGACGTACTGGTACCTCGGATTTAAAAATTGACAAAGCCAAAAATAAAAATAGAAAATTTAAAATAATATTTTTGTAAAATATTTGTTTATTAAAAAATACCTATAATATGTTTGCAGAAACACAAAAAAAAAAAAGTAATATTTCTTAAGAAAAATGATTTATTTCTTATGGATCAACCAAAATCAGCATGTTCATTACGTTTCTGTTAAAAAATTTTGAAATAAGTAGTTATGTAAAAAAATTTACATGAAAGCATACGCGACGTACTGTACCTCTGAGTTTTAAGATTTAAAAAATTGACAAAACGTATAAAAATATTGTAATTGTTTTTCCTTATGTTGCTACGATTAAATTTTAAAAATAAATTATTTTAAAATAACATTTTTTATACAAGTGCATATATATATGACATCGGGTATATTAAAATTGCTCCTCCGTTTGTAACGCATCGATCTAGACGAGCTAGATATAGTGCCAAGAGTACATATCGGATCAGCATCGAAAAGTAAATTGATCTAGCTATGTGTGTCTGTCCGTCCGTCCGTCCGTCCGTGTGTCAGCACGATAACTCAAAAACTAAAAGGGCTAGAGTTTTGAAATTCACTCATAGTCATTTTTAGGCAATTTATAAATTCCCTATTGTTTTTGGTTAAAATCGGACCAAGGCTTCGGGGAGCTGCCATACAACTTTTTTGCACCAATATGAATTTCTTCAAAACTAATTATACTACGAGGATGAAAATTACACACGGTTAGTTTTATAATGACTCCGGCACTTATATGAAGTTTCAAAATGTTACGGCCTCATTTTCGGGGGCCTGCCATACAACTTCTTTGCACTAATATGAATTTTTTTAAAACTAATTATACTACGAGGATGAAAATTACACACGGTTAGTTATATAATGAATCCGGCACTTATATGAAGTTTCAAAATGTTAGGACCCCATTTTCGGGGGGCTGCCATACAACTTCTTTGCACCAATATGAATTTCTTCAAAATTAATTATACTACGAGGATGAAAATTATACACGGTTAGTTATAAAATGAATCGAGCACTTATATGAAGTTTCTAAACGTTAGGGCCCCATTTTCGGGGGGCTGCCATACAACTTCTTTGAACCAATATGAATTTCTTCAAAACTAATTATACACCGAGGATGAAAATTACACACTGTAAGTTATATAATGAATCGAGCACTTATATGGAAGTTTCAAAATGTTGCGGCCCCATTTTCGAGCAGCTGCCATATAAAGTTTTAGATTTAATAACTATGAATCTAATGAAGCTACGAGGTTAAAATTAAAATTGGGCAGGTAAAGTAATAGGGCAAGTTACTTGACAAAGTTGGACATCACTCGGACCAACTTTTAGGGTGGGTGAATTTTTTTTTTTTTTATGATTTTTTTTATTTTTTTTATTTTTAAGAAAAAATTATGGGATAATGAACTAAATTTTTTTTTTTTTTTATTGTTTTTTTTTAAGCAAAAATTATGGGATGATGACTGAAATTTTTTTTAACTATTTTACTTTTTTAAATTTTTTTTGTAATATATATAATAGCTTAAGGGAAATAAATAACGGTTTATTTAATTGTATACATCATAGTGGGTATGCACGGGTATCTAAAAGTTGATAAGGGCAACTGTAATCTTCTTCGTTTTTAAATAATTTTGTTAAAAACATATATTCAAATAAATTAAAAATACCTACAATATTTTTGCAAAACTAAAAAAATTATCTTTCTTAAAAAAATTATTTGTTCCTCAGGTCCCAACCTAAATTAAATCGTACGGCGTATAATTTCTGTCAAAAAATTTAGAAATAAGTAGGTACATAAATTTACATGAGAGCAGCCAAAATACGCGTAACGCTATGTACTGTATCTCGGATTTTTAAAATTTACAAATATTGACAAAATGTATAAAAATATTATTATTGGTTTTTCTTATATTTCTAATATTATGTTTTAAAAAAATATATTTTTTTAAAATAATTTTTATTAAAAAATATCTTATATACAAAGTACCTATAATATGAAATTAAAAATATTTTTTGTAGGTACTAAATTAAAACATTCAAATAAATATTTTTCGATAAATTAAATACTGTACGCGCGTATCGGTTAAAGGATATGTAGACAGACATACTGCCGTATAAAAATTGTAAGTCGTATATTTTGATTTCATTCTAATATTTGAAAAGTTTATTTTACATTTTCAACATCGAGTAATGTTTATACCCGTGCATACATATATGAACATCGGGAATATTAAAATTACTCCTCCGTTTGTAACGCATCGAAATATACGAGCTAGATATAGTGTAAAGGGTACGTATCGAATCAGAATCGAAAAGTGAATCGATCTAGCTATGTGTGCCCGTCCGTCCGTCAGCACGATAACTCAAAAACTATATGAGCTAGAGTTCTGAAACTTTCACAAAGTAATTTTTAGACAATTTGTAGGTTCCCTATTGTTTTTGGTTAAAATCGGACAAAGGCTTCGCGTAGCTGCCATACAAATTTTTCGAAATTATATGAATATTTTCAAAATTAATAACTAAATAGAAACCATATATAAAAGCAAACAAAATGTAGGTAAATTATTAATCGATTCAAGGTGTAGTGCTTAGGATATGTTACTTGTAGCCAAAATGTCTCGGTTCGAATTCAGGCTAAAGAAAATTTTTTTTTTTTTTTAAATTCGTTTTTTGTTATCTATTTTCTTCTATTTTCTTTTTAATAAAATATATGTATTTATTTTATGTATGAAAAATTTTATTTTATAGAAAATTTGACAGAAAACTCTCATTTATATTAAAAATTATTAATTTTTTTAAATATTTTTATAAAAAAATTCAAAACTGTTATTTAAAACAAACAATTGATACCATAGCAACTACAATTATTTAAAAAAAAAAGATTAAGAAAAATAAACATTCGTTTTGTATGCAAATTACTAATTGTTCTATGGTGTAGTGGTTAGGACATGGGACTAGCAGTCAAAACGTTTCGGTATGGTATCGCAACTATAATAATTTAAAAAAAAAATTGATGTGAACAGACAGTCGATGGCTTAGTGGTTAGCACGTTGACCTTTTAATTGAAAAGTGTGGGTTCGAATCACGTTTAAATCATATTTTTTTTTAAATTCATCGTTTTTTTAATTCATTTTTTTTTTATTAATTTTTTTTGTAATTAAATATAAAAAAACAAATATTTTGAATTTTCTGTCAAACAATTCAATTGCAATATATGAAATTCTTTTTTATTTAATACACGCACGGGTATCTAAAAGTTGAAAAAGGCAACTATAATCTTCCTCGTTTTTATAATAAAAAAACTATTTTTAGTTTTATTTTGACAAAACGAACGAATTTTATATATAGTTTTGTAAATGAAACCCTAATTTTTGTTTCAGAAGTACATAATTGTCAGATTAATTATCATATATATATTTGACATCTTAAAACTACTTGTCATTTTAAAAAGTTAATTATATTTAATATATTTGAATAATAAAAATAAAGTGAAAAAAATAAGGTTTATTGCTGATATAAATATAAAGAATATTTTTTAAAATGGAAGGGGTTAAGTGCTTATTGGTTATCAAATAAAAAATTTTATTTAACGTAACCTATTCAAGGGATTTTTTATTAAAGCCATCTGCCGGAAATTATTTAGCTACTCTGTCATATATTCTTTTACAAGAGCTGGTGTAGTGGACAATAGTTCAGAGTAGAAACGAGTTTCCTCCTCATAAAGGAATGAAAGCAATAATATTTATTTGTTTTAAGAAATGGCTCATGACCATATATAGAAATATATTTTTATCAATAAAAAACTTAGGAAAAATTAAATAAATAAACTAGACAAAAAGGTATAAAGTAAACTAAGGAATTAAGAATCATTTTTCGCTTGCTTTTCAGAACTTTCGATAGGCATATGTTTGCAGTAAAAATTTACCTATGTAGCTATTAAATTTAAAAATAAAACGAGGAAGATTATAGTTGCCCTTGTCAACTTTTAGATACCCGTGCATACCCACTAACCGTTATTTATTTCCCCTATGCTATTATAAATATTACAATAAAAATATAAGAAAGTAAAATAGTAAAAAAAAAATTGAACTTATTATCCCATAATTTTTGCTTAAAAAAAACCAAAGAACCAAAAAAAAAATTAAATTTTTAATTCATTATACCATAATTTTTGCTTAAAAACAAATCGAAAAAAAAAAAATAGCCCGAGTGATGTCCACCTTTGCCAACTAACTTGCCCTATTACTTTATCTGTCCAGTTTTGATTTTAACCTCGTAGCTTCATTAGATTCACAGTTATCGAATTGACAACTTTGTATGGCAGCTGCCCGAAAACGGGGCCGTAACATTTTGAAACTCCATATAAGTGCTCGATTCATTATGTAACTAACAGTGTGTAATTTTCATCCTCGTAGTATAATCAGTTTCCAAGAAATTAATATTGGTTTAAATAAGTTGTGTGGCAGCTCCCCGAAACTTTGGTCTGGTCTTAACCAAAAAGAATAGGGAACCTCAAAAATGTGTAAAAAATGTTTTTTAATTTTTAAAAATAATTTTTAATTCACGAATATATTAAACTTAAGCAAAATAAGCTTCATATGATCATATTCATATAATGATTATATCTATCAATATCAAAATACAAAGCATGCAAAATATTACACATATAAATATTATATGAATACTACATAAAAATTATTTATGAAGCCATTTACTTAAAAGAATCTTTGTGTTCTTTTTTGCTTATCTTAAATAGACTACGCATAATTTAAATCATACGAAATCGTAACTCGAAATCGTTATCTGCAAAAAAAAAAAAAACAACAAAACAAAACAAACAAAATTCATATAATTTCATGTTAAATACAAGATGATTAGGAAAATTTCAAATTTTTATATGAAAATATTGGAGTTAAAAAAGTTAGTTGTTCGAGAGCTACACGAAGTTTTGGTCCGATCTTAACCAAAAACAAGTAAGGAAACAGTCAGTCGGTGCAACCGACTTAGAAATACCCTACACCTATTTGGTTCAAGTTTAAGGATATATCCATAAGCCATTTTAACACCATAAAAGCTGTTATTAATTTGATCGTAAGACATAGCTAACCAAATTAACTTTATAACACTAAAAACATTCTCTATTTACACTGTCTATTAAAAAATATTACAAATTCTTACTAATTTATCTATTTAAAAATATTAAAAAACAAAAAAACTTGAAATAAATGAAAATATATTTATTCCAATTCAATTACAAAATGAAAAAGTTCTAATTATTAAATTTTGTGATAAAAAGATAATATATTTAATAATCCTATATAATCTTATAAATTAATAATTTAATATATTTAAAATAATGAAATTAATTTTTCAAAATTGCAATTATTTTAAATGGTTAGTTTATATACCTAATAGAAAAGCTTATAAACGCAAAATATGCAATAAATGTACTTCTAAAATACAAATACAAATTTAGAACTTTTCGTATAATTTCTTTAAATATAAAAATAAATTTTACATAAATGCAGCAAGTACCTTTTAACATAGCTGAACCAGTACAATTAAGTCTAGATTTCGGAGACACATAGGACATAGGAACTATATTCTTTGGCTTTGAAATTAAACTCGACCAGAACCAATTCCCATGGTACTTTCATTATTAGTAACCTAGAGTTTAAATTTCATCAAAATACCGGCATTATTTTTTGAGTTATAGTGTTTTTAAGATATATGTTTGTTAGTCCTTGAACTTTTCAAGGGTTCCAGAACCCGAAACCGTGGTACGATTTCGCCTATATGCAGTCCCGCCATACTTGCAATACTAGTTAACCCTTGTACACAATTGGAACGTTCTATCTTAATTTTAAGTTACTAGTTTTATTAATTTCGATCATAAGCTTTTACACATTGGGGGGTCTAAGAGAGGTACTGAACCATCACTCCAATTGATCCCAAATTAGGGGGCACGCAAGAAATAGTAAAGAATACCCTGGGCCAAATTTGAAGCTTCTACATTTGTTTCAAGTTACTATCTTTATTAATTTCGAAAATATGCTTTAAGGTCTTTGGAACTGTGTGGCTGGTCCTCGACCCACTACTCCAATGGGGCCTAAATTTCCAAGACACTTAGGGAATAGGAAGGGATACCCTGATACCAAATGTGGATGTTCTATCTTCATTGGTTTCGGAATTATGCTCGTTTGGCCTAAATTCGATCAAAAAGTTCTAGGTTCCGAACGCATGGTCCAATCCCGACCTTACGCAATCCCCGAAGTAGTTTCAGTATCAGTAACCTACAGCACAAATTTGATGAAGATAGCGTCATTAGTTGTTGAGTTATCGTGATTTTTTATATATGTTCGTTAGCTCTTCGATCAATTAAAAGGTCCAGAATCCAAACCTATGGGTCGATTCGCCCATATGCAATCCCCGCCGTACTTTCAGTCCTAGTAACCTACAGTTAAAATTTCATCAAGATAGCTCCATTATTTTTTGAGTTATCGTGCCTATGGACGGACGGACATGGCTATATCGACTCAGGCGGTCAAACTGATCACAAATATATATACTTTTCCATATCTAGCTCGCTTCCTTTAGGTGGTTACAAACACCATACCAAAGTTAATATACCCCTTTACCTATTCTATAGGTGTAGGGTATAAAAATTGGGAACCTAGAAATTTATTGAAAAATATTTTGTGAAAATTTCAAAACTGTAGCTCTTTTAGTTTTTGAGTTATCGTGCTGACACACAGTCGAACGGACAGACATACATAGCTAGATCGACTCATTTTTCGATTCTGAGCCGATACGTAACCTTGACACTATATCTAGCTCGTCTAGATCGATGCGTTACAAACGGAGGAGCAATTTTAATATACCCGATGTCATATATGTATAAATAGGGTAGGAAAATTTTATTCTTTGATTTATTAAAAAACTTTTTTTTTATGCTATAAATCTTAAGATTGAAATTTAAAAAAATGCTCCGGTCAACTTGACTATTATTTTGTACTTCTGGCAGCTTCAATATAATATAATACTAAGTACTAAACTTATGAATTATGATATGTTAAATTTTATTGTATATAATATGTATTCGTAGAGCTTGTTAATTAGGATACAGAATACGTACTACAACATAGTTCAAATCGTACTTAAATGTTTAGAAAAAAGTACAGTTTGCTATATGAAGGACAGCATTAACTCATATTTAGGGTTCTTGACTTCAATAAATATATGTATATGTTTAGAAATATGTATAATCAAATTTTCAGAACATTATATATTATTAGAATAATATTTATGTGTATTTAGAATTAAAATTTAATTTAACTGTGCCAATTTATCCTCTCCTTAAAGCGGCTTAAGCTATAGGAATAAAACTCACAAATAGGTTCTGAACAACATTTTTATAATTGAGAAAAATTATAAATTTATTTTTTTAGGCAATTTTCAAGCACAAGAATTGTTGACAACATTGTTGGCATAATTTTTATTACGTATAGGAAAAAAAGAAATAATTTGTCGTGTAATATTAGTCTAATATAATTTACACAAAAAGAATGAATATGTTAATTTAAAAGCAAAAATAGCTCGAATTTCGAGCACATGACAATACTAGTTAAGTAGAAATGCTGATAAAACTAAATTTATCACATATAAAATGAGGAGTAAAGCTGATATAAACCAGAGATAAATTAGAAAGAATAATATATGACGATGATCATGCTCATATCATGTCACATATTAGGTATAATATACGTAACTGGTCCAGTTGCAATACATGGCTGAAAGAGAAGGTCAGTACTTTGATAAACAAAGCAATTTAAAGTTTACACAAGTTTAGCCGGCTGACACCAACAGTCGAAATTTATAAAAAAACGGGATATTTGATGCTTCCGGAAATTATTATTATGGAAAAAGCCAACATTTTTTTTTTTTTAAAATTCATTTTTTGTTATCTATTTTCTTCTATTTTCCTTTTAATAAAATGTATGTATTTATTTTATGTATGAAAAACTATTTTATTTATATTAAAAATTATTCATCTTTTTTAATATTTTTGTAAAAAAATTCAAAACTGTTATTCAAAACAAACAATTGATACCAGAGCAACTATAACTATTTTCAAAAAAAAAAATTAAGATATATAAAAACTCGTTGTGTAGGCAAATTATTAATCGTTTCATGGTGTAGTGGGTAGGACATGCAACTAGTAGTCAAAACGTCTCGGTTCGGGGATCGGTCAACTTTTTTTTTTATTTTTTAATTCAGTTTTTGTTATCTATTTTCTTCTATTTTCTAGAAATTTAATTTTTTAAAAAATTAGACAGAAAACTCTCATTTGTATTCAAAACTATTCATTTTTTTTTAGTATTTTTATAACAAAATTCAAAACAATTATTTAAAATAATACAATTGATACCATAGCAACTATAATAATTTTCAAAAAAAAAATTAATATAAACAAAAAATCGATGGCTTAGTGGTTAGGACGTAGGCCTTTTAATTGAAAAGTGTGGGATCGAATCTCGTTCAGAGCACATCTTTATTTAATTTCATCTTTTTTTTAGTTTATCTTTTTTTTTATTAATTTTTTTTTTAATTAAATATAAAAAAACAAATATTTTGAATTTTCTGTCAAACAGTTGAATTGCAATATATGAAATTCTTGTTTATTTAATACGTCATAATAGTGTACGCACGGGTATCTAAAAGTTGACAAGGGCAACTATAATCTTCCTCGTTTTCTATTTAAATTAAATTTACTGCATCATCACTAGTCTTCTGAATAATAGATTTATTGAGCTGCGTGGGCACTTCCAATCTGCACTTACTGCTTTCACCAATTTATATAAATCATTTGATACTAATAGACAATTTGTATAATAACACCTCGTACATATTTTACAGTGACTTAGCATTTACTACCTTTTTGCATTCTTCACAGGAAACCAATTTTTTTTGTATTATTTTATTGTTTTTCTTTTATTTCTTTTGTTTTCTTATTTTGTTTTATGTTATAATTTTGCTTTGTTATAATAAATTTGTATTTTGTATGTTTTTCTTTTACCTTATTTTAGTATAGAATAAGAAAAATACAAAAAAAAAAAATAAAAAAATAAAATAAAAAATTTAATTATTTAGTAATTACTTTAGTGGCCGGTAGAAAAACACGTTTATCTATGTCATCACTTTTGACGTTCTTTTGTATATTCTTATTTTATTAATTTAATTTAGGATTTTATACTTTTAAAATTTTAATATTTAACTAGTAACGCCCTGTGCTCGAAATTCGAGCTTTTTGTGCTTTTAAATTTACATAAAAAATCCGTTTTGTATAATTTATATTAGACTAATATTATACGAAACTTATTTTTTATACCCTACACCTATAGAATAGGTAAAGGGGTATATTAACTTTGGTATGGTGTTTGTAACCACCTAAAGGAAGCGAGCTAGATATGGAAAAGTATATATATTTGTGATCAGCGTGACCGCCTTAGTCGATATAGCCATGTCCGTCCGTCCGTCCGTCCGTAGGCACGATAACTCAAAAAATAATGGAGCTATCTTGATGAAATTTTAACTGTAGGTTACTAGGACTGAAAGTACGGCGGGGATTGCATATGGGCGAAATCGGCCCATGGGTTCGGATTCTGGACCTTTTAATCGGTTTCAGGGCTAACGAACAAATATAAAAAATCACGATAACTCAACAACTAATGACGCTATCTTCATCAAATTTGTGCTGTAGGTTACTAGTAATGAAACTACTTCGGGAATTGCGTAAGGTCGGGATTGGATCATGGGTTCGGAACCTAGAACTTTTTGATCGAATTTAGGCCAAACGAGCATAATTCCGAAACCAATGAAGATAGAACCTCCAAATTTAGTATCAGGGTGTCCCTTCCTATTTCCTAAGTGTCTTGTGAATTTGGGTCCCATTGGAGTAGTGGGTCGGGGACCAGCCACACATTTCCGAAGACCTTAAAGCATATCTTTAAAATTAATAAAGATAACAACTTGAAAAAATGTAGAAGCTTTCAATTTGCCACAAGGGTGTTCTTTACTATCTCTTGCGTGTTCCCCTAATTTGGGATCAATTGGAGTGGTGGTTCTGTACCCCTCTCAGACCTTCCAAGTTTTAAAGGCTTATAATCGAAATTACTAAAAATAGTTACTTAAAATTAGGATAGACCGTTCAAATTGTGTACAAGGGTTAACTAGTACTATAAGTACAGCGCGGACTATATAAGGGCGAAATCAGCCCAACGGTTCGGATTCCGGACCTTTTAATCGATGTCAGGGCTAAGGAACATATATAAAAAATCACGATAACTCAACAACTAATGAGGCTATCTTCATGAAATTTGTGCTGTAGGTTATTGGCAGTGAAACTACGTTGGTGATTACGTACGGTGAGGATTGGACAATGGGTTCGGAACTTAGAACTTTTTGATCGAATTTAGGCCAAACGAGCATAATTCCGAAACCAATGAAGATAGAACCTCCAAATTTGGTATCAGGGTGTCCCTTCCTATTTCGTAAGTGTCTTTGAAATTTGGGCCCCATTGGAGTAGTGGATCGGGGACCAGCCACTCAGTTCTTAGGCCCTTAAAGCATATTTTCGAAATTAATAAATATAATAACTTGAAACAAATGTAGAAGCTTCCAATTTGCCACAAGGGTGTTCTTTACTATTTCTTGCGTGCCCCCCTAATTTGGGATCAATTGGAGTGGTGGTTCAGAACCTCTCTTAGACCCCCCAATGTGTAAAAGCTTATCATCGAAATTAATAAAACTAGTAACTTAAAATTAAGATAGAGCGTTCCAATTGTGTACAAGGGTTAACTAGTATTGAAAGTATGACGGGACTGCATATGGGCGAAATCGTACCATAATTTCCGTTCCTGGAACCCTTGAAAAGTTCAAGGACTAACAAACATATATCTTACAAACACCATAACTCAAAAAATAATGCCGGTATTTTGATGAAATTTAACAGTAGGTTACTAGTAATGAAAGTACCATGGGAATTGGTTGTGGTCGAGTTTAATTTCGAAGCCAAATAATATATTTCCTATGTCCTAGATTTACTAATAGATAAATTAGTAAGAATTTGTAGTATTTTTTAATAGATAGGGTAATTAGAAAATGTTTTTAGTATTATACAGTTAATTTGGTTAGCTATGTCTTACGATCAAATTAATAACAGCTTCTATGGTGTTAAAATGACTTATGGATATGTCATTAAATTTGAACCAAATAGGTGTAGGGTATTTCTAAGTCGGTTGCACCGACTGACTGTTTCTTAATTGTTTTTCCTTTGCATACTAAAATTTATGGCAACAGTTCTTGCGTTTGAAATTTCCTTATTAAAAAAAAATTTATAATTTTTTCAATTATAAAAACGTTTTTAAGTATTTTTGAATTTTATTCCTGTAGCTTAACGCGCTATAAAAATAGTATAATTTTGTACAGTTATTACACAAAAAAAGCGATTTACATTCTTAATATATAATGTTCTGAATATTTGATGATGATGTGTATTCTGTATCCTAATTAAAAAGCTTATTCATAGAGCATAATACGTACAATAAAATTTAACATACCTATCATAATTCATAAGTAAATAAGTTAAGTCTTAGTATTATATTATATTGAAGCTGACAAAATACAAAATAATAGTTAAGTTGACAGAAGTCGAGATTTTTTTTAAAATCACAATTTTAATACTGATGATTTTTTCCTCCCCTTATTCCATTTTTAAATTTAGTAGCTACATAGGCAAATAAGCACTACATTTCAATAATAAAATCTGAAATTTTTACTACAAATGTATGTACATATACAAAAAATGGTTCTGAATTCTTTACTTTACTTTATATTATATCTATTTGTCTAGGAGTAAACTACTCTTTTCACAGCTACACCACACCGCCTCTTGAAGAAAAGTAGTTGAAAGGAGTAGATAATTAAATATTTATTTTATCTAAATTAAAGCATACGACTTACAATTTTTATACGGCAGTAGTTCAATATGTCTATCTATATATCAGTAAATTGATACGCGCGTATACACAAAAATATTTATTTGAATGTTTTAATTTAGTACAAAAAATTTTATTAATTTCATATAATAGGTGTATTTTGAATTTTTTTCAATATAAGATATTTTTTAAAACATAATCTTAGAAATATAAGAAAAACCAAAAACCATTTTGTCAATTTGTAAATTTTAAAAACCGATTATAGTACATCGCGTTACGCGTATTTTGGTTATCTCATGTAAATTCATGTACCTATTTATTTGTAAATTTTTTGACAGAAATTATACGTCAACTTTTATTTAAGTTTAAGATTATTTTTTAGTTTTTTTTTGCGAACATATGTAGGTATGTTTTTTAAAAAAAAAAATATTATTTTAAAATATTTTATTTTGAAAACTTAATCGTAGCAACATCAGAAAAAACAATTACAATATTTTTATACGCTTTGTCAAATTTTAAAATTTTAAATTCCGAAGTATAGTACACAACATACCTACTTATTTCAAATTTTTTTGACAGAAACTGCACGCCGTACGCGTTTATTCTGGTTGATCTGTAAAGAACACATAATTTTTCTTAAGAAATGTTATTTTTTTGTTTCTGCAAACATACTATAGGTATTTCAATTATTTTGAATATATGTAAAGTATTTTTTAAAAAAATATAGATATTTTTAAAAACAATATTATTTTAAAATATTTTATTTTTAGAACAATAACAACATAAGAAAAATTTTTATATTTTTTATAACATTTTTATATTCTTTGTCAATGTTTAAATTTTAAAAATTCGAGGTACAGTAAGTTATTCTCATGTAATATCATGTACTTAACTACTAATTTAAAACTTTTTGTTAGCAATTATACACCATAAGCGTTGATTTTGGTTAGGCCCAAAGGAACAAATCATTTAAATTGCAAATATTTTTTTTAAGAAAGATTTTTAGTTTTGGAAACATATTGTTGGTATTTTCAATTATTTTGAACATATGTTTTAAAAAAAATTATTTTAAAAAAATATTATTTTAAAATTTTTTATTTTTAAAATTTAATCGTAGCAACATAAGAAAAAACAATTATAATATTTTTATACGCTTTGTCAATTTTTAAATTTTAAAACTCAAGGGTACAGTACGTCGCGTATGCTCTCATGTAAATTTATTTACATAACAACTTATTTCAAAATTTTTTGACGGAAACTGAACGCCGTACATGCTGAATTTGGTTGATCCATAAGTAACAAATCATTTTTCTTAAGAAATATTATTTATCAGAAGTCGGTTTTATATTTTACAAAAAACTTAACAAAAAGCAACAACAATATACGATTTAAAAAAAAAAATTTTTAAGCAAACGAAAACAAAGTACAGTACTTTTCGGTTATAACGACCATGATGGGACGGAAAATATTCGTCGTAATAAGCGAATGTCGTTTTAAAAGAATGGTGTATATTTTGAAAAATTAGTGTAAGACTTGAACATTGTAGAATGTGCTGATTCTAGAATGGACACGTCGAACTCATTTGCTAAAATTTTATTTGAAGTGTCAGCCTCAAGCCTATGTATAGTGCTTTTTCTTCAAATGAAATTTTTTTTATATTTTTGATGCGTTATTATGATTTTTTTTATATTCAAAAATAAATAAAAAAATACTAAATTAATCACCAAGCAACATAATTAGATATAATAATTTTAAATAAAAGAAATATCAATGTAATAAAAAACTTTCATTTTTAGGTAAAATTTAACTGGCAAAAAGTGTAAAGTTTATTATAATTAAAATTGCACCGAGTTCGTTATAAATGAAAACTACTGTATAAACCAAATGTATTGCTTTCATTTCGAACAGAACTATTTTTTTTCGTTCACTTTTTAAGATAACGAAAAAACTAAAACAAAAAAAAAAAAAATTTTTAAAAATATTAAATCTCCTTGTTCATTGAATATTTGAACTAAACAAAAAAAAGAGTCGGCGCCTATAATCTTTTGAATTAGATTTAGCTGCGAGTTACAACCGCAAATGAAATACATTTACACAGAAAGTCGGCGCATAATATTAGAGTCACAAGCTTCAACTTTTAACCCCGTGACCGTTAAATTCAAAATTACATTAAATTAAAGACAGGTTTTCACCTGAAAAAACGCAATATTCTTAAAAGAAAATATCATTGTCCTATGAAAACAAAAAAAACCTTTATTTTGGTTGTTGTTTCATTAAAATTGGTCAAATAGTTTACCCAGAAAAAGGATGTTTATAATTGTATGGGAAACGAGGAAGAGTGTAGTAGAGTAGACTGTGTCAACTCTGGGATACCCGTATGACCGTAACATATACATTATATCATCCGGTTAATTACTTTTGGCTTTATTAAGTGTAGTGGAATACTCATATAAAATAAAGAGTTGTATGGCAGCTACTCGAACCCTCTGTCGTAGACCAACCAAATTTTGCAGAAACTTTGGCCATTACACTAAACAATTTTTGGCAAAAATTCAGACACCCAGCTTCATTAGGTGGAGAGTAATGCTCATACAAAATAAGGAGTTGTATGGCAGCTATTTGAACCCTCTGCAGCAGACCAACCAAATTTTGCAGAAACTTTGACCATTACACTAAACAATTGTTGGCAAAAATTCAGACACCCAGCTTCATTAGGTGGAGAGTAATGCTCATATCAAATAAGAAGTTGTATGGCAGCTACTCGAACCCACTCCACTAGACCAACCAAATTTTGCAGAAACTTTGGCCATAAAACTAAACTACTTTTGGAAAAATTTCAGACACGCAGCTGTAATAGGTACTGCGTAATGTTCATATAAAAAAAGAAGTTGTATGGCAGCTACCCGAACCCATGGACCAAAATGGCTGGATTTAAATAGCGATGAAGGCTATTGCAAAAAAACGAATTTGCGAAAATTTCAAGATCCTAGCTCCTTTAGGTTTTGAGTTATCGTGCGGACGGACGGACAGACGGACGGACGGACATACATAGCTAAATCGATTTATTTTTCGATTCTGATCCGATCCATACAATTGAGTCTATATCTACCCCCCCTCCTTCTCTGCGTCACAAACGTAATGGCAAATTTATTATACCCTTTGACTATATAGTCATACGGGTATAACAACAAACGCCCGAACACCACAATTTATCGACATGGTTTGGTTTGTACATTAGTTTTTTTCCAATAATTAATTAACTCATTTCGGCCCGGCGAGCTTCCCAAAAATTTACTGTTTCCGATTTGTGTCCAATTTTAGAGGGTGGTTTTGCAGTCGAAAAGAGAGCCTGACTCAAATTTTTGTTGAGTTCGGTTAACCCATTTGGGCACGAGGGCGCAATTAAACTTTTTCAATGTTTTTGATGTTGAAGCGAAACAATTTGACCGATTGACTTGAAATTTCGCACAAATGTTCCTCTTAGCAACCGGAATTAGTTGTGTAAAGTTGGTTTGAATATATTTGATCATTCCGGCCCGGCGGGCTGTCAAAAAAAATTTTTTTTCCGATTTGCGTCCAATTTTACAGGTGGATTTTGTATTCCAAAAAAGAACTTGTAAAATATTTTAGTTGAGTTGGATTAATCTATCTATTACGACAATGCCATGAAGTTAACTATAAATTTAATTTGTTAAACAGTTAAATGAATTTTAATGAAAATTTGCACCGGCATTGATTTTAATTAATGAGGCCTACCGGGGTACTTCGGTTTTGACCTGTTCACGCATTGTGCACAAAAATTTAATGAAATTTCCGAATTTTTATTATTAACGCAAGTTAACCTTTATTCCAAAAGGTCACTTAATTAATAAGACACTTATTTTTGCTCTACTCAAATAATGTAAAAGCTAAATGAGATACTTTGGTTGCGATATAATAATCCGTTTGAGCACGATACCTAATGATTTTTTCTAAAGTTTTATAACAATATTTTTAAAACTTTTAAATTTTGTAAAGTTGTTAGTCCATAAAAAATTTTAAATGCATATTTCTAATATTAATAAAAATAAAAATAAAGCTAATAAAAAAATCGAATAAAAATATCCTTAAATTTAAGTAAAATTTTCCATCTCTAGATTTTTTCGTAAGTCTTTATTTTTTATCTGGTATACATTTTTTGTTCTTTAAAAATAGATTTCACTGTCAAAATGCAGTTTTCTTGTTCGATATCGTGTATATTAAGCTTAAATACATAGTATTTTAAAACCTTTTTCCAAAAAAACGCCTACATTTCCTTCAAATAATCAAAAAAAAAAACGAAGAAGAGTGTAGAAGAACTTAAGTACAAAACAAAATATAAGTTGAAAAGCAGCTCTTTAAAGCTCTTCCAGTACATCGAATATATATATTGTTCAGACGTTGGCCATTCAAGTTACTATTGACATAAAGTAATGCTCGTATAAAACAAGAAGTTGTATGTCAGTAAATTGAACGCACTGCACGACCCCAATTTTCCACAAAAATTTAGGATAATAACGTATAGAGTAATGCTCTTATAAATAAAGAAGTTGTATGGCAACTACTCGAACCTTATGCAGTAAACCAACCAAATGCCAAACCGTGGTGTTAAATGACTGGATTGCAATAGCGATGACGGCTGTTTCATTAAAACTAATTTGAGAATCCTAGCTGTATATTTTTGTTGAGTTATCGTGCAGACGGACGCACATACATGCTAGATCGATTCTCTTATCGATTCTGATCCGATCCATATCTTTGATACTATTTCTACACCTCTTTTTCTCTGCGTCACAAACGTAATGGAAAATTTAGTATAACCGTTTGACCTAGAGTCATACGGGAATAATAATACTTATATTTAAATTAGATAATACTCGGTTGATCATTTTTGCGCCTCTTAAATGGTTTTTAATTGAACGCAAAAGTACAATTTGTGAATTCTGCCGCAATAAATTTACGGATATCAACACAAAATGTGTTTCAAATGTTTTTGTAGATATTCTAAATTTTTTTATATTCATCATCAAGCCAATATTAGTTAACCAATTTCAAGTCTATTAATAGAGTGAATTGCATTGTCTAACAGCAACACGTATACAAAATTCTGTCCTTTTTATTTTACAAAGAAGTTTGAAAACCGTTCCAACTTCCTTATATACAAATTTTCATGATAATTAACTGAGCAAGTTTGGAGTCTATACGCTATAAAAAACAAAAAAAATTTCGCCCTATACAAATATAGATTATACAATATAAATTTAAATTTTCAAAAATTCCGGGCAACACCGGGTAAATCTGCTAGTAAAATATAAAAATAGAATATTTAAAAGGTAAGGACAATAAAATTGGTGACTTCCTTAGTAGAATAAGTACAGACACAAACGAAATAAATGAACTAACCGAGACGTTCAGTACTAACGAAGGGAGAGAGAACTTCGAAATTCACAACAATGACGAAAATAATGACACCATATCTCTCCAACTAACAACACATTCACAAGAAGAACAACAACTTGAGCACATTCCAATCTTAGAAACTCAATAGTAATTTCCCCTAACATTCCTCAAATTTGAAACTCTTTTAGATGATTAAATGGTAAACGAAGAAGAAATTACTTAAGCCCAGACTAAACTGAACAAGAACTTACCAATGAATTAAAATTTTATATAACATATTCTAAAATTTCTATCTTTACCCAAATACCTGATAACAATTATAATACTACTCAGCAAATATCAATAATGAAATTCTAAATTTATGAAATGTACGTATTTTGCACAATAAAAAACAAGTGATGAAAAAAAACCAAGGGTTTTTAAAAAAGCACATTTTCAAATTTTTGTTGTATTACATACTGAGTCTAATTTTGGAAATACTCTTTTATGCACTGGTGACTAAGTTACTTCTTACTTATAAAATTTACAGCTAAAAGCAAATTTTTTATTTTAAAAATCTAATAGCCCTTCAATAGGGAAGGTTGGCAAATTTCTCGAGGAACTAATTTCATCTACTCCCCCTCCCCTCCCTCTCCATTTTTGTCTAAGATTAAATTGTAAATTCCACAAAAATTTGGAATTTTACTTAGAATTATACTATCTAAGCAAAAATGGGTAAAACTGAGAGACACTTTCTTCAATTTATAGAACCGTTTTTAAATTTAAGAAAAAAACCTTTAACATATGTTAAAATATATAATGTTGAACCTTTAAATTTTGTATATTAATAAAAACAAATGGACAGGTATTCAAGTTACAGGTGCTTAAAAATAGCAAAATTTCAATTTTCGAGCCGTTATAGCTCCTAAATAGAGGGCTTGACAAAAAAATTTTGTTAACCGACTCCTACTAATTTCTGAGTATCTAACTTCTCCCAAAATTTCAAGACCCTAGCTTGAACCGTTGAAAAGATATGTGTGGGCAAAAATTTTGCAAAAATTGAGTTTTGCGTAATGTTAAATTTTAGTATCGTATAGCAACCCTAAACATTTGCCTATTAAAAACTTATAAAGCTTATAAGACCAGCTATCGTTTGCCGTTTTTAGATTGAAAATATATCTAAAAGAACACATTATTATAAAAATTTAAATGTAGGGCTTTTTCCAACTTTTTCTACGAAATTATTTTTTTTGCAATAACTATCGATGGTTAAAATTTCTTTACTCTATTTCAAACGGTGTAAAATTACGGAGGGACGAATAGAGTGAAGCTATATAGGCACATTTTTACAACATTTTTTGAAAATGTGCTAAAAATTAATGTGAAGAAGAACTTATAAAAATTATATCTTTGCATCAGAAAGAACAAAAACATCCACGAATTATTTCATTATACGAATATTTAAAATATAAAGTTTACAATAAACAATTAAAAATAATAATTAACAGAACTACTAACAACTGTGAAATATGATGCAAAGACAAATACGATAGAAACTCTGTTAAACCCTAATTCAAAAAAACAGAAGTCCCATTAAATAAAAACCAAATCATTCACATCGAAACTTATACGAAACAAAACAAAACTAAACTAAACTAAGAAACAAAACTTTTTAAGTTTCATTGATAAATTCACCAAATACGTAAGTCTGCATATCCTTTAAAACATAAAAACCATATAGAATTAAATGAAAAACTTAGAAAATTCTTTTAACTACAAAAAAAAAAAATAATTGCTGACACCGAATTTAATAATACATAAAAGAATTTTTATCACAAGAAAATATCGAACTTCATTTGGTTAAACATAACAGCCACATCGGTAATTCTTAAGTCGAAAGATTAAAGAACACATTAACAGAAAGATTACGTATTTTAAATTTAGAAGAACAACTTCCCAATATGATTCAGGATTCAAATGTTAAACGCCATAATAAATTATAATAACCTATATAACAGTACAATTAAAAAACCCCACATAACGCAGAAAATAATTTTATTTCATCTAATACAATATACAACAATCTAATTAAATCCCAAAAAAAAAAGTCTAATAAAACATTAAAAATAGGGAATGCTATAATCAAACTCGAAAAATAGGATATATAAAAAACTAGAAATGTCTCAGACATAAAGATCAACATAAATTTAGAATATATAAATTAAATAATGTACACCCATTAACATTAAACGACCTTTAACATTTTCAAATAACCTCAATAACGAAAATACTTCTACTATTTCTAATATTACTCGCGCTCACACAATCGAATCAACTTCAAGTAGAGAAAATCGAAACGAATAATGGTAATATAATTATTCAAAACAGTCTGATACTAATACAGAAAACATTTAATTGTTCAATACATATTATTGACTTAAATGAAATAGACAAGTTAATAAGTAAAATAAAAAGAAGCTCCTTCCTTTTTGTAAGCAATCGCTAAATACAGGAAATTTAAAGATTGGAAGACAAGTTAGCCACATTGAAAAACGGACACCAAACAATACATAAACGTGGACTTTTAACTTCTTCGGAAAAATTAGTAAATGGTTGACTGGAACTATGGAAGATGACGACAGACAATTTATCAACCAACATTTGCAAGATCTTAAATATAACGACGATAATCTTATTAAAAATAGGAATTAACTAGTACAAATTAATAATAATTTCAACAACTCCATAACTAAAATACTAGATAACATTCAACAAGACAGACAATTAATAAAGAACTAGTATCGCCATGTGCTTGAAATTCGAGCCATTTTTGCTTTTAAGTTTACATCTAAAATTCGTTTTGTGTAAATTATATTAGACTAATATTACACGAAAAATTATTTCTTTTTTTCCTTTACGTAATAAAAATTATGCCAACAATTTTGTCAACAATTCTAGCGCTTGAAATTTACTTAAAAAAAAATTTCTAATTTTTAAAACGTTGTTAAGTACCTATTTTTGAGTTTTATTCCTATAGCTTAAGTCACATAAAGAGAAGATAACGACTCAAGTGTATGGATAGGATCAGAATCGAAAAATAAATCGATTTAGCTATGCATGTCTGTCCGTCTGTCTGTCCGTCCGTCCGCACGATAACTCAAAAACTAAAAAAGATAAGATTTTGAAATTTTCGCAAATTCGTTTTTTTTTGCAATAGCCGTCATCGCTATTTAAATCCAGCCATTTTGGTCCATGGGTTCGGGTAGCTGCCATACAACTTCTTCTTTTATATGAGCATTACTCTTCACCTATTACAGCTGCGTGTCTGAAAAAAAATTTGAATTATTAAATTTTGTGATAAAAAGCTAATCAAAGCATAATATATTTAATAAATCAAATTTTTCAATTCGATCAAAAGCTTCTATAATCCGAACTCATTAACCAAACTCGACCAGAATCAATTCTCAGGACAATTTCAATACTAGTAACCTACAGTTTAAATTTCTTCAAAATTGCGGCATCATTTTTTGAGTTATGCTATTTTTAAGATATAAGTTTGTTAGCCCTTGAACTTTTCAAAGGTTCTAGAATCCGAAACCATGGTACGATTTCGCCCATATGCAGTCCGCGCTGTATTTTAAATACTAGTGAACCCTTGTACACAATTGGAACGTTCTATCTTAATTTTAAGTTACTATTTTAAATAATATCGATTATAAGCTTTTAAACATTGAAAGGTCTAAGAGGAGTACTGAACCACCACTCCAATTGGTCCTAATTTAGGGGGCCACACAAAAGAACATCCTTGTGCCAAATTTGAAGCTTCTACATTTGTTTCAAGTTGCTATCTTTATTAATTTTATAGATATGCCTTAAGGTATTCGGAAATGCGTGGCTGGTCACAGACCCACTACTCCAAAAATCAAGTACAGAAATCAAGAACACTAAAGAAATTGGAATGGACACCTTGATACCAAATTTGGAGGTTCTATCTTCATTGGTTTCGGAATTATGCTCGTTTGGCCTAAATTCGATCAAAAAGTTCTAGGTTCCGAACCCATGGTCAAATCTCCCAATATACCTGCATGACCCTTACCGAACCAGTATACCTACTTTAATCTTTATTCTTAATGAAACAAAATGTTAATGCAAAAAGTAGTAGAAAGCGTAAAAGGCATTCCGAATTGTGTACAAAGGTTAACTATATATTTAATAATTCAAATTTTTCAAAATTGCAATTATTTTAAATTGTTAGTTTATGTACCTATTAGAAAAGCTTATAAACGCAAAATATGCTATAAATATATTTCTAAAGTACAATTACAATTTTAGAACTTTTCATATAATTCATTTAAATATAAAAATAAATTTTACATAAATGCAGTAAGTAACTTTGAATATACCTTAAGTATTGTACACAATATCTTAATTTTATATCACCTTTGGTAATAATTCAATAAAATATATGATATGATTAACATTAAGAAAAAGGAATTTAACCGTTTATTAAAAAAATATTTTGTTTTTAATTTATAAAATATTATACAAAATATGTTTAACGGTAAAATTCTTAGCCTTTCAAAAATATAAAAGCGTTAAATATAAACGGAAATAAGAAAGAACCCTCATGTATCAAATTAAAAGTTTCTATCTTCTTGAATTTCCAATATAAGCTTTTTAGTTTTGGGATTTCTTAGGAGGCATCTAAACCAACACTACAGTTATGTCTAAATTTCGGGGACACATAAGAAATAGGAAATATATTCTTTGGCTTCGAAATTATACTTGTTTGGCCTTAGATCGATCAAAAGCTTCTAGAATCCGAACTCATTATCCGAACTCGACCAGAAGCAATTCCCATGGTACTTTCATTATTAGTAACCGAGAGTTTAAATTTCATCAAAATAGGGGCATTTTTTTTTGAGTTATACTGCTTTTAAGATATATGTTCGTTAACTTTTGACATTTTAAAGGTTCCAGAATCCGAAACCATGGTTACAATTTCGCCCATATGCAATCCATACGTCATACTTTCAATACTAGTTAACCCTTGTACACAATTGGAACGTTCTATCTTAATTTTAAGTTAATATTTTTATTAATTTCGATGATGCTTTTAAACCTTGAGGGGTGTAAGAGGGGTACTGAACCACCACTCTAATTGATACAAAATTAGGAGAACGCGCAGGAAATAGTAAAGTGCACCCATGTACCAAATTTGAAATGTCAAAATTTGGTTGAAGTTACTATTTTTATTACCCTCGAAAATATGCTTTAAGGTCTTTGGAACTGTATGGCTGGCCCCCAACCCACTACTCCAATTGGTGCCAAATTTCAAGGACACTAAGGAAATCGAAAGAGACACCCTGATACCAAGTTTGGATGTTCTATTTTCATTGGTTTCGAAATTATGCTCGTTTGGCCTAAATTCGATCAAAAAGTTCTAAGTTTCGAACCCCTTGTACATTACCCAAAGTACGCAATCACCGCCGTAGTTTCATTACCAGTACCCTACACCACAAATTTTATGAAGATAGCGTCATTAGTTGGTGAGTAATCGTGATTTATTATATATGTGCGTTAGCCCTTAGACTGATTAAAAGGTCCAGAATCCGAACACTTAGGGTGATTTTGCCCATATGCAGTCCGCGCTGTACTTTAAATACCAGTTAACCCTTGTACACAAGTGGAACGTTATATATTAATTTTAAGTTACTATTTTTAGATATTCCATTTATAAGCTTTTAAACCATCGTAGGTCTAAGAGGGATACTGAACCACCACTCCAATAGATCCCAAATTAGGGGGACACACAAGAAATAGTAAAGAACACCCTTGTGCCAAATTTAAAGCTTCTAAATATTTTTTCAAGCTGCTACCTTTATTAATTTTAAAGATATTCTTCAAGGTCTTCAGAAATGTGTTGCGGCTCCCCGATCCACTACTTCAATGGGGCCCAAATTTCAAGTACCCCAAGGAAAAAGAAAGAGACACCCTGATAGCAAATTTGGAGGTTCTATCTTCATTGGCTTCGAAATTATGCTCATTTGGCGTAAATTCGATAAAAAAGTTCTAAGTTCCGAACCCATTGTACAATACCCACCGTACGCAATCACCGCCGTGGTTTTATTACCAGTCATCCGCATATTCCCTACAACACAAATTTTATGAAGATAGCGTCATTAATTGTTGAGTTATCGAGATTTTTTCTATGTTCGTTAGTCCTGAGACCGATTAAAAGGTCCAGAATCCGAACTCATGGGCCGATTTAGCCCATTTGCAATCCCCGCCGTACTTTCAGCCCTAGTAACATGGCTCCATTATTTTTTGAGTTATCGTGCCTACGGACGGACATGGCTAGATCGACTAAGGAGGTCACGCCGATCACAAATATATATACCTTTCCATATCTAGCTCGCTTCCTTTAGGTGGTTACAAACACCATACCAAAGTTAATATACCCCTTTACCTATTCTATAGGTGTAGGGTATAAAAAACCAATAGGTAATAATATTTTTAATAAATTCAATAAATTTCTCCTACCCTCTGGGTTCCAATCTTGGGCTTGGCGTACCACTGATGTTATTGGCCGTTACAATGTGACCAATCCACTTCCACTTCTTTTTGCTAATTTGGACCCATATCGGCTCTTGCCTCGTCATTACCCATAGTTTCTCATTCATTATTCGCCTAGGCCAAAATATGCGACATATTATTCTTAGACATTTATTTTCTGCTTTTTCTGCTAATTTATTGATGGTGGTCTGCATTTCTTCTGCTGAGTGGGTTAGTAGAACTATGTCATCCGCATATTCCAGGTTCTGCAGTTTCTGTGAGGGTTGCTTTCTGATTCCTTTGCGTAGTGCTGTCATTTCCATCATGCATTTATCGAGCACTGTTATGAATAGCAGTGGCGATAAGGGGCATCCTTGTTTAACTCCTATTGTTGTTGTGATTGGAGTACTGAGCTTACCATTATGTGATACAACTGTTTTGGCATTGCTGTACAGGGCTTTTATCATGCCTATGATTTTTGCTGGGATTCTATGTTTCTTTAGTGCGGCCCATTTCGCGCTTTTTTCAACTGTGTCGAAAGCACGCTCGAAGTTTATGAATGTTGCATAAAGTGGGCTGTTCCATTCTAACGACTGTTCGACTATTAACCTTAATGTATTAGCATGTTCGGTGCACCCTCGGTTCTGTCGAAAGCTTGCTCATCTCTCATGTAGCTGTTTAGTTTTTCTACTATTCTGGCATATATTATTAGGGCTATAATCTTTGTTACACTGTTTAGCACTTCCAGTTTCTAGATTTTGTTAGGTCTCCTTTTTTGGGTAATTTTATAATTATTCCCTTTTTCCATTTTTCTGAAATTTCTTCTTGTTGCCATATTTTTTTTATTATTGATTTCATCAGTTTCAATTCCTTCAGCTTTGTTTGTCTTTACCTTTCTTATGGCTTCTGTTATTTCTCTAACGCATCATGGCCCTTGCTCTATTTAAGTGCCTTCTCTTGCTCTATTTAAGTGTTGCTGTTCTTGGGTGGACGTGAGTAGGATGGCGTCCCTACTTTTTATTGGCTTTTGTTGACAGCAGTTCTTATTTGAGATATTATCTATTTTTCTATAGAGTATTCGGCTAATGTTCTGTTCTGCGGCCCGCTAAGCCTCACTTGCGATATTGCTATAGAATTGTCTCCTTTCGCCGTCTTTTTAATTTTAATGCAGATTAGCTGCTGTTTTATATTCTTTATTTCCTCAATGGCTGCCCATGTTTCTTCCGATATCCATTCTTGTGGATTCTTGTTTTGTATCAGTTGATTTCAGTTTTTGAATACACAGTCGTTCCTTCCTAGAGTTTCCCATTGAATTTAAAGTTGCTAATTTGATTCTTATATCGGAAGTTACCAGCATTCTGGTCACTCTGGGCATCTACCCCTCTCCATGTTCTTACGTCTTGTATTGACTTAACCCATCTTCGACTTATGCATATGTGGTCTATTTGGTTTTTTGTTGTACAATCAGGAGAAACTCAGGTGTATTTATGTATTGTCTTATGCGGGAATATTATGCCGCCTATCACGAAGTCAAGTGCTTCACACGTTCCTTTTAGTCTTTCTCCATTCTTGTTTCGTACACCCATACCATGCGCTCCTATTGTTGGCCAAGCCCCATTAGCACCAACTTTCGCATTGAAATCTCCCATCAATATTTCCGATTTAGGAACGCAGCTCAGTGTTGCTGTTAGTTGCTGTTAGTTGCTCATAGAATTCATCCTTGGCTTCGTCTGTTGATGTTTCTGTGGGAGCGTAACACTGTATAATGGTCATTTTATTTATTTTCGATTGGAATCGTGCGGTTATTATTCTATTCGAGATCGGTTTCCATGCTAACAGGGATTTCTTGAATATTTTCTCTATAATTATTCCCACACCGTGTTCTCTTGTTTGATTTCCCGAGTAGAAGAGTATGTTGTTGTTTGAAGTTATTATTTCTAAACAGTCCCGCCATCTAATTTCACTTAACCCAAGAATCTTTATTCTATATCTTTCAAATTCTTTCTCAATTTGCGCTAATCTACCTTGTTCTCTCATTGTTCTTACATTCCATTGTAATATTCTTGTTCAAGTTCGCGTGCTTAACGATTCAAAGGTCGTTACCATTCTTTCATCATTTATCCGAGGCTCTGTGTTAGTTTTTGGGATCATTTCATTTTCACTCGGCAAGGGTGATTAGTCCGCCGCAGCTATCTGCATTGATTTTCACCTATCGGCCTGCAGAGAGACGATGGAAATTTTTTCCGCTAGTTGTCGCTTCGAATTTTTACATATCCCTATCTCTGACTTTTAAGATGTTTACTGGGTTATGATCATGTTATCTGTCAATGGTGTCGGTTTGACAGATGCATATGTAATATAGGTATTCAGTATTGGTTATTGGTTATTAGGTATTTTTATTATAGAGTATTTCAGGAGCATGGTTATAGGTAAATTATTTATATTATTTGTTATTAATTATTATTTTTATTTTTAGATATAAGATATTATATTATAAAGTATTTATATATTGCGATATATATATTTAATATAATGAATATTTTTACCCAGCCGGGATTCGAAGTCGAGACCACTCCATTATGAATGGCGGCGCCTTAACCACTGCAACATGGCTGGATATAAATTCACTTTGGCTGTATATAAATTCATGTACCTACTTTTGCTAAATTTTTTGACAGAAATTATATGCCGTAAGTTTTTATTTAGGCTGGGATCTAAGGAACAAATAATTTTTTTTAAGAAAGATAATTTTTTTAGTTTTGCAAACATATTGTAGGTATTTCCAATTATTATACCCTACACCTATAGGTTATGTAGGTTATTAAAACTGAAAGTACGGCGATGATTGCATATGGGCGAAATCTGCCCATGGGTTCGGATTCTGGACCTTTTAATCGATCGAAGGGCTAACGAACATATATAAAAAATCCCGATAACTCAACCACTAATGATGCTAACTTCAGAAAATTTGTGCTGTAGGTTACTAGTAATGAACCTACTTCGGGGATTGCGAAAGTTCGGGATTGGACCATGGGTTTGGAACCTAGAACTTTTTGATCGAACTTAGGCCAAACGAGCATAATTCCGAAACCAATGTAGATAGAACCTCCAAATTTGGTATCAAGGTGTCCCTTCCTATTTCCTAAGTGTCTTGGAAATTTGGGCCCCATTGGAGTAGTGGGTCGGGGACGAGCCACTTATTTCCGAAGACCTTAAAGCATATCTTTAAAATTAATAAAGATAGCAACTTGAAAAAATGTAGAAGCTTCAACTTTGGCACAAGGGTGTTCTTTACTATCTCTTGCGTGTCCCCCTAATTTTGGATCAATTGGAGTGGTGGTTCAGGACCGATCTTAGTAGACCACCCAAGCTTTAAAAGTTCATAATCGGAATTACTAAAAATAGTAACTCAAAATTAAGATAGAAAGTTCAAATTGTGTACAAGGGTTAACTAGTACTATAAGTACAGCGCGGACTGTATAAGGGCGAAATCAGCCCAAGGGTTCGGATTCTAGACCTTTTAATCGTTTTCAGGGCTAACGAACATATATAAAAAATCACGATAACTCAACAACTAATGATGCTATCTTCATGAAATTTTTGCTGTAGGTTATTGGTAATGAAGCTACGCCGGCGATTGCGTACGGTGAGGATTGGACAATGGCTTCGGAATTTGGAACTTTTTGATCGAATTCAGGCCTAACTAGCATAATTCCGAAACCAATGAAGATAGAACCTCCAAATTTGGTATCAGGGTGTCGCTTTAGATTTCCTTAGTCTCCTTGAAATTTGAGCAGAATTGGAGGCGTGGGTGGGGACCAGCCACTCAGTTCCGAGGGCCTCAAAGCATACTTTCGAAATTAATAAAGATAGTAACTTGAAACAAATGTAGAAGTTTCAAATTTGGCACATGGGTGTTCTTTACTATTTCCTGCGTGTCCCTCTGATTTTGTATCAATTGGAGTGGTGGTTCAGTACCTCTGTTAGACCCTCCAATGTGTAAAAGCTTATCATCGAAATTAATAAAACTAGTAATTTAAAATTAAGATAGAACGTTCCAATTGTGTACAAAGGTTAACTAGTATTGAAAGTATAACAGGGACTGCATATGGGCGAAATCGAACCATGGTTTCGGCTTCGGCGAATGTAGATAGAACCTCCAAATTTGGTATCAAGGTGTCCCTTCCTATTTCCTAAGTGTCTTGGAAATTTGGGCCCCATTGGAGTAGTGGGTCGGGGACGAGCCACTTATTTCCGAAGACCTTAAAGCATATCTTTAAAATTAATAAAGATAGCAACTTGAAAAAATGTAGAAGCTTCAACTTTGGCACAAGGGTGTTCTTTACTATCTCTTGCGTGTCCCCCTAATTTTGGATCAATTGGAGTGGTGGTTCAGGACCGATCTTAGTAGACCACCCAAGCTTTAAAAGTTCATAATCGGAATTACTAAAAATAGTAACTCAAAATTAAGATAGAAAGTTCAAATTGTGTACAAGGGTTAACTAGTACTATAAGTACAGCGCGGACTGTATAAGGGCGAAATCAGCCCAAGGGTTCGGATTCTAGACCTTTTAATCGTTTTCAGGGCTAACGAACATATATAAAAAATCACGATAACTCAACAACTAATGATGCTATCTTCATGAAATTTTTGCTGTAGGTTATTGGTAATGAAGCTACGCCGGCGATTGCGTACGGTGAGGATTGGACAATGGCTTCGGAATTTGGAACTTTTTGATCGAATTCAGGCCTAACTAGCATAATTCCGAAACCAATGAAGATAGAACCTCCAAATTTGGTATCAGGGTGTCGCTTTAGATTTCCTTAGTCTCCTTGAAATTTGAGCAGAATTGGAGGCGTGGGTGGGGACCAGCCACTCAGTTCCGAGGGCCTCAAAGCATACTTTCGAAATTAATAAAGATAGTAACTTGAAACAAATGTAGAAGTTTCAAATTTGGCACATGGGTGTTCTTTACTATTTCCTGCGTGTCCCTCTGATTTTGTATCAATTGGAGTGGTGGTTCAGTACCTCTGTTAGACCCTCCAATGTGTAAAAGCTTATCATCGAAATTAATAAAACTAGTAATTTAAAATTAAGATAGAACGTTCCAATTGTGTACAAAGGTTAACTAGTATTGAAAGTATAACAGGGACTGCATATGGGCGAAATCGAACCATGGTTTCGGCTTCTGGAACCCTTGAAAAATTCAAGCGTCAACAAACATATTTCTTAAAAACACCATAACTTAAAAATAATGCCGCTATTTTGATGAAATTTAAACTCTAGGTTACTAGTAATGAAAGTACCATGGGAATTGGTTGTGGTCGAGTTTAATTTCAAAGCCAAAGAATATATTTCCTATTTCCTATGTGTCTCCGAAATTTAGACTTAATTGTAGTGGTTCAGCTATGTTAAAAGGTACTTGCTGCATTTATGTAAAATTTATTTTTATATTTAAATGAATTATATGAAAAGGTCTAAATTTGTAATTGTATTTTAGAAATACATTTATTGCATATTTTGCGTTTATAAGCTTTTCTGTTAGGTATATAAACTAACCGTTTGAAAAAATTTCAATTTTGAAAAATTTATATTATTAAATATATTATGCTTTGATTATCTTTTTATCACAAAATTTTATATTTAGAATTTTTTCATTTTGTAATTGAATTGGAATAAATATATTTTCATTTATTTCAAGTTTTTTTGTTTATTAATATTTTTAAATATTTAAATTAGTAAGAATTTGTAATATTTTTTATTGATAGTGTAATTAGAAAATGTTTTTAGTATTATAAAGTTAATTTGGTTAGCTATGTCTTACGAACAAATTTATAACAGCTTCTATGGTGTTAAAATGGCTTATGGATATGTCCTTAAATTTGAGCCAAATAGGTGTAGGGTATTTCTAAGTCGGTTGCACCGACTGACTGTTTCTTTACTTGTTTTTTATGTTAAGAAATGCTTATGTTGACAATATATATTATTTTATAAATTTTTATGGGAATTAAAAAATATAGGTATATAATATAACCAGTCTGAAGACCAATTGC
This sequence comes from Dolichopus griseipennis, assembly GCA_963082915.1. Classification (NCBI taxonomy): domain Eukaryota; kingdom Metazoa; phylum Arthropoda; class Insecta; order Diptera; family Dolichopodidae; genus Dolichopus; species Dolichopus griseipennis. Next base: position 137,324,174 of record OY720441.1, read on the forward strand.
AAACACTTATGTTGTTTCATTTAAAATAAAAACATAACTGGCGCAGTCGTGGAAAATTTAATCCAAAGATTAAAATTTGAACCTAAATAAGTGTTTAAGTCTAAAATTTTTTTTAATAATCCCAACGTGGTTATTGTTTTATAGTATATAGAATTTTAAATAATAATAATTTTAATTATAGTGATTATTAATAATACTATTTAATAATAGTAATTTAAGACAATTGTTAATAATAATTAATTTAATAAATAAAAAAATTTTCAATAATAATCAGTGATTTAAACAATTTTTTTAATACAATTATTTAAAAATTTTTAATTTCTAAAGTACATATAGATAATATCGATTAATGTAAGTGAATTAAGTAACATCCTAATTTGGTGAAATTGAAAACTTTAAAATAAAAATAGTTAATAAAATTAAATAAAACAAAATCACAAAAATACAAATAAGTTAATAAAACAAAAATTTAATAAATAAATAAAAAAAAAAAAATTAATATATAAAATTTAATTAAATCAAATAAAAATAACTAAATCAATCAAACTTTATAACAAAAAATTTAAACATTAACACTAACACTAATAATATTGTGAAACAAAAATCTTTTGAGAAACATTGCAAATATGTCTACAATCGATGAATTAAGAAATCAACTTGATGAACTTTCCAGAGTTATCATACAACACGAAGGACGAATAAATCTACAACTACAATAAATCCAACAACAACAACAACAACCCCAACCAAGTCAACAAAACACATTTAATTTAAGTACTGATAATATTATCAGTCAATTTCGCCATCTTAAAACATTTTCTGGTACTAATGACCACAGTTTAACATCGTTCATAAAAGCTGTGGAAAATTCAAGAGAGTTATGCGGAAACAACCAACAACTCATAAAATATTTTCACCAAATAATCTTAAATCAAAAACTGGAAAATGAAGCTGAAAAATGCATTAGACAATAAGAAGATGAACCTTCGAGGGAAGAGGTCAAAACAAAACTAAAACCGACAAGAAATACCCTACACCTATTTGGCTCAAATTTAAGGACATATCCATAAGCCATTTTAACACCATAGAAGCTGTTATAAATTTGTTCGTAACACTTCCAACCACACAAAAGTTATTCTGAATTATTCAACTATTGCAGATTTATTAAGGTATGTAATTTAACAGAATTATTTGATGAGTTTATCAGTGTTAATTACCAACTGAATGAGTTATATGATCTTGATGCTAGAAAACCGGAGATTTATAAACCGGAAAATATTAGTAGAGGTTTATTTGAAATTTTAATAGAAAAAGTAGATGGAAATATAAGAGCTCACATTCCTGATAATTCAAATATGATAGAAATTTATAATAGGTACGATAAATTAAAACTTTAAGATGATGTAAGAACTATAGATATTAACCTTAGGAAAATTAGTAATAGATATAACAATAATAAAATTTTTCAAAAACCAACTCAGAAAAATCCCAATCTTTTAGGAAATAGTAGTTATAATAAAAGTAATAATAATAATAATAATAATAAATACAGTAATAATAACAATTTTACAGTGGGGAATAATTCTGCTCAAATTACCCAAAATTCTAGGAATTTTCCCAAACATAATAGTAACGCAAACCAAAGTAGATATTTTAATAACAATCCAAATAATTATAGAACACCTAACAATTTCAATAGTAATTCTGGACAAAGTAGACAAAGAATTCAATTTAATGATCGACGATATAGTAATTATTTCAGTGATAAGCCAGATTCGATGAAAATCGGAAATTTACAGGATAATGCCGTAAATTTTCAAAGCGAGCCTCGGAATTCAACCTCCCCATAATTTCTTTAAATATCGAAAACCAAATAATTAAATGTCTGGTTGATACCGGTTCTACAACAAGTGTAATAAGACCAAATACTTTAAAAAACTATAACGAAGAAAAACTCGACAAACTTATATTTTATAGTACAATAAATGGTACAAATAAAGTAACAAATAAAATAGTTACTCCCATACCAAAACAGTTTAATACTTCTGGAACTCTTTCTTGGAAAGTAGTAGAGTTTCTTGGAAAGTAGTAAAGAAACAATTAGAAATCTCAGACTACCTACAACAATAAAACAAATTAAATCCTTCCTTGGTATAACTGGATACTATAGGAAGTTTATAAAAGATTATTATAAAATCGCCTATCGAATTATCAAGTACTTAAAAAAAGATTGCAAAATAAACATAAACGACCCAAACTATATAAATGCTTTTCAGAAACCAAAAGAGATTATCACTGATTATCCAGTTCTGAGATATCCAAATTTTAATAAAAAATTTAAGTTAGTCACAGATGCTAGCAATTTTGCTTTATGAGCTGTTTGACTCAAGATGGGCACCCTATCTCATTTGCTTCTCCTACCCTAAATGATCACGAAAAAAATTATTCGGCAACCTAGAAAGAATTGTTAGTTATTGTTTGGGGTAATAAATATTTTAGGCCGTATCAATTGGGAAAAGAATTCGATTTAACTACAGACCGCCAGCCTATAAAATGGTTACAGGCAAAAAATTCTAGGAAAGATATTAACCCTAGACTTCAAAGATGGTTAATACAACTAGGAGAGTATAACATTAAAATAGATTACATAAAAGGAAAAGATAATAAGGTAGCCGATTTTTTTAGTAGGATAGATAAAAGTAATAACGAAATCAATTTGATTGAGACAACCAAAAACAAAAACAGGGGGAATGATACTGAAAATTTGAGTATCAACTTAGAAAATACGTTCAAAGAAAATGACTATTTAAATAATGAAATAAATAATAATGAGTCAATAGAAGTAAAAACATTTCACTCCCAAGAAGAAAATTTTAATGATCACATACCTATACTAGACACTGTTGTAAATCGCTTCAAAACCAAAATAATTTTAGTAGAAAAAAAGAAACAGAGAAAATTTTTAACCATAAAAGAATTTTTTTTGATATAAATGATATACCAAATAACGTATCCGATATAATCCGAAGATATGTCCACTAAGGTAAAATAGCAATTTATTTAGAACTAGGAGACTCCATTTATAGCCAATTACAACAAAAGTTAATAGAACTCTTCAGAACCAATTCCCATGGTACTTTTATTACTAGTAACCTAGAAAGTTACAAGTTTAACTTTCATCAAAATAGCGGCAATAGTTTATATACGCAGTCCCGTCTTTCAATACTGGTTAAGCCTTGTACACAATTGGAACGTTCTGTCTTAATTTTAAGTTACTGTTTCTATTAATTTCGATGATAAGCTTTTAAACCTTGGCAGGTCTAAGAGGGGTACTGAAACACCACTCTGATTAATCCAAAATTAGGGGAACGCGCACGAAATAGAAAAGAGCACCCATGTGCCAAATTTGAAACTTCTAAATTTGTTTGAAGTTACTACTTTTAATTTCGAAAATATACTTTAAGGTCTTCGGAACTGTGTGGCTGGTTCTCAATCCGCTACTGCAATTGGTCCCAAATTTCAAGGGCACTAAGGAAATAGAAAGAGACACCCTGATACGAAATTTGGAGGTTCTATCTTAATTGGTTTCGGAATTATGCTCGTTTGGTCTAAATTCAATCAAAATGTTCTAGGTTAAAACAACAACAACTAATGACGCTATCACCATAAAATTTGTGTTGTAGGGTACTTGTAATAAAACTACGGCGGTGATTGCGTACGGTGGGTAATGTACAATGGGTTCGGAACTTAGAACTTTTTGATCGAATTTAGGCCAAACGAGCATAATTTCGAAACCAATGAAGATGTGTCCTTGAAATTTGGACCCCATTGGGGTAGTGGGTCAGGGACCAGCCACACATTTCGGAAGACCTGGAAGCATATCTTTAAAATTAATAAAGATAGCAGCTTGAAAAATTGTACAAGCTTCAAATTTGGCATAAGGGTGTTCTTTACTATTTCTTGTGTGTCCCCCTAATTTGGGATCGAGTGGAGTGGTGGTTAAGTATCCCTCTTAGACCCCCCCAGGTTTAAAAGCTTATAAATGAAATTACGAAAAATAGTAACTTAAAATTAATATATAACTTTCCACTTGTGTACATGGGTTAACTGGTATTTAAAGTACAGCGCGGACTGCATATGGGTTCGGAATTTCGGACTTCTCGATCGAATTTAGGCCAAACGAGCATAATTCCGAAACCAATGAAGATAGAACCTCCAAATTTGGGATCAATGTGTCTCTTTCTACTTCCTTAGTGTCCTTGAAATTTGGGACTAATTGGAGTAGTGGGTTGAGGACCAGCCACACAGTTCCGAAGACCTTAAAGTATATTTTCGAAATTAATAAAGGTAGTAACTTCAAATAAATTTAGAAGTTTCAAATTTGGTACATGGGTGCTCTTTACTATTTTCGGCGCGTTCCCCTAATTTTGGACCAATCAGAGTGGTGGTTCAGTACCTCTCTTAGATCCCCCAAGGTTTAAAAGCTTACCATCGAAATTAATAAAAATAGTAACTTAAAATTAAGATATAACGTACCAATTGTATACAAGGGTTAACTAGTATTAAAAGTATTACGGGGACTGCATATGGGCAAAATCGTACCATGGTTTCGGGTTCTGGAACCTTTGAAAGTTCAAGGGCTAACGAACATATATTTTAAAAGCAGTATAACTCAAAAAATAATGCCGCTATTTTGATGAAATTTAAACTCTAGGTTACTAATAATGAAAGTCCCATGGGAATTGGTTCTGGTCGAGTTCGGACAATGAGTTTTTGTTCGATCTGAGGCCAAACGAGTATAATTTCGACGCCAAAGAATATATTTCCTATTGCCTATGTGTTCCTGAAATTTATACTTAATTGTAGTGGTGGTTCAGGCGGCTTATAAGAAATCTCAAAATTAAAAAGCTGATCTTCAAAATTCATGAAGATTAAAAACTTTAAATTTGATACACGAGGGTTCTTTTCTATTTTCGTTTTTATATCCTACACCTATAGAATAGGTAAAGGGGTATATTAACTTTGGTATGGTGTTTGTAACCACCTAAAGGAAGCGAGCTAGATATGTAAAAGTATATATATTTGTGATCAGCGTGACGTTCTTAGTCGATATAGCCATGTCCGTCCGTCCGTCAGTAGGCACGATAACTCAAAAAATATAGGAACGATCTTGATGAAATTTTAACTGTAGGTTACTAGGGCTGAAAGTACGGCGGGGATTGAAAATGGGCGAAATCGGCCTAAGTGTTCGGATTCTGGACCTTTTAACGAACATATATAAAAAATCTCGATAACTCAACAACTAATGACGCTATCTTCATAAAATTTGTGTTGTAGGGTACTGGTAATGAAAAAACGGCGGTGATTGCGTACGGGGGGTAATGTACAACGGGTTCGGAACTTAGAACTTTTTGATCGAATTTAGGCCAAACGAGCATAATTCCGAAAGCAATGAAGATAGAACCTCCAAATTTGGTATCAGGGTGTCTCTTTCTATTTCCTTAGTGTCCTTGAAATTTAACACCAATTGGAGAAGTGGGTTGGGGACCAGCCACACAGTTCCAAAGACCTTAAAGCATATTTTCGAAATTAATAAAGATAGTAACTTCAAACAAGTTTAGAAGTTTCAAATTTTGTACATGGGTGCCCTTTAATATTTCCTGCGCGTTCCCCTAATTTTGGATCAATCAGAGTGCTGGTTCAGTATCCCTCTTAGACCTGCCAAGGTTTAAAAGCTTATCGTCGAAATTAATAAAAAAATTAACTTAAAATTAAGATAGATCGTTCCAATTGTGTACAAGGGTTAACTAGTATTGAATGTATGACGGGAACTGCATATGGGCGAAATCGTAACATGGTTTCGGGTTCTGGAACCTTTAAAAGGCTAACGAATATATATCTTAAAAGCAGTATAACTCAAAAAATAATGCCGCTATTTTGATGAAATTTAAACTCTAGGTTATTAATAATGAAAGTACCATGGGAATTGGTTCTGGTCGAGTTCGGACAATGAGTTCGGATTCTAGAAGCTTTTGATCGATCTAAAGCCAAACGAGTAAAATTTCGAAGCCAAACAATATATTTCCTATTTCCTATGTGTCCCCGAAATATAGACTTAACTGTAGTATTGGTTGAGATGCCTCCTAAGAAATCCCAAAACTAAAAAGCTTATCTTCGAAATTCAAGAAGATAGAAACTTTAAATTTGATATGCGAGGGTTCTTTCCTATTTCCGTTTTTATTTAACACTTTTATATTTTTGAAAGGCTGAGAATTTTACCATAAAACATATTTTGTATAATATTTTTAAATTAAAAACAAAATATTTTTTTAATAAACGGTTAAATTCCTTTTTTTTTTAATGTTAATCATATCATATATTTTATTGAATTATTACCAAAGGTGATATATAATTAAGATATTGTGTACAATACTTAAGCTATATTCAAAGGTAGTTGCTGCATTTATGTAAAATTTATTTTTATATTTAAATGAATTATATGAAAAGTTCTAAAATTGTAATTGTACTTTAGAAATATATTTATAGCATATTATGCGTTTATAAGCTTTCCTAATAGGTACATAGACTAACAGTTTAAAATAATAGCAATTTTGAAAAATTTGAATTATTAAATATATTATGCTTTGATTAGCTTTTTATCACAAAATTTAATAATTCAAATTTTTTCACTTTTGTAATTGAATTGATGCCGAAACCATGCCCCGATTTTGACAATGTGTAGTTCCCGCCATACCTTTAATGCTAGTTAACCTTTGTACACAATTCGGAATGCCTTTTACGCTTTCTACTACTTTTTGATTTACTACATGCTGTAAAGAAAATTTTTTATGATATGATAGTCTTCATTTTGCTTCATTTAGAATAAAGAATAAAGTTGGTATACTGGGTCGGTAAGGGTCATGTTGGAATACTGGGAGATTCGACCATGGGTTCGGAACCTAGAACTTTTTGATCGAATTTAGGCCAAACGAGCATAATTCCGAAACCAATGAAGATAGAATCTCCAAATTTGGTATCAAGGTGTCCATTCCTATTTCTTTAGTGTCCTTGATTTTTTGACTTGATTTTTGGAGTAGTGAGTCGGGGACCAGCCACACATTTCCGAAGACTTTAAAGCATATCTATAAAACTAATAAAGATAGCAACTTGAAACAAAGGTAGAAGCTTCAAATTTGGCACAAGCATGTTCTTTACTACTTGTGTGGCCCCCTTAATTGGGATCAATTGGAGTGGTGGTTCAGTACCCCTTTTAGACCTACCAATGGTTAAAAGCTTATAATCGAAATTATTAAAAACAGTAACTTAAAATTAAGATAGAACGTTCCATTTGTGTACAAGGGTTCACTAGTATTTAAAATAAAACGTGGACTGCATATGGGCGAAATCGTACCATGGTTTCGGGTTCTGGAACCTTTGAAAAGTTGAAAGGCTAACAAACATATATCTTAAAAATAGCATAACTCAAAAAATGATGCCGCTATTTTGAAGAAATTTAAACTGTAGGTTACTAGTAATGAAAGTATCATGAGAATTGGTTCTGGTCGAGTTTGGTCAATGAGTTCGGATTATAGAAGCTTTTGATCGATTTGAAAAATTTGAATCATTAAATATATCATGCTTTGATTAGCTTTTTATCACAAAATTTAATAATTCAAATTTTTTAAGTTACTAATTGTAATTGAATAGATAAATTAGTAAGAATTTGTAGTATTTTTGAATAAATAAAGTAATTAGAAAATGTTTTTTAGTACTATAAAGTTAATTTGGTTAGCCATGTCTTAAGATCAAACTAATAAAATCTTTTATGGTTTTAAAATGACTTAGTAACTTCCCATTAAATTTGAACCAAATAAGTGTAAGGTATTTCTAAGTCGGTTGCACTGACTGACTGTTTCTTTACTTGTTATTTAACACTTTTATATTTTTAAAAGGCTAAGAATTTTACATATTTTGTATAATATTTTATAAATTAAAAACAAAATATTTTTTTGATAAACGAATAAATTCCTTTTTATACCCTACACCTATAGAATAGGTAAAGGGGTATATTAACTTTGGTATGGTGTTTGTAACCACCTAAAGGAAGCGAGCTAGATATGGAAAAGTATATATATTTGTGATCAGCGTGACCGCCTTAGTCGATATAGCCATGTCCGTCCGTCCGTCCGTCCGTCCGTCCGTCCGTAGGCACGATAACTCAAAAAATAATGGAGCTATCTTGATGAAATTTTAACTGTAGGTTACTAGGACTGAAAGTACGGCGGGGATTGCATATGGGCGAAATCGGCCCATGGGTTCGGATTCTGGACCTTTTAATCGGTTTCAGGGCTAACGAACAAATATAAAAAATCACGATAACTCAACAACTAATGACGCTATCTTCATCAAATTTGTGCTGTAGGTTACTAGTAATGAAACTACTTCGGGAATTGCGTAAGGTCGGGATTGGACCATGGGTTCGGAACCTAGAACTTTTTGATCAAATTTAGGCCAAACGAGCATAATTCCGAAACCAATGAAGATAGAACCTCCAAATTTAGTATCAGGGTGTCCCTTCCTATTTCCTAAGTGTCTTGTGAATTTGGGTCCCATTGGAGTAGTGGGTCGGGGACCAGCCACACATTTCCGAAGACCTTAAAGCATATCTTTAAAATTAATAAAGATAACAACTTGAAAAAATGTAGAAGCTTCCAATTTGTCACAAGGGTGTTCTTTACTATCTCTTGCGTGTTCCCCTAATTTGGGATCAATTGGAGTGGTGGTTCTGTACCCCTCTCAGACCTCCCAAGTTTTAAAGGCTTATAATCGAAATTACTAAAAATAGTTACTTAAAATTAGGATAGACTGTTCAAATTGTGTACAAGGGTTAACTAGTACTATAAGTACAGCGCGGACTATATAAGGGCGAAACCAGCCCAACGGTTCGGATTCCGGACCTTTTAATCGATGTCAGGGCTAAGGAACATATATAAAAAATCACGATAACTCAACAACTAATGAGGCTATCTTCATGAAATTTGTGCTGTAGGTTATTGGCAGCGAAACTACGGCGGTGATTACGTACGGTGAGGATTGGACAATGGGTTCGGAACTTAGAACTTTTTGATCGAATTTAGGCCAAACGAGCATAATTCCGAAACCAATGAAGATAGAACCTCCAAATTTGGTATCAGGGTGTCCCTTACTATTTCGTAAGTGTCTTTGAAATTTGGGCCCCATTGGAGTAGTGGATCGGGGACCAGCCACTCAGTTCTTAGGCCCTTAAAGCATATTTTCGAAATTAATAAAGATAGTAACTTGAAACAAATGTAGAAGCTTCCAATTTGCAACAAGGGTGTTCTTTACTATTTCTTGCGTGCCCCCCTAATTTGGGATCAATTGGAGTGGTGGTTCAGAACCTCTCTTATACCCCCCCATGTGTAAAAGCTTATCATCGAAATTAATAAAACTAGTAACTTAAAATTAAGATAGAGCGTTCCAATTGTGTACAAGGGTTAACTAGTATTGAAAGTATGACGGGACTGCATATGGACGAAATCGTACCATAATTTCGGGTCCTGGAACCCTTGAAAAGTTCAAGGACTAACAAACATATATCTTACAAACACCATAACTCAAAAAATAATGCCGGTATTTTGATGAAATTTAACAGTAGGTTACTAGTAATGAAAGTACCATGGGAATTGGTTGTGGTCGAGTTTAATTTCGAAGCCAAAAAATATATTTCCTATGTCCTATGTGTCTCCGAAATCTAGACTTAATTGTAGTGGTTCAGCTATGTTCAATGGTACTTGCTGCATTTATGTAAAATTTATTTTTATATTTAAATGAATTATATGAAAAGGTGTAAACTTTTAATTGTATTTTAGAAATACATTTATTGAATATTTTGTGTTTATAAGCTTTTCTATTAGGTATATAAACTAACCATTTAAAATAATTGCAATTTTTAAAAATTTGTATTATTAAATATATTATGCTTTGATTATCTTTTTATCACAAAATTTAATAATTAGAATTTTTTCATTTTGTAATTGAATTGGAATAAATATATTTTCATTTATTTCAAGTTTGTTTGTTTTTTAATATTTTTAAATAGATAAATTAGTAAGAATTTGTAGTATTTTTTAATAGATAGGGTAATTAGAAAATGTTTTTAGTATTATACAGTTAATTTGGTTAGCTATGTCTTACGATCAAATTAATAACAGCTTCTATGGTGTTAAAATGACTTATGGATATGTCCTTAAATTTGAACCAAATAGGTGTAGGGTATTTCTAAGTCGGTTGCACCGACTGACTGTTTCTTTACTTGTTTTAATTTTCATTATATCATATATTTTCATTATATCATAAAACATTGTGTACAATACTTATGCTATATTCAAAGGTACTTGCTGCATGTAAAATTTATTGTTATATTTAAATGAATTATACGAAAAGTTCTAAGTTTGTAATTATATTTTAGAAATACATTCATTGCATATTTTGCGTTTATAAGCTTTACTATTAGTATACAAACTAACCATTTAAAATAATTGCAATTTTGAAAAATTTGGATTATTAAATATATTATGCTTTCATTAGCTTTTTATCACAAAATTTTATAATTCAAATTTTTTCACTTTTGTAATTGAAATAAATATATTTTCATTTGATTCAAGTTTTTTTGCTTTCTAATATTTTTAAATCGATAAATCAGTAAGAATTTGTAATATTTTTTTATAGATAGTCTAATTCGAAAATGTTTTTAGTATTATAAAGTTAATTTGGTTAGCTATGTTTTACGACCAAACTAATAACAGCTTTTGTTGTTTTAAAATGACTTATGGACTTCCCATTAAATTTGAACCAAATAGGTGAAATATGATTCAATATAAGAATATAGAAAAAAAATGTACCTATTTATAATACTACCTATTTTTTATATTTTAATTGTAAATTTTTATATATTTATGGTAATTTATCAATTTTTCTATAACATAATTTGACTACATAAGGCTTATATTCTGCAATAGAATATAAATCGTAGTTGTTAATAAAAGTAAATATGTATATAAATAAAGCTTAGACAACTAAACACAAAATTTTTTTTCTCATTTGTTTTTCATTCAAAAATTATTTTCAGTTTAACACCATATTACTCTCCATAATTAGTAAACAAAAGAAAACTAGGTATAGTATATAATTGTAATTCACTTTTTATTATCGAAAAAATGTAATAATAAATAAACAAAAAATTGAATAAAAAAAAAAAAAAAAAAAATTATGTATTAAACTTAAAGACTCAGGACTGTCTTTTGTCAAAGGGTGGAGGAGTTATATTATATATAACCTTCATTAATTTAAAATTATGTAAAACTCATTCACCTTTTGATAAATACATAAATAATTAATTGATTGTGGCCCAACAGCTTTTTATAGGTTTTTTCATTAATTTGCTATAAATTAGAAATGGTTTAACCGGTTGACTTCAAATTTTGTATATGTGAAAATCTATTAACAGACTTGGAATATGTTAACCCATGCCGACCCAACGATTGTTAAAAAAAAAATTTATAAGTAAATTATGTCCAATTTTTGAAAGTAGGTAAAACTTCTTTGAATTAGGAGAATGTTTAAAAAATTGTTTGTCGAGTTCTTTTAACTGATTGCGAAACAAAAACTTTAAAAAACAGCTTGCAAAAGAGTTTGAACGATTATATCTAATTTTTCTATACGTGGTGCTTCTTGACAATTTGGTGCACCTTGAATATAGAGTTGAGGATGGTGGGTTTCCGGCGAATAATGTTAACAAAATTAAAATTTTTTTTTTTTATTATTTAATAATTATGAAAAATTTCAAGTGAACTTTGATAAATTGTAGAAAAATTGCAAGATTAATTCTAAAAAAAGCGTTTTAAAAAACTTTCTTTATTAGATTTTAAAATTAACATGTACACCATGTGTATTTTTGTGTTAACTATTTTCAATAACATTAACGTAAATTAAAACTCAATTGAGTTGCGGGACAACGTGCGTCAGGTAATAGGTGGTTTACATATAAGTAGTATTATACCCATTTGACTATAGGTCTGTCTGTCAATAGTAGTTTTCTTGAATAGCAAACGTTTGAATAAAATATAGTCGATGGTTTAGAAAAGGTTTAAAAACATGCTTTTCAACTTTTATTTTGTTTTGTACTTACCTGACAGTTCTGCTGCGTTCTTCCTCGTTTTTAGCACATTTTCAAAAAATTTTGTAAAAATGTGCCGATATAGCTTCACTCTGTCCGTCCGCCTGTCAGTCCGTCCGTATGTTTTCAAAAATTTTTACACCGTTTGAAATAGAGTAAAGAAATTTTGACCATGGGTAGTTTTTGCAATTAAAATAATTTCGTAGAAGAATTTTTTTCTGTAGCCCTACCTGTTACGGGACTACAGCCTCCCAAATTTGGAAAAAGCCCTATATTTAAATTGTTATAACAAGAGATCTATTAGATATATTTCAATCTGAAAACGGCAAACGATAGGTGGTTGCATAGACTTTATAAATGTTTAAAAGGCAAATGTTGAGGGTTGCCATACGGTACTAAAATTTAACATTACACAAAACTCAATTTTTGTAAAATTTTTTCCCACACATACCTTCTGAACGGTTCAAGCTAGGGTCTTGAAATTTTGGGAGAAGTTAGATACTCAAAAATTAGTAGGAGACAGTTAACAAATTCTTTTTGGCAAGCCCTCTATTTCGGAGCTATAAGGGCTCGAAAATTGAAATTTTGCTATTTGTAAATACCTGTCCAAATTTTTTTTTAGTGATATACAAAATTCAAAGCTCTATAATTATATTTCAACATGTGTCAAAGGTTTTTCTTAATCTTGAAGGGTGACGAAGCTACAGCCCCCGCAAATTCCAAAAAAGCCCTATATTTAAATGGATATAACAAGAGTTCTGTTGGGTCTGTTTGCTTTTATAGGCTTTACAAAAATATGTCGCTTAAATGTATAGGGTTACCATACGGTACTAAAATTTACAATTTTATAAAACTCAATTTTTGCAAAATTTTTGGTCCCATATATCTCCTAAACGGTTTAAGAGAAGGTCCTGAAATTTTGGGAGAAGTTAGATCCTCAAAAATTAGTAGGAGTAGGTTAACAAAATTTTTTTGTTAAGACCCCCGTTTAGGAGCTATAAGGGCTCGAAAATTTAAATTTTGTTATTTTTAAGCACCTGTAACTTGAATACCAGTCCAATTTAGAAGTTATATGAAGTTAGATCCTTGAGAAACTTGGAAACCTTCACCATTGAAGGGCTATAACAACTTTAAAATAAAAAATTTACTGTTAGCAGTAAATTTTATAAGTAAGCAGTAACTATTTCGAAGTAAATTTTTCCAAAGTTAAACTCAGTATGTAGTACAATAAAAATTTGAAAATGCGCTTTTTTAAAAACCCTTGGTTTTTTTTAATACTTGCTTTATGATTTTGTGAGAGAAATGTAGGCTTCTTGTTTGGAAAAACTGTTTCAAAATACTATGTATAAATAATATATAAATTTTCAAATTTTTATTGTACTACATACTGAGTTTAACTTTGGAAATATTTACTTCAAAATAGTTACTGCTTACAGTATGTAGTACAATAAAAATTTGAAAATGCGCTTTTTTAAAAACCTTTGGTTTTTTTTAACACTTGCTTTATGATTTGTGAGAGAAATGTAGGCTTCTTGTTTGGAAAAACTGTTTCAAAATACTATGTATAAATAATATATAAATTTTATTGGAAGAAAACTGGAATTTTACACTGAAATCTATTTTTAAAATACAACAACTGCAAAGTAGATAAAAAACAAAGACTTACGAAAAAATGTAGAGAAGGAAAATGTTACATTATTTAAATTTAAAGATATTATTATTAAAATTTTTTATTAGCTTTATTTTTATTATTAGTAATATTATCTCATTTAGCTTTTGCTCTATTCGAGACTATTTGAGAGCAAAAAAATTAGTATTATTAATTAAGTGAGCTTTTGGAATAAAGATCAACTTGCGTTAATACCAAAAATTAGAAAACTTCATTGAATCTTTGTGTAAAACGCGTAAACAGATCAAAACCAAATTAACCCTATGGGTTTTTATAATTAAAATGCTGCCACAAAATTTTCAACAAAATTCTTTTAATTGTTTAAGCAAATAAAATTTTCAAAAAACTTTATGGCTTTGTCGTGGAAATCGGTTTAATCGAACTTAACTAAAACTTTTTCCAGCCTCTCTTTTGGACTGCAAAATCCACCTGTAAAATTGGACACAAATCGGAAACACAAAATTTTTTGGAAGTCCGCCGGGTCGAAATGCGTCAAATTATTCTAACAAAATTTATACAACTAATTCCGGATGCTAAGGGGAACATTTGTGCACAATTTCAAGTCAATCGGTCAAACCGTTTTGATTCGACATCAACAACATTGAAAATGCTTCATTGCGCCCTTGTACCCAAACGGGTTAAGCGAAGTCAACAAAAATTTGTGCCAGACTCTCTATTCGACTGCGAAACCACCCTGTAAAATTGGACACAAATCGGAAAGACAACATTTTTTAGAAGCCCGCCAGGCCAAAATGGTTTAATTTATTCCAACCAAATTTATACAACTAATTCCGGTTGCAAAGAGGAACATTTGTTCAAAATTTCAAGTCAATCGGTCGAACCGTTTTGACTCGACATCCAAAAAACGAAAAAGCTTAAAACGGCTCTGAAGCCGCAACCTATTGATTTATAAAAATGTGACATAGCCTATGTCACCCCCCGGGCTCCTAGAATTATTCCTTTAAAATTTTGTGACAATCGGACCAGTGGTTTTCACGTGAATCCTGGACAAACAAACAAATTTTCTTCTTTATATATTAGATTCATCAATTTCTTCTAAATCACATGGAGATATTTAATTTTAAAATAAACTTTGAGAAAATAAAATTTATAAAAGTAGGATTCTCAAGAACAGTTAATAATAAGCTAATATTTTTAACTGAAATTCCTTTTAAACTAACAACTATTAACAGAAAACAAATTATACCTTTTGCAAATGAAAACAAGTAAAGAAACAGTCAGTCGGTGCAACCGACTTAGAAATACCCTACACCTATTTGGTTCAAATTTAAAGACATATCCCGACATAAGTCGTTTAAACACCATAAGAGCTGTTATTAATTTGATCGTAAGACATAGCTAACCAAATTAACTTTATAATACTAAAAACATTTTCTAATTACCCTATCTATTAAAAGATATTATAAATTCTTACTAATTTATTTATTTAAAAATATTAAAACAAAAAAACTTGAAACAAGACTAAATTAAACATTTTAAATGGTTAGTTTATATACCTAATAGAAAAGCTTATAAACGCAAAATATGCAATAAATGTATTTCTAAAATACAATTACAAACTTAGACCTTTTCATATAATTCATTCAAATATAAAAATAAATTTTACATAAATGCAGCAAGTACCTTTGAACATAGCTGAACCACTACAATTAAGTCTAGATTTCGGAGACACATAGGACATAGGAAATATATTCTTTGGCTTCGAAATTAAACTCGACCACAACCAATTCCCATGGTACTTTCATTACTAGTAACCTAGAGTTTAAATTTCATCAAAATACCGGCATTATTTTTTGAGTTATGTTGTTTTTAAGATATATATTTGTTAGTCCTTGAACTTTTCAAGGGTTCCAGAACCCGAAATTATGGTACGATTTCGCCCATATGCAATCCCGTCATACTTCTAATACTAGTTAACCCTTGTACACAATTGGAATGTTCTATCTTAATTTTAAGTTACTAGTTTTATTAATTTCGATGATAAGCTTTTACACATTGGGGGGTCTAAGAGAGGTTCTGAACCACCACTCCAATTGATCCCAAATAAGGGGGGCACGCAAGAAATAGTAAAGAACACCCTGGGCCAAATTTGAAGCTTCTACATTCGTTTCAAGTTACTATCTTTATTAATTTCGAAAATATGCTTTAAGGTCCTCGGAACTGAGTGGCTGGTCCCCGACCCACTAATCCAATAGGGCCCAAATTTCAAAGACACTTACGAAATAGGAAGGGACACCCTGATACCAAATTTGGAGGTTCTATCTTCATTGGTTCTATCTTCATTAAATTCGATCAAAAAGTTCTAAGTTCCGAACCCATTGTCCAATCCTCACCGTACGTAATCACCGCCGTAGTTTCATTACCAATAACCTACAGCACAAATTTCATGAAGATAGCCTCATTAGTTGTTGAGTTATCGTGATTTTTAATATATGTTCCTTAGCCCTGACACCGATTAAAAGGTCCGGAATCCGAACCTTTGGGCTGATTTCGCCCTTATATAGTCCGCGCTGTACTTATAGTACTAGTTAACCCTTGTACACAATTAGAACGGTCTATCCTAATTTAAAGTAACTATTTTTAGTTATTTCGATTATAAGCCTTTAAAACTTGGGAGGTCTGAGAGGGGTACAGAACCACCACTCCAATTGATCCCAAATTAGGGGAACACGCAAGAGATAGTAAAGAACACCCTTGTGGCGAATTGGAAACTTCTACATTTTTTCAAGTTGTTATCTTTATTAATTTTATAGAAATGCTTTAAGGTCTTCGGTAATGTGTGGCTGGTCCCCGACCCACTACTCCAATGGGACCCAAATTCACAAGACACTAAGGAAATCGAAAGCGACACTCCGATACCAAATTTGGAGGTTCTATCTTCATTGGTTTCGGAATTATGCTCGTTTGGCCTAAATTCGATCAAAAAGATCTAGGTTCCGAACCCATGGTCCAATCCCGACCTTACGCAATTCCCGAAGTAGTTTCATTACTAGTAACCTACAGCACAAATTTGATGAAGATAGCGTCATTAGATGTTGAGTTATCGTGATTTTTTATATTTGTTCGTTAGCCCTGAAACCGATTAAAAAGTCCAGAATCCGAACCCATGGGCCGATGTCGCCCATATGCAATCCCCGCCGTACTTTCAGTCCTAGTAACCTACAGTTAAAATTTCATCAAGATAGCTCCATTATTTTTTGAGTTATCGTGCCTACGGACGGACGGACGGACGGACATGGCTATATCGACTCAGGCGGTCACGCTGATCACAAATATATATACTTTTCCATATCTAGCTCGCTTCCTTTAGGTGGTTACAAACACCATACCAAAGTTAATATACCCCTTTACCTATTCTATAGGTGTAGGGTATAATAATTACAATCTAATAGGTTCTTCAATAACAAAAACTTTAGAATTTCGTAAGGAATATATGAAACCTCTTCAAGAAATAATAAAAATTAATCATTGTATAAAAATTTTAAAAATTTTAAAAATTGCAATAATGAAATAATTGAAATAGATGATAGTAGTATACTAGTACAAGTTACAAAAATGTAATATTAACTTATAATTGGGATGAAAGAAAAATTAATCTAAATGGTAACTATATTATGTAAAATTTTATAATTCTAGTATTAGTGTAAATAATGAGACTTTTAATAATGATATAACAGAAATAAAAAATAAATTGTATTGCCAAATCAAGATTATAAACTAGCTAAAAATTCTTACACTTTTATGGAAATTATATTAGAAACAAAGAAAAATATAGATCAAATTGAAAAAATTAAAGTTAATAAAAATGTATTGTCAATTTACTGTACCATTGCCATTACATTAATTGTAATAATAATTGTAGTTTTAATAATTACTATTGTATGTTTTATGAATTGTTCAACAAATAATATTGAATCAATTCTAAATACTAAGATTCAGGAGAAAGATTCTAACGAAGGTTGAGTTATATGCAACAACAAATCACAAAATGTCAAAGCAGCAACGTGACAAATTTGCAAACTCACAATATTATTCTTTACTTATTTAAAAATATCTGAAACGGGATACAATATTTGTAAACTAATTAATCAAACCCTTAATTAATATAAATTACCCTAGTTTTAGTTCAAGTTTAGATCAATATAATTTGTAATACTAACAGGGAAGGTTCTAGCTTCAGCTAAAACCAAAATAAGTTAAATAAATAAATTTGTTAATCTAAATATTAGTTTTTAGTACATTTTCAAAAAATTTTGTAAAAATGTACCTATATAGTATATAGTTTCACTCTGTCCGTCCGTCCGTCCGTCCCTTTTTACGTACGATTGACAAAAATATCAGCAACGGGTAGGTATTGCAATAAAAATAATTTAATGTTAAAACTTTTTTCTATTACCCCTCCCGTTACGGAGCTACAGCCCCTCAAAGTCGGAAAAAGCCCTATATTTAAATATTTATAACAAGAGATCTATTAGATATATTTCAATCTGAAAACGGTAAAAGACAGCTACTTTTATAAGCTTTACGAACTTTTAAAAGCCAAATGTACAGGGTTACCATTCGGTATTAAAATTTACCGTTATCTAATACTAAGTTTTGCAAAATTTTTGGCTCTTCAAAACTTCTGAACGGCTCAATCTAGAAACTTGAAATTTTAGGAGAAGCTAGATCCTTAGAAATAAGTAGGAATTAGTTAAGGATTTTTTTTTTGTTACGCCCCCTGTTTAGGAGCTGTAAGGGGTATAAAACCTTAAATTTTGCTATAAATTTAGCTTTTAAGCACCTATAGCTTGAACACCTGTCAATATATTTTTTATTTATATGCAAAATTGAAATCTTCAAAACGGAAGTTTCAACAAGTGTCAAAGGTTTTTCTTAATTTTAATTTTGTCCTTCCGTCTATCTGCCTGTCCGTATTTTTACACAAAGTTTTACACCGTTTGAAATAGAGAGAAGAAATTTTAACTAAGAGTAGGTATTGCAAAAAAAATAATTTCATGGAAGAACTTTTTTCTGTAGCCCCACCCGTTACGAAGCTACAGCCCCTCAAATTTGGAAGAAACCCTTTATTTAAAACGTTATAACAAAAGTTCTATGAGGTATTTTTTCAATCTGAAAACATCGAAAGATAGCTGCTTTTATAAGCTTTACAAACTGTTAAAAAACTTATTCATTGGGTTGCCATCGGTACTCAAATTTACCGTTATCCAAAACTCTATTTTTGCAAAATTTTTAGCCCCACATAACTTCTGAACGGCTCAAGCTAGAAATTTTGAGAGATGTTACATCCTCAGAAATTAGTAGGAGTCGGTTAAGAAAATTTTTTTGTTGCGCCCCCCTTGTAAGAGCTGTAAGGGGTCAAAAATTGAAATTTGGCTTTTTTTAAGCACCTGTAACTTGAATACCTGTCCAAATTTTTTTCTATTAATATACAAAATTTAAAGGTCCAACATTATATTTTAACATATGTTAAGTATTTTTTCTTAAATTCAAAAGCGGTTCTTTAAATTGAAATAAAATTGATAGTAAAATTGTAAGTAAAATTCCAAATTTTGGTTTAATTCCTAGAACCTAAAAAAATGGAGGGAGGGAGAGGGAGGTGAGTGAGATTATATCCTTGAGAAATTTGGTAACCTTCCCCATTGAAGAGCTATTAGGACTTAAAAATTAAAAATTTACTATTTTTACTAGTAATGATTTGATAATTTATAAAAAAAGTTTTGCACTTTGATAATGCAAAACTATATTCAAAAGTAAACATTTACTTAATGCAATTTTACGTAAACATGATATTTTTTAAAAATATGTATACAAAAAGTTAATCCTCGTAGATGTAGATCTATATTGGTACAAAATAAATTTATAAAAAATGTTCAAATATTTTATTAACAAACAAACTTATCGAATTTAATTTAAAAAATTTAAAATTTAAACTAGGACGTATCTTAATAAAAAAAATTGCTAATTGTAATTATGTACAAACAAATTTTAACAAGAAGGGATTAAAACTAACGACCCCAACATTGTATCAAATTCAAAACATAAAAAATGCAGACCACATAACTTATTCATCTTTTAATTTTTAAAATACGACAAAAAATTATTTGAGTCATTTTTTTTTTTTGAAACAGAATGTAACGTTCGTTATTTTATTTAAGAATATTGTATTGATGTACAATATATTATGTATATGTACGAGTGTGTAATAGTAGAAGACTAGAAATGTATTTTCTTAATTATAAATAGTTCTTCTGTTAATTGATCTTCCGTCATTCTGTGATGGACCAACAGCCAGTACTAACATATTACTAAACAACGTCTATTAAAATATTTACGTATTATTTTTGTAATTGTAACATTAGTTATTGATAAAAGCTAGTCTGCCTTGGTTCAAAAAAAATCATTAAAAGATCAAAAATAAAATATATTGATGGGTATAAATTTTTGAAGGGCAACGATAATCTTGACTATAACTCTTTTTTAATTAATGAATTTAATCTATTGTCCGAAAACCTTTGTTTAAATTAGGTACACCATATCTTCAATTTCAAAATATAACCTTAAGTTGTTTTGGGATTTTGTGAACTCTAAAAGAAATTAGATCAATATCCCACTTTAATGAATTATAATAACAATAGGAGCAGTGATTCCACAATTATTTCTAAATAGTATCGTGATTTATTTTCAACAAGCTATTGATTCTCATTTGGTAATAAATTATTTAAATAAATTGAATGACAACTCTAATGCTGATATTGATTGTATTCCCCATCTAATATATAAATAAGAAAATTTGTCCAGGATCTGACCAGTGAAACCCACTATCTGAAAACCCACTGTGAAACCCACTGATCAGATTGCCACAAAATTTTACAGGAATAATTCTAGAAAAGTCACAGGTTTTAAGCTTTTTCGTTCTTTGATGTCGCGGCGAAACGGTTTGACCCATTTACTTGAAATTTTGCATGAATGTTCCCCTTAGCTAGCTAAATTAGTTGCATAAAGTTGGTTAGAATAACGTAACCCAATTCAGGCCGGCGGGAATCTAAAAATTTGTTTGCTTCCGATTTGTGCCAAATTTTACAGGGTGTATTTGCAGACTAAAAGCATGGCTGAAACAAATTTTTGGTGAGTTCGGTTAATCTGTTTGGGCACAGAGCCCTATGAAATTTTTTCAATCTTTTTGATGTGGAGCGGAAATAGTTTGACTGATTCACTTGAAATTTTGCGCAAACGTTCTTCTTAGCTAACGGAATTTGTCGTATAAAGCTGATTGGAATATATTAACCCATTTAGGCAAAGCGGATTTCCAAAAATATTTTAATTTCTGATTTGTGTCCAATTTTACGGATTCAGTTTAAAGAGAGAGGCTGAATAAAATTTTAATTGAGTTCGATTAACTTGTTTGCTACGACGACGCTATGAAGTTTACTATAAAATTTATTTGCTTAAACGATTAAATGAATTTTATTCAAAATTTTGCTCCAGCATTGATTTTAATTATAGAAACCCATAGAGTTAATATGGTTTTGACCTGTTTACGCGTTTTGCAAAAAGATTCAATGAAAGTTTCGAATTTTTGGTATTAACGCAAGTTAACCTTTATACCAAATGCTCACTTAATTAATAAGACTATTTATACGCTCCTCAAATAGTGCAAAAGCTAAATGAGATACTCTGGTGGGTATATAATAACCCGTTTGGGCACGACACCTAATAACTAGCATAAGGTTTTCCATCTCTACATTTCGTAAGTTTTTGCTTTTAATCTACTTTACATTTGTTGTTCTTTAAAAACAGATTTCAGTGTGAAATTGCAGTTTTCTTTTTTTCTAATCAAATTTAAAAATCAAAAAGTTCAATTTTGTATATTTTATGCTTAAATACAAAAAAACCTAAGCTTGCTTCATAAAATAATAAAAAAACTAAGAAGAGTGTGGTACAGTAGACTGTGTCAACTCTGGGATACCCATATGACCGTAACATATACATTATATTATCCGGTTAATTACTTTTACTTGCTACTCGAACCCTTTACAGTAGACCAACCAAATATGGCAGTAACTTTCTTAGCTGCATTTATTTTTAGACCAGCTCGTTTGGCATATTTATTCAAATTTTGGCACATTTCGTTCAGACCACTTCTTGTGTGTACCATGAAAACTACATCATCAGCATAGTCTAAGTGGCTTAAATGTTTTCCTTGTCGCCACTGAATGCCATACCTCTTATCAACGCCTACGGTTGCGGTTAAAATTTCGTCCGTCACAACCAAAAATAATATGGACGACAATATACAGCCTTGCCTTACACCCTGCTGCACCTCAACGAATCAGTCAACTGTCCATTGTGTAAGACTCGACACCTCGAATTTTTGTAGGATTCCTTAATAATGGCAATAATTTTCTCCGGGATACCCCACCTACTAAGAGCTCTCCATATATACTCGCGGTTTACACAATCAAAAGCTTTCTCGAAGTCTACAAACATGAGATGTAGCGGCGACTCGAACTATGTTGATAACTCGAGTATTATTCGTAGCGTGTTGATATGGTCAGCACAAGAGTGACCACTGCGAAAGCCAGCTTGATGTCTTTTCAATGTATTTTCAATCCTACTTTTGATCCTTTCGAGTATAATATTTGGCATTATTTTTGAGAAGACAGATAACAGCGTAATACCGCGCCAGTTATAGCAATGCTTCAGGTTACCTTCTTTTGCCAGCTTAACAATAACTCCTTCTTTCCACTCACTCGGGTACTTTTTTTCTTCCCATATAGCCTGAATTAATGAGTGAAGTATATCTGCCATTGCGGGGATGTCTGCTTTTAGAAGTTCGGCGGGTATTTGGTCAATTCCTGCAGCTTTGTTGTCTTTCAAGCCTTCCATCGTCGTCGAAGATAATATTTTGCTGCTTTGTTGAATGACCTAAAAGAATTTTTGTTATCTTATATAAGGTTTTGCCGTCAGCTCTTCTTGCTGCTATCTTTGCTTCCGTAGCAAGGTTTTCTACTTGTTTCCTTCTGTCTCGTCTTACACTTCTCTGCGCGATTTATGTGCTCTGTTATACTCGCTGCGAAGCTCACCCAAGAGCCGCGGATCCTGTTCAGAGTTTATTTTGTTTGTTGTCAGCCCTTTACGTCTGGCTATGTTGTCCCACGAAATTCGTGAGATCCATGGAGCTTTTTGCTGCGATGATCGGGGTATTGTTTCTCTTCCAGTTTCTATAAATTATTGTTTTATTTTATCCTACTTTTCATCAATAGAAACTGCCCCGTCCTCTCGTTCATTTGCTTTATTCAATGTTGATGCCCTTTCTCAGAATTTTTGTACAAAATTTTCACGTGTCGTGGGATTTTTTAACGCTTCAACATCGAAGAGTGCTTTTCTGACAGGTACTTGATTTTGTCTTTGGACAGCTGCTGTTCTTAACTGGATTTGCCCGACAACTAAATAGTTATCGCTTCCAACGTCACCAATCCTCTTATTTTGAACGTCGCAAAGAGATTTCCTCCACTTCTGTTGGACAATGAAATGGTCTATTTGGTTTTCAGTTTGACCATTTGGGGAAACCCATGTTACCTTATGACATGACTTATGTGGGAACAAGGTACTGTCAATGACTAGCTGGTGGGAATTACAAAAATCCACGAGCCTTTCGCAATTGTCGTTTCTTACCCCAATGCCATGCTGTCCGATGACTCGTTCTAAACCAGAGTTTTCCGTTCCGATTTTCGTGTTTAGATCATCCAATATAATCTTTATGTCGGCTCTGGGAGCGTTATCATATGTTGTCCCAACTAGGGTGTAAAAATTTTGCTTTTCTTCATCTTCTGCTTCTTCGGTAGGAGCGTAACATTGTATTATGGTTATATTTCGGACCCTGGAATTGAATCTTGCAGTCATCAATTTGCGCGATATTGGTTTTCAAGATATAAGACTGTTTCTTGCTTCAGCATTTAGCATAATTCCTACTCCACCGCGCCTCATTCCTGTTTCTGCCTCATCATCTCCTGAGTAGAGCATGTGAGCTAAATTACTGTCTGAAATAATTTCACCACAATTTCTCCATGTAGTTTCACTGACGCCAAGTATGTTAATATTGAATCGTAGCATTTCACGCTCGGCTTGCTCATATCGCCCAACACCATATAGTGTTATCACGTTCCATGCTCCGACTAGCGTCCGCTTCTTGTAGCCGGGATTCTTGTGACCGGTTTCTTGAACTTGTGTTCGATTCTCTTATCCTGTTTGTATTTAAACATGAATTTATCTGCACCCCCAAATCCTATGTTCAGTTTACATTGACTGGAGAAGTCAGAGGAGGATTCACCATATTACTATGATTACTCCTTATGGAAATATATCCATTCGCATTATTGTTCATGTTTGCATATTTTATACAGTTAGTGTTTTATGAGATATGGCTGATAACCCCATAAGCTCATGTCTGTCGGCACACTTACCTTTTGGATGAACAGACACATCTCACAAACGTTTATATAGCGAGCAGCTTGTTTCAAGACAGACACCTGCTTGGAGCCGCCAATTCTTGGTGCAGATGCTCCTAAATCAAGCCTATGTTTTGAATACATAAGACTCGACCCGCCAAAATCTCATTGGTTTGTCGATCCTACTTACTCACCTGGGTTGGATACCAGATCTTCCGGTAGGAATCCTCGACGTAACTGGG
Source organism: Dolichopus griseipennis (assembly GCA_963082915.1). Taxonomy (NCBI): domain Eukaryota; kingdom Metazoa; phylum Arthropoda; class Insecta; order Diptera; family Dolichopodidae; genus Dolichopus; species Dolichopus griseipennis. The sequence continues at coordinate 137,348,753 of OY720441.1, forward strand.
GGGACCAACGTGAAGGTGAGATTTGACTTGATGTAGTAGAGGCTAGGCCAACGTACGAGAATACCCGTCAGCTGCAATAGCATACTACACCCATTGATCCTACAGAGCTACCCGAAAGAGACACTCCATAGAACACCCCCCCAATTTTGTAAAATTTAGTTTTGTATTAAAATTAATTATATGAACAGTTCTAAATTTATCTCTGTATTTTAGAAATACATTTTTTGCATATTTTGATTAATAAATTTTATGATAAAAATAAGTAAATTAAGAGAAGAATTTTAAAAATTATTGAAAATTGAAATAATTAACCAAGGATAACCATTCAACAGTAAATGCACTACAGCTAAAATCCCTGAAAAGGAGTAATTGCTGTATGTAAAATTTTATTGAATTGGATAAAAGTTTTAAATATGTAATTTTGTAATTGCATTTTACGAATCCATTTATATCAATTTAATTTGCTGTTTAATATTTTTAAATAGATAAATTAGTAAGAATTTAGGCGAGATTAGATCCTTGAGAAATTAGGCAACCTTCCCATTGAAAGGCTATTAGGACATAAAAATTAAAAATTTAAAAAATTAAACTGAGATCATGCTTAATAGAATTTTTCAAGTTAACCTCACAGTTTCAAAATATTTTAAAGCGTTATCATCTGCAAACATTTGAATTGTTGCTTTCAAACTGAAATTGGCAAGATCATTTATCTAGATCTTAAATAGATCTGGTCCTAGAATTGACCTTTGTGGTACACCCTTTTTAATAACACTAGAGGAGCTATAGGCACGATTATTTTTCTTATAAAATATTATTACTTTTAAGAAAAATTTCAATTCTATTCTTAATAACTATTTCAAAAATTTTCACATTTAATATTTAACATTTTGGTCGTTTCCAAAATTTCTTCAATATTCATTGGACCCAGATTAAAGCTTCAATAAATTTTTGATGAAAATTTATTCAAATAGTCATAGTCTACTGCAAATGTAGAAATGTTAAGCTCTTCTGTAACATTTATGAAAAAATTATTCATTGATTCAGCAATCATAAGTTTTTTAAAAATAATTTGATTTTTATGTTTTAATACTTTAATATAACTATGGGAATTCAAAGAATCTTTATTAAACATTACTTTTTTATATAAGTCCCACAGTTTTTTGCACATTTTCAAAAAATTTTATAAAAATGTGCCTATGTAGTTTCACTCTGTTCGTCCGTCTTTCCGTCCGTATGTTTACAAAAGCTTTTATACCGTTTGAAATATAGTAAAGAAATTTTAACCATGGGTAGGTATTGCAAAAAATAATTTCGTGGAAGAATGTTTTTCTATAGCTCCACCTGTTACGGGACTACAGGCCCCCAAAGATGCAAAAAGAAATATGTTTAAATTGTTATATCAAGAGTTGTGTTAGATATATTTTCAATCTAAAAACGGAAAACGATAGCTGGTTTTATAAGTTTTATAAATTTTTAAAAAGCAGATATTTAGGGTTGCCATACGATACTAACATTACGCAAAACTCATTTTTGTAAAATTTTTGGCCACACATAATTTCTAAACGGTTCAAGCCAGGTTCTTGGGAGAAGTTAGATACTCAGAAATTAGTAGGAATCGGTTAAAAATTTTTTTTTGTCAAGCCCTTTATTTAAGACCTGTAAGGGCTCGGAAATTGAAATTTTGCTATTTTTAAACACCTGTAACTTGAATACCTGTCCAAATTTTTATTTTGTGATATACAAAATTAAAAGCTATATACTTATATTTCTACATGTGTCAAAGGTTTTTCTTAATTTTGAAGGGTGACGAAGCTACACCCCCTGCAAATTCAAAAGAGCCCTATATTTAAATTGATATAACAAGAATTCCCTTAGGTTTATTTTCAATTGAAAACGAGGAAGATTATAGTTGCCCTTGTCAACTTTTAGATACCCGTTACTACACTATTATGTATTAAATAAATAAGAATTGCATATATTGCAATTGAACTGTTTGACAGAAAATTAAAAATATTTGTTTTTTTATATTTAAATAAAAAAAAAATGAATAAAAAAAAAAATGAATTAAAAAAAAAATGAAATTAAAAAAAAATATGCTCTGAACGAGATTCAAACTCACAGTTTTCAATTAAAAGGCCCACGTCCTAACCACTAAGCCATCGATATTTAGTTTATCTTAATTTTTTTTTTTAAGATAATGAATTTTAAAAATAAAAAAAATTTTTGACCCAGCCCGGATGCGAACCGAGACATTTTGACTAGAAGTCGCATGTCCTAACCACGACGATTAATAATTTAACTACAGTTTGTTAGTTTTTATAATTGGTTTCTATTTAGTTATTAATTTTGAAAATATTCATATAATTTCAAAAAATTTGTATGGCAGCTACCCAAGGCCTTTGTCCGGTTTTAACCGAAAACAATAGGGAACCTACAAATTGTCTAAAAATTACTTTGTGCAAGTTTCAGAACTCTAGCTGATTCGATTCGTACCCTTGACACTATATCTAGTTCGTCTATTACGATGCGTTACAAACGGAGGAGTAATTTTAATATACCCGATGTTCATATATGTATGTGGAATTTAAATATATTCTCTGAACACTTCTATAATTTTAACAACCAACGACTTTGACATTTCGCACGTGCAAACGGGAAATAAAAAAGGAATCAACTATTTCCTTTTCCTGTTTTAACCAGACCGTGGACGTGGATACAAGTAATAAAAGATTCAACAAAAGTAAACTAAATATTTTTCATATTCAAGTTGTATTATAGTTAATAATTAATATTGTATAATCATACTGTATAACTCATAACTAATTAATTGAAAAATTAATAATTAAATCATTAATTTTAAACTAATTTCATATGTATTTTATTAAACAATAAACATTTTAATTTTAATAAAACCACATGGGGGCTCAACCGGGATGTGAGCATAATAAAATACTTATGTAATTCCGGTAGTATTCTAATTTATAATTGATATACCTAAAAAAAAAATTTTATTAATTCGGTGTTTCGGTGGATAAAAATAAATAGATTAATAAAATATAATAATTCCGGTGGTACTCATTTATAATTGAGATATCAAAAAAAAAAATTTTATATTAATTCGGTGTTTCGATGAATTAAAATAAAACAATCGATTAATAAAATATAATAATTCCGGTGGTACTCTTCTAAATTATAATTAATATGTCAAAAAAAAAAATTCGGTGTTTCGGTGGATTAAAAAAAACAATTATCAACCAAATTTAGTAATTCTTTTGAATTTTATATACAAAACTACAGTGGATAAACATTTTATATACTTATATAATTGTTATTTAAAACTACAGTGGATAAACATTTTATATACAAAACTACAGTGTATAAACATTTTACATACAAAACTACAGTGGTTAAAGATAATTACATATATAAAAAAGAAATAGTTTTATAAACAATTGATTCAAACCACAAAAAAAAAAAAAAATTTAACCAAAAAACAATCTAGATATAATTTATAATTTTTAAAAATATTATAAAATAAATAAACAAATACGTGTACACTGTACATAAAAAAATTGGTACAGAGATTTAATAAAACAATTCCGTTTACATCATTTGATAATTTCATCCGTTTACAAAGTAAAAAGAAAAAACACGGAATTTTAATTGTTAGCATTTAAAGTTTAATTAACAATTTTAATAAAAAAAAAAAAAAATAGTACAAGTATTAATAAATAAAATAAAAGACTAATCATAAACTAATAGCAATAAATAAAAATTTTATTAATAAATTAGTCGTAAGAAAATAAAAATTTCAAAGAAATTTTATACTGAATTAATAAAAACTATTACGAAGAAACCTTAATTTGACAGTAGTCAAAACACCCTATTTATCTCAACATTTGAAGTTTGAAAATCCGTACTTGAAGAAATTAGTCGTACCAAGAAACTAAATGTTCTCAAGATATTTTATACTGAAGAACTAAAACGAAGAATCTTTAATTCTATAATAATTGAAAAATAGATTGTTGATTATAATTAAAAAATATATAAATTAATCATTGTTAAAAAAAAAAAAGAAAAACACACAAATAGAAAAATATTCGGCATTTTATTTATTTCTTCTATTATGTAATTTTATAAATTACATAATAGAAGGCACTCCAGTCAACAAAACGATTTTATACGTAGCTAAAACTATAGCAGAATTTAAAGATAAATTAACAATTTATGATAAAATAAGTAAAAATGAGAATTATAAGGTAATGATTGAAAAGCGAAGTTTAAGTAAGCCTAAATTAGAAGTAAGTAAAAAAAAATATCAACGCTATTGTTTCAATTGTGGTTGCAATGATCACGAGTTCCATAACTGTCCTAAAAAAAATAAAGCACCAAAGTGCTTTAAATGCAACAAGTTTGGACATAAAAACCTGACTGTAAAGAAAAAATTACCTCACAGCCAATAACAGCTTCAACAAATTTAGTAGAAACCAAAAACAATATCTACATCGAAGTTAAGATAAATAACATTAAACTTCGTTGCTTAGTTGATACTGGGAGCGATATATGCTTACTAAAACAGTGTTATTTCAAATTAATTAATTCTGGTTCTAATTTTAGGAATAAAATCTTGACGATCGCTGGTTTAGGTACAAATATTCTCACAAAAGGTTCCTGTAATGTAAGAATCCAAATTAATGATGATTCATACGACAACGTTAAAGTACACGCTGTAGAAGATCACCACATGAGACCGGATATGATAATAGGGATGAGTTTATTAAGGCAAGCAAATATCTCCATTACACGTGGAGAAATTAAAATAAACAAAAGCTACTCAGTAACACAAGTAAGTACAGAAAATAACAATAATAATGATGCTGCTTGTTTTTTGTCAAAAATAAATATTCTAAATAAACCTGATGATCTCACTGACCTTAGTAATCTGTCCGAAAGTGAAGCAAATAAAATTATTTCACTAATTAAAAATTATGCTCCAGTAACTCCAAAAGAATCACCTATTCAATTAAAAATTATCACTACCGATGATGAACCTGTATATAGACCACCTCGAAGATTTCCTCCTCAAGAATTACAGATAATCGAAAAACTAATAACTAATTGGATAAACGAAGGCATTATAAGAGAAAATGCATCTGACTACGCTAGTCAAGTTGTATTAGTAAAGAAAAAGGATAATTCTTGTAGATTATGCGTGGACTATCGAGGCATTAATAAAAAAATTATGAAGGATACCCTTTACCGAACATAGAGGAACAAATTGACAAACTGCAATCGACCAAGTTTTTTACATCTCTAGATTTGGAAAATGGTTTTTTTCATGTTACAATCGAGGAAAGCAGCAAAAAATATACATCCTTTGTGACCCTCTGTGGATAATTTGAATTTAATAAAGTTCCGTTCGGGCTCTGTAATTCACCAAGTGTCTTGCAGAAGTATATCAACTAAGTTTTAAAAGATTTAATTGCACAAGGTGTTGTTTTTGTCTACATTGATGACATCATAATTCCTTCAAAGTCCGTTGATGAGGGGATTAATGAGCTTCAGAAAGTGTTAGATGTAGCGGCTAAAAATGGGTTAAAGATAAAACTCAAAAAATGTCAATTCTTAAGAAGCGAAGTCGAATACCTTGGATGCCATATTTCTGATGGAAAAATTTCACCATCTATTCTGAAAACAAAAGCTGTGATGAATTTCCCTATACCAACTACAATAAAATAACTCCAATGTTTTCTTGGTTTGGCGAATTGTTTTCGGAAGTTTATACTAAATTTTTCAATAAGAGCAAAAACTTTAACTGACTTATTAAAAAAGAAAATTCATTTCAGAATTGGTGCGGTAGTCCAGTAAACCGGTACTTAAAATATTTGAGTATGGAGCTTCCACTGAGTTACATACGGACGCATCATTAGAAGGCTACGGAGCTGTTTTAATTCAAAAAAATTATGAAGATGGCCAACTACACCCAGTCCACTAGTTTAGTAGAAAAACAAACGATGCAGAAAAAAATTACAGCTCCAACGAGTTAGAAGTTTTAGCTATAATAGAATAGCTCAAGAAATTCCGAATTTACCTTCTTGGTCAAAAATTTAAATTAGTTACTGATTGTAAGGCGTTCAAAGGCGCGATAAAAAAGAGAGGCCTTACAACTAGAGTTGCCAGGTGGGCCTTACTATTGGAGGAGTTTGACTATTCTATAGAGCACAGATCCGGAAACAAGATGAGACATGTAGATGCTTTAAGTCGGAACCCAATTGTCATGTGCGTTCAACAAGTAAGCAATTTTTTGAAAAGGCTTGCCGAAGCCCAACAAAATGACGAGAACCTCGTTACTATAACGGAAATTTTATAAGACAAACCATACAAAAATATTCTTATTAATGAAAATATACTGTGTAAAAACATAAATAATAATATCTTATTTGTCGTTCCAGATCAGATGAAAAGCCAAATTATACGAGACGTCCATGAAAGAGGTGTCTTTCACTATAAGAAGATGAAAGACATAATTGAAAAAGAGTTCTACATATCAGATCTCGAAAAATTAATCAAGCATCACATAATGAACTGTGTACCGTGTATTTTATCCGAGAGAAAAACTGGTAAGATCGAGTCTTTCCTGCAGCCTACTCCGAAGGGTGAACGCCCACTGGATACATTCCATATCGATCATCTTGGGCCAATGCAAACAACAAAAAAGAATTACAAATACGTATTTTCTGTTATTGATGGTTTTACAAAGTTTGTATGGCTGTTTCCAATCAAGACTTTAGGTAGCGAAGAAACAATTCAAAAAGTCGAAATTCTGGCCGAAATATTTGGCTACCCCCGACGTATAAAGTCATATAAAGCTGGAGCTTTCACGTCGAACCAGTTTCAGGATTATTGCCAAGATCACGATATAGAGTTACATTTTATAACCACAGGTATATCTCGTGGAAATGGACAAATAGAGCGAGTTCATTCAATTGATATAGGAGCGCTAACAAAACTCTCACTAGAAAGCCCAGAAAAATGGTGTAACTCCATAAAACCCATTCAACAAGTTATGAACTCAACATATCAACGGGCCATTAAAACAAGTCAATTAAAATTATTAGTAGGATGTGATATGAAAACAAAAATTGATAGAAAAATAATCGGAATAATTGAAGACGAGTTCATAAAAGAATTTGAAGATAAACGGCAAGAATTGCGTGAAAGGGCTAAAGTAGACTTAGTAAAAATTTTAAAAGAAAATGTACTTCAATTAAATAAAAAGAGAAAAGCAGCAACTAAGTACAAAGTTGGAGACTTAGTCGCCATCGAGAAAATTCAGTTTGGTACAGGTTCAAAAATTAGACCAAAATTTTTAGAACCGCATCGCATAATTTCAGAGGGTTTCGAAGGACCAAAACTAACAGATACGAACGCGGACAAAATGACACCTTGGAGTAACCCAACTGTAGGAAATAATTCAATTTTTGAAGAGGAAAACGATGCCGAAAGCGACGGAGATGAAACTGATGAACGAAGAGATATATAACAACTTCGGAGGCCGAAGTTACTCAAGGATGGCCGTATGGAATGTAAATATATTCTCTGAACGCTTCTATAATTTCAACAACCAACGACTTTGACATTTCGCACATGCAAACGGGAAATAAAAAAGGAATCAACTATTTCCTTTTTCTGTTTTAACCAGACAGTTGACGTGGATACAAGTAATAAAAGATTCAACAAAAGTAAACTAAATATTTTTCATATTCAAGTTGAATTATAGTTAATAACTATTATTGTATAATCATACTGTATAACTCATAACTAATTAATTGAAAAATTAATAATTAAATCATTAATTTTAAACTAATTTCATATGTATTTCATTAAACAATAAACATTTTAATAAAACCACATGGGGGCTCAACCGGGATGTGAGCATAATAAAATACTTATGTAATTACGGTAGTATTCAAATTTATAATTGATATACCTAAAAAAAAAATTTTATTAATTCGGTGTTTCGGTGGATAAAAATAAATAGATTAATAAAATATAATAATTCCGGTGGTACTCATTTACAATTGAGATATCTAAAAAAAAAAATTTTATATTAATTCGGTGTTTCGATGAATTAAAATAAAACAATCGATTAATAAAATATAATAATTCCGGTGGTACTCTTCTAAATTATAATTAATATGTCAAAAAAAAATCGGTGTTTCGGTGGATTAAAAAAAACAATTATCAACCAAATTTAGTAATTCTGTTGAATTTTATATACAAAACTACAGTGGATAAACATTTTATATACTTATATAATTGTTATTTAAAACTAAAGTGGATAAACATTTTATATACAAAACTACAGTGTATAAACATTTTACATACAAAACTACAGTGGTTAAAGATAATTACATATATAAAAAAGAAATAGTTTTATAAACAATTGATTCAAAACACAAAAAAAAAAAAAATTTAACCAAAAAACAATCTAGTTATAATTTATAATTTTTAAAAATATTATAAAATAAATAAACAAATACGTGTACACTGTACATAAAAAAATTGGTACAGAGATTTAATAAAACAATTCCGTTTACATCATTTGATAATTTCATCCGTTTACAAAGTAAAAAGAAACAAGTGATGAAAAAAAACCAAGGGTTTTTAAAAAAGCACATTTTCAAAATAATATAGTGTTTCATACTAAGTATTTTATCGGAATATAATGTTGAAGCTTAACGTTTAATTTAGGAAATATATACGTTGGTGACTAAGTTACTGCTAACCTATAATAACAGTAAATTTTTAAGTCCTAGTAGCCCCTGTATGGGGAAGGTTGCCAAATTTCTCAAGGATATAATGCTCACTACTCCCCTTCCCCCAAACTTTTTTAGGTTCTAGGAATTAAATTGTGAATTCCACCAAAATTTGGAATTTTTCTTAGAATTTTACTATTTAGGCAAAAATGGTTAAAACTGAGAGGCACTTTCATCAATTTAAAGAACTCGTTTTAAATTTAAGAAAAACCTTTAACATATGTTAAAATATAATGTTAGACCTTTAAATTTTGTATATTAAGGAAAAAATATTTAAACAGGTATTCAAGTTACAGGTGTTTAAAAATAGCAGCCCTTATAGCTCCTGAACATGGGGCTTGACAAAAAAATTTTGTTAACCGACTCCTACTAATTTCTGAGGATCTAACTTCTCCCAAAATTTCAAGACCCTAGCTTGAACCGTTTAAAAGATATGTGGGGCCAAAAATTTTGCAAAAATTGAGTTTTGCACAGTGGTAAATTTTAGTACCGTATGGCAACCCTAAACATTTAAGCGAAGTGTTTTTGTAAAGTCTATAAAAGCAGCTCGCTTCAACCGTTTTTCAATTGGAAATAGACCTATCAGAACTCTTGTTATATCAATTTAAATATAGGGCTTTTTCGGAATTTGCAGGGGCTGTAGCTTCCTCACCCTTCAAAACTAAGAAAAACCTTTGACACATGTTGAAACATAATTATAGTGCTTTGAATTTTGTATATCACTAAAAAAAAATTTTAACAGGTATTCAAGTTACAGGTGTTTAAAAATAGCAAAATTTCAATTTTCGAGCCCTTATAGCTGCAAAACAGGGGACGTGACAAAAAAATTTTCTTAACCGACTTCTACTTATTTCAGAGGATCTAACTACTCCCAAAATTTGAAGACCCAAGCTTGAACCGTTTAGAAGATATGTGTGGCCAAAAATTTTGCAAAAATTGAGTTTAGCATAATGGTAAATTTTAGTACCGTATGGCAACCCTAAACATTTGCCTTTTAAAATTTTATAAAGTTTATAAAACCAGCTATCTTTTGCCGTTTTCAGATTGAAAATACACCTAATAGAACTCTTGTTATAACAATTTGAATATAGGACTTTTTCCAACTTTGTGGGGCTGCAGCTCCGTAACGGGTGGGGCTACAGAAAAAAAATCTTCTACGAAATTATTTTTTTTGTAATACCTACTAGTGGTTAAAACTTCTTTTCTCTATTTCAAACGATGTAAAAGTTTTTGTAAACATACGGACAGACGGACAAACGGACAGACGGACAGACGGACGGACAGAGTGAAGCTATATAGACACATTTTTACAAAATTCTTTGAAAATGTGCTAAAAACACAGAATTTTAATTGTTAGCATTTAAAGTTTAATTAACAATTTTAATAAAAAAAAAAAAAAATAGTACAAGTATTAATAAATAAAATAAAAGACTAATCATAAACTAATAGCAATAAATAAAAATTTTATTAATAAATTAGTCGTAAGAAAATAAAAATTTCAAAGAAATTTTATACTGAATTAATAAAAACTATTACGAAGAAACCTTAATTTGACAGTAGTCAAAACACCCTATTTATCTCAACATTTGAAGTTTGAAAATCCTTACTTGAAGACTAATTTCTTCAAGAAACTAAATGTTCTCAAGATATTTTATACTGAAGAACTAAAACAAAGAATCTTTAATTCTATAATAATTGAAAAATAGATTGTTGATTATAATTAAAAAATATATAAATTAATCATTGTTAAAAAAAAAAAGAAAAACACACAAATAGAAAAATATTCGGCATTTTATTTATTTCTTCTATTATGTAATTTTATAAATTACATAATAGAAGGCACTCCAGTCAACAAAACGATTTTATACGTAGCTAAAACTATAGCAGAATTTAAAGATAAATTAACAATTTATGATAAAATAAGTAAAAATGAGAATTATAAGGTAATGATTGAAAAGCGAAGTTTAAATAAGCCTAAATTAGAAGTAAGTAAAAAAAAATATCAACGCTATTGTTTCAATTGTGGTTGCAATGATCACGAGTTCCATAACTGTCCTAAAAAAAATAAAGCACCAAAGTGCTTTAAATGCAACAAGTTTGGACATAAAAACCTGACTGTAAAGAAAAAATTACCTCACAGCCAATAACAGCTTCAACAAATTTAGTAGAAACCAAAAACAATATCTACATCGAAGTTAAGATAAATAACATTAAACTTCGTTGCTTAGTTGATACTGGGAGCGATATATGCTTACTAAAACAGTGTTATTTCAAATTAATTAATTCTGGTTCTAATTTTAGGAATAAAATCTTGACGATCGCTGGTTTAGGTACAAATATTCTCACAAAAGGTTCCTGTAGAAGATCACCACATGAGACCGGATATGATAATAGGGATGAGTTTATTAAGGCAAGCAAATATCTCCATTACACGTGGAGAAATTAAAATAAACAAAAGCTACTCAGTAACACAAGTAAGTACAGAAAATAACAATAATAATGATGCTGCTTGTTTTTTGTCAAAAATAAATATTCTAAATAAACCTGATGATCTCACTGACCTTAGTAATCTGTCCGAAAGTGAAGCAAATAAAATTATTTCACTAATTAAAAATTATGCTCCAGTAACTCCAAAAGAATCACCTATTCAATTAAAAATTATCACTACCGATGATGAACCTGTATATAGACCACCTCGAAGATTTCCTCCTCAAGAATTACAGATAATCGAAAAACTAATAACTAATTGGATAAACGAAGGCATTATAAGAGAAAATGCATCTGACTACGCTAGTCAAGTTGTATTAGTAAAGAAAAAGGATAATTCTTGTAGATTATGCGTAGACTATCGAGGCATTAATAAAAAAATTATGAAGGATAGGTACCCTTTACCGAACATAGAGGAACAAATTGACAAACTGCAATCAACCAAGTTTTTTACATCTCTAGATTTGGAAAATGGTTTTTTTCATGTTACAATCGGGGAAAGAAGCAAAAAATATACATCCTTTGTGACCCTCTGTGGATAATTTGAATTTAATAAAGTTCCGTTCGGGCTCTGTAATTCATCAAGTGTCTTGCAGAAGTATATCAACTATGTTTTAAAAGATTTAATTGCACAAGGTGTTGTTGTTGTCTACATTGATGACATCATAATTCCTTCAAAGTCCGTTGATGTGGGGATTAATGAGCTTCAGAAAGTGTTAGATGTAGCGGCTAAAAATGGGTTAAAGATAAAACTCAAAAAATGTCAATTCTTAAGAAGAGAAGTCGAATACTTTGGATGCCATATTTCTGATGGAAAAATTTCACCATCTATTCTGAAAACAAAAGCTGTGATGAATTTCCCTATACCAACTACAATAAAACAACTCCAATGTTTTTGGTTTGACGAATTATTTTCGGAAGTTTTTACTAAATTTTTCAATAAGAGCAAAAACTTTAACTGACTTATTAAAAAAGAATATTCATTTCAGAATTGGTGCGGTAGTTCAGTAAACCGGTACTTAAAATATTTGAGTATGGAGCTTCGACTGAGTTACATACGGACGCATCATTAGAAGGCTACGGAGCTGTTTTAATTCAAAAAAATTATGAAGATGGCCAACTACACCCAGTCCACTATTTTAGTAGAAAAACAAACGATGCAGAAAAAAATTACAGCTCCAACGAGTTAGAAGTTTTAGCTATAATAGAATAGCTCAAGAAATTCCGAATTTACCTTCTTGGTCAAAAATTTAAATTAGTTACTGATTGTAAGGCGTTCGAAGGCGCGATAAAAAAGAGAGGCCTTACAACTAGAGTTGCCAGGTGGGCCTTACTATTGGAGGAGTTTGACTATTCTATAGAGCACAGATCCGGAAACAAGATGAGACATGTAGATGCTTTAAGTCGGAACCCAATTGTCATGTGCGTTCAACAAGTAAGCAATTTTTTGAAAAGGCTTGCCGAAGCCCAACAAAATGACGAGAACCTCGTTACTATAATGGAAATTTTATAAGACAAACCATACAAAAATTTTCTTATTAATGAAAATATACTGTGTAAAAACATAAATAATAATATCTTATTTGTCGTTCCAGATCAGATGAAAAGCCAAATTATACGAGACGTCCATGAAAGAGGTGTCTTTCACTATAAGAAGATGAAAGACATAATTGAAAAAGAGTTCTACATATCAGATCTCGAAAAATTAATCAAGCATCACATAATGAACTGTGTACCGTGTATTTTATCCGAGAGAAAAACTGGTAAGATCGAGTCTTTCCTGCAGCCTACTCCGAAGGGTGAACGCCCACTGGATACATTCCATATCGATCATCTTGGGCCAATGCAAACAACAAAAAAGAATTACAAATACGTATTTTCTGTTATTGATGGTTTTACAAAGTTTGTATGGCTGTTTCCAATCAAGACTTTAGGTAGCGAAGAAACAATTCAAAAAGTCGAAATTCTGGCCGAAATATTTGGCTACCCCCGACGTATAAAGTCATATAAAGCTGGAGCTTTCACGTCGAACCAGTTTCAGGATTATTGCCAAGATCACGATATAGAGTTACATTTTATAACCACAGGTATATCTCGTGGAAATGGACAAATAGAGCGAGTTCATTCAATTGATATAGGAGCGCTAACAAAACTCTCACTAGAAAGCCCAGAAAAATGGTGTAACTCCATAAAACCCATTCAACAAGTTATGAACTCAACATATCAACGGGCCATTAAAACAAGTCAATTAAAATTATTAGTAGGATGTGATATGAAAACAAAAATTGATAGAAAAATAATCGGAATAATTGAAGACGAGTTCATAAAAGAATTTGAAGATAAACGACAAGAATTGCGTGAAAGGGCTAAAGCAGACATAGTAAAAATTCAAAAAGAAAATGTACTTCAATTTAATAGGAAGAGAAAAGCAGCAACTAAGTACAAAGTTGGAGACTTAGTCGCCATCGAGAAAATTCAGTTTGGTACAGATTTAAAAATTGGACCAAAATTTTTAGGACCGTATCGCATAATTTCAGATAAGGGGTTTAACAGGTATAAAGTAGAAAAAGAGGGTCTGCACGGAGGACCAAAACTAACAGATACGAGCGCGGACAAAATGAAACCTTGGAGTAACCCAACTGCTCAACATCAATTATTTCCTTTTTCTGGTTTAACCAGACCGTGGACGTGGATACAAGTAATAAAAGATTCAACAAAAGTAAACTAAATATATTTCATATTCAAGTTATATTATAGTTAATAATTAATATTGTATAATCATACTGTATAACTCATAACTAATTAATTGAAAAATTAATAATTAAATCATTAATTTTAACTAATTTTATATGTATTTCATTAAACAATAAACACATTAATTTTAATAAGACCACATGTATGCACATGTATTTAATAAAACCACAGTGGAAAGAGCTGCTTTTATAGACTTTACAAAAATACATTGCTAAAATGTAAAGAGTTGCCATACGGTACTGTAATTTACTATTATGCGTAGCTCATTTTTTGCAAAATTTTTGGCCCCACATATCTTCTAAACTGTTTAAGGCTAATTTTCATTACAACAATTTACTGGGCAAAAGTCAGAGCATAGGCAGAAGATACAAAAATACTATTCGTGTGACAAAGAAAAAACGATAAATTACTGGGAGAGTCATCCATAATCCTTGGAGAGCCATCCATAATCCTTAGAGAAGTATTGAGAGATTTACCATAATCCTTGGCAAAAAGATGTTCTCTAAAGTTTTTTTCCTATAAAGTTGCTGCTACATACAAAAATAAAGTGTATTCTACACAAAAATTTTTTGCATACTAATACATATTTTTATGGATACATGACATTTGAATTTTGTAAACAAACTAAAGAATGTAAACAAAGAAAACAAAAAAAATTTTATATTAATGGTTTGATGAACGAATTTTATTTTAAAATTATTTCCAATTGATTAAAATTTTATCATTTATTTTAAATTAATAAAATTTTAACATTGAATTGAAAAATTTGCGAAATATAAATTTAAAAATTAAAAAATAAGGTTATGTAATTTTGTTTTTGTCAAAACATTTAAAACAATTTTAATATAAATTTAATCATTTTGCTCTTTCTCTCCTATTGAGAGTATACTTTACAAAATTTTCTCATGAAAACCTGCCTTTAAGCTAGGGTCTTGAAAGTTTGGGAGAAGTTAGATCATCAGAAATTAGTAGGAGTCGGTTAACAAAATTTTTTTGTCACTTCCCCTGTTTAGGAGCTATAAGGAGCGAAAATTGAAATTTTGATATTTTTAAACACCTGTAACTTGAATACATTTTCAAATTTTTTTTTACAAATATACAAAATTTAAAGCAGCAGTATTATATTTCAACATATATTAAAGGTTTTTCTTAAACTTAAAAGGGGTTATTGAAATTGAAGAAATTGTCTCTTAGTTTTAACCATTTTTGCTCAGATAATAAAATTTTAGGTAAAATTCCAAATTTTGGTGGAGTTCACAAGTGATTTACTGTAACCAAAAAAATTGTAGGGTACAGACAGAAGAGGATAAGCAGATCCTCGAGAATCATCATAAGTTTTCTTAGCAAAAATTTAGGAACCTTCCCAATTGAAGAGCTATTAGGACTTTAAAATTGAAACTTTTATGTAACAGTAACTTATTCACTACCTAGTGTATGTTTTTCCAAAGTTAACATTTAAGTTCCAACATTATATTTCACACTTGTTAACCGGTTTTCTTGAGAGCATTAGGATTATATTGTATGTATTTATTTCACTATTTTTCATAATTAATAAATTGATGAAATAACTAAATTATAATATCATTTAAATTATTTATCATTATAAAAATAAATGATAAAATAGTCAGTTAGAAACGCTATACAAGTTTGAAAGTGTGCTTTTTGAAAACCCTCTGTTTTTTCATCACTTGTTTAATTTAAACTTTTACATACCAGTAACGTGGATCAGGTTTTATTTCAACGAAAAGTAAAAAGGGTTCCTATACAACTATAAAATTTAATCAAATAAAAAAAAAATTTTAAGAAATTTTTCAATTCAAAAAAAAATTAAAACATTAAAAATTCAATTATATCCAACATTGAAAATTAATCAAAAGTACTAAATCATTCAACAGTAAATGCAGTACAGCAAAAATTAATTATCCTGAAGTGAAGTAATTGCTGCATGTGAGTAAAATTTTAATGAATTGTATAAAAATTTTTAAATCTGTTATTTTGTAATTGCATTTTATAAATACGTTTATTTGATATTCTTTTATTGTAATATTGTTAAATAGATAAATTAGTAAGAATTTTTAACATTTTTAAATAGATAAATTAATTAGAAAATGTTTTTGGTATTAATTTCATTACATATGTCTCACGAGGAAATTAATAAGTGCTTTTATGGTTTTAAAACGATTTATGGACTTCTAATTTAATTTGCACCGTTTTTTACTTGTTTTAATTTTAACTTTATCAAATATTTAGTTGAATTATTTTCAGGAAAATTTTAATAAGATAAAAATAAATGAATATTTATATTTTAAGAGCATTTGAATAATTAAATGAATTAAAGCTTTGTGAAATATTTTATTGAATGGTTATATATGATATAAAAAGATACTAGTATCGCCCTGTGTTCGAAATTCGAGCTATTTTTGCTTTTAAATTTACATAAAAAATTAGTTTTGTGTTACCTATATTAGACTAATTTAACACGAAAAATTATATTTTTTTTCCTTTACGTAATAAAATATATTGCAACAATGTTGCAACAATTCTAGCGCTTGAAATTTGCTTAAAAAAAATTTATAATTTTTTCAGTTATAAAAAGGTTGTTGTATTTTTGAATTTTATTTCTATAGCTAAAGTCGCTTTAAAGAGAGTATAATGTGGTACAGGTATTACACAAAAAAAAGCTATTTAAATTCTTAATATAAATATTGTTCTGATATATAATGTTCTGATAATTTGATTATATTTCTAAACATACACATATATTTACTGAAGTCAAGTAGCCAAAATTCGAGTTGATGCTGTCCATCACATAGAAAACTAAACATTTTAGTACGATTTGAATTATTTTGTATCCGTTCCGTATGTATTCTTTTCCCTAATTAAAAACTGTATGAATATATGCTTCAGTTCCTTTATAGGCATTTTTTGAATCTGAGTAGAGCATGAACAGTGAAAAAAAATTCTTTTTAACTCTGAGCATGATTTAGAATCGCTAAATTAATATATATATAGGTACAAAAATTAAATATTCAGCTAAAAAAAAATATTCCCAAGTAAAATACAGTTAAATGATATTATAAGCTAACGAAATACGAAATACACTATTCTACTGAACATATTTCAATGCTAGCATTCTTTAATGAGGAGTAAACTATTCTTTACTACTGACAGCTACTCCCAACTGAACCAGGCTTTGTGAAAGAGTAGGTAATAGAAGTAGTTAATTTTTAGCAGATAACCTTAATTTAAATTTTCTCATAATGGATGGATTTTCATTTAATAAAGTTATGTTAAATCATATATTTTATTAGATAACCAATCAGCACTTTCTTCTTCCATTTTAAAAAATATTATTTATATACATATATCAGCATTAAAACTTTATTTTCAATATTTAAATATATTAAAATTGATAAACTTCTCATATGACAGGTAGTTTTAAAATGAAAATTAATCTAACAATTATCTACTCCTGAAACAAAAATTAGCGTTCCAATTACAGACTAGATAGGAGACTCTTCAGTAGATAGGAGACTCTTTAACTTCACTTTTTTCTGAAAGGAACGCATTCATTATAAGCGTTTTTTAATATCTGAGCAGAGCATGAGTTATCAAAAAAATCGGGTTTTTTTAGCTCTGAGGGCTCAGAGCGTGTGATTCCTGTTTTTTTTTTTAAAGAAATTTTGACGTTTGTTTGAGATTTTGCTTGTAAAATAAAACTCAAAATGTCTTAATTTAAATTAATTTTTCGTGTTTTTTTATTAAATCTGAACGCTCTGAGCGTACTCTGTTCATGCTCTGCTCAGAACGTGCTCATGTTGTTTAGAGTGTGCTCAGATCTCTGCTCTGATTTAAAAAAAATAACGCCTTATATAATATTCGTTCGTTATGTCCAAGTAAAACTAAAAAAAGTTTTTTATCATGAAAAAACATTATTCGATGTTTAAAATGTAAAATAAAAATTTTTAATTATTAATTAAAATTAAACATTTAAAGATATAAGAAAAACCGAAAACAATATTTAATTCTATTTATCCGAAAAATCCGAGGTACAATACAACGCGTTACGCTTATTTGGGTTGCTTTCATGTAAATTTATTTGCATAACTACTTATTTCAAAATATTTTGACAGAAATTTTTCGCCGTACGCGTTTGTTTAGGTTGGGTCGTAAGTTACAAAACATTTAAATTACAAAATATTTTTTTAAGAGAGTTTATTTTTTTGTTTTTGCTTCCGTATGTTTCTATCTGAATTAGTGAAGGTTTTGAAACATATTATAGGTATTTTCAATAATTGTGAATATGTATTTTTTAAGAAACAAATATTTTACAAAAATATTATGTTATTAAAATTTTCTATTTTTTGTTTTAAAACGTTATCTTAGCAACATAAGAAAAACAATAAAAATATTTTTATACGCTTTGTCAATTTTTAAAATTCCGAGGTACTGTACGTTGCATATTTCGTGTGCTCTTATGTAAATTCATGTACCTACCTTTTCATTTCAAAATTTTCTGTCCGAGATTATATACCATACGCGTTGATTTTGATTAGGCTCTAAGGAACAAATTATTTTAATTACAAATTAATTTTTTAAGAAAGATTTGTCGTTTTTAATTATTTGCAAACAAATTTTATAACATCATTTGTTATAAATCTCTCAAACGTAATGGCAACTACAGAATATATTTGAAAAATCGGGTATTATTTTATTATTATAAAAAACTTAACGAAAAGCAACAACATAATACGAAGTAGCAAAATAATATTTTTTAGCATTTTCAACAAAATACATACAGTACTTTTCGCTTATAACGACCATGAAGGGACAGAAAATATGCGTTGTAAAAAACGAATACCGTTTTAAAAGAATGCTGTGAATTTTGAAAAATTAGTATAAGACTTAAACATTGTAGAATATGCTAATTTTTGAGCGGACGCATCGAACTCAGTGCTTTTTCTTCTAATGAATTTTTTTTTGTATTTTTGATGCGTTATTATGATTTTTTTTTTTTTCAAAAATAAAAAAACTACTGTATAAACCAAACGTATTGCTTTCATTTCGAACAGACTCATTTTTTTTGTCACTGGAATTTTAGAGAGATAAAGAAAACCAAAAAACAAAAAAAAAATTTTAAAAAAGTTTCAATCTCCTTGTTCATTGAACATTTGAACTAAATAAAAAAAAGAAAGACATAAGTCGGCGCATATAATAGTTTGATTGAGCTGCGAGTTACAACCGAAAATGAATTACTTTTACCCAGAAAGTCGGCGCATAATATCAAACTGCTGCTGCTGCTGACCAACGTGCCCTATGTTATGTAAAGTGTTATTCACACATGTAAAATACTTATACTTACAAATACTTACATTCAAAAGAGAAAGAAAAAAATGAAACTGATAAATGTAAATTATGAACAGAAGAAAGAAAAAAAAATCAAAACAAGAAATCTGTTAACATATAGATACAGAAAATTATAATAAAAACGTTTAAAGAAATTTTTTACATTTCAGTATGTATACTTTTATTTAAATACACTTACAGAACTAATAACTAACTTTAATTTGTAGTTTTTATTTTTTATAAATATAATAAAAGACGCTGCTACTGTTGCAATATGTTAATGTTAAGTGTTATTCACACATGTAACATACTTCTAATAACAAATACTTACATACAAAAAGAAAGAAAAAATGAAACTTATAAAATGTAAATTATGAACAGAAAAAAAAAAAATCAAAACGTATGAGAAATCTGTTAACAGGTAGATACAGAAAATTTTAATTAAAACGTATAAAGAAATTTTTTACACTTTAGTATGCATACTTCTATTTTATTATCACTTACAAAACTAAAACAAACTATTATAATGTTAACTTAATGTTCTTTAGGCAACGAATTTCCTTTTATTGATTCAGTAGTAAAAAGAGAAATTAAAATTATACCTGTCGTCCGACAGGCTTTTTAGCACATTTTCAAAAAATTTTGTAAAAATGTGCCTATATAGTTTCACTCTGTCCGTCCGTCTGTCTGTCTGTCTGTCTGTCCGTATGTTTACAAAAACTTTTACATCGTTTGAAATAGAGAAAAGAAATTTTAACCACAAGTAGGTATTACAAAAAAAATAATTTCGTAGAAGAATTTTTTTCTGTAGCCCCACCCGTTACGGAGCTGCAGCCCTCCAAAGTTGGGAAAAGCCCTATATTCAAATTGTTATAAGAAGAGTTCTATTAGGTGTATTTTCAGTCTGAAAACGGCAAAAGATAGCTGGTTTTAAAGACTTTATTAATTTTTAAAAGACAAACGTTTAGGGTTGACATACGGTACTAAAATTTACCATTATGCAAAACTCAATTTTTGCAAAATTTTTGGCTACACATATCTTCTATACGGGCCAAGCTAGGGTCTTGAAATTTTGGGAGTAGTTAGATCTTTAGAAATAAGTAGAAGTCGGTTAACAAATTTTTTTTGTCACGTCCCCTGTTTTGCAGCTACAAGGGCTCAAAAATTGAAATTTTGTTATTTTTAAACGCCTGTAACTTGAAGACCTGTTTAAATTTTTTTTTTGTGATTTACAAAATTGAAAGCTCTTAAAATATATTTCAACATGTGTTAAAGGTTTTTCTTAATTTTGAAGGGTGACGAAGCTACAGCCCCCGCAAATTCCAAAAAAGCCCTATATTTAAATTGATATAACAAGAGTTCTGTTAGGTTCATTTTCAATCTAAAAACGGTAAAAGAGAGCTGCTTTCTTAGGCTTTACAAAAATATATCACTAAAGTGAACAGGGTTGCCATACGGTACTAAAATTTACCATTATGCAAAACTCAATTTTTGCAAAATTTTTGGCCCCACATATCTGTTAAACGGTTCCAGCTGGGGTCTTAAAATTTTGGGAGATGTTAGAACTTCAGAAATTAGTAGGAGTCGGTTAACAAAATTTTTTTGTCACGTCCCCTGTTCAGCAGCTATAAGAGCTCGAAAATTGAAATTTTGCTATTTTTAAACACCTGTAACTTGAATACCTGTTCAAATTTTTTTTTGTTAATATATACAAACTTTTTAGGTCCAACATTATACTTTAACATATGTTAAAAGATTTTCTTAAATTAACAAGCGGTTCTTTAAATTGAAGAGAGTGTCTGTCAGTTTTAACCATTTTTGCTTATATAGTAAAATTCTAAATAAAATTTCAAATTTTGCTAGAATTCACAATTTAATTCCTTGAACCTAAAAAAGTTGGGAGAAGAGGAGTAGTGAGGATTAGATCCTTGAAAAATAGGGCAACCTTCCCCATAGAGGGGCTATTAGAAATTAAAAATTAAAAAAATTACGGTTTTTATAAGTAAATAGTAACTTAGTCACCAACGTATATATTTAATAAATTAAACATTAACATTGAAGCTTCAATATTATATTCCGATCAAATACTCAGTATGAAACACTATATTATTATGAAAATGTGCTTTTTTAAAAACCCTTGGTTTTTTTCATCACTTGTTTACTAGTTAGAGTCATAAGCCTTAACTTTTAACAGCGTGACCGTTAAATTCAAAATTATGTTAAATTAAAGACAGGTTTTCACCTGAAAAAACGCAATATTCTTAAAAATATCAATGTCCTATGAAAACAAAAAAAACCTTTCTTTTGGTTGTTGTTTCATTAAAATTGGTCAAATAGTTTGTCCTAAAAAGGGATATTTATATTTGTATGGGAAAAAATAAGCCGATTAAATATTATGATTTCTATAACATCGTTTTCAATAAATACCTTAAATATCGTTTTTATTACAAATATTGCAATTATACTTATGATACATAATATATGTAAAATCAACTAAGCGTATTATACTTACATTGTTTTCAATGCCTTCTAAAAGCATTTGCTGAATGTAAGTAGAATTGTTTTTTATATTCAAATTCTATAAACATATTCATATTTTTCTTAAGTCTTATATTGAATGTTTTACATTTTTGAATCTATTAAACTAGTCCATAATAATATTTAAAATTAAAATTGATGTACTAAATTATGTAATTAGAAGCTAAAAAAAGCAATAATGTTATTAGCTTATTTTAATTATGTGACAAATATATTTTATTACAAATTAATATTTCTTAAGAATTACTTTAAATTTCAACGTATGTTAGTGTTACAGATAACAGATGAAGTCGCATGTCTTATATTTATGATAAGAGATGTTGAGCGCTCCTGTTATCAAAAAGTATTACAATCATAATTTTACAATTGTGTAATTTTGCGCGTTCTAAATCTATCCTGGAACTTTTTCATCGAATTTAGGCCAAACGAGCATTATTCCTATTCCCTTGGTTCAAATTTAATGTGATATCCATAAGTCATTTTAACACCATAAAAGCTGTTATTAATTAGATCGTAAGACATAGGTAGCCATTTTTATTATAAATATATAATAAAAATTAAAAAAAAGGAATGTAATTGTTTATTAAAAAAATATTTTGTTTTTAGTTTATAAAATACTAGCAGATTTACCCGCCATTACCCGGGAGCATGCAAATTGCAAAAAAGCAAGTTTCGGCCATTTTTTCGAATTACTGCTTCGGTTAAAAAGAAAGCCTCAAAAAATATTTTTGGAGTTTCATTAACCCGTTGCACCCCAACAGCTTTTTATAGGTTTTTTCGTTACTTTGCTATAAATTAGAAATTGTTTGACCGACTGACTTCAAATTTTGTAGATGGGTTCTTCTTTGACAATATAGTTAACTCTATTAACAGACTTGGAATTTGTTGATCCTTGCCGCCCGACAATTTTTTCAAAAAAAAATTTGGGAATGATATTAGGTCCAATTTAGCTAAATATTGCTTGGTCAAAATTTCAAAAACAGGTTTGTTGAGTTCCGTTAACCCATTGTGGCACAACAGCTTTTTACAGATTTTTTCATTACTCTTAAGCAGAAACGGTTTGATCATTTGTATGTAAATTTTATATGAGTACATGTATATACTTATCATTCCTACGATTATTCAAAAAGAAATTTTTTTGAGTAAATTACGTCCAATTTTTAAAAGTAGTCTTTGAATTAGGGGAATGTTTAAAAAAATATTTTGTCGAGTTCTTTTAACCGATTGCGAACAAAAACTTTAAAAAACAGTTTGCAAAACAGTTTGAACGATTATCTCTAATTTTTCTATACGTTTTTATTCTGCTTCTTGACAATTTGGTGCTGCTTGAATTTTTATTGTTATTATTTAATAATTATGAAAACTTTCAAGTGAAATTTGATAAATTTGTTGAAAAATTGCTAGAATGATCCCTAAAAAACTCGTTTTAAGAAAATTGCTTTATTACATTTTAAAATTAACATGCACACCATTCTTGTGTTAACTTTTTTCAATAACATCAACTTAAATTACAACTTCGTTGAAAGGTCAAAAGGGTATACTAAATTTGCCATTATGTCATTATACTAAATAAATAGTAGTTTACTTGAATTACTAGCGTTTGAATAAAATATAGTCAACAAAATATAAAATATAGATGGTTTAGAAAAGGTTTAAAAATTTGCTTTTCAACTTATATTTTGTTAGTACTTATCTGAAAGTTCTACTACGCTCTTCCTCGTGTGTTTATGATTTTATGAGAGAAATGTAGGCTTCTTTCTTGGAAAAATTATTTTAAAATACTATGTATTTCAGCATATTATATAGGAAATATAATTTTTTTGATTTTTAGATTTTATTTGAAGAAAACTGCAATTTTACACGTAAATCAAACACAACTGCAAAGTAGATAAAAAACAAGTAAAGAAACAGTCAGTCCGTGCAACCGACTTAGAAATACCCACGAAATTTTTTTTATAATACTAAAAACACTTTCTAATTATTTTTTCAATTCAAAAATATTAAAAATTCTTACTACAAATTAAATTGAGATAAATGGATTCGTAAAATGCAATTACAAAACTACATATTTTAAACTTTTGTCCAATTCAATTAAATTTTACATGCAACAATTATTCCTTTTCAGGGTTTTTAGCTGTAGTGCATTTAATGTTGACTGATTTAGTACCCTTGGGTAATTATTTCAATTTTTAATGATTTTTAAAATTATTTTTTTAATTTACTTATTTTTTAAAAACTAAACTAATTAAACTCAAAGTTATTCCAAAGAAATAGTAGTTTGTAATAATATAAATATAAAAGTTTATATAATTTCATGGTTTTTAATGTTAGTTAAAACTATTATTGCTTTCATTAGCTTTTTATTACAAAATTTAATAATCATAATATGCAAAAAAATGTATTTCTAAAAAACAATGATAAATTTAGAACTGTTCATATAATTAATTTTAATACAAAAATAAATTTTACAACTTAAGTATCGTAACACAATTTCTTAATTGTATATTACTTATGGTAATAATTCAATAAAATATAGATATCATATAATAAAAATTTAAAAAAATATTTAGTTTTTAATTTATAAAATATAATACATAATATGTTTAATATTAAAACTCTTAGCCTTTTAAAAATATAAAAGTGTTAAATAGGAACAGAAATAGGAAATATTATATCAAATTTGGTTTTTTTATCTTTATTAATTTCGAATATATTATGCTTTAAGGTCTTGGGAGTAGTGGGGGTATATAAATTTCATCAAAATAGCGTAATTAGTTTCTGAGTTTTGGTGTTTTTAAGATATACGTTTGTTAGCTTTTGAACTTTTCAAAGGTTCCAGAACCCGAAACCATGGTTCGATTTTGCCCATATGCAGTCCCTGTCATACTTTCAATACTAGTTAACCCTTCTACACAATTGGAACAACACCCTGGTACCGAGTTTATAGGTTCTAACTTCTTTGAATTTGGAATCATTCTCGTTTGGCCTAAATTCGAAGAAAAAGTTCCAGGATCCGAACCCATAGTCGGATTTCGCCTATATGCTCTCCACGCCGATCTTTCAATTATTGTAAACCCTTGTACACAATTGGAACGTTCTATGTTAATTTTAAGCTATTTTTTATAATAATTTTAATGATATGCTTAAAGTCTTCAGAACTGTGTCGACGGTCCCCGAGCCACTACCCCAATTGGTCCTAAATTTCTGGGACTCTAAGGACATAAGAAGAGGCACACTTATACCAAATTTGAAGGTTTTATCTTCATTGGTTTCGGAATTATGCTTGTTTGGCCTAAATTCGATCAAAAACTTCTAGGATCCGAGTCCATGGTTCGAACTCGTTCGTACGCAGTCCCCGTCATAGCCTCATTACTGGTAACCTACATCACAAAATTCATGATTGTAACGCCATTAGATGTTGAGTTATCCTTATTTTTTTTATCGGTTTAAGTTGGTAACTAGGACTTTAAGTCATAGTAACCTACAGTTAAAATTTCATGAGGATAGCTCCATTGTCTTTTGAGTTATCGTGTCTACGGACGGACGGACGGACATGGCTATATCGACTAAAGAGGTCACGCTGATCACAAATGTTTATGCTTTTCCATATCTAGCTCGCTTCCTTTAGGTGGTTACAAACACCATACCAAAGTTAATATACCCTTTCCTATTTCATAGGTGTAGGGTATAACAAAGACTTGTAAAGAAGGAAAATGTTAGCTTATTTAAATTTAAATGTATTATTCGGATTCTTTATTAGCTTTATTTTTATTATTATTAATATTATCTGATTTAGCTTTTGCAATATTTGAGACTATTTAAGATGAGCATAAAAATTAGTCTTATTAATTACGTGAGCTTTTGGAATAAAGGTTAACTTGCGTTAATACCAAAAACTTGTAAATTTCATTGAATCTTTGTTCAAAACACGTAAACAGGTCAAAACCAAATTAAGCCTGTTTGTTTTTATAATTAAAATGCTGATACAAAATTTTCAATAAAATTCTTTTAATCGTTTAAGCAAATAAAATTTCTAGAAATCTTCATGGCGTCGTCGTAGAAAACGGGTTAATGGAACTTAACTAAAACATTTTGCAGCCTCTCTTTTGGACAACAAAATCATCCTGCAAAATTGGACACAAATCGGAAACACAATTTTTTTTGGAAGCTCGCCAGGTCAATATGGGTTAATTTATTCTAACCAAATGTATACAAATAATTGCTAAGAGGAACATTTGTGCAAAATTTCAAATCAATCGATCAAACCGTTTTGACTCGACATCAAAAACATTGAAAAAGCTTCATTGCGCCCTCGCGCCCAAACGGGTTAACCTCAACAAAAACTTGTGCCAGACAAAACTGCGAAACCACTTTGTGAAATTGGACACAAACCAGAAACATAAAATTTTTTGGAAGCCCGCCAAACAAATTTATACATCTAAGTCCGGTTGCTAAGAGGAACATTTGTGAAAATTTTTATTTTATTTAAAAACTTTTCCAAACATTTTTTAAAAGTAAAACATAAATAAGTAAAAAATTATTTTTTATTTTAATCGAATCCGGAGTCGATGGATTAAAAGGTCCAGAATCCGAACCCAAGGGCTGATTTCGCCCATATGCAATCCCCACCGTACTTTAAGTTCTAGTAACCGACAGGTTAAATTTCATCAATATAGCTCCATTAGTTTTTAAGTTATCGTGCCTACGGACGAATGGACGAACATGGCTATATCGACACAGGAAGTCACGCTAATCACAAATATATATACTTTTCCTAATATAAAAATTTTCTAAATACTTTATCTACTCAAAAATATTACAAATTCTTACTAATTTGTCGATTTAAAAATTGAATCAAATGAAAATATATTTATTTCAATTCAATTACAAAAGTGAAAAAATTTGAATTATTAAATTTTGTGATAAGAAGCTAATCAAAGCATAATATATTTTAAAATTTTTTAAAATTGCAAATTTTTTAAATTATTAGTTTATGTACGTATTAGAAAAGCTTATAAACGCAAAATATGAAATAAATGTATTTCTAAAATATAATTGCAAATGTAGAACATTTCATAAAATTCATTTAAATATAACAATAAACTTTACATAAATGCAGCAAGTACCTTTATATATAGCTAAGTATTGTACACAATGTCTTAATTATCTATCACCTATGGTAATAATTATAAAATATTTTACAATATATGTTTTATGGTAAAATTCTTAATTCGTTTCTATCTTCATGGATTTCGAAGATAAGCCTTTTAATTTTGGGATTTCTTAGGAACAACTACAATTAAGACTAAATTTCGGGTACAAATAGGAATTAGGAAATATATTCTTTGGCTTCGAAATTATACTCGTTTGGCCTCAGATCGATCAAAAGCTTCTAGAATCCGGACTCAACCAGAACCAATTCCCATGGTACTTTCATTACTATTAACCTAGAAAGTTACTAGTTGAACTTTCATCAAAATAGCGGCAATATTTTTTGAGTTAACCTGCTTTTAAGATATATGTTCGTTAGCCCTTGGACTTTCAAAGGTTCCAGAACCCGAAGCCATGGTACGATTTAGCCCATATGCAGTCCCCGTCATACTTTCAATACTAGTTAACCCTTGTACACAATTGGAACGTTCAATCTTAATTTTAAGTTACTAGTTTTATTAATTTCGATGATAAGCTTTTACATATTGGAAGGTCTAAAAGAGGTACTAAACCAATACACCACACCAATTGATCCCAAATTAGAGGGACACGCAGGAAATAGTAAAGAACACCCTTGTGCCAAATTTGAAGCTACTACATTTGTTTCAAGTTATTATCTTTATTAATTTCGAAAATATGTTTTAAGGTTCTCGGAACTGAGTGGCTGGTCCCCACCCACTACTCCAATTGGGCTCAAATTTCAAGGAGACTAAGGAAATCGAAAGCGACACCCTGATACCAAATTTGGAGGTTCTATCTTCATTGGTTTCGGAATTATGCTCATTGTCCATCCCTCACCGTACGCAATTGCCACCGTGTTTTCATTACCAGTAACTTACAGCACAAATTTCATGAAGATAGCGTCATTAGTTGTTGAGTTATCGTGATTTTTTATATATATTCGTTAGCCCTGAAACCGATTAAAAGGTCCAGAATCCTAACCTTTGGGCAGATTTCGCCCTTATGCAGTCCGAGCTGTACTCTAAGTACTAGTTTGCACTCTATTTGAACGTTCTGTCTTAATTTTAAGTTACTATTTTTAGTAATTTCGATTATAAGCTTTTAAAATTTGGGAGGTCTAAGGGGGGTATTGAACCACCACTCCAATTGATCCCAAATTAGGGGGACACGCAAGAGATAGTAAAGAACACCCTTGAGCCAAATTTGAAGCTTCGACATTTTTTTAAGTTGCTATCTTTATTAATTTTAAAGATATGTTTTAAGGTCTTCGGAAATGTGTGGCTGGTCCCCGACCCACTACTCCAATGGGACCCAGATTTCAAAGACACTAAGGAAATAAGAGCGACACCCTGATACAAAATTTGGAGGTTCTATCTTCATTGGTTTCGGAATTATGCTCGTTTGGCCTCAATTCGATCAAAAAGTTCTAGGTTCCGATCCAATCCCGAACGTACGCAATCCCCGAAGTGTTTTCATTATTAGTAAAATACAGCACAATGATGTTCGTTAGCCCTTAGACCGATTAAAAGGTCCAGAATCCGAACCCATGGGCCGATTTCGCCCATATGCAATCCCCGCCGTACTTTCAGTCCTAGTAACCTACCGTTAAAATTTCATCAAGATAGCTGCTTTATTTTTTGAGTTATCGTGCCTACGGACGGACGGACATGGTATATCGACTCAGGAGATCACGCTATTCACAAATATATATACTTTCCATATCTAGCTCACTTCCTTTAGGTGGTTACAAACGCCATATCAAAGTTAATATACCCTTTTACCTATTCTATAGGTGTAGGGTATAAAAATTGGTGATACTAATTAAACAACATTTGCGACGTAACGACAGATTCAGAAAATCTCTCGTTAAGTCGCATAGTTCGTCCTGTAAAATGAGAAAAACTAAATTCTGCGAGTACGTATATCGCGTAATAGTGCATATATATTCTAAAAATTTATTTATTTCATCGTCAATATTTATAGCACAATTATTAATTTATAGCTGAATTTTATAAACGATAAAAACCTCAAATATGGTAGAAAAGTCGTTATTGGTAAAATCCCATGACTTTGCAATTTTTTTTTTTTGGAATGTTGCCATTAGAAAAACACCAGTCAGAGATGATATTTTCTCAAAGATAATATTTTGTCAGAGATGATTTCTTCAAAAAGTCTTGAAATAGCTAACAATTTAGCTGTAGATTCGACGAGAAGTTTAAAACCCCTTTTAGAAATAGGGAAAATATTATATATTCTTCTAAAAAAAATAATTTCATTTAATGATATGTTGAAATGTATGATATATTTATGCATTTGTTAATTCCAAATTAAGAAGGTATAAAAACGAATTTTTTTGTTTTTTGTTTTTTTTTTACACCACGAACGGATTCCTTTTTACATAACATATGGGTTTAGTTGGAAAGGGTCGGCAAATAGTATATTAAAGAGTAATTTTGGGGTAGATTGCAAACGAATCTGAAAAGATTAGTTTGGAGTTTTTGAAGGTTGTAGTTTGGGACATTATTAACAGAGGGGAACAGATTACATGGAAGCATTTTTAACTTCTTAGAAGTCCTCACGACAAATGAGTTTTCATAACCAGATTAAACCATTTTGGAATTTCCACAGTGTGAAAATGAGCACTTGCAGTTTCTCTGATGTTGGTATGGGATAGAAAAAGATGGTTAGTTATATTAAATTTATGACGGGGTTTCACCGTAATATGAAAACAAAAAAAAACTTTCTTTTGTTAGTTGTTTCATTAAAATTGGTCCTATGGTTTGCCCTAACAAGGGACGTTTATATTTGGCAAAAGATAGCTGGTTTTATAAACTTTATAAATTTTTAAAAGACAAATGTTTAGAGTTACGATACTAATATTTACCATTATGCAAAACTCAATTTTTGCAAAATTTTTGGCTAGACATATCTTTCAAACGGTTCACACTACGGTCTCGAAATTTTGGGAGTAATTAGATCCTCAGAAATAAGTAGAAGTCGGTTAAAAAAATTTTTTTTATCCCGTCTCCTGTTTAGCAGCTATAAGGACTCGAAAATTGAAATTTTGCTATTTTTAAACACCTGTAACTTAAATACCTGTTCAAAGTTTTTTTTGTTAATATACAAAATTTGAAGGTCCAGCATTATACTTTAACATATGTTAAAAGATTTTCTGAAAAATTTAAGAAAGTGTCTGTCAGTTTTAACCATTTTTGCTTATATAGTAAAATTCTAAATAAAATTCCAAATTTTGGTAGAATTCACAATTTAATTCCTTGAACCCAAAAAAGTTGGGGGAAGGGGAGTAGTGAGGATTAGATTGGGCAACCTTCCCCATAGAGGCGCTATTAGGACTTAAAAATTAAAAAATTTACTGTTTTTATAAGTAAGTAGTAACTTAGTACCCAACGTATATATTTGCTAAATTAAACGTTAACAAGCTTCAACATTATATTCCCATAAAATACTCAGTATGAAACACTATATTATTTTTTATTTTGTAAAAATGTGCCTATATAGCTTCACTCTGTCAGTTTTTACTTACGGCTGACTAAAAAATATCAGAAATGGATAGGTATTGCAACAAAAATAATTTAATGTTAAAACTTTTTTTGTTGCCCCCCCCCCCCCCCTTACGGAGCTACAGCCCTACAAAGTCGCAAAAAGCCCTATATTTAAACAGTTATAATTAGAGTTCTCTATGGGATATTTCCAATCTGACAGCTGTTCTTGTAAGCCTTACAAATTTTTAAAAACCAATTGTATAGGGTTACCATACGGTACTAAAATTTACCGTTATTCAAAACTAAGTTTTACAAAATTTTTGGTCCTTCATAACTTCTGAAAGGCTAAATCTAGAAACTTGAAATTTTGGGAGAAGTTAGATCCTTAGAAATAAGTAAGAGCCAGCTAACAAAATTTTTTTTTCACGCCCCCTCTTTAGGAGCTGTAAGGGGTCGAAAATTGAAAATTTGCTTAAAATTTTGCTTTTAAACACCTATAATTTGGATACCTGTCAAAATTTTTTTTTATTTATATACAAAATTGAAAGCTCCAAAACGAAAGTTTCAATAAGTCAAAGGTTTATGTGTCAATAATATGTGTCAAAGGTTTTTCTTAATTTTGACTTTGTCCGTCCGTCCGTATGTTTACAAAAACTTTAATATATATAATTTCGTAGAATATTTTTTTTCTGTAGCCCCACCCGTTACGGAGCTACAGCCCCCTAAAGTTGGAAAAAGCCCTATTTTTAAATTGTTATAACAAGAGTTTTGTTATGTGTATTTTCAATCCGAAAACGGAAAAGATAGCTTATTTTATAGGCTTCACAAAAATATAAGGCTAAAATGTATAGAGTTGCCCTACGGTACTAACATTTACCTTTAAGCTAAACTCAACTTTTGCAAAATTTTTGGCCCCATATAACTTCTAAACGGTTCAAGCTAGGGTCTTGAAATTTGGGGAGAAGTTAGGTCCTCCGAAATTAGTAGGAGTCGGTTAACAAATTTTTTTTATCGCGCCCTCTGTTTAGGAGCTGTAAGGGCTCGAAAATTGAAAGTTTGCTATTTTCAACCACCTGTAACCTAAACACCTGCTCAATGTGTTTTTTTTATAAATATACAAAATTTACAGCTGCAGCATTATATTTCAACATATGTTAAAGGTTTTTCTTAAATTTGAAAGGGTCTCTTTAAATTGAAGAAATTGTTTATTAGTCTAACCATTTTTGGTTAGATAATAATATTCTAGGTAAAATTGCAAAGGTTGTTTGAGTTCAAAATTGATTTTCTACAACAGAAAAAAATGGAAGGGTGAGGACAGGGGGTGGGCAGATCCATCATAAGTTTTCTAAGCAAAAATTTGGGAACCTTCCATTGAAGAGCTACTAGGTCTTCAAAATTAAAACTTTTATGTTCTTATAAAACAGTAACTTATTCAACAGTGTATGTTTTTCAAAATTAAATGTTAACATTGAAGCTCCAACATTATATTTCGCACTTCTTAGCAGGTTTTTTGAGTGAATTGGAGTTATATTCTAAGTATTTCACTATTATTCATATAATTAATAAATTAATGAAATTACTAAATTATAATATTATCATAATATATATTTTTATAAAAATAAATGATAAAATACTCAGTAAGAAACCGTATATATTTTTGAAAATGTGCTTTTTAAAAACCCTTGGTTTTTTTCCCTCACTTGTTTTAAAAACCCTTGGTTTTTTTCCCTCGTTTGTTTTAAAAACCCTTGGTTTTTTCTCATCACTTGTTTATATTATAATTATTATTAATATTACTTTGTAATCTTGGTAAAATTAAATAATTTTTGGTATTTAATTGAATTATGTATTTTATATTACATTTCAAATGTAGCTATTAATAAAAGGAAAAAAAAAAAAAGGTAGAAATTTTTTTGAAAGCCTTTTGAGCCGAAATAGGTTAGTATATCCGTTAGATAAGAGGATCATTTGGGCAAAATTTCAAGTCAATTGGTCAAACCGTTTTGGCTCGACATTAAAAATAAGAAAAGTCTTAAAATGGCTCTGAAGTCGAAACCAGTTGACTTATTAAAACTTAACTTAGCCTATGTCACACCCCGGATCTTTGTTTCATTTATTTATAAATTTTACCAGACAATATAATAATTTTATATTTAATATAGATATTTTTTAATCTTTTGTAAAATTAAGTGTTATTAATTAAGGAGTTCTGTTAAATCTGTCATAGTGTGAAGTACCAATTTTTATTGTTCTGATTTTAAAATTTTATTTGAAAATATTAATAAACAATTAAGCTAAAATTCCAAACTAAATACATACAGCTTGATAAGATTGTAAAAAATAAGGAACTAATAATTATTATTAGAAAAAATAAAACATTATAAACAAACAACAGATAAAAATAAATAAAAACAAAAAGTTATTTTTATATAGCCACAATTAAGTGCACGGAAAGTTAAAAATTTATTGCTGGAAAATAAACGCATACATTGTACTGGAGCTTGTAAAAACTGTTTATATACAAAATTCGCAAAATTAACTAAGCTATTTGAATTGATCCTTTCACGATGTTTTTAACTTAATACGCGTACTTGCGTAGTTGAATAATTGCACGTACAATTGTGAAATTTTTATATTTCCTTTTTCCTCAAGAAGAATATAAAATTCAATATTGTAAATGTACATACCTACATATTTATACCAAAATACAAAGCGAATTTTTAAGAAATAGTGGTACAGTGGAACAGATAAGAGAACCAAAATGTTTAATTTGAATTATGAGTGTAGTATAGAATAGTTTTTTTGTGTAAGACAAAAGTACAATTTTATTTTAATTTGCTCACATTTGGTACGATTTTAGTCTTACACAATGAAAACATATCTGCATATAATTTATTTGTCAAAACAAATTTTGGAAATTCCCTATACACATAAACTTGACAGTTGGGAATTAAAAATGATTTTTTTTCTATTTATTAACTGAAAAAAAGTCAACAATTGCTTTCATTGTTTGAATGTTTTGAAATACAAATGAAGCAGTTCTACATTTTGACGCTTTATAAAATACAAAATCAATTCTATATGTTTTCTTTGGGTAAGACTAATAACAGGCTACCAAAATTTTTTTTTGTGTAAAACAAAAGTACACTTTTATTTTAATTTTTTAATTCCATATGTTTTCGTTGTGAAAGACTAAAATCGAACCAAATGTGAGTAAATTTAAATAAAATTGGACTTGTAATTAAATTAAATTGTACTTTATTTTGTCTTATACAAAAATAACACAAGTAAAGAAACAGTCATCCGGTGCAACCGATTTAGAAATACCCTACACCTATTTGGTTCAAATTTAATGGGAAGTCCATAAGTCATTTTAAAACCATAAAAGCTTTTATTAGTTTGATCGTAAGACATGGCCAACCAAATTTACTTTATAATACTAAAAATATTTTCTTATTATTTATCTATTTTAAAATATTAAAAAACAAACAAACTTCCAAAGAATGTTAAATACATTTATTTCAATTCAATTACAAAATTGGAAAAATTTGAATTATTAAATTTTGTAATTAAAAGCTAATCGCATTCATATAATTAATAATTAAAATTTTTAAAAATAGCAATTATTTTAAATTGTTAGTTTATGTACCTATTAGAAAAGCTTATAAACGCAAAATATGCAATATATGCATTTCAAAAATATAATTACAAATTTAGAACTTTTCATATAATTCATTTAATTATACATTTTACATAAACATAAACAATAAACAATTTTACATAAACAATACATTTTACATAAATGCAGCAAATAACTTTGAATATAGCTTAAGTATTGGACACAAAATCTTAATTATATATCACCTAAGGTAATAATTCAATAAAATATATGATATAATAAAAATAAAAAAAGGAATTTTATCGTTTATTAAAAAAATATTTTGTTTTTTATTTTAATTTTAAGTTACAATTTTTATTAATTTCGATGATAAGCCTATAAAAATGTAACTAATATATACCAAAGCTGTATAAAAAAGATTATTTGTGTAAAGCTTTAATTTGTGGAAATCAAAAAAAATTATTTGTTTCATTGTTTATTATTAAATTCCGGATCAAAATTTATCCAACAATTGCTTTTTGAATAACTTCAATGAATGTGACACAATTCTTGGTCTTGCTTTAAATAATGATCATATATAATAAGTCCATCAAAAGATCCGAAGTCTAAGGAAAAACTCTTACTTGCTTATATTAGAATTATTCAAAAGATTTTATATTCATAACTGAAATGTGGATATATAGTTGTGAAACAGAAGATTTTAGAGTTCCAGGTTATCATTTTTTTTGCATGGACGAACGATACTTATTCCGCAGGAGGTGTAGGTGCTTTCGTAAAGAATAATTATGAATGTGATACTACAAATTATAATCTTAATTGTGCAGACATAATAAAAATTAAATGTAAGATAAAAAATGATTTTTATGTATTCTTTTGTGTATATACTGGTAGACTGCATCATATATAGACATTCTTCGTTCTACCTTTATTGTGCACGCACACAGGTATAAAACAGTGTTTGTAGAGTTTAAAAATAATATTATTTTTTTTAATAATATTTTTAACATTTTTCTTTTTTTTTTTTAATAATTTCATTTCATTTGTAGAAATTAATTCTAAAATAAAATTCAATGTGCTAATATCTTTTAATTTAATAACTATTAATTTAATTTTTATTTTAATTTTTTAGTTTGTTGTGATGGTGTTTTTTTGTCTTAAAATTATTTTTCTCAATTTTCGGATTTACAAGCCTTACTTCCAATGGGAGCAAGATAAGCATTTTTGTTTTTCATTTTTATTATATTAATTTATTTTTTTTCTTTATAATTTGTTAAAAAAGTTTTCTAATTAAACAAAACTTTTACACAATTAACACACATTTTTAATCTACTATTAAAATTAATTTTTTTCATAACATACACTTTGATTAATTTTAACACAAAGTTGTCATTCTTATTTTATATTATATAATTCTTATTATTAAATATAAAAACTTTTATTTTATTTTTTTAAATTAAAAATTTATTCTAATTTTAAACACGCATCGGACTTGTTTCGTTTACAATTAATATTTTACACTTCTAAATTTTTAAATTTTATTATTTTTTTTTTTAATTTTAAATTCAAATATAAATTTCTTTCACTTTCAAATTAGTTTAAAAAAACAAATTCTGTTGCGCTTTTACATCTCTTTTCTATTCTAAAAATTTTTCTATTCTTAAAATATTTTGATTCTTAAAATTTTGTATTTATTAATAATAAATATTCTTTGAAAATTGCTAACTTTTGCATTAATTTGTGTATCATACATGCCGTAGAATGCCATTTAAACTCTGCAAAGCCAGCTATCCTAGCAATTTGTGAAACGCAAGTTAGTGGCCAAAAGATAATTTTAGTATTACAGGCTTCTCACTTGTTTCACACGTCGTCCCTAAAAGAAGCATCGCTATCTTTATTGGAAATGACATCGTTTTCAACATTCACAAAACATGTCATTCATTTCGGTTTCTTATATAGATCACCCAACCCAAAGCAAGTTGAACTATTTTCATCAATGTCCCATCTTTCTCAACTTGTTCAAAATCCCACTAGGGTCCCTGACCGTGCTGATCAAGAAGGTTACCTCTTGGATCTGTTTCTGACTACAAATCCTGAAAAGTATGTGGTTTCAGTAGGTTGCCCCCTTGTGGGCTCCGACCATTGTTTGGTGAAAACCAGCTTCCATATTACCACAATGATCAATAGACAGACTCCTCCCAAAAAACTGGTATGGAATTATAATCGTGCCAACTGGAAAGGTTTAAAAATCTTTTTTGAAGATTTCGATTGGTCAATATGTTTTCGCAACAAGAATGTTAACTTTGCTGCAAATGCGATCAGTGAAACCATCTTGCTTGGAATGAGGTTGTTCATACCTCACTCCATGAGAAGTAATCAACAAAAACCAAAGGTATGGTTCAATCGCATTTGCAGTAAAGCAATTCGTGTTAAGTCGGAGGCTTTCAAACGTTACCAACACAATTGGTCGGAATCTCATAGGGCCAACTATATAGCGGCCAGAAATACCAAAGAATATAATTTCAATAAAGAATATTGAAATAACCAAAGAATAAAAGAATAACCAAAGAATAAAAAGTTAGGTTATTGGACACAAAATCTTAATTATATATCACCTAAGGTAATAATTCAATAAAATATATGATATAATAAAAATAAAAAAAAGGAATTTTATCGTTTATTAAAAAAATATTTTGTTTTTAATTTATAAAATATTATACATAATATGTTTTATGGTAAAATTCTTAGCCTTTTAAAAATATAGAAGTGTTAAATAAGAACGGAAATAGGAAATAGTGTATCAAATTTGATTTTTTTATCTTTATTAATTTCGAATATATTATGCTTTAAGGTCTTGGGAGTAGTAGGGGTGGTACGCAAACCGCTATTCCAATTCACCCAAAATTTCACGTACACAAAACAAGTAAGAAGAAACACATGTGCCTCAAATATAATGTTCTATCTTCTTTGATTTTGAAATTATACTAGTTTGAGTTCAATTTTATGAAAAGCTTCCAGAATCTAAACAATACAAGAACCAATCCCATGGTACTTTCATTAATAGTAACCTAGAATATAAATTTCATCAAAATAGAGTAATTAGTTGCTTAGTGTTGGTGTTTTTAAGATATATGTTTGTTAGCTTTTGAACTTTTCAAAGGTTCCAGAACCCGAAACCATGGTACGAAACGTTGTACACAATTGGAACATTCTATATTAATTTTAAGTTACAATTTTTATTAGTTTCGATGATAAGCCTATAAAAATGTAACTAATATATACCAAAGCTGTATTATTTGTGTATTGTAAAAGATTAATTGAGAGAAATAAGGTTGCCAATGAACAGCAAGTCCTTTTGGACTTTTACAAAAGGGTTAAAGGAGGACGTAGGCGAGTCCTCTTTTCCCCCACTTGTTGATAAAAATAACAGAATTGTGTCAGATTCTAAAGAAAAAGCAAACTTGTTTGGTGAAAAATTTCCTTCCAATTCAACACTGCCCCAGTCAACACAAAATCCACCTCGTATTCCACGCGTTTGGTAGAATTTACTTCAGGACACGACTAGTGATCAAAATATTAAAGAATCTTGACGCAAACAAATCGGCCGGTCCTGATGGAAGCACTTCAATGGTTCTCAAAAAAACTTATTCCACTATTTCAAAACCTTTCCGCAACCTTTTTTTCATTTCCTTTACTTCGGGTACTCATGCTGCCCAATGGAAGGTTGCGAATGTTTTTCCATTTTCAAAAAAGGGCAGAAAAACCGATCCCTCTAACTACCGCTCTATTGCTATAGCTTCGGACCTTTCCAAAGTAATGGAAAAAATTGTAAACATAAAGATTTTGGAATATCGCAAATACCTTGATCGACAATACGGGTCTAGAGCCCGTCGTTCAACATATATAGACATTCTTCGTTCTACCTTTATTGTGCACGCACACAGGTATAAAACAATGTTTGTAGAGTTTAAAAATAATATTATTTTTTTTAATAATATTTTTAACATTTTTCTTTTTTTTTTTTAATAATATCATTTCATTTGTAGAAATTAATTCTAAAATAAAATTCAATGTGCTAATATCTTTTAATTTAATAACTATTAATTTAATTTTTATTTTAATTTTTTAGTTTGTTGTGATGGTGTTTTTTTGTCTTAAAATTATTTTTCTCAATTATCGGATTTACAAGCCTTACTTCCAATGGGGGCAAGATAAGTATTTTTGTTTTTCATTTTTATTATATTAATTTATTTTTTTTCTTTATAATTTGTTAAAAAAGTTTTCTAATTAAACAAAACTTTTACACAATTAACACACATTTTTAATCTACTATTAAAATTAATTTTTTTCATAACATACACTTTGATTAATTTTAACACAAAGTTGTCATTCTTATTTTATATTATATAATTCTTATTATTAAATATAAAAACTTTTATTTTATTTTTTTAAATTAAAAATTTATTCTAATTTTAAACACGCATCGGACTTGTTTCGTTTACAATTAATATTTTACACTTCTAAATTTTTAAATTTTATTATTTTTTTTTTTTAATTTTAAATTCAAATATAAGATTCTTTCACTTTCAAATTAGTTTAAAAAAAAAAATTCTGTTGCGCTTTTACATCTCTTTTCTATTCTAAAAATTTTTCTATTCTTAAAATATTTTGATTCTTAAAATTTTGTATTTATTAATAATAAATATTCTTTGAAAATTGCTAACTTTTGCATTAATTTGTGTATCATACATGCCGTAGAATGCCATTTAAACTCTGCAAAGCCAGCTATCCTAGCAATTTGTGAAACGCAAGTTAGTGGCCAAAAGATAATTTTAGTATTACAGGCTTCTCACTTGTTTCACACTTCGTCCCTAAAAGAAGCATCGCTATCTTTATTGGAAATGACATCGTTTTCAACATTCACAAAACATGTCATTCATTTCGGTTTCTTATATAGATCACCCAACCCAAAGCAAGTTGAACTATTTTCATCAATGTCCCATCTTTCTCAACTTGTCCAAAATCCCACTAGGGTCCCTGACAGTGCTGATCAAGAAGGTTACCTCTTGGATCTGTTTCTGACTACAAATCCTGAAAAGTATGTGGTTTCAGTAGGTTGCCCCCTTGTGGGCTCCGACCATTGTTTGGTGAAAACCAGCTTCCATATTACCACAATGATCAATAGACAGACTCCTCCCAAAAAACTGGTATGGAATTATAATCGTGCCAACTGGAAAGGTTTAAAAATCTTTTTTGAAGATTTCGATTGGTCAATATGTTTTCGCAACAAGAATGTTAACTTTGCTGCAAATGCGATCAGTGAAACCATCTTGCTTGGAATGAGGTTGTTCATACCTCACTCCATGAGAAGTAATCAACAAAAACCAAAGGTATGGTTCAATCGCATTTGCAGTAAAGCAATTCGTGTTAAGTCGGAGGCTTTCAAACGTTACCAACACAATTGGTCGGAATCTCATAGGGCCAACTATATAGCGGCCAGAAATACCAAAGAATATAATTTCAATAAAGAATATTGAAATAACCAAAGAATAAAAGAATAACCAAAGAATAAAAAGTTAGGTTATTGGACACAAAATCTTAATTATATATCACCTAAGGTAATAATTCAATAAAATATATGATATAATAAAAATAAAAAAAAGGAATTTTATCGTTTATTAAAAAAATATTTTGTTTTTAATTTATAAAATATTATACATAATTTGTTTTATGGTAAAATTCTTAGCCTTTTAAAAATATAGAAGTGTTAAATAAGAACGGAAATAGGAAATAGTGTATCAAATTTGATTTTTTTATCTTTATTAATTTCGAATATATTATGCTTTAAGGTCTTGGGAGTAGTAGGGGTGGTACGCAAACCGCTATTCCAATTCACCCAAAATTTCACGTACACAAAACAAGTAAGAAGAAACACATGTGCCTCAAATATAATGTTCTATCTTCTTTGATTTTGAAATTATACTAGTTTGAGTTCAATTTTATGAAAAGCTTCCAGAATCTAAACCATACAAGAACCAATCCCATGGTACTTTCATTACTAGTAACCTAGAATATAAATTTCATCAAAATAGAGTAATTAGTTGCTTAGTGTTGGTGTTTTTAAGATATATGTTTGTTAGCTTTTGAACTTTTCAAAGGTTCCAGAACCCGAAACCATGGTACGAAACCTTGTACACAATTGGAACATTCTATATTAATTTTAAGTTACAATTTTTATTAGTTTCGATGATAAGCCTATAAAAATGTAACTAATATATACCAAAGCTGTATTATTTGTGTATTGTAAAAGATTAATTGAGAGAAATAAGGTTGCCAATGAACAGCAAGTCCTTTTGGACTTTTACAAAAGGGTTAAAGGAGGACGTAGGCGAGTCCTCTTTTCCCCCACTTGTTGATAAAAATAACAGAATTGTGTCAGATTCTAAAGAAAAAGCAAACTTGTTTGGTGAAAAATTTCCTTCCAATTCAACACTGCCCCAGTCAACACAAAATCCACCTCGTATTCCACGCGTTTGGTAGAATTTACTTCAGGACACGACTAGTGATCAAAATATTAAAGAATCTTGACGCAAACAAATCGGCCAGTCCTGATGGAATCACTTCAATGGTTCTCAAAAAAACTTATTCCACTATTTCAAAACCTTTCCGCAACCTTTTTTTATTTTCTTTTACTTCGGGTACTCATGCTGCCCAATGGAAGGTTGCGAATGTTTTTCCATTTTCAAAAAAGGGCAGAAAAACCGATCCCTCTAACTACCGCTCTATTGCTATAGCTTCGGACCTTTCCAAAGTAATGGAAAAAATTGTAAACATAAAGATTTTGGAATATCGCAAATACCTTGATCGACAATACGGGTCTAGAGCCCGTCGTTCAACCAGTGATCACATGACTTACTTTTGCGAGAAGCTAAATATCAGTCATTACCACTCTGGTGAATCTGATGTTGTAGCGTTGTATATATCTAAAGGCTTTAACCATGTATGGCATGATGCTTTAACAGTTAATAGTTAATTTCTCTTGCAAATTCTGGGTATCGGGTTACACCAAAAGTTGACCTGGTCAAACCACTTTTAAGGTATAGCTAAAGATGCAGCTAAATGTTTAGGTTTCTTGTTTTGCTGTAAAACTTATTTTTCTGCACCTGATCTATTAAAAATCTGTAAAACTTACATTAGACCAAAAATGGAGTAAAATGCACATATTTAATGCACAATATCTACCCCTAAACCGCGCTGGGATATCTTAATAAAGTGTAAAATAGAGCTATCCGTCAAATAAATGATCCTATTGTTACCTCTTCGCTCACTCCACTTAACCATCGGCGAACCGGTTGGTCACT
Organism: Dolichopus griseipennis; assembly: GCA_963082915.1. Lineage (NCBI taxonomy): Eukaryota > Metazoa > Arthropoda > Insecta > Diptera > Dolichopodidae > Dolichopus > Dolichopus griseipennis. The sequence continues at coordinate 137,390,349 of OY720441.1, forward strand.
AACTCTTTTTTATAGATACCTCGTAGGTAAGAACACTTGTTCCAACGAAATCAAAAAATTAATGCCTGCCCTGAAAGTTTTCTAACGTGAAACAAGGGGTGCAACAGATGCTCATCCCTACACTGTTGATTTAGTAAGATGGCGAACACGGCTTATGGAAAATCGCTTGTTGTGCGCACATCGCGATTATGGAATCAGTTACCATTTAATGAGTTTCCTAAAGTTGGTAGTTTTTGTTTGTACGATCCAATAAAGTTTAAGAAAAACATTAACATCAATCTTCATGACTTTCCTTTAAATTAATTGCTTTATCCATACCAAGGTCCATACCAAGTTTGGTTTAAAAAGAAGGTGGTTTTAGCTGGTTAAAGTCCAACACTCCCCAGATAAACCCCGTACACTGATTCTGGGCGGCTTTCGATGCTTTCCGTCAACCCTCGCAAAAAACAAAAAAAAAAGGATTAAAAAAAACGAAAGTTTTTAAAAAGCACACTTTCAAACTTATATAGGGTTTCTAACTCACTGAATTTTATCATTTATTTTTATAAAAATATATTTAAAAAATAGAAGATATTATAATTTAGTTATTTCATCAATTTATTAATAGTGAAATAAATACTTAGAATATAATCCCAATGCTCTCTAGAAAACCGGTTAACAAGTGCGAAATATAATGTTGGAGCTCAAATGTTAACTTTTAATTTTGAAAAACATACACTAGTGAATAAGTTACTATTGCATAATAGTTTAAATTTTAAAGTTTATATTTAATTACAAAAAAAATTAATAAAAAAAAAAAATGAATTAAAAAAAAAGATGAATTTAAAAAAAACACATGCTCTGAACGAGATTCGAACCCACACTTTTCAATTAAAAGGTCGACGTCCTAACCACTAAGCCATCGACTTTTTGTTCATCACAATTTTTTTTTAAATTATTATAGTTGCTATGGTATCAATTGTTTGTTTTGAATAACTGTTTTGAATTTTTTTAAAAATGTATAAAAAAAAAATAAATAATTTATAAATGAGAGTTTTAAGATGAATTAAAAAAAAAAAAAATTTTGCCGCAGCCAGGAACCGAAACTTTTCGACTACTAGTCCCATGTCCTAAACACTACACCATAGAACAATTAATAATTTGCCTACAAAACGAGTTGTTATTTATCCTAATTTTTTTTTTTTAAATAATTTTAGTTGCTATGGTATCAATTGTTTGTTTTAAATAACAGTTTTGAATTTTTTTATAAAAATATTAAAAAAAATTAATAATTTTTAATATAAATGAGAGTTTTCTATCAAATTTTCTATAAAATAAAATTTTTCGTACATCAAATAAATACTTATATTTTATTAAATAGAAAATAGATAACAAAAAATGAATTTAAAAAACAAGAAAAAATTTCCTTAGCCTCAATTCGAACCGAGACATTTTGGCTACAAGTAACATGTCCTAACCACTACACCATGAACGGATTAGTAGTTTAACTACATTTTGTTTGTTTTTATATTTGGTTTCTATTTAGTTATTAATTTTGAAAATATTCATATAATTTCGAAAAATTTGTATGGCAGCTACCCGAAGCCTTTGTCCGATTTTAACTAAAAACAATAGGGAACCCACAAATTGTCTAAAAATTACTTTGTGAAAGTTTCAGAACTCTAGCTCTTATAGTTTTAAAGTTATCGCGCTGACGGACGGACAGACGGACGGACGGACACACATAGCTAGATCGATTCACTTTTCGATGCTGATTCGATAAGTACCCTTGACACTATATCTAGCTCGTATATTTCGATGCGTTACAAATGGAGGAGTAATTTTAATATATGTATGCACGGGTATAAAAAAGGGTATAAAAAATGGGAGACAAAATTTACAAAATTTCTAAGTTTACTTTTAAATATTTTTAAATTTTGACTGTTTTTAATTTCTACCGGTAGCGAGTTGAAAAGTTTTATTGCGCCGCATTTTAGACTTTTTAGCTTCAACTTTGTTTTGGCTTTAGGAATTTCGATATTTTTGCTGTTTCTGGTTAGATAATTATATATATTCTCCCTATTTTAAAGTTTCAGTTTGGACTTAGTATTATTGTTCACGATATTATACATGTATTTACATTTTTTAAAGTAAATTAGTTGGTAAATATCCAGTGTATCAATCTATCTATCTATCTATATATATAAAAGCGAAAGTTTGTTTGTTTGTTTTTATGTAGCGGAAAGAAATCGTGGTCCAAAATTTTGCTCTAACGGACCGCCAAGTTGGGGCTGTGGTGCAAGTATTTAAACTTCTTTGTTCTAAAATGAAAACGGTTTGACCGATTGACTTCAAATTTTGTATACGTTATGCTCCTTGAGAATTGAGTTGATACTATAAACAGTTTTGGAATTTGTTAACCCATGTCGGGCCGACGGGTGGTCAAAAAAAATTTTGGATCAAAATTTTGTCCGATTTTACGAAATTCTGTTTTGGCTTAAAAGAAAGCCCCAAATTGCACCCCAACACATTTTTATAGGTTTTTTCAATAGTTTACTCTAAATTCTAAACGGTTTGACCAATTGACTTGAAATTTTGTATACGTGATGCTCCTTGAGAATTGAGTTGACACTATTAACAGTTTTATAATTTATTAACCCATGTCGGGCCGATGGTTGGTCGAAAAAAATTTTGGGTCCAACTTTTGTCCGATTTTATGAAATTCTACATAATTGGGGATGTTGTAGGTATCTTTGAAAAATCATAAACACAAACCTCTGTAATTATTACTAGGTCTATTGGTTCAAATTCATTAATTAATGCTTCAAGTTCCAGTATTTTATTTCTAATGCTACATATATTTAAATACAATATCTTTAGATCTCCAATTTGCATTATATTTTCTTGTCCTGCCATTATCATCTGTCGATTAAGTAAGATGATAATGACAGAACTCTAAGATTCTGTTGTCTTTTAGAGATTTTCCCTATATTTGTTATAAACATGTCGTCTATATGTAGCTAGATCATTCAAAACATCTTTATTGCAGATTCCTATGTTTTAGTGGTACCTGTCATATATTCTCCGAAGTTCCTGATAGTCTGTTGGTAGTCCTTCTTGATTAGTTAGAAACTTTGTATTGGTTTGTGTTATACCATCAAAGCAAATATCATTTTGATCGTGGAAAAATGCCAAATATAATCATCGCACATTGTTTAATATTCTGTAATCCCTTAATCTGGAAAGAACATATACACTATCTCCATTTTCAATTGCTCTTTTTGTAAGCCTTACAATTGGGGGTGACATGGGATCAACAAAACTTTTGCTATCATCTTGGAATTTGGAGTAACCTATTTTTCTTTCAGTTGTGTATTGTGGATTTACTGTTTCGCCTTTATTCTAGTTTGGGTACTTGGAGTCTTTTATTTCTATATTATTATTACTATTATCATTGGTATGGTTAATTCTATCGTTTTTAATATTACTAATACTATCATTTTCTCTTTTTTCTGTATTATTATTATCATTGTTTTGGTTAATTTTATCACTTTTAATGCTACTTTTTGAATTATTATCAATAGTTTTATTTATTTTTATATTACTTTTAAGGATAGTGTTTTTATTTGACCATAATTTTGGAAAATATGAAAGAATGTAGCTACGCTTATTTTTATCTTTATTATAATCCATTTTGTTAGTCTTTCACTGCAATGGTTTATATTATAATTATTATTTTCATTTTTTATATAAGTAATATCGCTGTTAGCGTCTCTAATATTATAAATATTTGGTTTAACATTAGTATTATTGTTATTAATATTATCATTAACATTATTATCAGTTCTGCATGCAGAATCACTTTTTTTTATTTTTATTTACATTTATATTTAATTTGTAATCTGCCCCTTCTAGTTTCCTTAATTGCTAGTATCCAATTTTTTTTTTCTTATGCTTAATTTATTTTTATACACTGTACATGATCTACTAAAAGTTTTGTGATTAACATCCAACCCCAAACTGAATTTTTCATTCGATTTTAAGGAATTAATGCATTTAATAATCTCCTCTTTTTGGCATTCACTTGTCTTGTGCTCTTGATGGCACTTCAAGCAAGTTTCTTTATTCGTACATTCCGCAGCCCTATGGTTAAATCCTTTACATTTATAACATCTAGAGACTTTTATGGCATCAAAGATCTTGCTCCTTTCCCATCCAATACATAATTTTTGTTTAGCTATTATTTTTGGCAATTATTCTTTATCCACATCTATAATTGCATTAAACATTTCTTTGTTGTATTTTTGCACTGGGCATATCTTTTATACTTTAAGTTCACTCATTTGTAGAAAAGAATTTTGTTTTTTAATGTTTTCTACAATATCATTTTCACTAAATTTATTATTCAGGTGCACAATTGCTATATTAGGTTTAATGACCACATGTATTTTAATATCATAATTCTCTTTCATTTTTTCTTCTAATTCCTTTTTGATATTTTCACGATCTTCGATTTCTATTAAAATCATCTCATTACTTTTTTTTTCAATATTCCTTATTTTCAAATTTTTTGGATCCACCTTTGCATTTAAAACTCTTCTTGTTTTTTTAGGTTTCTGCTTATTCTTCGGTTTTATTATTAAAGCTTACTCTTTCTTCATTTCTAAATTTACACTTGCTTTAGTATTTTTGATTACATCAGCAAATGACATTGTTTGACCTATATTCGAATTTATATTATTTGTGAAATTAATTTTTTTGAAAACTTCATAATTTTTTTTAATTGCACTAACAAATGATTCATTCACTTTTTCTGTTTCAATTTTGAAGACTTCAGTAATTTTTAGCATTTTCTCTATTTCCTTTTGTTGGCTGGCAAAAAAATTAAATTCCAATATTTTCATGTAATTAGTTTCAATAGCCTTAAGTAATTCAACGACTTAATTTTCATTTTTTTTTATTGCACGTTCAAATTCTTCTTTATATTCCTTCAGGTACTCATTATTTTTGGAAACGGCATAGTCCATGTTTTGTTACACCAAATCAAAATTTTGTATATATTGAATACAGCCGTCACAAATAAAGTTAATATTCTTGTTGGTGTATGTAAGTTCACCGTAGATTGATCCATTCCTGAACATTTTAATGCCTCATGATAGAATTTTTTGCATACACCTGCACATTCTATACCCGTTTCTCCTTTAATTTTTAATTTACGATTTGGCACGAAACCATTTCGTGTAATTAAAATATACATACATTTTTTTTTATGCGTAATTGCTGATTAGTACTTTTTTTTTTCTTTTATTAATTAGTATAATTACAATCGATAAAACAAAAAGTTAACACATTTGCATCGTACTGTAGTAAAAGAATTTGAAATATTAATTTGAAAATAGAATTTTAAAATATTTAAAATTAGGTATTGTGACACCTTGTCCTGGGAAAAAATCATGCTATAGCGCACCACCCGCATTTTGACCAATATTTTTGATTAATGACCAAGTCCTCCAGAAGTAGGGCACCCGATAGTATGTTAGTTCTTACAAGTTTGTTTACTTGGTAATAGGTAATAGGTGCACATGAAAAAGTAGTAAGAAAATATGTTTTTATAAAATGGGATGAATTGGTTGGGATGAATTAACTAAATTCGTCCTGGCAGGCTTCCAAAAAAAATTGTGTTTCCGATTTGTGTCCAATTTTACAGTTTGATTTTGCATTCCAAAAGAGAGGCTGCAAAAAGTTTCAGTTAAGTTCGATTAACTCGTTTTCCATGACGACGCCATGAAGTTTTCTATAAATTTCATTTGCTTAAACGATTAAAAGATTTTTATTGAAAATTTTGTATCAGCATTTTAATTATAAAAACCCACAGAGTTCATTTGGTTTTGACCTGTTTATGCGTTTTGCACAAAGATTCAATGAAATTTTCAAATGTTTGGTATTAACGCAAGTTAGCCTTTATTCCAAAAGCACACTTAATTAATAAAACAATTTTTTTTGCTCTCAAATAGTCAAATTTAATAAGATTAATGACCAAGTCCTCCAGAAGTAGGGCACCCAATAGTATGTTAGTTCTTACAAGTTTGTTTACTTGGTAATAGGTAATAGGTGCACATGAAAAAGTAGTAAGAAAATATGTTTTTATAAAATGGGATGAATTGGTTGGGATGAATTAACTAAATTCGTCCTGGCAGGCTTCCAAAAAAAATTGTGTTTCCGATTTGTGTCCAATTTTACAGTTTATATGTAAAATAATAATATTAATAATAATAAAAATAAAGCTAATAAAGAATCCGAATAATAATATCTTTAAATTTAAATAACGTAACATTTTCCTTCTCTACATTTTTTCGTAAGTCTTTGTTTTTTATCTAATTTGCAGTTGTTGTTTTTTAAAAAAAATTTCATCTTTTCAATTATTAAACAAGTAAAGCAACAGTCAGTCGGTGCAACCGGAATACCCTACACCTATTTGGTTCAAATTTAATGAGAAGTCCATAAGTCATTTTAAAACCATAAAAGCTTTTATTAGTTTGATCTTAAGACATAGCTAAACAATTTAACTTTATAATACTAAAAACATTTTCTAATTACTTTATTTATTGCAAAATATAGAAAAGCTTTTATTAGTTTGATCGTAAGATATAGCTAAACAATTTAACTTTATAGTACTCATAACATTTTCTAATTACTTTACATATTCCAAAATATTACAAAAGCTTACAAATTTATCTATTTAAAAATTTTTTAAGACACAAAAGAACTTCAAATAATTGTATTTTCAATAATTATATATTCCAATTCAATTACAAAAGTGAAAAAATTTGAATTATTAAATTTTGTGATAAAAATTTAAACAAAGCATTCATCATCATCAACTGGCGTTACAGCTCGGGGTGAGCTTGAGCCTCTTGCACAACTAGTCTCCAGATATTTCTGTCTCTTGCTTTTATCTTCCAGTTTTGTACATTTAGTGTTAGTAAATCTTTTTCTACACTGTCCAGCCATCTCAGACGAGGTCTTCCCTGTGGTCGATTTATAAGTGGGCGATACTGAAGTATTTGTTTCTGGGGCCGTGTTTCTTCCATCCTCATTATATGTCCAGCCCACCGAATGCGTTGCGCTTTGTAGAACCTGACTACATCTTTCCCCTCGATTATACGGTCCAGCTCTTCATTTGACCTTTGAAAATATTCCCCGTCCTCTGTTATTCTAGGCCCGTAGATTTTTCTTAATATTTTGCGTTCAAATACTCGCAAACTTTTCTCTTCAGTGACCGTAGGGGTCCAAGCTTCACAACCGTAAGTAAGTACTGGTCGCACGGTTGTTTTGTATATACTGAGCTTGGATTTTCTGGTGAGTAATCTAGATTTAAATAATTTGAGATGCGCGTAGTAGCATTTGTTTGCAGCCTCTAATCTGTCAGTTATACAATCTTGCATACTGTTGTCATTCTTTATTATCACACCCAAATACTTAAAACTTGCAGTACCTTGAAATTGGTAATCCCCGATGGTAATGCTTTCGGGTTGTCTTCTGCTTTCTCTTCTTGATACCTTCAGATATTGTGTTTTTGGTTGGTTTATTCGCAGTCCAATAGTTTTTGCAGCTCCTTCTATGGATGTGAACATGCGCATCATATCGTTCTTGTTTTTTGATATTATTACTATATCATCAGCATACGCATAAAACAATTCTGATCTGCAGAATATGTGACCTCCTCTATATAGATCTCTGACCGCATGATGTAGCATCAAGTTGAAGATTGTTGTCGATAGTGTATCTCCCTGTCTTACTCCTGATTTAATTCTAAAAGACTCGGATATATTTCGCTGTAATAAGACCTTACCCATGGTATTGTTTAGTGTCATCATGGTGAGATTTATTAGTTTCGTCGGTATACCCAAGTTATGCAAAGAGTTTGGAATTTTGCTTCTTTCAATGCAGTCGAACGCCTGTTTAAAATCCAAAAACAGTAGGTGTAAATCTGTGTTGAATTCATAGCATTTATCTATAGTTTGCTTTAGTAGGAACACTTGATCAGTTGTTGACCGGTTTGGTCTAAATCCACACTGATATTCATCCAATATTAGCTCAGCTTTTTCCTTTAATTTTTTCGAGAGAATAATTGAAAGCACCTTGTAGCATACATTCAGTAATGTAATTCCGCGGTAGTTCTCACAATTCAGTTTGTCACCTTTTTTATGGATGGGTACTATTAAGCCCGTAAGCCATCCTGTTGGCATACATTCCTCCTGCCATATTTGTTCCATCAGCTGGTGCAGCGTTAGAATGTTTTCCTCACCAATTTTTTTTATCAATTCGGCTGTTATTAATATATTTAATAATTATTAATATATTTAATTTTAATTATTATTAATAATTATATATTAATTTTAATTATTAATATATTTAATAATTAAAATTTTTCAAAATTGAAATTATTTTAAATTGTTAGTTTATGTACCTATTAGAAAAGCTTATAAACGCAAAATATGCAATAAATATATTTCTACAAGTAAAGAAACAGTCAGTCGACAGTGTCAGTGGAACCGACTTAAAAATACCCTACACCTATTTGGTTCAAATTTAATGACATATCCATTAATCATTTTAACGCCATAAAAGCTGTTATTAATTTGATTGTAAGACATAGCTAACCAAATTAACTTTATAATACTCAAAACATTTTCTAATTACACTATCTCTTAAAAAATATTACAATTCTTGCTAATTTATTTATTTAAAAATATTAAAAAACAAAAAAAACTTGTTATAAATGAAAATATATTTATTCCAATTCAATTACAAAATGAAAAAATTCTAGTTATTAAATTTTGTGATAAAAAATTTTGTGCTAATATTAAATTTTGTGCTAATCAAAGCATAATATATTATTAATCCAAATTTTTCAAAATTGAAATTATTTTAAATGGCTAGTTAATATACTTAATAGAAAAGCTTATACGCAAAATATGCAATAAATGTATTTCTAAAATACAATTACAAATTTACACCTTTTCATATAATTCATTTAAATATAAAAATAAATTTTACATAAATGCAGCAAGTACCTTTGAACATAGCTGCACCACTACAATTAAGTCCAAATTTCGGTGACACATAGGAAATAGGAAATATATTCTTTGGCTTCGAAATTATACTCGTTCGGCCTCAAACCGATCAAAAGCTTCTAGAATCCGAACTCATCGACCAGAACTAATTCCAATGGCACTTTTATTAGTAGTAACCTAGAGTTTAAATTTCATCAAAATAGCGGCATTATTTTTTGAGTTATGGTGTTTTTAAGATATATGTTTGTTAGCCCTTGAATTTTTCAAGGGTTCCAGAATCCGAAATTATGGTACGATTTCGCCCATATGCAGTCCCCGTCATACTTTCAATACTATTTAACCCTTGTACACAATTGGAACGTTCTATCTTAATTTTAAGTTACTAGTTTTAATAATTTCGATGATAAACTTTTACACATTGGGGGGTATAAGAAAGGTACAAAATTAGAGGGACACGCAGGAAATAGTAAAGGACACCCATGTGCCAAATTTGAAGCTTCTACATTTGTTTCAAGTTACTTGTTCAAGTTAACTTCGAAAATATGCTTTAAGGTCCTTGGAACTGAGTGGCTGGTCCACACCCACTACTCCAATTGGGCTCAAATTTCAAGGACACTAAGGAAATCGAAAGCGACACCCTGAAACCAAATTTGGAGGTTCTATCTTCATTGGTTTCGGAATTATGCTAGTTTGGCCTAAATTCGATCAAAAAGTTCTCAGTTCTGAACCCATTGTCCAATCCTCACCCTACGTAATCACCGCCGTAGTTTCATTACCAGTAACCTACAGCACAAATTTCATGAAGATAGCCTCATTAGTTGTTGAGTTATCGTGATTTTTAATATATGTTCGTTATCGCTGACACCGACTCAAAAGTCCAGAATTCGAATCCATGGGCTGATTTCGCCCTTATACAGCCCGCGCTTTACTTATAGTACTAGTTAATCCTTGTACACAATTTGAACGGTCTATCTTAATTTTAAGTAACTATTTTTAGTAATTTCGATTATAAGCTTTTAAAACTTGGGAGGTCTGAGAGGGGTACTGAACCACCTCTCCAATTGATCCCAAATTAAGGGAACACGCAAGAGATAGTAAAGAACAACCTTGTGGCAAATTGGAAGCTTCTACATTTTTTCAAGTTGTTATCTTTATTAATTTTAAAGATATGCTTTAAGGTCTTCGGAAATGTGTGGCTGGTCCCCGACCCATTACTCCACTGGGGCCCAAATTTCAAAGATATTAAAATAGGAAGGGACACCCTGATACAAAATTTGGAGGTTCTATCTTCTTTGGTTTCGGAATTATGCTCGTTTGGCCTAAATTCGATCAAAAAGTTCTAGGTTCCGAACCCATGGTCCAATCGCGACCTTACGCAATCCCCGAAGTAGTTTTATTACTAGTAACCTACAGCACAAATTTGATGAAGATAGCGTCATTAGTTGTTGAGTTATCGTGATTTTTTGTATATGTTCGTTAGCCCTTCGATCGATTAAAAGGTCCAGAATCCGAACCCATGGGCCGATTTCGCCCATATGCAATCCCCGCCGTTCTTTCAGTCCTAATAATCTACAGTTAAAATTTCATCAAGATAGCTCCATTATTTTTTGAGTTATCGTGCCTACGGACGGACGGACGGACAGACGGGCGGACGGACATGGCTATATAAATTCAGGCGGTCACGCTGATCACAAATATATATACTTTTCCATATCTAGCTCGCTTCCTTTAGGTGGTTACAAACACCATACCAAAGTTAATATACCCCTTTATCTATTCTATAGGTGTAGGGTATAAAAAGATTTTTTTAGGGATTATTCTAGCAATTTTTTAACAAATTTATCAAATTTCACTTGAAACTTTGCATAATTATTAAATAATAACAATAAAAATTCAAGTAGCACCAAATCAAGAAGCAGAAGAAAAACGTATAGAAAAATTAGAGATAATCATTAAAACTGTTTTGCAAATTGTTTATTAAAGTTTTTGTTTCGCAATCAGTTAAAAGAACTCGACAAAACATTTTTTTAAACATTCCCCTAATACAAAGAAGTTTTACCTACTTTCAAAAATTGGACGTAACTTACTCAAAAAACTTTTTTTTTGAATAATCGTAGGAATGATAAGTATATACATGTACGCATACAAAATTTACATACAAATGGTCAACCCGTTTCTGCTTAAGAGTAAACTAATTAAATAAATAAAAATTCTGTAAAAAGCTGCTGCGCCGCAATGGGTTAAAGGAACTCAACAAACCTGTTTTTGAAACTTTGACCAAGGAATATTTCACAAAATTGGACGTAATATCCATCCCAAATTTTTTTTGGAAAAATTGTCGGGCGGCAAGGGTCAAAAAATTTGAAGTCTGTTAATAGAGTGAACTCCATTCTCAAAAAGGAGCACATATACAATATTTGAAGTCAATGGGTTAAACATTTCTAATTTAAAGCCAAGTAACGAAAAAACCTATAAAAAGCTGTTGGGCCGCAACGGAACTCCACAAATTTTTTTTGAGGCTTTCTGTTTAACCAAAGCAGTACTTCGGCAGTAAAATTGGGCGAAACTTGCTTTTTTGCAATTTAAACGCTCCCGGGCAACTCCCGGTAAATCTGCTAGTTAAATATAAAATAGACGAGGAAGATTATAGTTGCCCTTGTCAACTTTTAGATACCCGTGCTTACCCACTAACCGTTATTTATTTTCCACATGCTATTATAAATATTACAAAAAAAATATAGGAAAGTAAAATAGTTAAAAAAAAATTTAGCTTATTATCACATAATTTTTGCTTAAAAAAAATTAAATAAAAAAAAAAAAATATTAAATTTTTAATTCATTATACCATAATTTTTGCTTAAAAACAAAAAAAAAAAAACCATAAAAAAAAATAACCATAAAAAAAAAATAGCCCACCCCAAAAGTTAGCCCGAGCGATGTCCAACTTTGCCAACTAACTTGCCCTATTACTTTACTTGCCCAGTTTTAATTTTAACCTCGTAGCTTCATTAGATTCACAGTTATCGAATTGACAACTTTGTATGGCAGCTGCCCGAAAATGGGGTCGCAACATTTTGAAACTCCATATTAGTGCTCGATTCATTATATAACTAACAGTGTGTAATTTTCATCCTCGTAGTATACTCAGTTTCCAAGAAATTCATATTGGTGCAAAGAAGTTGTATGGCAGCCCCCCGCAAATGAAGCCGTAAAATTTTGAAACTTCATATAAGTGCTTGATTCATTATAAAACTAACCGTGTGTAATTTTCGTCTTTCTAGTATAATTACTTTTGAAGAAATTTATATTGGTTTAAATAAGTTGTGTGACAGCTCCCCGAAACCTTGGTATGGTCTTAACCAAAAAGAATAGGGAACCTTAAAAATGTCCAAAAAATGTTTTGTGTGAATTAAAAAATCTAGCTCTAATTTTTCAATTCTATCTCTTTTAATTTATTTTTAATTCACGAATATATTAAACCTAAGCAAAGTAAGCATCATATAATCATATTGATAAAATGATTCATTCAAAATATTACACATATACATGTTATATGAATATACATATATAAATTATTTATGAAGCCATTTACTTAAAAAAAATCTTTGTCTTCTTTTTTGCTTATCTTAAATAAACTACGCATCATTTAAATCATATGAAATTCTAACTCGAAATCTTTATCTACTTTTTGTAACAAAAACAAAAAACAAAAACAAACAAAATTCATATAATTTCATGTTAAATACTTCATGTTAAAATTTTTGTATGAAAATATTGGAGTTAAAAAAGTTAGCTGTTCGAGAGCTACCCGAAGTTTTGGTCCGATCTTAACCAAAAAAAATAGGGAACCTAGAAATTGATTGAAAAATATTTTGTGAAAATTTCAAAACCGTAGCTCTTTTAGTTTTTGAGTTATCGTGCTGACACACAGACGGACGGACGGACGGACGGACGGACAGACACACATAGCTAGATCGACTAATTTTTCGATTCTGAGCCGATACGTACCCTTGACACTATATCTAGCTCGTCTAGATCGATGCGTTACAAACGGAGGAGCAAATCTAATATACCCGATGTCATATATGTATGCACGGGTATAAAAATAATAGAACCAGAAATTATTAGAATTGTTTAGTGTAATCCAGACAAAAACGCTGTTCCACAATATATGAAAGATGTTGAATATAGTACAACTGTATCAGATTTTAATGATAATCAAGAACCTTTGTTGATTGATTGTAAATTCTCATGATAAGTCTGTGTGTGATTTATTTAGTAGAGGTTCACATCATAGGAATTTGTCTGAAATATTTGTAACCCCAAATATATTTCATCAAGGTAAATTTTCAAGAGACATTTCCGTTAACTCTAAATATTTAGTATTTTTTAAAAATCCAAGAGGTAAATCACAGATATTACCTTTAGCTTGTCAGTTTTATCCAAATCAAATCAAAGCATTTGAAAAAGTATATAATGAAGTGACGTCAGACCCATACGGTTATATATTAATAGATATTACTCAAGACATTAATGATATATTTCGATTAAGAACTGATATATTTGAAAAAATTTTCTGCTTTTGTACAAGAGATCAATTAGAACAATTTGAGGGAGAATATGAAATGTTTGAAAACCAATCTAAACATATTGCATCTATTAAAAAGTTCCAAACCAATATTTAAAAAAGTAATAATAAACGAGGAAGATTATAGTTGCCCTTGTCAACTTTTAGATACCCGTGCTTACCCACTAACCGTTATTTATTTTCCACATGCTATTATAAATATTACAAAAAAAATATAAGAAAGTAAAATAGTTAAAAAAATTTAGCTTATTATCCCATAATTTTTGCTTAAAAAAAATTAAATAAAAAAAAAAAAAATTAAATTTTTAATTCATTATACCATAATTTTGGCTTAAAAACAAAAAAAAAAAAACTATAAAAAAAAATAACCATAAAAAAAAAATAGCCCACCCCAAAAGTTGGCCCGAGCGATGTCCAACTTTGCCAACTAACTTGCCCTATTACTTTACTTGCCCAGTTTTAATTTTAACCTCGTAGCTTCATTAGATTCACAGTTATCGAATTGACAACTTTGTATGGCAGCTGCCCGAAAATGGGGTCGCAACATTTTGAAACTCCATATTAGTGCTCGATTCATTATATAACTAACAGTGTGTAATTTTCATCCTCGTAGTATACTCAGTTTCCAAGAAATTCATATTGGTGCAAAGAAGTTGTATGGCAGCCCCCCGCAAATGAAGCCGTAAAATTTTGAAACTTCATATAAGTGCTTGATTCATTATAAAACTAACCGTGTGTAATTTTCGTCTTTCTAGTATAATTACTTTTGAAGAAATTTATATTGGTTTAAATAAGTTGTGTGACAGCTCCCCGAAACCTTGGTATGGTCTTAACCAAAAAGAATAGGGAACCTTAAAAATGTCCAAAAAATGTTTTGTGTGAATTAAAAAATCTAGCTCTAATTTTTCAATTCTATCTCTTTTAATTTATTTTTAATTCACGAATATATTAAACCTAAGCAAAGTAAGCATCATATAATCATATTGATAAAATGATTCATTCAAAATATTACACATATACATGTTATATGAATATACATATATAAATTATTTATGAAGCCATTTACTTAAAAAAAATCTTTGTCTTCTTTTTTGCTTATCTTAAATAAACTACGCATCATTTAAATTATATGAAATTCTAACTCGTAATCGTACAAAAAAAAAATAAACAAACAAAAAAACAAAAAACAAAAACAAACAAAATTCATATAATTTCATGTTACAAGGTGCATAGCTATATTTCAAATTTTTGTATGAAAATATTGGAGTTAAAAAAGTTAGCTGTTCGAGAGCTACCCGAAGTTTTGGTCCGATCTTAACCAAAAAAAATAGGGAACCTAGAAATTGATTGAAAAAGATTTTGTGAAAATTTCAAAACTGTAGCTCTTTTAGTTTTTGAGTTATCGTGCTGACACACAGACGGACGGACGGACGGACGGACGGACAGACACACATAGCTAGATCGACTAATTTTTCGATTCTGAGCCGATACGTACCCTTGACACTATATCTAGCTCGTCTAGATCGATGCGTTACAAACGGAGGAGCAAATCTAATATACCCGATGTCATATATATATGCACGGGTATAAATATTGTGATGCTAAAGTAATAAAAACTTTTTGTGATAGTCTTTAAATATTTTAAAAGGTCATTGTAATCTGAGTAAAAACAACACCAGCAACAACTCAACTGCGAAAGTATAAAAAGGAATTGAGATCTTTCATTTGCCGTAAAAGAACTATAAAAAGAAAAATAAAAATTATTATTCAACGAGGTGGATTTTTACCTACACTTCTTGGTGCACTAGTTTCAGGAATAATAGGAACTACAAGATTTAACAAAATTATTATACTAAAACCAGAGGTTTATGAGAAACTGAAACAAAATGCAGACGTAGAAATGAATGAGTTGAATAAAGCTATGAAAAATTTTGTTAAATAAACACCTGACAAATAGAGTTCTTCCTCCAAATAAAGAGGAGCAGGTAAAAATTACAGAAATAAAAGGTACCTAAACTCGTGCAAAACCTATGTATGTAGATGAAGAAACTTAATCAAATGTTCCTGCATATAAGGATGCTGCAACACAAGCTTTTCCTCAAGAAGATGTATATGAATTGACGAAACGGAAAAAGAAGTTTTTAAAAAAACATTGTCTGCTGCTCCAGATGGAAAACGTCTAAGAAAAAGAAAATCTATTAGAAATAAAAATGTACAAAATTTGAAACTGATACAGGCCCACCAATGAAGAGAGAAAAGACTATAAATAGTAAAGAGTTAAGAAGCAAGATGTGTTTTACGGTCAGTAACAGGTAAAACTCAAACAGAACTTAATTTTCCAATACAAAAAAATAAATTAACAAGCTCATGGACAACATAGAAGTAAATGATGAATTTTACGTTATATTACTAAGCGATTCATCTAGGAATTATTACCCTGAAAATACGTTGTTTTCTTTTACGAATAAAATGGATAAATGAAACATGATTGATTCAAATTGGAAAGTCGGTATTTCTGAAATATATGTTAATAATTTTATACCAAATGTTTACGGTGAAGAGTGGGATAAAGGTACACAAATTTATATTTCAGGTATGAAAACCGATATGCTTGGTGCAGATACTACTTACATACCATACAATTCAAAACAAATGTTATGTGACTGGAAAATATTTTTAATACCAATATTAATTCAAGATGTACGACCATTTCCTGGTTGTTCTAGGAAAGAAGTTGTACGGCAGTTGATTTGGGGAATTTTTAACTTTTTGAATGATGATAAAAACGACACTCCATCAGATAAAAACGAAGATTTTCCTGCAAATTTGACCTATACTATTATCTGTTTAAGGAAACCAAAAGTCGGTACTTTAGAGGGACTTTTAAAAACATGTTTTCAGCAAGTATTATTCAAGACAAAGGAGCTTAAACAACATAAATCTGGAGTACTTGAAGCTTATAAACTTTTTATTAATAGTTTAGGCTTATTTCCTGTAGGAAATCCTGATATGTTTTTTTATTTATATACTGATATTATTAAACCACAGAATGTAGGTGAAAAAGATGTTAGATGTTTAAGAACTATCAACATAGAGAATACTTTTTCAGAAATAGTACAGGAATATAACAATATTCAATATTGCAATGTGGAAAAATAATTTGATAGTATTTCGGTATTATTATATATAATTTTCGCACCAGCAGTATTCCTACAAAAGTTGTATTGTATTTCAAAAAAGTATAAATAAAAGGAATTTAAAAACATTTTATATATTTTTTTTAAACATTATGGAGAGAGCATACTATACATATTATTTGGTTCAATCAGGAAAAGGATTTCACGATATTGGCTCTTGTTACATTCAATTGTTCCTTACCAAAGGGGGCGAGGGTTAGCAAGCTTTTTCGGTGGGCTTTTCAGAAATTTAAAACCAATATTTACGTCTGGAGCTAATATACTAAAAACAGGGGTTATTTAATCTGGTATTAATGCATTGTCTGATATTGAAACAGGTGCAAATTTAAAAGAAGTTGTACAATATCGAAGTAAAGAGATAATTAAAAATGTAAGACGAGGTTCAGGTCAAAACCTCAATGAAATGTATGGACAAGGGAAAATTAAAAGAAGAAAACCTATAAAAAGACCACTCATTAATAATTTAAATTATTTTACATCAAAACGAAGCAAAGTGAGTAACAAAAAGAAGCAAAAAGATATTTTTGGTTAATTATGATTGAATGTATGAAGTCTAAGTTGAATATTTTTAGAACACAACCTATTCAGTCGAGTATATCACGATCTGAAGAAGTTTCGGACAACCCTATTGCTTCTTTGGATAATCCATCAGTCATAGAATTTGTTTCATTAGGTCATGGGGATACATATAAGGATTTTTCTTCTGCATATCTAAAACTAAAAGTACAAATTTTAAAAAAAGATGGAATTCAATGAAATAATGATAAAAACACTGAAGGAAAATTCATTCAACAACCAAGTGTAGTCAATAATCTTTTACATTCATTAATAAAACAATGTAGCGTATAAATGTGTAGAGATAAAAAGTTTTACCATTCTACAGAATAGTTTGGTTTTACTTGATAATGTTTTCATTGGTCAGTTAGCAAATTCAATTATATTTTGTATGACAGAAAATATAGGTTATTCTGGAAAAAGATAAAAAAACCCATACAATTTTAAACATTTTGATATTTCACAATTTGTTTTAAACGAAAATGAAGTTCAAATACCTAATTCAGCAATTTAAACCAGTTTTCGGGTGAAAATGGTTGCTTCACAAGAGCATACAGTACACTATTTTCAGGTACTGGAATTTAGCTTTTTATTTAACTTCAGATGCATCAGGAAATGAAGTGTGTCAAGGTTTATTTAGGTGGTTACAAACACCGTACCAAAGTTAATATACCCCTTTATCTATTCTATAGGTGTAGGGTATAAAAAGATTTTTTTAGGGATTATTCTAGCAATTTTTTAACAAATTTATCAAATTTCACTTGAAACTTTGTATAATTATTAAATAATAACAATAAAAATTCAAGTAGCACCAAATCAAGAAGCAGAAGAAAAACGTATAGAAAAATTAGAGATAATCATTAAAACTGTTTTGCAAATTGTTTATTAAAGTTTTTGTTTCGCAATCAGTTAAAAGAACTCGACAAAACATTTTTTTAAACATTCCCCTAATACAAAGAAGTTTTACCTACTTTCAAAAATTGGACGTAACTTACTCAAAAAACTTTTTTTTTGAATAATCGTAGGAATGATAAGTATATACATGTACGCATACAAAATTTACATACAAATGGTCAACCCGTTTCTGCTTAAGAGTAAACTAATTAAATAAATAAAAATTCTGTAAAAAGCTGCTGCGCCGCAATGGGTTAAAGGAACTCAACAAACCTGTTTTTGAAACTTTGACCAAGGAATATTTCACAAAATTGGACGTAATATCCATCCCAAATTTTTTTTGGAAAAATTGTCGGGCGGCAAGGGTCAAAAAATTTGAAGTCTGTTAATAGAGTGAACTCCATTCTCAAAAAGGAGCACATATACAATATTTGAAGTCAATGGGTTAAACATTTCTAATTTATAGCCAAGTAACGAAAAAACCTATAAAAAGCTGTTGGGCCGCAACGGAACTCCACAAATTTTTTTTGAGGCTTTCTGTTTAACCAAAGCAGTACTTCGGCAGTAAAATTGGGCGAAACTTGCTTTTTTGCAATTTAAACGCTCCCGGGCAACTCCCGGTAAATCTGCTAGTTAAATATAAAATAGAAAATAATAGAACCAGAAATTATTAGAATTGTTTAGTGTAATCCAGACAAAAACGCTGTTCCACAATATATGAAAGATGTTGAATATAGTACAACTGTATCAGATTTTAATGATAATCAAGAACCTTTGTTGATTGATTGTAAATTCTCATGATAAGTCTGTGTGTGATTTATTTAGTAGAGGTTCACATCATAGGAATTTGTCTGAAATATTTGTAACCCCAAATATATTTCATCAAGGTAAATTTTCAAGAGACATTTCCGTTAACTCTAAATATTTAGTATTTTTTAAAAATCCAAGAGGTAAATCACAGATATTACCTTTAGCTTGTCAGTTTTATCCAAATCAAATCAAAGCATTTGAAAAAGTATATAATGAAGTGACGTCAGACCCATACGGTTATATATTAATAGATATTACTCAAGACATTAATGATATATTTCGATTAAGAACTGATATATTTGAAAAAATTTTCTGCTTTTGTACAAGAGATCAATTAGAACAATTTGAGGGAGAATATGAAATGTTTGAAAACCAATCTAAACATATTGCATCTATTAAAAAGTTCCAAACCAATATTTAAAAAAGTAATAATAAAATATTGTGATGCTAAAGTAATAAAAACTTTTTGTGATAGTCTTTAAATATTTTAAAAGGTCATTGTAATCTGAGTAAAAACAACACCAGCAACAACTCAATTGCGAAAGTATAAAAAGGAATTGAGATCTTTCATTTGCCGTAAAAGAACTATAAAAAGAAAAATAAAAATTATTATTCAACGAGGTGGATTTTTACCTACACTTCTTGGTGCACTAGTTTCAGGAATAATAGGAACTACAAGATTTAACAAAATTATTATACTAAAACCAGAGGTTTATGAGAAACTGAAACAAAATGCAGACGTAGAAATGAATGAGTTGAATAAAGCTATGAAAAATTTTGTTAAATAAACACCTGACAAATAGAGTTCTTCCTCCAAATAAAGAGGAGCAGGTAAAAATTACAGAAATAAAAGGTACCTAAACTCGTGCAAAACCTATGTATGTAGATGAAGAAACTTAATCAAATGTTCCTGCATATAAGGATGCTGCAACACAAGCTTTTCCTCAAGAAGATGTATATGAATTGACGAAACGGAAAAAGAAGTTTTTAAAAAAACATTGTCTGCTGCTCCAGATGGAAAACGTCTAAGAAAAAGAAAATCTATTAGAAATAAAAATGTACAAAATTTGAAACTGATACAGGCCCACCAATGAAGAGAGAAAAGACTATAAATAGTAAAGAGTTAAGAAGCAAGATGTGTTTTACGGTCAGTAACAGGTAAAACTCAAACAGAACTTAATTTTCCAATACAAAAAAATAAATTAACAAGCTCATGGACAACATAGAAGTAAATGATGAATTTTACGTTATATTACTAAGCGATTCATCTAGGAATTATTACCCTGAAAATACGTTGTTTTCTTTTACGAATAAAATGGATAAATGAAACATGATTGATTCAAATTGGAAAGTCGGTATTTCTGAAATATATGTTAATAATTTTATACCAAATGTTTACGGTGAAGAGTGGGATAAAGGTACACAAATTTATATTTCAGGTATGAAAACCGATATGCTTGGTGCAGATACTACTTACATACCATACAATTCAAAACAAATGTTATGTGACTGGAAAATATTTTTAATACCAATATTAATTCAAGATGTACGACCATTTCCTGGTTGTTCTAGGAAAGAAGTTGTACGGCAGTTGATTTGGGGAATTTTTAACTTTTTGAATGATGATAAAAACGACACTCCATCAGATAAAAACGAAGATTTTCCTGCAAATTTGACCTATACTATTATCTGTTTAAGGAAACCAAAAGTCGGTACTTTAGAGGGACTTTTAAAAACATGTTTTCAGCAAGTATTATTCAAGACAAAGGAGCTTAAACAACATAAATCTGGAGTACTTGAAGCTTATAAACTTTTTATTAATAGTTTAGGCTTATTTCCTGTAGGAAATCCTGATATGTTTTTTTATTTATATACTGATATTATTAAACCACAGAATGTAGGTGAAAAAGATGTTAGATGTTTAAGAACTATCAACATAGAGAATACTTTTTCAGAAATAGTACAGGAATATAACAATATTCAATATTGCAATGTGGAAAAATAATTTGATAGTATTTCGGTATTATTATATATAATTTTCGCACCAGCAGTATTCCTACAAAAGTTGTATTGTATTTCAAAAAAGTATAAATAAAAGGAATTTAAAAACATTTTATATATTTTTTTTAAACATTATGGAGAGAGCATACTATACATATTATTTGGTTCAATCAGGAAAAGGATTTCACGATATTGGCTCTTGTTACATTCAATTGTTCCTTACCAAAGGGGGCGAGGGTTAGCAAGCTTTTTCGGTGGGCTTTTCAGAAATTTAAAACCAATATTTACGTCTGGAGCTAATATACTAAAAACAGGGGTTATTTAATCTGGTATTAATGCATTGTCTGATATTGAAACAGGTGCAAATTTAAAAGAAGTTGTACAATATCGAAGTAAAGAGATAATTAAAAATGTAAGACGAGGTTCAGGTCAAAACCTCAATGAAATGTATGGACAAGGGAAAATTAAAAGAAGAAAACCTATAAAAAGACCACTCATTAATAATTTAAATTATTTTACATCAAAACGAAGCAAAGTGAGTAACAAAAAGAAGCAAAAAGATATTTTTGGTTAATTATGATTGAATGTATGAAGTCTAAGTTGAATATTTTTAGAACACAACCTATTCAGTCGAGTATATCACGATCTGAAGAAGTTTCGGACAACCCTATTGCTTCTTTGGATAATCCATCAGTCATAGAATTTGTTTCATTAGGTCATGGGGATACATATAAGGATTTTTCTTCTGCATATCTAAAACTAAAAGTACAAATTTTAAAAAAAGATGGAATTCAATGAAATAATGATAAAAACACTGAAGGAAAATTCATTCAACAACCAAGTGTAGTCAATAATCTTTTACATTCATTAATAAAACAATGTAGCGTATAAATGTGTAGAGATAAAAAGTTTTACCATTCTACAGAATAGTTTGGTTTTACTTGATAATGTTTTCATTGGTCAGTTAGCAAATTCAATTATATTTTGTATGACAGAAAATATAGGTTATTCTGGAAAAAGATAAAAAAACCCATACAATTTTAAACATTTTGATATTTCACAATTTGTTTTAAACGAAAATGAAGTTCAAATACCTAATTCAGCAATTTAAACCAGTTTTCGGGTGAAAATGGTTGCTTCACAAGAGCATACAGTACACTATTTTCAGGTACTGGAATTTAGCTTTTTATTTAACTTCAGATGCATCAGGAAATGAAGTGTGTCAAGGTTTATTAAATCAGGGTACAGTTAGAATTGAGGCAAGGTTATCCAAACTACTTTCATCTACACTAACCGCAATTGTTTATGGAGAATTTGATGCAGCTTACAAATTGATAAAAAATGAAATATATTTACAAATCTTTAAATACAACACATAAAAATGAATTTAAATAATTGACAAAATGTCGCTGTCTTGTGCATTACTGGATGTAACGTTTTCTTGTAATGGTAATAATACCTTATTTGTAAAAGATATTTCTATAGTTGGTATCAAAGAACCAGTTTAAGCTTAAACGTCGCCCGATGCGGTTCTACTCCAGGTCATACTGAATGAAAAAAAACCAAAAAAGACTGTGAAATAAAAAACTAAAAAAAAAAATTTAAAAAAAAATTCATAATCAATAAAAAAAAAATATTAAATAAAAAGTGCAAAACTTATTTTGATTGCATCCTTTTAAAAGATTGCAATCATGCCATTTAAAAGTAATATGAAAAAAATCCTTTAAAGCAATCCATAAATGAGATACTTTGCAATATCTTAGACAAAAATGAACAACAAGTGAATGAATTGCAAGACCAGGTGAACAAACTGCAAAACGATAATGCAGAGTCAAAAGAAGCATGAAAAATCGCCTCCCAACCACCTCAAATTAAAGGGTTGAGAAGAACTGCAATTATCCACTGACGGACACTGATTTTGAGGATATTGAAATAGAATCGGAACAAGAATATGATTATAACCCCACAATTCCAGAAAAAAAAATTACTTAGAAATACCCTACACCTATTTGGTTCAAATTTAATGACATATCCATTAGTAATTTTAACGCCATAAAAGCTGTTATTAATTTGATTGTAAGACATAGCTAACGAAATTAACTTTATAATACTCAAAACATTTTCTAATTACACTATATCTTAAAAAATATTACAAATTCTTACTAATTTATTTATTTAAAAATATTAAAAAACAAAAAAACTTGTTATAAATGAAAATATATTTATTCCAATTCAATTACAAAATGAAAAAATTCTAGTTATTAAATTTTGTGATAAAAAGGTAATCAAGGCATAATATATTTAATAATGCAAATTTTTCAAAATTGCAATTACTTTAATTGGCTAGTTAATATACCTAATAGAAAAGCTTATACACAAAATATGCAATAAATGTATTTCTAAAATACAATTACAAATTTACACCTTTTCATACAATTCATTTAAATAAAAAAATAAATTTTACATAAATGCAGCAAGTTCCTTTGAAGAAAACTGAACCACTACAATTAAGTCTAAATTTCGGGAACACATAGGAAATAGGAAATATATTCTTTGGCTTCGAAATTATACTCGTTCGGCCTCAAATCGATCAAAAGCTTCTAGAATCCGAACTCATTGACCAAACTCGACCAGAACCAATTCCAATGGTACTTTCATTACTAGTAACCTAAAGTTTAAATTTCATCAAAAAAACGGTATTATTTTTTGAGTTATGGTGTTTTTAAGATATATGTTTGTTAGCCCTTGAACTTTTCAAGGGTTCCAGAACCCGAAATTATGGTACGATTTCGCCCATATGCAGTCCCCGTCATACTTTCAATACTATTTAACCCTTGTACACAATTGGAACGTTCGATCTTAATTTTAAGTTACTAGTTTTATTAATTTCGATGATAAACTTTTACACATTGGGGGGTCTAAGAAAGGTACAAAATTAGAGGGACACGCAGGAAATAGTAAAGAACAGCCATGTGCTAAATTTGAAGCTTCTAGTTACTATCTTTATTAATATCGAAAATATGCTTTAAGGTCCTTGGAACTGAGAGGCTGGTCCACACCCAGTACTCCAATTGAGCTCAAATTTAAAGGACACTAAGGAAATCGAAAGCGACACCCTGAAACCAAATTTGGAGGTTCTATCTTCATTGGTTTCAAATTACTTAAATAAAAAACATCCGAATTGCAATAAAAAAGCCGATCAAACTAATAGTACGGAAAAAAAAATGCCACCAATGAACTTATTTAACACTAAGGTTAGCCGATTAAAAGAACTCATAAAAATAAGCTACACGTAAAAAACTTTTTGGTAAAAGATTATCCAATCAACCAATCAGCTGCACTATATACCTACAATATAGATGATTTTAATCAAACCAAAGCATTGCTAAAAGATGAAGAAGTTAAACACTACACATATACCCCAAAAAGAACAAAAAAATATTACTATGGTCCTGAAAGGTTTAAAACAATACATACTCACTTCATTATCTAAAACAACATGAAACCGAAAACACCAAATTTGAAAAAGTAACACGCTTAACTACTAAGCACTCAATAAAGAATAATATCTTACTACCACATTATATTATCTAAGCAGCACCAGGTAGTTTTAAAAGAAGAATTAATAAAAATAAAATCCATTGATTACCAAATTATAAAGTGGGAAAAATTAGTGAAACGAGACTTAGTACAATGCACCAAATGTCAGCGGTTCTCGCATTCTTCTGCAAATTGTTTTATGGAACCGCGTTGTGTTAAATGCGGAAAAAATCACTCAGCAAGCCAATGCACAATTATCCCAGATGATCCCAAGGAAAAGCTGGTAAGAATGAACATCCAGCTTCTTACACAAAATGCCAGGAATATCAAAAAAAATTACAATTACGCGAAGAAATAAAAGAAACAAAAAAAACCAAAATTGTAAGTAAATATAATATGTCACAGAGTTTTATTATTAAAAATATTTCTTATGCTAATGCTTTAAGTAATAAGAATAATACTAACATTAATTCTAAAAATAACAATAATATTAGCACTAATTATAAAAATAATTGTAATAACACTGATGCTAAAATAATAACGATTCTTATTTAAATATTTTACTACAAATAAAAAATTCAATCTTAAAATTAGAAAAAGAAAGCACAGAAAACAAAAACAATTTTAAACTAATTTTTAAAAAACTTGATATGAAACCTAATGTTACATTTAACTAAAACTTTCGAAATAATTACAGTAAATGTCAATTCTTTAATCTCTTACAATAAAAAACTTTCTCTTTTACACTTTCTTGATAATCATAAACCTGACTTCATGTGTCTGAGCGAACCAAAATTAAATATAAGCATTAATATTAATTTAGACAATTATACCATAATTAAACGAGATAGAATGTCAAACATAAAAGGGGGTGGCGTGGCCATATGTATTAAAAAAAATATAAATATTACTTAAGCAATAAAATATAAATATAAAAATAAAAATATTACTTAAGCAATAAAATTTTTGATGCATTTAAGTGCATTGAAGCGTGAATAATATTTATTAAATTAAAAAATGCAAACGACGATAAATTCATTGAAGAAATAGAAACAATTTTTGCTACTCTAAATTTAGATAACACAAACAATTATTATATAATAGCAGGTGATTTTAATGCAAAACATATCAACTGGTCTAATACATATAAAGACACAAGAGGAAATTTATTAAATAATTGGATAAATAATAATGATTTAAATTATAATATAAAATTACATAAAACAGATGGCCTTACTTTTGTCAGATCTAACTCTTATATTGATTTAATAATAACTGATGTTCTATTTAATTTTTTTTACAAAAACCCATATCATAAATTAACAACAATGGCATATGATAGCGATCAAAATTCGCTAAACTTCGAATTTTCGATAACAAATAACGATTTAAATATATACAGAATTTTAAAAATTTTGGAAGTAAATTACGTCCGTAATATTGGAAAGTAGTTAGTCCTCCTTTGAATTACAGAAAGTGTAAAAAATTACTACAGTAATCCTAGAAAAATCGTTTTAAAAAAATTGCTTAAATACATTTTAAATTTAACATTTATATCATGTGTAGTTTTTGTGTTAACTTTTTGTAGTAACATCAACTTAAATTAAACCTCTTTTGAGAGGCACAGCAACGGGTATTAGCTGGTAGATAATAACGAACTATTAATTAAAAACAATATAGATGAGGCTAAACTCAGTAAAATAAACGACAATAAATATATTTTAAAAGAAAAAAAAAGTAAAGAAACAATCAGTCGGTGCAACCGACTTAGAAATACCCTACACCTATTTGGTTCAAATTTAATGACATATCCATTAGTAATTTTAACGCCATAAAAGCTGTTATTAATTTGATTGTAAGACATAGCTAACCAAATTAACTTTATAATACTCAAAACATTTTCTAATTACACTATATCTTAAAAAATATTACAAATTCTTACTAATTTATTTATTTAAAAATATTAAAAAACAAAAAAACTTGTTATAAATGAAAATATATTTATTCCAATTCAATTACAAAATGAAAAAATTCTAGTTATTAAATTTTGTGATAAAAAGGTAATCAAGGCATAATATATTTAATAATGCAAATTTTTCAAAATTGCAATTACTTTAATTGGCTAGTTAATATACCTAATAGAAAAGCTTATACACAAAATAAGCAATAAATGTATTTCTAAAATACAATTACAAATTTACACCTTTTCATACAATTCATTTAAATAAAAAAATAAATTTTACATAAATGCAGCAAAGTTCTTTGGAGGAAACTGAACCACTACAATTAAGTCTAAATTTCGGGAACACATAGGAAATAGGAAATATATTCTTTGGCTTCGAAATTATACTCGTTCGGCCTCAAATCGATCAAAAGCTTCTAGAATCCGAACTCATTGACCAAACTCGACCAGAACCAATTTCAATGGTACTTTCATTACTAGTAACCTAAAGTTTAAATTTCATCAAAAAAGCGGTATTATTTTTTGAGTTATGGTGTTTTTAAGATATATGTTTGTTAGCCCTTGAACTTTTCAAGGGTTCCAGAACCCGAAATTATGGTACGATTTCGCCCATATGCAGTCCCCGTCATACTTTCAATACTATTTAACCCTTGTACACAATTGGAACGTTCGATCTTAATTTTAAGTTACTAGTTTTATTAATTTCGATGATAAACTTTTACACATTGGGGGGTCTAAGAAAGGTACAAAATTAGAGGGACACGCAGGAAATAGTAAAGAACAGCCATGTGCCAAATTTGAAGCTTCTAGTTACTATCTTTATTAATATCGAAAATATGCTTTAAGGTCTCCGGAAATGTGTGGCTGGTCCCCGACCCACTACTCCAATGGGACCCAAATTCACAAGACACTTAGGAAATAGGAAGGGACACCCTGATACTAAATTTGGAGGTTCTATCTTCATTGGTTTCGGAATTATGCTCGTTTGGCTTAAATTCGATCAAAAAGTTCTAGGTTTCGAACCCATGGTCCAATCCCGACATTACGCAATTACCAAAGTAGTTTCATTACTAGTAACCTACAGCACAAATTTCATGAAGATCGCCTCATTAGTTGTTGAGTTATCGTGATTTTTTATATATGTTCGTTAGCCCTGACACCGTTTAAAAGTTCCGGAATCCGAACCGTTGGGCTGATTTCGCCCTTATGCAGTCCACGCTTAACTTTAAGCACTAGTTAACCCTTGTACACAATTTGAACGGTCTATCCTAATTTTAAGTAACTATTTTTAGTAATTTCGATTATAAGCCTTTAAAACTTTGTAGGTCTGAGAGGGGTACAGACAGAACCACCAATCCAATTGATCCCAAATTAGGGGGACACGCAAGGGATATTAAGGAACACCCTTGAGCCAAATTTGAAGCTTCTACATTTTTTTAAGTTGTTATCTATATTAATTTTAAAGATATGCTTTAAGGTCTTCGGAAATGTATGGCTGGTCCCCGACCCACTACTCTAATGGGGCCCAAATTTCAAAGACATTAAGAAATTGGGAAGGGACAACCTGATACAAAATTTGGAGGTTCTATCTTCTTTGGTTTCGGAATTATGATCGTTTGGCCTAAATTCGATCAAAAAGTTCTAGGTTCCGAACCCTTGGTCCAATTCCGAACTTACGAAATCCCCGAAGTAGTTTCATTATTAGTAACCAACAGCACAAATTTGATGAAGAAAGCGTCATTAGTTGTTGAGTTACTGTGATTTTTTATATATGATCGTTAGCCCTTCGATCGATTAAAAGGTCCAGAATCCGAACCAATGGGTCGATTTCGCCCATATGCAATCCCCGTACCTTCAGTCCTAGTAACCTCCAGTTAATATTTCATCAAGATAGCTCTATTATTTTTGTAGTTATCGTGCCTACGGACGGACGGACGGCCGGACATGGCTATATCGACTCAGGAGGTCACGCTGATCACAAATATATATACTTTTCTATATCTAGCTCGCTTCCTTAGGTGGCTACAAACACCATTCCAAAGTTAATATACCCTTTTACCTATTTTATAGGTGTAAGGTATAAAAATATTCTAAATGTTATTAGCTCATATATAGAAGATACACATAAAATAAGCATTCCTGATAATGTATTTCACAATCGCATTAAAAATAAAATAAACGAATTTAAAAATATGAACAAAATCAAAAAACAAAACAATATAACAATATGTAAATTTAGTGTTAGCAATAAAGCTTCACAACAAAAAAACAGGAACAATTATTTCATGAATTAAAAAATATAATGACTAATTTAAAAAACAAAACCTCACATGGTGAAAATGGAATTCCCGATCTGGTATTAAAGAATTTGAGCCATAAACTATTTAATAAATATGTGAAATTATTTAATAACGCGCTAAGCCACTCGTATTATCCTGCAACTTGCAAACTAGCTCGTGTAATAGTATTTAAAACACCGGGTAAAGATCCAACAAACCCTAGTAATTACAGGCCTATAAGCTTGCTTCCCAGCATTAGTAAAATTTATGAAGTTCTAATAAATAGTAAGATCACAAATTATATTAACACAAAAAACATTTTACCGGAAAACCAGTTCCGACTTCGATTCAAACATTCGACAACACATGCAGTAACAAAATTGACATCCGACATATGTTGGCATATAAACAAAAATAATGGAGTAGGAGCATGTCTCATCGATTTAGAAAAAGCCTTCCACTCTGTTTGGATTTATAGCCTAATATATAAACTTCTATACAAGTATAAATTCCCACAACATCTAGTAGCTTTAATACAAGATATGATTAGCGACAATACATTTTATATATAGAGACATGAAACCGAACTATATCCAAACATTTGTCAATTGTGTGATGGACTTCAACAAGGTGCAGTAAATTCACCGATTCTATTTTCGATTTATATCATCGACATGCTAAACATGTTTGAACTGGTTAAAGGATTTAATTATTCAATGGCCTTTGCGGATGACATAATTATTTACTCTGCCAGTAACCGAGTGGATCAAGCTCAGCAGTGTTTTCAGAAAATGTCAACATTATTATAGATTTCTGTAAAGTATGGTTGCTAAAAATTAATTTCAGCAAGTGCGAAAGCATATTATTTAGAAACTTTTATAGTAACCTTAATTAAAATTATGAGAAAAACTGGAAAAGGTTTATTATAAAGACAACCGGCAGAATCGAGATATCTAACAAAAAAACGGTGAAGTACCTAGGAGTTCACCTACATAGAAACCTTAAATATATACATCAAGTAAAAAGTGTAACAGAAAAAGGCATCAAAGCATTTTATGCATGTAAAAAACTTTTTTATAATAAGGCACTTATCAATAATGTTAAAATCATTGCATATCTAACATTGATCGGACCACTTCTATAATATGGTATAACAGTATGGTATTACTGGTAATATTAATAAACGGCAATCTAATGGAAAAAATCAGAAAATTTGAAAGAAAGTGCATAATAGTATGTATAAGTAAATCGCACAAACCAGAATCTGACTACAAATATATTTAATCAAATAAATATTTGTACAAAGAAGCAAACATAAACAGAATCGATAATTTTATGATCAAATTAATTCGAAATCATTATGTTAGAGCAACAAATTATTCAGAAAATGGTCTTACATCTCATATATTTTACCATAATGAGGAGTACATTTAAAAAACTCTGCTCTGGGGTTTCATAGCTCCAGAGCATTTTATATATCTAGATAAAAATGGTTATATTCCAAACCTGAATCATGTCCCTATACTTTATCACTAGGGCAAATAAAAATATGCATTAGCATGTTTTTTTCCTTATGTCTTATTGATAAATGAACAAGATAGAAGTTCGTTTCAACAAAAATTATGAATTTTAAGCTAGTTTTGTTAGGGCATATTTTTGCATATTTCACTTGTTAGAGCATATTTTGCATATTTCAACTTTTAAGAGCATATTTTGCATATTTTAACTTTTAAGAGCATTTTTTTGGTATATTTTGACAATGTTCGTTCGAAAGATCATAGTTTTTTTATTTTTCTTGCATTTAAAATATTTTTCATAAAAAAACATAAAAATTAATTTCACTATTTAGATATTTATTTATTTAAAATATCATTCTTTTAAAATAAACATGTAGGTATTAGGTATTTAAAGAAATCTCTATGTATGCATGTAAATATACATATTTATTTTATTATTCCTTTCAACTTGATTCAGAAACTTTCAACTTGATTAAAAACTATGTCTGCTGCAGCTTTGACTGGTGAAGCGATACACAATGCTACAATGAATTACACTATAAACGAAACTATTACATTTAAATTCGCACCAATCAACTCAGTTAATGTAGAAAGGAGCTTTTAATTGTACAAAAGCGTCCTGCGATCGAACCGGAATAATTTCTTATTTGAAAATTTAAGTGAAATGGTTGTGATATATTGCAACTAAAATTTCAGTTAAACTTACTTTTTAATTTTACTAGATGCAAGATTTTCGTTATTTGGATTAATTTTTATTTTAATTTATGTTTACTTAATTTATTTTTATTTATTTTTTTTAATTTTAACTTATTCTACTCTCTAATTTATCTTGTTTTAATTTTTTAATTTCATGAATTAATTTTTTTTTACTTTATTAAATTTAACTCTAAAATAAAAAATTATAATAAAAATAATATATAAAAAAGTAAAAATCTATCTGCTTTTAATTCTTAAATTTAAACAACTTTTGAAGATGGTGTCACTAGCCCACCCTATTAATATTCATTTTATTTCAAGCTTTCTAGGAAATGGATCTTTTTTTATGTATTTGATATCCTTTTCATAGAGCATATTTTAAATGCTTAAAATAGATTTTTTAGAGCATATTTTAAGCGCTTAAAACGGATTTTTTAGAGCATATTTTTATTTGCCCTATTTATCACTATAGTAGGTGGGCTATATGTAAAACTATTGAATTTAATTTTGGTAACATCTATAGAGATCTCCTTAAGTATGACATAAGTATTCCTCATAATGATACGACTGTTGATGGTTTGTTACATCATGAAATAAATAGAAACCGTATTTTTTAGTATGTATGTGGGACTAGATATTTTTATTTAATAATAATATAAAATCTCTTACCAATATCAAGTAGCAGCATAAAATTTCATTTGTTGTCTCAGCAATATGTTTTTTTTTTATACAGCATAGCAGCACCTAAAAAGAATATTATTTAACAAAGGAAAATATATATTATTTGAATACTTATCTCATAGCACTCCATATCTCTAGTAGCTCAGAGATATAATCCAATTAGCAACCCGCATTCTATTTATTTTTTTATAATTTGTTTTTTATTTTCTTTTAGAAAATAAAAATTTTGTAAACATGTTGTTGAAATATAACAACTTGTTGAAAATATAACAAGTTTAATAATTTTAATTTGTAACTTTATTTTTTTTTATCATTACATAGTAATAATTTTTTAGAAAATATAATTTTTTGAATTTAACTTTTTTTTTTAAAACTAATGAACTAAATAAATGAACTTTTTTGAATTTTTGTGAAAAAAAAGTGTTTTTCTGAAATTAATTTTTATCCAATCCTACATTTGGGGCTCAACCGGGCTCAACCGGGATAATCCCAAATTGATCCAGGATTGGACTGTTAGAAAGTGATCTAAAATAAAAACGTTTAAGTAGATGAGTATATAAAAAAAAAAAAACAAAAACTTTTTTATTAATAGAGATTATATATATACAGGGTGTTCCCGACTCGATGGTCTTCCCTCAAATGGGTGATCGGGCATATCGAGCAGAACAAAAAATTGAATTCAAATTTGAAATTTTTTGAAATTTTTCAAAAAAATTAAAATTTAGTTAAATTTCAGGTATCACAAAAAAGTTTTTACTTTATAACTTTCAAAGTTTTTGAGCTATAAAAGTGCTAGTATACTCAAAATGCAGGGAAAGAGAAGGGTAATATTTTGAAGTAAAAAAACTGTTACGTTAATACCGTTATTTTCTTGATAAAAGGGATTTAATTGATATTTTGTTAAAAGTATTGGACTTTAAGCCCTTATAATCTCAGACTGAGAAACTTTAGAGTAATGTTTGATAGTACTTAAGAAATCTGCATTACTAAGCATTTAAATGCTATACTTTTTTTTGTTTTATCTTATTTGGTTACAATTTTATCGAAATAAAACTAAATTATGGTCGAAAAACAGTTAAGGCCCCATAACTTCTAAACTAATGAAAATAGACCCCCCTCCCCCCTGCCATACAATTTTTTGTTCTGCTCGATATGCCCGATCACCCATTTGAAGGAAGACCATCGAGTCGGGAACACCCTGTATAAGAAAATTTTAACGATAAACGGTGAATATAAAAAAAAAAATATATAAATTTTATATAGCACAGTGTAAATATATATTTAACGTAGAACGTGGATTTCTTTTTAAAAAAAAATATATATTATATAAACAAAAACTTGGAACATTTAATTTTTTTTATCTTATATAATTGTTTTGTGATCACTTAGTAAGATTAAATAAAATGGGTTCTAGACGTAAACTTAGTCGTCAAAATAGCGATTTGCCGGTAGTTAACGAAGGAATACGAGAATCTAGTAGATTTAGTGCCGAAAATAATTCACAAATTAAATTTAGTTTCAATGACTTTGAAACGTTAATAAGAAAATTTACGGGAAATGAAACCATTAGCGTACGTAAATGGTTTTTAGAATTTGAGCAATATGCTAACACGTTTCACCTCAATGACTTAGAAAAATACATAGTGTGTAAAAGGTTATTAGAAGGTGACGCGAAGCTTTTCGTGGAATGTGAATCTAAAGCTTTAAATTTTCACATGTTGAAAGAAGCTTTGCTAAACGAATTTTCACCTAAAATGAATAGTGCTGAAGTGCATAATAAATTACAAGCGCGAAAAAAAAAACGTTAATGAGTCGTACCGCGAATTTTTATATAAAATGATCGACATAGCTTCGCAAGCTGCCGTCGATGAAATATCGGTAATTAGCTATACAATAAACGGTATAAACGATACGCCCGCTAATAAATCAACTCTGTATGGCGCAAAAATTATGCAGAGTTCAAAGAAAAATTAGCCGTGTATGAAAAAATTAAATAAAAAGGAATAATTTTAATAACAAAATGTCGCGGTCGAAAAAATACTGTTTTAACTGTGGTTCATCAGCACATGAATTTCACAGTTGTCCAGAAAAAGAACGAGGACCGAAATGCTTCGAGTGTAACCAGTTTGGACACAAAAAACCGGATTGTCCAAACAAGAAGCGTCCGATAGCTAGAACAAATGCAGCTAATACAAATAATAATTGTGTTTTAATAAAGGTGAACAACGTTGTGATGGAAGGTTTAATAGATACTGGAAGCGATATTTGTTTGATTAAAGAAGCATATATTAATCTAATTAAACCTTTATCTATTCTCAGAAACAATCAGATAGCAATATCAGGGGTAAGTTCTAATATTTTCAGCAAAGGTTGTTGCAACATGGAAATTCAAATAAATGAAGATACTTACCAAAATGTTGAGGTACACATAATTGATAACAACAGCATGAAGTTTCCTATTATCATAGGTATGAGTTTGCTAAGACACTCCGTGGTTAAAATAAGTGGTGGCGGCATTTTTGTAAAGAAGAATAGCACTTCAACAGTCAACACTAAAAAAGAAGAAAACGATTGTTATTTAGCTGAAATAAAATTAGAAGATGAGTTTACTTACAATAATCTCCTAGGGTTAGCCAATTTGGACAAAGGTAAATTTAATGAAATTGTTAATTTAATTGAAAATTACTCGCCAGTAATCATGATGAAGTCACCCATCCAATAATTCCAGCTAAAACCGAGAAAGAAGCGATAACAAAATTAAAATAGGTATTACGAGTTGCCGCTCAAAGTGGATTAAAAATTAAGTGGTCAAAATGCCAATTTTTACAAACAGAAGTGGAGTATCTTGGATATATAATTAAAAATGGTACAGTATCACCGTCCAATTTAAAAAAAAAGGCAGTTAAAAATTTCCCGGAACCCAAAACAGCAAAGCAGGTTCAAAACTTTTTAGGTTTAACGAGTTACTTTAGGAAATTTATCCCACAACATTCAATAATTGCAAAACCGCTAAGCGACATGCTCAAGAAGGATGTTAAATTTAAATTCGACAACACAGAAAGGAGTTCTTTCGAAGAATTAAAACACATTTTAAGCACATCACCCGTTTTAAAAATTTTTAGTTATGATGATTATACCGAGTTACATACAGACGCCTGCAAATTTGGAATAGCAGCTGTCTTGTTACAACGAGATCCAGAAGATGGAGCGTTACACCCGGTGCACTATTCTAGTAAGAAATCAACAGATGCACAACAAAAGTGGAGTAGCTATGAGCTGGAAGTATTAGCCGTGGTGGAGCTGTTTTTTTAAAAAAACAGCTCCATTTAGAACATATTTTCAAAAAAAATTTAGAACATATTTACTAGGGAAAAAATTTAAGTTGATAACGGATTGCAAGGCGTTTGCAATGACGTTAAATAAAAAGGATTTGGTAACACGAGTGGCACGTTGGTCGTTGCTGTTGGAAGACTTTGATTATGAAGTGGAGCACCGAGAAGGAATGAGAATTCGCCATGTTGATGCGTTAAGCAGAAATCCGGTAACTTACTGTGTTCAAATAAAAAAGAATTTTATAAGTCAATTACAGGAACTACAAATGAAAGACGAAAAGTTAACCGCGACAATAGAAGTATTAAAACATGGCCAATACAAAGATTTTGTCATTCACAATAATATTTTGGCCAAAGAAGTATATGGAAAAATTTTATATATTGTTCCAGAGGGAATGAAAAATTCATTGGTAAGATCAATACACGAAAATGGTCATTTCCATTTTGCGAAAATGAAAAAGCAAATTGAAGAAGAATTCTAAATGCCTGATCTGAAGAGAAGAATAGATGCTTGCATTGGAAACTGTGTCGAATGTATTTTGGCGGAAAGAAAGAGCGGAAAACAAGAAGGGCTGCTCAACCCAATACCCAAAAGAGATACACCGTTGGACACCTTTCATATTGATCATGTAGGGCCCATGAGTACAACTAAGAAGGGTTACCGATATGTCGTCGCTATGGAATTGTTTTGCCGCATACACCAAATGCTAGTTTTTAGTAAAACCAAAGTAAAGTTTGGACGTTTATTCCTCGAAAACTGCCCGATAAATTTTTTTTTAAATTTCACATTATAAAGGTTATTTTATGTTCTTTTAATAAAGTATATATTGTCA
Organism: Dolichopus griseipennis; assembly: GCA_963082915.1. Lineage (NCBI taxonomy): Eukaryota > Metazoa > Arthropoda > Insecta > Diptera > Dolichopodidae > Dolichopus > Dolichopus griseipennis. Next base: position 137,426,291 of record OY720441.1, read on the forward strand.
AAGATTCGTTTATATAAATTTTTAAGAAAATAGCTGAAAGTGGGGTCAATTTTCACGTGCAGCAAACCAACAATTTCGATTTATTTTTTTATCCCATTTATTTGTTGCAACATGCGGCAGTGTCTAAATATAGCGTAACGAAGTTCGTGTCAAAAATAATTAAAAATTTTACATAACTGAAATTTAGTATTATTCAATTCAAATGTAAATCGCAATTTTAAAACAAACATTTTCTGTAAAATAAAATTGAAAATTTACTTTTTATTTTATTATTATAAAATAAATGGACCTTCTTGGCTTTAACAAATTAACAATATAAAAAATAAAAATTATTATATCTCTTAACTTAAAGTGAAAAATAGGAAAATAAATTGACTTCTTGGCTTCAAAATAACAATATTAAATTAATTAAATTAATTATTAATTTATTAAATTAAAGTTATTTTTCTAATAAGGAACAAAGTATTAAGTTTTATAAGGTACAAAGGTACATAAGGTTATTTAATTTTTAAAACGACTTTATAATATTCACGATCTTGATTTTCTAAAAATGGAAATAAAACTTTAATATCTTTAATTTTATCTTCGGATATTTTTGGTTTAGTCAACGGTGGAGTATAAATACATTTTTGGGTGTTCCTAAACTTTTTCTAGTAGCTTTCAATAAAATGTTAACGCTTTTAAATTCTATACAACTGGCAGATTCTTTGTACTGTAAAGCAAATTCCTGGTCATTCTGGTATAATAAAATTTTTAGTTTAGAAAATGGTATTTGGTGAAAGTTTAATAAACATGACTGTTTACTAAAAGCAAGATTTTGTCCAGCAGTCATTTGAACCACTTTCAATGTTTCGCCTTTTATTTTAACAGATTTCAAAAGTTTGATAAGTGAAATCAAACTATATATTTCTACATTTTTTATATATCTGTCAATTACACTGTGTATACAATCAACATTTTGAATTAGGGAATGGCCTGGCTCAGAAAATTTTTGTATAATTTTATTAATTTGAGAATGTTGATGCATGAAACATTTCAAAGCAGTTGTTAATATCTGATTTTTATTTTGCGGTACGCATGAATCACACCATAGGGTTTTTTTTGTAATTTCATGATGATTTGTCATTATTTTTTTGCACTAGCTAACTATAACTGCACCAGCTAAATCATTTCCCGATCGACCGCTTTGTGTTTCATCTCATAAAACGCAGTAAATCTCCTGGGTACCATTAGAAAAACATGCATTTGCTGTTAAATTATATGTGTTTATTTTTCTTTTGTAGTAAAAGGTCCCGGCAAATCCTTTTGGTAGGGAAAACACTGACTTCAAATCGAATGAAATAACGACGTGTCTAGGATCTGCGTTATTACGATCAATATCTCTTTCCACTTTAAGAGTTTTCCGTTCTTTGGTATGATTTTCATTATCTATAATTTCAATCTGCGAAGGATGTTTTGTATTTTTGTATTTGACACATCGATCACATTGGTCCTTTCTAGGCTTGTAAAAAGATAAATTGTATTGAAAGTTGAAAACATTTCGATTATAATCGCTAGATACAGGACAGGATACAGATATGGCTCAAACATTTTTCTGACACTAAAATTTGAATCTAAATATTTTTGCTGAGAAGAAGCCGTACAGTAATGTCAATCTATTGCTGGAAAAGATTCTATGTGTTGTCGAACTTCGTGTAACTTTTTTTTTACAATTTTTTCCTTTTCGTCTTGGTAATGGAACACCATTAGAATAGTCGTGGAAATTTTTAAAATAATAATAAATTCGTTTTTGATCGATATCTAAAGTACCTATGCAGAAAGAAAATTCTACAAACTGGTACAATCTCCTTCTGCTTTTGAAAAAAATATTTGTATGTGTATTGTTTTGCCGTTGATTCTTTGTTTCTACGTCGTCGAACAGGAATTTGCTTTACAAATTTCCTGTAAAAGCTTTTCTTTTCATTATCATTCAGATTCCAAAACTCCGTAGCCACCTCCGGAATTATCGGAAGAAATATTAACGTAAAACTTTAATGAAAATGCGGTTTGAAATCAATCACTAATTTGCTTTTTAAATTATTTTCGATTAATGGAGGGAGTATTTCCATGTGAAACTCAACTTCAAAGAATTGTTGATTTTGGTAACAAATTTTAATAGGAACCTTTAATTTCTAAATGCACTATTACTATTTTATTTTGATGGTAGATAGTGACAATGACGTAAGAGATCCTAATTGGGTAGATTCTAATGAATACAGTGCAGTACGTAATATTCCATCGGGTTATACATCAACAATTAGTGGTAAACATGGAAAAATAATATAGTGCCTATGTAATTAGATGCAATTAAAAATATTTGTTATTTACAGCAAGTGAAACACCAAAATCAAACAAACGAAAAAAGAGAGCACCTCATCTATGGAAGCGTAATATTAGAAAAAAATTACGAGAAGAAGGAAAAGAATATGTAAATATTAATAACAATCTCATGCCACAGAAGAAATTAAAACATGCTTGCAAAGCTACATGCTTTTTTCTTTGTACTAAAACTTTCAACGAAGATGATCGCAAATCTATTTTTTCTTCGTTTTGGAATCTGAATGATAATGAAAAGCAAAACTTTTACAGGAAATTTGTAAAGCAAATTCCGAATTTATAATTATTTTAAAAATTTGCACGACTATTCTAATGGTGTTCCATTACCAAGACGAAAAGGAAAAAATTGTAAAAAAAAGTTAGTGAAAATCAGGTACACGAAGTTCGACAACACATAGAATCTTTTCCAAAAATAGATTCACATTACTGTAGGTCCGGAGGTGGCTACGACATCCTCATTCTTTGACAATCCAATGCATACTGAATAGAATATACTAATATGAAAAAAAAATGCAATACACTTTTCTGGAATATTTACTATTTGAAAAACTACTTGAAATATTAAAATTCTGATAGCGGCATTGAAATTTACGGCTCCTGAAACCTAAGAAACAACTCCTAACTCAAAATTGCCAATTTGGCGTATGCGGCAAACCAATTCCATAACGACGATGTGTTGGCGATAGTTGATGGATTTTCCAAGTTTTGTTGGTTGTTCCATACAAAAAGTTTAAATGCAGAGGAAGTAATAAAGAAATGTGAAATAATTGCCAGTACATTTGGTTATCCGTCGCGGAAAATTTCTGATAGAGGAGGAGCGTACATATCAAATCAATTCTGTGAGTATTGTAAATCACATGACAGTTGTAGTCACATACAGTTGCAGTTCTAACGAAATTATCGTTAAACAAACCCGAAAAAATGGTACACGCATATTACAGATGTACAAAGAATTTTAAATAGCACTTTTCATCGCTCTATTCAAACCACACCATTTGAACTCATGTTGGGAACTAAAATGAAAACAAATAATGATAAAAATATAATACAGCTAATAGAAGAAGAATGGATTTAACAATTTCAAAATGAATGCAGTGAAGCAAGAGAACAGGTCAAATTTTACATTATCAAAATTCAGGCCGAAAATAAAAGAAATTTTGATCGCAAAAGAAAAGCAGCAATAAAATATAATTTAGGAGATTTAGGTGCAATCGAACGTACACAATTTGGAGTTGGTCTTAAAATTAAACAAACATTTTTTGGTCCATATCGAGTGACAGCTATTAAAGGATTTGATAGGTACACAGTGCAAAAGGAAGGCGAACACGAAGGTTCAACCAATACTGAATGCAGTGCTGACAAAATGAAATTATGGGTGCAATATGAAACTGATAGTGATCTGGATCAATCCGAGGCGGATTAAAACACAGGATGGCCGAATGTGGGACTGGATATTTTTATTTAATAATAATATAAAATCTCTTACCAATATCTAGTAGCAGCTTTAACATCTTCAAATATGTTAAAGAAGAATATTATTTAACAAAGGAAAATATAAATTATTTGAATACTTATCTAATAGCACTCCATATCTCTAGTAGCTCAAAGATATAATACAATCAGCAACCCGCATTCTATTTATTTTTTTATAATTTGTTTTTTATTTTTTTTTAGAAAATAAAAATTTTGTAAACATGTTGTTTACAAAATAATAAATAATTATTTTTGACAGTTGTCATTGCTGACGGATAGAATGAAACATAGAACGAAACGAAAAGCAAGATGTTGACAAATGACACTAGCGGAGCTAACAAAAAGAATTTTCAAGTTCAAGCGGTTATTCACCTTTTCTTTTTTTTTATTTTATTAAGCAGTTATTCACCTTATCTTTTTTTTATTTAAAATCTGTTACTTCTAAAAATATAAAAGGAGAAAAGAAAGTACATAGTTTGTAACTTTATTTTTTTTTATCATTACATAGTAATAATTTTTTAGAAAACATAATTTTTTGAATTTACATTACATTTTTTTTTTTTTAAAATAATGAACTAAATAAATGAACTATTTTGAATTTTTGTGAAAAAAAAAGTGTTTTTCTTAAATTAATTTTTATCCAATCCTACATACTAGTGTTATGTATGTAGTTTTTTAATTAGGTTAAGAAAGTGTAGGCCAATTTTATAAAAATTGAAAGAAAAAACATACAACAATTTTTACAATGAAATTTTAAATATATGAAATTATATAAACATATGTATATTAAAAATAAGAGTAAGCTAATTTAATATTGACATAACTGAACATAAAAACAAATAAAATATATTTTTAGATGTTAAAAAATAAAATATTGATAAGAAACGTTTTTGTAAACTTTTTTAGGTTAAAGTAAATTTGATAAATTGGAATAAATAAAGTTTAATTAAAAAAAAAATAAAATTCAAACAACCTTGTTAAAAGTTTGTGAAATAGCTCAAGTATAAATTTTGGCAGAAACCCTGATAAATTAGAAATTTTAAGTTAGTTATAAAGCCATTGGGTAGTTTTTAATGAAAAACAAGTAAAGAAACAGTCAGTCGGTGCAACCGACTTAGAAATACCCTACACCTATTTGGTTCAAATTTAAGGACATATCCATAAGTCGTTTTAACACGTAAGACATAGCTAACCAAATTAACTTTATAATACTAAAAACATTTTCTAATTACACTATCTATTAAAAAATATTACAAATTTTTACTAATTTATCTATTTAAAAATATTAAAAAACAAAAAAACTTGAAATAAATGAAAATATATTTATTCCAATTCAATTACAAAATGAAAAAATTTGAATTATTAAATTTTGTGATAAAAAGCTAATATAATTAATAATTAAAATTTTTCAAAATTGCAATTATTTTAAATGACTAGTTTATGTACCCATTAGAAAAGCTTATAAACGCAAAGTATGCAATAAATGTATTTCTAAAATACAATTACAAATTTAGACCTTTTCATATAATTCGTTTAAATATAAAAATAAATTTTACATAAATGCAGCAAGTACCTTTGAACATAGCTTAACCACTACAATTAAGTCAAAATTTCGGGGATAAATAGGAAATAGGAAGTATATTCTTTGGCTTCGAAATTAAACTCGACCAGAACCAATTCCCATGGTACTTTCATTACTAGTAACCTAAAGTTTAAATTTCATCAAAATACCGGCATTATTTTTTAAGTTATGGTGTTTTTAAGAAATATGTTTGTTAGCCCTTGAATTTTTCAAGGGTTCCAGAACCCGAAACCATAGTACGAGTTTACCCATATGGAGTCCCCGTCATACTTTCAATACTAGTTAACCCTTATACACAATTGGAACGTTTTATCTTAATTTTAAGTTACTATTTTTATTAATTTCGATGATAAGCTTTTACACATAGGTGGGTCTAAGAGAGGTACTGAACCACCACTCCAATTGATCCAAAATTAGAGAGACACGCAGGAAATAGTTAAGAACACCCATGTGCTAAATTTGAAGCTTCTACTTTTGTTTCAAGTTACTATCTTTATTAATTTCGAAAATATGCTTTAAGGTCCTCGGAACTGAGTGGTTGGTCCCCACCCACTACTCCAATGGGACCCAAATTTCAAAGACACTTACGAAATAGGAAGGGACACCCTGATACCAAATTTGGAGGTTCTATATTCATTGGTTACGGAATTATGCTAGTTTGGCCTAAATTCGATCAAAAAGTTCTAGGTTCGGAACCCATGGTCCAATCTTGAACTTACGCAAAACCCAAAAAAGTTTCATTACTAGTAACCTACAGCACAAATTTGATAAAGATAGCGTCATTAGTTGTTGAGTTATCGTGAGTTTTTATATATGTTCGTTAGCCCTTCGATAGATTAAAAGGTCCAGAATCCGAACCCATGGGCCGATTGCGCCCATATGCAATCCCCGTCGTACTTGCAGTCCTAGTAACCTACAGTTAAAATTTCATCAAGATAGCTCCATTATTTTTTGAGTTATCTTGCCTACGGACGAACGGACGGACATGGCTATATCGACTCAGGAGGTCACGCTGATGACAAATATATATATTTTTCCATATCTAGCTCGCTTCCTTTAGGTAGTTACAAACACCATACCAGAGTTAATATACCCTTTTACCTATTCTATAGGTGTAGGGTATAACAATTACAAAGCAACTATTCAGATGGGTGTGGACAGTATTGTTGTGTTTATTCATGGTATAGAATATAGATGTTGCGGTTATAGTATGAATACCTTTTTAAAAAAATTTAATATAGGTAATTATGTAGAAGACGACAAATTAATTATAAATACCTTTCAAAATCTTTTTGGAAAATACGAGTCGTTACAAACTTGTGTTCCTTAAACGTATAATAATAAAACACTTTAAATAAATGTTAGTAAAATTAAAGAAATGGAGGTATTAGGTCAGAGTTGTAATTTATTGCTAAGCTATACATATTTCTATGTATAATTTCATAGAACATATTTCTTAATAAGTTTTTATGTCACATTAAAAATTTCTGTTGGATTTGACTGTAAAACGTTTGAAGCTTCACGCATATTTCCTCGTATTGGTAAAAGGGAGATTGTCTTAAAATATCACGAATGGAATAAGTTTTATTATCTATTTAACGCAAAACTCATTATGCAGGAAAGACATAAAAGGGAGCGTACATCATGGGTTAAGATCTATGAATGGACAAAGCATAAGTATTAACAGAGAAGAAGCAGAACTGCTTTAGAATTTAAACGATTTTATTCAAGCAGTGATGGGACAGTATAAATCTGCTGAGTTAGATGTTAAAGAATATGTTGCAGAGTATCTGAATTTATGTGATAAACAAAAAGTATTAAGGTTACGTTTCAGAAAGAAATTTATATACCAAAAGAAAAAATTTGTAGCAATCTCCATAAAAAAATAAAATAAATCACAATGAAAAATATAACTAATTTTTATTTTTATTTATATAGATATTTAAAGAGACTAAAAATTATTTCTAAAAATATATTCAAATTAATCAGGATCTCCCTGCTGATTATTTATACCTCAAATTTCATTAAATAGAACTCGTTCCTCATCTTCAGCAATTTCTTCTTCCGATTCAACTATCTGAAAAAGAGGAATAAATTCCTCGGTTTCTGTTAAATCTTCGTCGTCCATGCTGGACGTAATTTCATTTTCCTGTATCTCGCATTGTGTATTGACACAGTCAGTTTCATGAAATGGATATGTTGTAAAATCAGGCTGCATTTTATTGAGTTTCTAACAGTCAAAATGGAAATGAAATAAAATTGAAAATAAAAGCCGAGTTATATACTCATGTAGAAAAAGTATAAAAGCAAATTAGACTCAAACAGACAATTAGTTTAAAGCATGATTTGGTCTATCATTTTATGTATATTAATTATTATTACATTACCTTTAACATTTTTTAAAACAAAAACTATTGAATATTATATTTTTCATTGATTTAAATAAATATATATGAACAAAAAAAAACAAACACATATTTAATTATATCTTTTGTCTCTTATACCCATATGGAACTGAACTGCCTTCTTCATTGAATTTCCGTTTTACTGATTTTGATTGATATTTTTTTGTTTCTTGAACAGCCAACACTTCATGTTCTTTGTTCCTTTTATTTTTTTAAGGATGAAAAATGACATGAAGGAGAAATGAATGACATGAATTTCATTACAATTATTTAAATTTAATACCGCTTCTTTGATAGTATCAAAATTAATTTTTATAAGTTTGTAGGATTTAAACAAATTCCTTTAACCTTACATACATTTTCTTCAGTATTATATATCGCGCTATATATTTTGTAAGCGTAGTTCTTAGGAGCCCTATTCACAAATTTACTTATATAACTCCCCAAACCATAGCATTCTAATTCATCTGTCATGACTCCAATAAATTCTCCTGTTGGAGGAATATATTTTCCTTCCCGGCTTGCAAACAAAACAGAGTCGGTGTCATAATAAAGAACTTTTTTACCAAGTTTTTCCAAATAGCCGTCAAGTTTAAGGCATGCTTGCGCTGTTGTATAAGCTGCTATACATACTTTGACAGTTGGTAATGGCTCAGCTGCTTCCTCTTTATGTTGCCAGCTAACTACGATGTTATATTCATTAATTGAAAAAATATGATTGACTTCAATAGCTGGATCTGTCAACATATCATATAATTCAAAGCTTTTATTTATAATTCTAGTTTTTCTTTGATTTTCTTTTTGTCGAAATTTACCCCAGAATGAATTTAAAATTAATTTAGCTAAACATATCTTTCCTGGGTTTTTGTTTATTTTAGTTGATTCCAGTTTGACTTCCTCCATTTTATGAAATCTTCAATATATTTTATGTTTTCTTCATTGGTAATTTGTAACTTGATTATTTGCTTGGCCAATCTGAAGCTTCTTGTTTAAGTTTTATAAATTCATTTATCATATCGGTGAATAATCTGCTTTTATTTTTATTTTACATTACGGTTTCATATTCCCAAATTTCATAAATTTCTAACAGTTTGTACTCCTTTTCAACAGCTTTTGAAACCTCATCAATTATCCATGTTCCTACAAAGGCCATTTTTTCGTCTGAATGTAGAAAAAATTCCCCCAAATATTTTTTTTCACTGCAAGTTCGACATAAAGAAAACATAAGTTTGTCATTTTGTTTTAGTGGAACAACAGGATGTAGTAAGTGTGCGAGGGGTAAAATTTTGCATTTAATTATTCCATCTATGTTATCTATTTTTAATTTAGAACAATCTACTTCTCCGACATAAATTTTAGGGTAACCAATAGGAAATTTTCCCCATTTACACTCATACGGATATAAAGAACTCACATTTATATATTTAATTTTTCCCCAGGTTTACATTTATAGTGTGAATTTATATTTCCTGTTCTACCTCCATAAAAAGTATCTCTCGAATTCAAAGGTACTTTATTGATTGGTGAATGATTTCGCAAATAATCCATGTTTTTATTAATTTACATTTGTTCATATAATATATATTGATTGACAGTTAAGAAGCAAACATGTAAAAATTTTCGCTGTAAAAAGAAAAAATTAAAATAAATATATTTAATTATTTAAACTCAAAATTTTACATTGGAAGTAATGGCATCATGCAACCAATGTAGAAAAATAATTAGAGGAGAAACCGGAATCATGTGTGAAGGAGTGTGTCACAAGATTTATTGCAGCAAAATTAGATGTTGTGGGCTTGATGAATCTATTATTAGCATCCTTTCCAAAAATCAACAAATTAGATTTATGTGTGATGAGTTTGCCTAACATATTCAAACAGTGGACGTGGTGCTGAATAAGGCTCAAAACTGTAAGGCTGAAACGGAAAGCTGCTAAAATGTGGAGGTGACCATAAAATAAAAGATTGTAAAGCAAGTGATTGAAAATGTGTAAATTGTGTGAGAGCAAATAATAAATATAAATTGGGTCTTGATGTAAATCATAGAGTAAATGATAAAACATGTCCAACTTTAAACAGAAAAATATTTATTGAAAAAAAGAAGATTTTTATATAAATGACAAAAAAAAGGAGAATGAATTAGTAGGCCTAATGAATCCAAGGCCTTACACGAAAAATTTGGTGAATTAGAAGAAATAATTAGTTGGTCGTCAAACTTCGTTGCGATAACACCGGTTTTGGATTCTTTAAAATTTTTTTTATAATTTCTTTAAATCCGAATAAAATTCTTAAATACCAACTTTTCAAATTTATTTAACTTTTTCACTTCACACAATTCTATTTTATTTTAAATTAGTGTTTTGTTTTGAAATTTGTGTAGATTTTTTTATTTTTTTTTTTAAATTAAAATTTTTTTTTTGTGAATCGGTTTGGACCACATTGCCGCATTTCCAAGGGCGGCATTTTTTAGATAAGTATTATTATTCATTCTATTAAAATAACAAATTTCTCAACTAAAACTATTTTTACCTATCACTAAATATTTTTTTATTTTTTATAACTATAAATTTTATTTTCTATTTTTTCTATTAATTATTTAATTAATTTTTTATACCCTACACCTATAGAATAGGTAAAGGGGTATATTAACTTTGGTATGGTGTTTGTAACCACCTAAAGGAAGCGAGCTAGATATGGAAAAGTATATATATTTGTGATCAGCGTAACCGCCTGAGTCGATATAGCCATGTCCGTCCGTCCGTCCGTAGGCACGATAACTCAAAAAATAATGGAGCTATCTTGATGAAATTTTAACTGTAGGTTACTAGGACTGAAAGTACGTCGGGGATTGTATATGGGCGAAATCGGCCAATGGGTTCGGATTCTGGACCTTTTAATCAATTTCAGGGCTAACGAACAAATATAAAAAATCGCGATAACTCAACAACTAATGACGCTATCTTCATCAAATTTGTGCTGTAAGTAATTAGTAATGAAACTACTTTGGGAACTGCGTAAGGTCGGGATTGGACCATGGGTTCGAAACCTAGAACTTTTTGATCGAATTTAAGCCAAACGAGCATAATTCCGAAACCAATGAAAATAGAACCTCCAAATTTAGTATCAGGGTGTCCCTTCCTATTTCCTAAGTGTCTTGTGAATTTGGGTCCCATTGGAGTAGTGGGTCGGGGACCAGCCACACATTTCCGAAGACCTTAAAGCATATCTTTAAAATTAATAAAGATAACAACTTGAAAAAATGTAGAAGCTTCCTATTTGCCAGAAGGGTGTTCTTTACTATCTCTTGCGTGTTCCTCTAATTTGGGATCAATTGGAGTGGTGGTTCTGTCTGTACCCCTCTCAGACCTACCAAGTTTTAAAGGCTTATAATCGAAATTACTAAAAATAGTTACTTAAAATTAGGATAGACCGTTCAAATTGTGTACAAGGGTTAACTAGTACTATAAGTACAGCGCGGACTATATAAGGGCGAAATCAGCCCAACGGTTCGGATTCTGGAACTTTTAAACGGTGTCAGGGCTAACGAACATATATAAAAAATTACGATAACTCAACAACTAATGAGGCGATCTTCATGAAATTTGTGCTGTAGGTTATTGGTAATAAAACTACGGCGATGATTATGTACGGCGAGGATTGGACAATGGGTTCGGAACTTAGAACTTTTTGATCGAATTTAGGCCAAACGAGCATAATTCCGTAACCAATGAAGATAGAACCTCCAAATTTGGTATCAGGGTGTCCCTTCTTATTTCGTAAGTGTCTTTGAAATTTGGGTCCCATTGGAGTAGTGGGTCGGGGACCAGCCACTCAGTTCCGAGGACCTTAAAGCATATTTTCGAAATTAATAAAGATAGTAACTTGAAACAAATGTAGAAGCTTCAAATTTGGCCCAGGGTGTTCTTTACTATTTTTTGCGTGCCCCCCTAATTGATCAATTGGAGTGGTGGTTCAGAACCTCTCTTAGACCCCCCAATGTGTAAAAGCTTATCATCAAAATTAATAAAACTAGTAACTTAAAATTAAGATAGAACGTTCCAATTGTGTACAAGGGTTAATTAGTATTGAAAGTATGACGGGACTGCATATGGACGAAATCGTACCATAATTTCGGGCTTTGATACCCTTGAAAAGTTCAAGAACTAACAAACATATATCTTAAAACCACCATAACTCAAAAAATAATGCCGGCATTTTGATGAAATTTAACACTAGGGTACTAGTAATGAAAGTACCATGCGAATTGGTTGCGATCGAGTTTAATTTCGAAGCCAAAGAATATATTTCCTATGTCCTATGTGTCTCCGAAATCCAGACTTAATTGTAGTGGTTCAGCTATGTTCAAAGGTACTTGCTGCAATTATGTAAAATTTATTTTTATATTTAAATGAATTATATGAAAAGGTCTAAATTTGTAATTGTATTTTACAAATACATTTATTGCATATTTTGCGTTTATAAGCTTTTCTATTAGGTACATAAACTAACCATTTAAAATAATTGCAATTTTTAAAAATTTGGATTATTAAATATATTATGCTTTGATTATCTTTTTATCGCAAAATTTAATAATTAGAATTTTTTTATTTTGTAATTGAATTTATTCCAAATATATTTTCATTTATTTCAAGTTTGTTTGTTTTTTAATATTTTTAAATAGAAAAATTAGTAAGAATTTGTAATATTTTTTAATTGATAGTGTAATTAGAAAATGTTTTTAGTATTATAAAGTTAATTTGGTTAGCTATGACTTACGATCAAATTAATAACAGCTTTTATGGTGTTAAAATGACTTATGGATATGTCCTTAAATTTGAACCAAATAAGTGTAGGGTATTTCTAAGTCGGTTGCACCGACTGAATGTTGCTTTACTTGTTTTTTGTTTATATAGGTATTTAGAATTTTGTTTTTTAAAAAAAAATAAAATTATTATAAGTTTTAATATCACGCGTCGGTTTGTTTTGCTTACATTTAACTAAATTAAAATAATAATTTTTTTTTTTTTTTTGAAGTAGTACTTCTTTTAATCTTCTCCTAGTGGTAAACAAAACAATATATCCATCTCTCTCCTTCCCATTGATAGATGTTAATGTACCAAACAATTCTCACCGCTCTCAATATACCATCATAAAGCACCGTAACTTAATTAATAAATTCTGATGGTATATGTCCAATATTATCAATAAACTTTCATTCTATTTTTGTATTTTGCTATTTATATTGTCACAATTCAAATTTTTTTTTTTTTTTTTTTTTTTTTATTTAGATGTAATTGTGTATTTGTTTTATTTTGATTGAGTTTTTGGTTGTACGTACTACAATAGGGGTATATATAGTTTCTATATAGTTTCTATATCGTGCAAGTTAAAAACTGTTGGACGTAGTTATAAACCATTCTCTTGCTCGAAATAAGACTTTTAAAATTTAAAATTAAAATCGAAAAAAATTAAAATTGAGAATAAAGTTTTTTTTTGTTTTATTTTTCAATTTATATTTTTTTTTTTTGTTTTAAGGTGTTATCGGTTTAGGTTGAATAAATCGTACAATAAGCATTTTTGTTTTTTTTTTCTTCTTTTTCTTTATATTTGTTCTTTCTAATTTTTAACAAAATTATCAACTTTAATGTTAATTTTTGTAATATTCGCGGTTTACAAACGAACTTCCATGCCGTTGAGGACCATCTTAATTCAATCAAACCGGCAATCCTTGCTCTATGTGAAACGCAAGTTAGTTGTCAAAATGTTAACTTCGATATTAACGGCTACTCACTCATTTCACACTTCGTTCCCAAAAGAGGCATCGCCATCTATATAAAAAAAGACCTTGCTTTCAACACTCTTGTCAAATATAAATCTTCTAGCCCAACTTTCAATTACGTTTGGGTCAAAATCTATGTTGGAAAGCATGTTATACATTTCTGTTTTCTATACAGATCACCCAATTCAAGTGAACAGGAAACTGTTATGGAAATTGAAAACCTTTCAAACCAGATCAATGAAATTCTCGATTGTTATCCTGAGACAGAAACTTTTCTGGCGGGGAATTTTGATGTTCATAACAAAGACTGGTTTCACTTTTCCAGTAGCTCTTCTCCGAGTCAAAACTCGATTGGGAAACAAGTTGAATTATTTTCCACTATATTTCACCTTTCTCAACTTGTTAAAAGTCCCACTAGAATCCCTGACCGTGCTGATCAAGAAGGTCACCTCTTGGATCTGTTTCTAACCACACACCCTGAAAAGTATGTGGTTTCAGTTGGTTGCCCCCTGGGGGGCTCCGATCACTGTTTGGTCAATACACGCTTCCAGGCAGGACCGGTGACCAACCAAAGGTCCCTTCCCAAAAAATTGGTATAGCGTTATAACCATGCTAACTGGGAAGGTCTGAACAATTTTTACAAAACCTTTGATTGGTCACTGTGCTTCCGTGGTAGGAATGTTGACTTTGCTGCAAATGCGATTAGTGAAACTATACTACTTGGAATGAGATTATTTATACCTCACTCCATGAAATCTATTAAGCGGAAACCCAAAACTTGGTTTAATCGTATTTGGAAATAAGCCATTCTAAACAAAAAGGAAGCCTTCAAAAAGTACCGGGACAGTGGTTTGGAGACTCACAGGGCCAACTATATAGTGGTTCGGAACAGATGTATGAGAGTTATCAACAAGCAAAAATTCTTGTTCAACCAAAGGTTGAAACGTAAACTAATACACATGCCCAAGAATAGCAAATCCGTTTGGACTTTTGCAAAAAATTTAAAATAAGACAATAGCGGGTCTTTTTTTCCTCCACTTGTTGATGTAAACAACCACATCGTGTCAGATTCTAAAGAGAAAGCGAATTTGTTTGGCAAACAGTTCGCTTCTAACTCGTCACTGCCTCAGTCAACTCAAAGACCCCCATCTATTCCAGAAGTTGGCTGGTCCTTTGGTAGAATATACTTTAGGACGCGAGCAGTGATGAAAATTTTGAAGAATCTTGATACAAAAAAATCAGCCGGTCCGGACGGTATTACAACTACCGTCCTCAAAAACACATATATCTCTATTTCAAAACCTCTGCGTAACCTTTTCCATCTTTCCTTTACTCCGGGTATTCATCCTACCCAATGGAAGATTGCACATGTTTTTCCAATTCCTAAAAAAGGCGATAAAAGCGATCCCTCTAACTACCGACCTATTGCTATTACATCGGTCCTATCCAAAGTAATGGAAAAAGTTATTAACTATAAGCTTTTGAAACATCTGGATCGTAGAGGCTTGCTTCATGATCGACAATACCGGTTCAGAGCCCGTCGTTCAACTGGTGATCTCATGACCTACCTGTGCGAAAAGCTTAATATCAGTCTTCACCATTCTGGTGAGTCTGATGTTGTGGCTTTGGATATTTCTAAAGCTTTCGTTCGAGTTTGGCATAATGCTTTATTGGCAAAATGCAGGGCTTTAGGTCTAGGTAGGGTTTTCGTTAAATGGATTGGAGATTTCCTTTCGAATCGCACGATTCGTGTTCTTATCGATAGATATTCATCCAAAGATTTCAAAATAAGTGCTGGTGTCCCTCAGGGATCTGTTTTATCCCCCAGTCTTTTCCTAATATTTATAAATGACCTACTATCAATAAACTCCAATCCAATCCATAGCTTCGCAGACGACAGTACCCTTGTTGCTTCCTATGAATTTCATAGCCGCTGTAACATTAATCACCAGATTAATTCAACAGCAAAAAATTTCACTATAAGTGAATTAAACAAAGATTTAATTAAAATCCAAAAATGGGGTGAAATCAACAGAGTTGAGTTTAAGACCAAAAAAACCCAATGCTGTCTAGTCTCGCGAAAAATAGCTACAACTATTCCGAACCTTACTTTTCAAGCAGAGGCTTTACACCATTCGGAAGACTTGAACATTTTGGGGATTGAGCTAAACCAAAAATTGACTTGGTCAAATCATATTTTTGGAGTAGCTAAGGACGCTGCTAAATGTTTGGGTTTCTTGTATCGCTGCAAAACTTACTTCTCACCCTCTGATCTCCTTAACATCTATAAAACTTATATCATGCCGAAAATGGAGTATAATGCACATATTTGGGCTGGTGCTCCCATTACGGCGCTGGGATATCTTGATAAAGTGCATAATAGAGCTATTCGTCTTATAAATGATCCCAGTGTTACCTCAACGCTCACTCCACTCAGCCATCGTCGCACTGTTGGGTCACTGACCTTGTTTTATAGATATCTTGTAGGAACTAACACCTGTTCTAAAGAAATCAAACAACTTATGCCTCCATTCAAGATTTTCCAACGGGAAACAAGGAGGTCAACAGATGCTCATCCCTACACAGTTGAACTAGCCAGATGGCGTAACACGGCTTATGGAAATTTGTTTGTCATGCGCTCATCTCGTTTATGGAACCATCTTCCACCAAATGTGTTCCCCAAAGTTGATAATGTATATATGTACGATTTAACCAAATTTAAGAAGAACATTAACATCTTTCTTCTAAATATCCCATCCAATTTTCCCCATCCCCCATAATCCAGATATTCCAAATAACTTCCACCATAATACTAAATCCTTCCATATCCTCATCCCTGTAATCAAACTGTACATTTGTTTTACAGGTTCCCTCCTAAAGTTTGGTTCAAAAAGGGTGTGGTTTTGGTGTGGTAAAATCATTCACTACCCAGCGAAAAACTGGGCACAGTTTCAATGGGTGGCTTTCGAGGTTTCCATTCCCTCGTAAAAAAAAAAAAAAAACAAATATGATTTTTTTATATTAACTGAAACGCACATTGCAGAAGAAATAGAAAACAGTGAAATCAGCTTGACCCGGTACAGCATGTATCAAACTTATTCCAATTCAAGACACACAGGAGGAGTTACAGTTTATACCAATAAAAAAATAGAATCCAATCAGGATAAGTGTCTTTCAATTGATAATAAAATGTGGATTTTAATGTCTCAAAAAAAACTGTTAGATACAAAGTTGAATATTATTGCTTTGTATAGATCACCAAAAATGCCAGTGAATGAATTTGTAAGTACTTTGAGAAATTTTCTTGAAAATAATTACAAATTTGAAGCAAATTTTATAACATGTGGGGATTTCAACAAAGACTACAAAGCTATAAGTAATGAGAAACTTAAAATTGATGAAGTGATTGAAGATTTTGGCTTAAAATAATCTGTAAAAGAATATACTAGAGTCACAATAGATACCAAAACAATTATAGATTATGTACTGATTGATTATTTCACTGATGTTACTATTTATATTAATAAAAATTGTAAAATATCCGACCATGAAACCATAGATATCAAAATATGTGCAAACAAAAATGAAATACCAAAAGAAAAGTTTTCATTCATTACATTTGATAAAGAATTATACATAAAAGAATTGGTTCAAAATAATTTTGAAAATTTAGTGAACTTAAATGATTTAGATGATAAAAGTAGAAAATTTAGCGAAATAAATGAATTAGGGTTAAAAAAAATAAGAATAACTATTAATATTGAAAATAATAAAATTGAAGGGTTTAGTGAGGAATTGCATAGGCTAAAAGCAAACAAAATTGAATTGTATAATGTATACTCCTTATTACCATATAGTATAAGTAATTGGAATGATTATAAAGCCGCTAGAAATAAATATAAAAATGCGTGTAGAAATTATGGAGATAAACATATCGAGGCTAAAATTAATGAGGAAAAAGATGATCAAATGAATATGTGGAAATCAATAAAAAAACACGTACTAAAAAAAGGAAAAAAAGCAGATAAATGAAATAATAATAGATGATAAAAAAGTAGATAATAAAACAGAAAAAGTATATTTTTTTTTTTTTTTTTTTTTTTTTTTTTTTTTTTTTTTTTGCGAGGGAATGGAACGCTCGAAAGCCACCCATTGAAACTGTGCGGTATTTCGTTGTGTAGTGTGCGATTTTAACGCACCAAAACCACATCCTTTTTGAACCAAACTTTAAGAAGTAACCTGTGATACAAATGTACAGTTTGGTTACAGGGATGGGATATGAAAGGATTTTAGGATTATCGGAGGATATTTGGGAATTTTGGATTATGGAGGATGGGGAAAATTTGGAGGGATATTTAGGAGAAAGATGTTAATATTCTTCTTAAATTTATTTAAGTCGTACACATACGAATTACCAACTTTAGGAAACACATTGGACGGAATGTGATTCCATAATCTCGACATGCGCATAACAAATGAATTTCCATAAGCCGTGTTTCGCCATCTTAACAGTTCGACGCTGTAGGGATGAGCATCTGTTGCACTCCTTCTTTCACGTTGAAAAACTTTGAGTGGAGGCATTAATTGTTTTATTTCCTTAGAACAGGTGTTTGTCCCCACTAGGTATCTATAAAACAGGGTAAGTGACCAGACTGTGCGCCGATGGCTAAGTGGAGTGAGGTAACACTGGGATCATTTATAAGACGAATAGCTCTGTTTTGCACTTTATCAAGATATCCCAGCGCTGATTGGGGTGCACCAGCCCAGATATGTGCATTATACTCCATTTGTGGTCTAATATATGTTTTATATTTATTGAGGAGATCTAATATATAGTAAGGCAATACAAAAAACCCAAACACTTAGCTGCATCTTTAGCTATACCAAAAATGTGATTTGACCAAGTCAATTTCTGGTTAAACTCGATGCCCAAAATATTTAAATCTGTTGAGTGCTGCAAAGCTTCTCCCTGAAAAATCAAGTTGGGAATGGAAGTTGCTATTTTTCGCGAGATGAGACAACATAGGGTTTTCTCACTCACTGACAGTGAAATTTTTTGCTGTTGTATTAACATGCTGATTAATGTTACAGCGGCTATTAAATTCATAGGAAGCTACAAGGGTGCTGTCATCTGCGAAACTGTGAATTGGATTGGAAGTTAAAGATAGAAGATAATTAATGAATATTAAGAAGAGGGTGGGAGAAGAATAGAACCTTGAGGGACACCAGCGTTTAGTTTAAATTTGTCAGATGATAAACCATCGACCAGAACTCGAATCGTACGATTCGAAAGGAAATCTCCAATCCATTTGAGAAAGACTCTACCTAACTCTATAGCTCTACATTTTGTTAATAAAGCAGCATGCCATACACGGTCGAAAGCTTTAGAAATATCCAGTGCTACCACATCAGATTCACCAAAGTGGTGAAGACTGATATTGAGCTTTTCACAAAGGTAAGTCATGAGATCACCAGTTGAACGACGGGCTCTGAACCCGTATTGACGATCATGAAGCAAACCTTTATGATCCAGATATTTCAAAAGCTTATAGTTAATAATTTTTTCCATTACTTTGGAAAGGACCGAAGTTGTAGCTATAGGGCGGTAGTTAGAGGGTTCGCTTTTATTACCTTTTTTTTGGAATTGGAAAAACGTGCGCAATCTTCCATTGGGCAGGATGAATACCCGAAGTAAAGGATAAATAAAAGAGGTTGCGTAGAGGTTTTGAAATGGTAGAGTAGGTTTTTTTAAGAACCATCGTTGTGATTCCATTGGGACCGGCTGATTTGTTTGTATCTAGATTCTTCAAGATTTTCATCACTGCTCGCGTCCTAAAGTAAATTCTGTCAAAAGAGCAGCCCACTTATGGAATATTTGGTGGTCTTTGAGTTGACTGTGGCAGTGTTGAGTTAAAGGAAAATTGTTTGTCTTGAAACAAGTTCGTCTTTTCTTTTGAATCTGACACAATTGAGTTGTTTTTACCAATAAGCGGAGGGAAGGAGGACCCGCTAATGTTCTCTTTTAGATTTTTTTCAAATGTCCAAAACAATTTGCTATTCTTAGGCATATGTAGGAATTTGCGTTTCAACCCTCGGTTGAATAAGTTTTTGCTTGCATCTGTTTCGAACGACGATATAGTTGGCCCTGTCAGACTCTAACCCGCTGTTCCGGTATTGCTTAAAAGCCTCCTCCTTTTTACGAATGGCTTCTTTGCAAGTGCGATTAAACCATGCTCTGGATTCTCGTTTAATACTTTTCATGGAGTGAGGAATATACAACCTCATTCCAAGTAAAATTATTTCACTAATCGCATTTGCAGCGAAGTTGATATTTTTACCGCGGAAGCACAATGACCAGTCGAATGCTTTGAAAAAATTGTTTAATCCCTCCCAGTTAGCACTACTATATTGCCATACTAATTTTTTGGGAGGGATCCTTCGGCTGGCTAATGTGCTTACCCTGAAGCTTGTGGTTACCAGACAGTGGCCGGAGCCCCCCAGGGGACAACCAACTGAAACCACATATTTTTCAGGGTGAGTGGTTAAAAACGGATCCAAGAGGTGACCCTCTTGATCAGCTCGGTCGGGGACCCTAGTGGCATTTTGGACAAGTTGAGAAAGATGGAACAGTGTGGACAATAATTCAACTTGTTTCCCAATTGAGTTTTGACTCAAAGAAGAGTTACTTGAAAAATGAAGCTAGTCTTTGTTGTGTATGTTGAAATCCCCTGCCAGAACAATTTCGGTTTGTGGACATGATTCCAAAATTTTATTGATCTGGTTTGAAAGATTGTCAACTTCCACAGCAGTTTCTTGATCATTTGAATTGGGTGATCTGTATAAAAAACAGAAATGTATTACATGCTCTTCAACTATAATTTTAAACCAAATATAATGGAAGATTGGGCTAGAAGGTTTATATTTATCTAGGGTGTTGAAAGCAATGTCATTTTTAATGTAAATCGCGATTCCTCTTTTGGGTACGAAAGGTAAAGAAAAAAAAAGATAAGTTAAATGAATTTTTTATTAAAAGTGTTAAGAAAATAAATATAGAAATACCTTTTGTAAAATATGGAAATAAAGGAATACACATGCAGAATGAATTCAAATTTAAGCTAGTCAGCTTTAATGAAATGGAGACTATTATTAGAAGACTATTTAATGAAAAATAATATTATAAATTAAATGTAATCTGGCTTTAGGAAAGGATATTCAACAGAGACGGCACTAAATTTGATATTGCAGGAATAGAAAAGACATACAGATAAAGGAAAAAAATTGAAGCAACATTTCTAGATTTCAAAGCATTCGAAGCGCTTGATAGGAATATACTCTTAGCTAAATTAGAAAAGTACGGGATCAGAAATTTGGAGCTAAAATGGTTCAGTAGTTTTTTAACAGGTAGAATGTAGTGTACAAAAATAAATGACACTATTTCAAATGCTAGATTGGTTAATTTAGGTGTTCCACAAAGCTCTATTCTAGGTGTATTGTTGTTTCTCATATATATATTAATGATGTTAACACAACATTAAAGTTTTGTAAAGTTTCACTATTTGCAGATGGTACTTTAGTGTACATAATTAGCGATGATTTAGTTGAATGTGAAACAAAAATGAATGAAGATTTAAAAAACCTATATATATGGTTTAATATGAATAAACTCAAACTTAATATAATGAAAACAAAATGTTTAACAATAGGAACGTAAAAAAATCAAAAATAGAAATAAATGGAGAAAAAATTGAAAATGCCGATGAAATAAAATATCTAGGAGTAATTATAGATGATAAGCTAAATTTCAAAATGCACTGTAAATATATATGTAAAAAGATGGGAAAAAAAATAGCTTTTTTAGGTAGAACAAGTAAAGAAACAGTCAGTCGGTGCAACCGACTTAGAAATACCCTACACCTATTTGGTTAAAATTTAAGGACATATCCATAAGTCATTTTAACACCATAGAAGCTGCTATTAATTTGATCGTAAGACATAGCTAACCAAATTAACTGTATAATGCTAAAAACATTTTCTAATTACCCTATCTATTAAAAATACTACAAATTCTTACTAATTTATCTATTTAAAAATATTAAAAAACAAACAAACTTGAAATAAATGAAAATATATTTATTCCAATTCAATTACAAAATGAAAAAATTCTAATTATTAAATTTTGTGATAAAAAGATAATCAAAGCATAATATATTTAATAATCCAAATTTTTAAAAATTGCAATTATTTTAAATGGTTAGTTTATATACCTAATAGAAAAGCTTATAAACGCAAAATATGCAATAAATGTATTTCTAAAATACAATTAAAAATTTACACCTTTTCATATAATTCATTTAAATATAAAAATAAATTTTACATAAATGCAGCAAGTACCTTTGAACATAGCTGAACCACTACAATTAAGTCTAGATTTCGGAGACACATAGGACATAGGAAATATATTCTTTGGCTTCGAAATTAAACTCGACCACAACCAATTCCCATGGTACTTTCATTACTAGTAACCTACTGTTAAATTTCATCAAAATACCGGCATTATTTTTTGAGTTATGGTGTTTGTAAGATATATGTTTGTTAGTCCTTGAACTTTTCAAGGGTTCCAGGACCCGAAACCATGTTACGCTTTTGCCCATATGCAGTTCCCGTCATACTCTCAATACTAGTTAACCCTTGTACACAATTGGAACGCTCTATCTTAATTTTAAGTTACTAGTTTTATTAATTTCGATGATAAGCTTTTACACATTGGGAGGTCTAAGAGAGGTTTTGAACCACCACTCCAATTGATCCTAAATTAGGGGGGCACGCAAGAAATAGTAAAGAACACCCTTGTGGCAAATTGGAAGCTTCTACATTTGTTTCAAGTTACTATCTTTATTAATTTCGAAAATATGCTTTAAGGGCCTAAGAACTGAGTGGCTGGTCCCCGATCCACTACTCCAATGGGGCCCAAATTTAAAAGACACTTACGAAATAGGAAGGGACACCCTGATACCAAATTTGGAGGTTCTATCTTCATTGGTTTCGGAATTATGCTCATTTGGCCTAAATTCGATCAAAAAGTTCTAAGTTCCGAACCCATTGTCCAATCCTCACCGTACGTAATCACCGCCGTAGTTTCGCTGCCAATAACCTACAGCACAAATTTCATGAAGATAGCCTCATTAGTTGTTGAGTTATCGTGATTTTTTATATATGTTCCTTAGCCCTGACATCGATTAAAAGGTCCGGAATCCGAACCGTTGGGCTGATTTCACCCTTATATAGTCCGCGCTGTACTTATAGTACTAGTTAACCCTTGTACACAATTTGAACGGTCTATCCTAATTTTAAGTAACTATTTTTAGTAATTTCGATTATAAGCCTTTAAAACTTGGGAGGTCTGAGAGGGGTACAGAACCACCACTCCAATTGATCCCAAATTAGGGGAACACGCAAGAGATAGTAAAGAACACCCTTGTGGCAAATTGGAAGCTTCTAAATTTTTTCAAGTTGTTATCTTTATTAATTTTAAAGATATGCTTTAAGGTCTTCGGAAATGTGTGGCTGGTCCCCGACCCACTACTCCAATTGGACCCAAATTCACAAGACACTTAGGAAATAGGAAGGAACACCCTGATACTAAATTTGGAGGTTCTATCTTCATTGGTTTCGGAATTATGCTCGTTTGGCCTAAATTTGATCAAAAAGTTCTAGGTTCCGAACCCATGGTCCAATCCCGACCTTACGCAATTCCCGAAGTAGTTTCATTACTAGTAACCTACAGCACAAATTTGATGAAGATAGCGTCATTAGTTGTTGAGTTATCGTGATTTTTTATATTTGTTCGTTAGCCCTGAAACCGATTAAAAGGTCCAGAATCCGAACCCATGGGCCGATTTCGCCCATATGCAATCCCCGCCGTACTTTCAGTCCTAGTAACCTACAGTTAAAATTTCATCAAGATAGCTCCATTATTTTTTGAGTTATCGTGCCTACGGACGGACGGACGGACATGGCTATATCGACTAAGGCGGTCACGCTGATCACAAATATATATACTTTTCCATATCTAGCTCGCTTCCTTTAGGTGGTTACAAACACCATACCAAAGTTAATATACCCCTTTACCTATTCTATAGGTGTAGGGTATAAAAAGGTCAAAAATTTCCAGAAGCTGTGCAATAAATATATTATATAATACGCTTATACTGCCACATTTAAACTTTCGTTCTTCAATTTTATTTTAAAGTAACGAAACTCAAATAAACAGATTGAAAGTTTTGTAAAATCGAGCTATGAAATCCTTTTAAAATGCGGTTCATATCAAAGATATGTTAAATACATTGAAATGGATGAATGTGAAAAGCAAATTAAAGTTCAACATATTGATCCTCATGTTTAAACTAAGACATAATTTGATGCCCAGTTATATGCAGAAACACATTGAATATGTTGGTGGTTATTATTATTTACCGAACAGAGGAGTTTTTACACTACCACTATACAAAAAATCGAGCTCACACAATTCACTAATGTACAAAGGAGTGCAACTTTTTAATGAACTACACCATAATATAAAGATTATTTTTTTATTTTATTTTATTTATTAAACCAAAACAAGGTTTTTACAAAAAATATCTTACAGCTATTGAAAAAAACAAAAAAAAATTAAAGCTAACAAAATGCACAAACAAAAAAAAAATACAAATTTGATTACTAAGTTAAAAATTTACAATGAAAAATTAAAAAGTTGTACTATATACTAAATTTTAAAACAAAAAAACGAAAATGCTTACAGGACAAAAACACAGTATGAGATATAAGTAATTGGAATGTATGTGATATGTATATGAACTTGAACTTGAAATAATTTTAAATGTTTACAAAGTAATTAGGTAATTTAAGTATTTAGGTCATTTAGGAATTTCTGTTTTAATTTATGTTTAAAAGAGTTTCTTGATATGTCTGATGAAAAAAGATGACTGTGTTTGTTGAATATAGTGCAACATCTGTTTATCGGCTCATTTCTTCCGTATTCTGTTCTGTGTGTATTTTCTAATAAAAATTTAGTGTTTCTTGTATTTCTGACTATATTGTTTAGTCTAACCTTATTTACTAAGAATTGAACGTCAATACTTTTTTTTATGACGTCAAAGTTAAAGCAAGATGAAAGCATTTGCCTACGTGAAGATAAGGTTAACATATTCAATGAATTAAGTCTTACAGCATAGCTTGGAAGAGTAGAATAGTCTGTAGGATTATATTGGTTTCTCAAGGCAAACAAAAGGAATTGTTTCTGAACGGATTCTATTCTGTTGGAATGTAATTGAAACGCTGGATCCCATACGATGTTACCGTATTCTAGAATAGATCGAACTAACGAGCAATAGAGAGCTTTTGTTACTGCTGGGTTATTAAATTCTTTAGCTCTTCTCTTAATAAAACCTAACATTTTGCTTGCTTTGGAAATCATATGATCATAGTGAAGATGGAAGTTAAGCTTATAGTCCAGAAGAATGCCAAGATCGGTTATTCTGGACACCCTTTCAAGAACTATGTTATCTATTGCATAGTCGAAAAACATTGTAGATCTTTTACGTGTGAAGCTTATG